>JAOXNO010000001.1:36258226-36285164 GCA_028565335.1 Limnodromus scolopaceus
GGGGGAACGACGATGGGGGCGGCCGGTGTCAAGAAGGCCTTGCTCCTCACAGGGAATTCCTGGCCGATAGGAATGTGCCTGAAGTGAAGTCCTGACATGTCACTTCCAAAAAGAACAACTTTCTAGTCCAGATGAAAAGTCCTCGAAGTAGCTATGGTCACATAGCTGGTCATTTTAACCGTATGCTAGGTCAGTGTAAAGGCTCTAGAGCCCAAGAGACTGTAAATATGCTCAAGATCTGTAGCAAGTAGAGCAGAAATAAAAAAAGAACGTGAAGGATGATCTTTTACTGTCTTAGAGAAAATTTGAGGGAGTGAAAATTAAACATGTCACTGGCTCCTTGTGTGCCATCACAATCTTGTAAATATCTGTAATGAGTGCTGTGACGAAGCATTCTTTAATTACTAACTGTTCCTGTGGTTAGCATCTGTACTGATGCTCTGAATGCTTTCATTATTGGGGCTTGTCTGGGCCCAAGTTACACACCTTTGACCACGTTAGTATTGTTAAACTGAGTAGTCTTCCCCGGTTGAAGTGTGACTATGTTTTTTAATGCTTTCCTGTATGAAAGCGTTCTCTACTATCACATGCATTTGTAAGAATTTCATACCTGTATGACTTCACTGTTAAGAAACCGCACCCCTTAATTACAGTAATATTGATTTGCCACCTAACATAGTGTACTGCTTAACAAAAAGAACATCTTTATGTACATAAGACGATACTTTCTACACATCTGCATATATATTATTAATGTTATTGATTATTTTTTATAAATAAAACTTGCTTTAGTGGTGTACTTGATGTTATAGCTGAGTATATCTTGCAATGGAATTTGTGGACTGTAAGTGCTATTAAAATTGCAATTCAATTTTGCTTTTGATGTGTGACTGACTGGTAAAATAGGTGTGTGGTGAAAAAGTTACCTACTTAACTGTATAGGCATGAGAAGCTATCTTGTTAGCTTTTTCAGAAGGCTCGTTCAAATTGTCTGTCTCATTAATTGTACTGTAGTGTTGGCTAGTCAAGCAGAAACTCTTGGAAAAGGATATATGGTAGAAGACGAAATTTTAAATATGTTCATGTAACATACAAAATTAGTAGAACTGGTTGGCATTGCTGTTAGCTAAACAAATGATGAGGATACATGTTCAAGCTAGGTTATTTTTAATAGCAAAACTTGTCACCCAGGTGTAGAAGATAACTACCTTTTGGGCAGATAAAGTAGTGATATCAGCAAGAAAATATGCCAAAAATATGTTTCTGTATGTTAAATAGTTTTACTTGTATAACTCTGGACCAGACCCTAATCAAAAGGTGCTGTAAAAAAATAAATAATCATTTTCCCTGCAGCATTTTATCTTTGTTTTAATCTGGTTGTTTTGAATGCTGATTATGGGGAACACAAGCTGGGGATGCAGAGGAAGAAGTCTCAACAGAGCAACTTTAATCCCTAGAGGTTTTGACCCTGAGAGGGATTGCTCTGTGTTGTAAGGCAGAGAGAGAGTGAAGCTTGTTTTGCCACGAGTCATCGCTTTGTTCCAGATTTTCTGGTTTCTGTACTCCTACAACCTGCATTTTTTTATTTTTTTTTTGCGAACTCAATTTTACTTAATAAATTGCCTCTCGTGATGCATTTTGCTATAGTGTATTCTGTCATGAGTTTTGTAGAAATGTCTGTCTGCTACCATGTTAAATTTTGGGCTCTCCTTTTCATGCACGCTTGCTGCCAGTTTGTCACTGTGCCACTTTTCTTCCAGTGGGGGAGGGTGAACAGTAGAGCATGCACAAGACATGCAATACTAAGAAATCGGAAGTTCTACCTATAGGCACGTAGGCAGCTTCCAACCACAGCTGCTTTGTGTTTCATCTTTTCCTCTTGTCTATCTTTCTTTCCCCACCTCCTACATCCTTATGTAACAAGGCCTTATTTCAGCTCTAATTAACTATGTTACCATGGTACATCAATGTGGAGGGCTTGAAGAACAGATGTTTTTTTATCCCCTCTTGTTGTTTAACAGCATACTAGTTGTTTTTTTTTAATACACTGTGTTTTACCAGAACGTTGCAGAACAACCTGTAGAGGCACATCATCTTTAGAACATTAGTTTAGCTTGCTTAGTAATTTTACACTGAATTTTCTAAATAAAAATCATTGCTAGTAAATTAGCACCCATTGGTAGGAACAGAAAACTTTTGTTAACAGCTCAGTACGATGTATTTTGTGGTTAATTTCTATGACACTTCTCTTGTGTGTGCTTGCTTTAGAAGAAAGACCTCGTAATGGCTTTGCCCCTCAGGGGAAATACTTCATAAAGGGGTTTATGATGCATCTTAACAATATTATAGAGATGAGTAGAGTTTTGGGGTTTTTTTCCTGCAATTGTAAAGTTTGTGGTAGGGGGGAAAGGACGCATTTATCATTTAAGTAGCTGATTTATGCTTATGTCGTATCTTGCTGAAACTTTCTCTGCATGCTTGAAATTTGAGTTCAAGCCTTTCAATTGAATAGTGCACATCATGTCATTTCTCTGCTAATTAAGATGATATTAGCTCTTTTCAAGAGAACTATGTATGTGCACACTTCAGATTTTCCTTATTCAATAAAAAGTTTAATACTATTAAGAGTTGATTAAAGGACTTAAAATTCTGGTATCTATATGAAAAGTATATGCATTGTTGTTTTGGTGGGGTACATACTATGTGTTTGAGGTTTGTGGGCAAAATTCTGTGGTTGTTTAAAAGCTGTCCTGCCCTTAATTTTTGTTCTGATGAGCAAATAAAGTTTCTCTTTCTCTATTTTCAGATGATCGTGGCTTCCCTTCTAGAAGAAGAGGGCAAACCAGTTAGGAGTAGGAAGCAAAGAGTATAGCAACAGAGATGGATGAACAAGCCCTTCTAGGGCTAAACCCAAATGCTGATGCAGACTTCAGACAAAGGGTATGTCATTATCTTGCTTATCTCTCTAATAATTGGAGGAGGTGTTTCACTGCAAAAGTCTTATGTTTTGGGGGGCTGTGGATTTAGGGTTGGTGGTTTTTTTGATTAACTAATACATAGGGTTTGAGGTAGCAAAACAAAGTCATGTTGCAAGCGTGTAAGCTGAAGGTTGTGTGTCACCAATTCTGTGAAATTACACTTAACGTGCGTAGAATTTATTTTCCTGGGCTCTGACTTTTTTAGTCCTTTCAATTCTTTCTACTTGTTGCTCAGCACCTTATGTAGGTTCCCATAGAATGAAAAGCAGCTGCTGAAAACAATGAGTTGCTTGCAATTGCCCTTTGAATTCTTAGGTGTGGGGGGTTGTTTTTTATTTGAATGGATTAGCTACCTTTAGTGTCTTTTAATGAAATTTGTGTTTTTAACTGTAGTGAGGCTTGTATTAGCGTAGAGTAGGTTAAGAAAATAATCACGGTGTGTGGGTAACAGATACTTCATAAGAGAGATGCTCCTATGAAAAGGCATTACAATTTGTATAACAATTTAATGAGTAAATATTTCTGCTTACTGATTGATTATCAAATTGATTCAACTGTCTACAAGATAACTTCCAGTAAAATCTTTTAAGAAATGCAGATGGTAATACCTTGCCTTTGTGTTCATAAAACAAATCTTGGAATGTATAATAAAGTTAAAAACGTAGTTTGATGCAGCCCAGTATTGCTAGCAGCCTGTAGTATGTTGGTTCTGGGTATTTGTCCTTCTTGAAAGGATGGATATGGCTAATCTTTAGTGTTCTGTTAATAGAATGTTACTGTAAAATTTGACCGTATAGATTTATTGACCTGTGCAGTCTGCCTGATTTTGAAATATTTTATAGTAAAAAGTGATTTACCTTTTCTCTAACCATGTAAGATGTAACATATAAAGGAAGTAGCAAACAATTTCTAGTAAAACTCTTCAGTATAAGAAAATTACCAGTACAACCTATAGGAAGTGCATTCTTGTTTTAAGAACCTATTTCAACTCACTGCATTATTACTTTGCAAAATTACTTTGCTGAATGGAAACAGTTATGAACTAATGCAAAAAAAAAAAAAAACTATAAAAAAATCCCATCAGTCCTCTTGAAATGCATTCATTCATAGAATTGAAATAATATTGTTAATTTAGTCTCAGTTTCAAAAGTTTCTTTACTATTTTGTTTAATAAACCTCACTAAATCTTAAAGCTATTAGATCAGGTTAACTGTTGTCAAAAGCTATTTAGATGTTCTGATAAGCAACTTGATTTTCTAATAATAGAATACATAATAGATGGTAGTTGTCAGGTGGTCAGTGTTTCAATGTGTAGAATACAGCCGAAGTGGTGCAACAAAAGTGGTGAGTTGTTTTTAGTGAAAAATCTAAATCTGTTTCTCTTTAGAATTTGTGGGAGGAATTTTAACTTGGATGAAAACTTCCACATAAACAGAAAGGCCCTGAGTGACTTCCTCAAGTTGACCCTGTCTCCAGAGGTTCCTTCTAACCTCGAGATTTGTGATTCTATGACGTTTATTTTCAACTAAAAAAAAAAAAAAATCTTTATGTTAAATATAAAGTGGAAATGGGTGCCTATGATATTAGCATTTAAAGAAACACTCTTGTATTATGGTAATTGGGGAGCTGTATAAATACTTGGATATATCCAAATACTGTTTGTTTTTTTGAAGGAGAGCTGTCTAAATGTGAATGCGATGTCTTGCTGTGTGGTTTGTTCTTTTTTTAAAATGAAACTTACTTGGATGTTTGCAGGCACTGGCCTACTTTGAACAGCTGAAGATATCTCAGGATGCTTGGCAAGTCTGTGCAGAAGCGTTAGCTCAGAGTATATACAGGTAATGTAGATAAGAATCATTGCTTATTTTCATTAGTAATATATTTGAGTCTGGTTTTAGCTCTACAGCATAATAGGCAAACTAAATAGTTGTAGGTTAATATGGTCTTCGTACTGTTTTTAGTATCATTAGTTGATCTGTGGCTTCTGTATAACACCTTTCAAGGAAGAGAAATGTATAAATAAAACTCCACATTAATTTAGCAGTCTAAAGTCTGCTGCTTTATGAAATCCAGGGAAAAAGAGTCCTAGTGCTATCTTTTGGGGAGGAGTGCTGAAAATTGCCTATTGTGAGACTCTTAGCTTTATATGCAGTAATCAGAAGTAGTTCCTTGCCTCTATTCTATGAAGTAGGCCATCCAATTTTTCAAGATGCAGAGAGAAAGTATTCACCACTATTTTTGCACAAAGTTGTGTATTTAGATCTCAAATACTAGATTGTTGCTGTATCACAGAATAATTCAGGTTGGAAGGAAACTGAGGGGTGTATACGTCCTGAATAACAGCAGTGATTTATAGCGAGTCCTTTTTTTATAGATGATTTATCAAAACTTCTGGCTCCAGAGTATGCAGTAATTAGCAAAACCACACAGAATTTGAAAACAGTATTTTTTAGTCTTTACTAAAATACATCAATTGTTACAATTTTTATATAATAAGATGATAAATTCCTGTAACGTATATAGCATGTGGAATGTCCGTTCTTAATCTATATTTCAGGTTGTCTTCAGCTTTGCTCTTTAAGATACAATGTACAACTTGCACTTACTGTACTAATGGACCTCAAATGTATTATTGAAGCCTGACAGATTTTTATAAAGGCGGGATACAATAAGCATTGTAGTTTTCTATGTTCAGTACCGAAATCAAAGCATAACAAATTGTTGGCTATAGAAGAAAAAAAAAAAAGACTATAATAGCAAATATAAAGATTAGTTTAATAGTGGTTCACTTTTACCAAATGAACTGCTTGAATATTTGTCACTTTTGAAGTAATAGCAGTAGCATTTTTCTCTGGTGCACAGTAATTCTTGGTTTGTCAAAGGGACCACTCTCTCCTTGTAATATTTGAGGAATTTTTTTCTCCCCAGATAAGCGTACCATATTTCCACCAGTAACAGCATTTTCTTTTCTTTTCTAGTGATGATCACATCAAGTTCTTTTGCTTTCAAGTTCTAGAACATCAAATTAAGTTCAAGTGAGTAGTCTTTCTTGACATTGGCCATATACATCTATTTAATTTTCCCTTTTTATTCTGCTTGCAAAGAAACTTTAAATGGTATCTCTCACCTTTACATGGTCGATGAGATGGCTTTAATCCAGTACAGAGAACTTGCTTGTATTTCTTCACCTTTGCTGGGAGAGGAGTAGTTGGATTTTGAGCAGTTGGCTCTACTTAGCCAGTCTAACACCTGTGTGTGGCCAAAACCAGACTGTTATGGTTTGAAGAACCCAGAACAATTTATTGTCATTTACACAATTATTCTATTACCTGATGACCCCTCCCCACCCAGGAAGGGGAATCAGGAAGGAACAAGTAAACTGGAGGGTTGAATGTAAACAGATTTAATAGAATAAGACTAAATAATTAACATTAATAATACTAAAGAACCAATATTGATCCTGCTACCAATATAAAATATATAATGATTATACTCGGCCCATTCTATCAGCAGGAAGCTGTGCACTCCCAGCAGTGGACAGCAAATGTAGCGCTCGCAGTGTCTGACAGCTTTAGGAGGAAGGGAAGGGCTCTGGGGTCCAGCAACAGGGCCAGAAGTTCTCAGGATCATAGCCATCAAGGAAGAGAGAACTCCTCAGCAAACTCGCAAATTCATTTTGAATGTGATGTTCATAGTATGAAATAATCCTGTTGTCCAGTTTGGGTCAAGTGCCTGGGTTTTGCTGCTCCTCCTCCCCACACCTGGCAAGGCTAGAAAACAGTGAAGCCTTGAAACTCACATACCATAGCTGGCTATAAAGTAAATATTTCATAACTTCAGACAGAGTCTTCTAAAAATGCAGTTTTCCCTGGCATTAGAAGAGACCTTAGTGAAAAGTAAAATTACTGAAAGAGAAATTAATCCTCTGTTGCTTAAATCAGGACACAGACCCAATTACCAATGATTGCTTGAAATCACTTAGTCCTTCCTTTCTGGAGATTCAAGCCTTATTCTGTACTCTCACTGATTTTTTGCAGAAAAGAGTCCTGTAAGCAGCAGCCTTGCTCAGTACATGCTCCTGGACTTCAGCCAAAGCCCTATTCATTCAATAACCGTGGCAGAGACATTAAGAGAAAGTAGTCTTTTCGCTGTGGTGTTTTCATAGAATCATAAGTTTAGGAAAAATACTTTGAAATAATTACATGGAACTGTGTTTTTTTCACACTTTGGGCTTCTTTGGTCAGAACTTGAGTGCCATGGCAGAGGTGTCTGCCTCTCGGAATATCACCGTAACTGGTTGCAGTACACGAAACGCGGGTTGGGCTTTAGATAAGAATAAGATGTATTTTGTGATTGATTTTCACAATAATGTATCAGAGCAAAAATGAAAGACTTTCAGTGATTTTTATTTACCTGATTTTACCTCATTGTCCACCTTCCTCTGCTTGTTCCAGTCCTGTCATCTGCTTTCTCTTGTTTTCGTGCTGCTTATTTTCTTTGAGGGTTTTTTCAGTGCGGTTGCTTTTTTCATCTCCTTAATGAATAGTTACTTGTGTCAGGAGTCACACTCAGTAGTCATTCCTGTTAGGGACTGTACCAAAGGTATAGCTAGATCTATTGCAAGGAGAGTGTTCTCGGCTGAGTGGGTAGTATTTGAGGTGGGCTGCTTATAATCTCAAATTTTGCCAAGACTGGTATGTATGATGTAAAGCAGAATGACTTGTTTGCTTTTTTTTTTTTTTTATTTTTTTGCTTTGACATATGTCTGATAACAAATGTACTGTAGGTCAGATCAGTGAAGGACTTCCTGGTCCTCACTATTGACAGTCTTCAGTGTGTAGTAAACAAGTTTGAGCATAACAGATGCCTCTTCCTTCTCCCCATGACTTATGGTCAAATGTTTATTTTTTCTCAGGATTGTGAGTCCTGTCCCTGGTAGAGCAGTCTTCCTGTGAATTTCAAGCTCCTACTCCAATACGCGAGGCCGTAGTGCCTCAAAATGTAATCCATTGATATGGGCAAAATGTTTTTCTTTATTTTTATGTCTTTGATTCAAAATTTTAAAATGCAGATAGCTGTGTAAATTCCTTTTCTAGGAACCTCTCATTTACATTAATGTGCAATATTAAAAGAGTTTTTGCCTTACGGAATGTTGCTCTTGTTGTAAAGCAGTTGTATTTTGATCTCATTATGCTTTGTTTCAGATACTCTGAACTCACTGAAGTCCAGCAGCAGCTAATTAGGGAAACACTCGTAACATGGCTGCAAGCACAGGTAAGTATGTCCCTTCACAGCAGTCCTGCGTAGTAGGCTCCTTAGTAGGCTAACAAAAGGCATTGAGTGTGGGCTGTTTCAGCTGTCATTTGAGTTTAAAGATGGCTTTCTGAAGATATACAGTATTTGATGGTTAAAAGCTTTTAACATGCTAATCTTTACTAGAAATTCTTTAAATCAGATGTTGTAAAGAAATCTGTGCTTGCACGTATTGCTAAATATAATGGTTGGGGTTTAATCAGTTGTGTGTGAAATAAGGTGTATGAAAAGCTTCACTTTAGAGAGATATAATCCAGATTTATGATGTTCCTGAGTGTCTGGATGAAGAGCAGTTCATTACCCTCTTGACCTGACTCCTGTCTACTTAGAATACCAGCCAATATTCTAGCAGATGTTTATGAATGAACAGCATCACTCCTGTTAATGCTATGGTGGAGTGTTGGCTACTCTGTCTTGTGGAGTTAGTTACTGTAGGTGAACACGTAGTATCAGCAGGATCCAAGAGTTTGCAATCAGCAGAACCATTAAGTGGGCTGATACAAGTCTTTGCCTATACCTGCCATTACCTAGTTAGCATTCCACTTCTGCACTGGAAATTAACATAGTTGCTTGCTTTGTAGAAAGGTTAACAGTAGGAAATGGAACATAATACAGTTTGAAAAAGAACAGATCATTGTGAAATGGATTAAATTCCTTAATTCCTTTTAATTTTTCTTTGTGGCAAGCTGTTCCATTTAGCAGGAGTTATAGAAAAGGGGAAAAGAGAGATTGGTAGTGATATTTTTTTTTTTTTTGTCCCCAGTGAGCATAGATTTAGAAACTTCTATGCTGTTCTTAAAGCTAACATCTAACTTAGGCAGAAGCTAGCTATAAGAGGACTGTAGCTTGTTTTCTGTAAGTTCTTGTTTATTCCTTTCACCAAACTAACAAACTAGCTTTTAGTCTGTGAATAGTGCACTTAATGTCATGGTACTGAATGAAAGGCTTAGGACTGTGTCACCCAGAGAGAATGTTTTCCCTGTTTAATGCAATTTAGCTGATTTTTTTTTATTTATTTTTTTTTTTCAAAATCTGTGGAAAGGTAAGGCTTTTTATTGATCTCAGCCAGAAAGAGAGGTAGTACATTAATCACTGTACAGAGATCATCAATCATATATTATTCTTCTGTCATTTAGTAAGATTGTACAGATAAAATCTCTTGTTTCTACCAGATGCTGAATCCCCAGCCTGAGAAGACCTTTATTCGCAACAAAGCTGCACAAGTCTTTGCATTGCTTTTTGTTACTGAGTATCTCACAAAATGGCCCAAGTTTTTTTTTGATATTCTATCAGTAGTTGACCTTAATCCACGGGGTGTGGATATGTACCTCAGAATCCTGATGGCTGTTGATGCTGAGCTGGTAGACCGGGATGTTGTTCATACATCAGAGGCAAGTTATTATTTTGCATTAACATTTGTTTTAAATTTCCAAAAAGTTCTCTTTAATTAGAGAAGACGACTTGCAGAGATGTTGGTTTTTTTCCTATGGAAACTCTGCCTTAGATACATTAGGTGGTTTAGATCCAAAAGCCGTATGTTGTTTAACGCTTTTTTTCTGTTATACTTTTCAGTTAATGTGTTTTTTGCTTGAAGAGCTAGCAAACAAAAACTAATGGGCTAAGTAGCCAATTTGATGTTAGACTGACTCGTTTTAAAATGTTAATTTCTTCTAGTGCCTGTTTTAAGGAGTCCTAATATCAAAAATCCTTTTAATGATCTAGAGGACTTCTTTCCCCTTTGCCTTTCTTCAGTGTTTGGACATTGTGGTAGGAAAAAAAGAGTGAAAACTGGGGTATTTTGGTTTTATTTCTTGCAAGAAAAAAATGTGCTCTTTTGGGGTTTCTGATTTGAGTTATTCATCTTGCTAGGACAAGTGGTGTCTGGTAGTGGATACAAAAATGCTACTAATTTGACAAGATGCTAGTAAGACCGATTTATCCTTTTTCTGTATTGATAGGAAGCTCGTAGGAACACCTTATTGAAAGATACTATGAGGGAACAGTGCATTCCAAGTTTGGTGGAATCGTGGTACCAAATCTTACAAAACTATCAATACAATAACTCAGAGTTAACATGCCAGTGCCTTGAAGTAGTTGGAGCTTATGTATCCTGGATAGATTTGAGCCTGATAGCCAATGAAAGGTAAGGGGGCTTTGTTGGAATACTTTTGCAAAAATAACCCCAATAGCGTGCTGACTGTATTTCTCTGAAACAGATTTAAAACTCATCTTTAAAAAAGACTTTATAAATAAAGTATATATAAATATACATATATAAATATATAATTTGTATGTAAATATACAAATTTTTGGCATTTGGGGGTTTTTAGTAGAGTGAGTGACTTTGCAAACCTAGCTGATACCATGGCCAAACTAGACACTACAGTTTGCTGTGTTCTCTTTATAGTGTATAAAGTGCTGGGTTTAATCAGTACAATAGACTTCAAAACTGTCTTAGAGAAAGAAACCATTGTAAATAATGGCACACAAATAATATGAAGCTTCTATAAAATGCTGCTGTGTACATATAAAAATAACCTATTGTTTTTTCTTTGAAGGTTTATAAATATGCTGCTAGGTCACATGTCTGTGGAAGTTCT
This sequence comes from Limnodromus scolopaceus, assembly GCA_028565335.1. Taxonomy (NCBI): domain Eukaryota; kingdom Metazoa; phylum Chordata; class Aves; order Charadriiformes; family Scolopacidae; genus Limnodromus; species Limnodromus scolopaceus. The sequence goes on from JAOXNO010000001.1 coordinate 36,269,118, forward strand.
CCGGGAAGAAGCCTGTGATTGTTTGTTTGAAATTGTAAATAAGGGAATGGACCCAATTGATAAAACAAAATTGGTTGAATCTTTATGTCAAGTATTGCAGTCTGCTGGTCTCTTCAGTATTGATCAGGTTTGTATATTGCTTTTTACAATAGGAATAAGTCATAGGTTTCTGACAGTTCTTAAATAAGCAAATGAACAAACCACTATAAAACTTAAATTCACAGACTAGAGAGAATTAGTTGTGCTTCTGCATCAAAGCTAAACACTTCTTACACTTTTCTTATACTTTAATTAACAGCTTCTTATTGATATTTGTTACTCATTTAAAACACACTGCATTTTGTCCTCAGCATGAGTTTTTCATTTTGGAAGCAATACCTTACGTAACTCCTCTGTTCCTCCCCTAAAGCACGTTGTGCTTAGTGTTAATACTACTTCTGTGTTTCATTGCCTTGAATCTTCTCTTCTGAGTGATTCCGTAATAGGTATTGTAGCCAAGGTAGAGGGTTGTTTTTTTAAGGGTAAGACATATCAGACGTGCATAGTTAGGCAGGGGAAAGAGCTTTCTTAAGGGCACATGTGTTCTGCGTGTCTGCACCATCAGACATGAGGCTTGAAATTCTTATCTATAAGCTGGAAAAATATACCTGCTAACCAAACACACATTCCCTGGCAGTTGCAGTGTTTAAGGAACAGCTGTTTTCTACCTGCCATGGAGAAGGAGGAACCAGCCCTTATAAAGCTGTAGTCCTTGGATTGCAAGGCAGTTACCTCTTAATTTTGAAGCCTTTGTCCAATTTGTTTTCCTACTCGAATGCAGAAAATGTGCCTTCATCAATTAGGAGGTGTTTCTCTAAAAATCTTACCTCCGTCTTTCTGAGGAAGACTTGTGTTCTTCTGTACAGTTGTGGCAGGGAGCAGAGCATCTGTTTGGGGTGACTAGTCTAGGGGTATTTCTCAATTCTGATCAATGTATTTCTGCAAAAGCAAGCCATAAATACTTAATAATAACAACTCACTCTTACAGGCAGTACTGAAACTTACTTGTTATCAGTATTTCTGAAGTGAGCTACAGCTGTTAACTCTTTGAAGTTTTCCCATAAAAAGATTTTCCTCTTATACAGCCTATAAATTTATGGTAGGTATTTGCTTCTGCTTTTATTTTGAACCTGCTTCTTGCTGTAAAGTAAAAAGAGAAACAAACTAACCTGAAGAGATGAAGGAAGCTACTGTTGTATAATGGAGGACAGCCAAATCTGGCGTTGCTTTGATTTTTCTCTCTTCATTCCCCAGGCAAAATGAACCAGGCAATTGTACTTTCCATCCAGGAGACAAATACTGGTTTTACATCCTCTACATACCAGGCATGGATAGCACAGTCTGTAAGCTCATGCCATTTAAACATGAGCTCTGCTAGTGTTTTTAATAAGATGTTTTGTCTTGCAGGAAGATGATGTGGATTTTCTGGCCAGGTTTTCTAAGCTGGTCAATGGGATGGGGCAAGCACTGATAGCTAGTTGGACTAAACTGATAAAAAATGGTGATATGAAGAGCGCTCAAGACACTCTGCAAGCTATCGAAGCAAAGGTGGCCCTAATGTTGCAACTGCTAATTCACGAAGATGATGACATCTCATCTAATATCATTGGCTTTTGTTACGACTACCTTCACATCTTGAAACAAGTAAATATGTCTGGCTTTACTTTAACATCACTTTTTGACATATCATTTAGTTTGATTTTTGTGGGAATACATGAATGTTAATACTATGTGCAAGCTGACTTGCAAAATAGGTTTTTTGACTAATGAGTGCTCAGTATCTTTAATGGCTGTGGTCATGCTATTTCTATAGCGTTGTTTGGAAATCTGAAGGAATTGGGTTAAATCTTGCATTAAGTGGAAAGAAGGCTTGCATATCATATGGCTGTTAAAAAAAGCAAACCTGTCTTTTCCTATTAGACAGTAATAAAGAAGTTACTATACAAAAAATAACACTTGGAATTTATTTTGCAGCTTTCTGCACTTTCAGACCAACAAAAAGCTAATGTAGAGGTAAGTATTTTCTTTTTACCAGAGTTTTTTTTTTTCAAGATCACATTGGATCAGAATTTTTCATTTTGTTGAGACAAAACATTTTTTATTTATATGCCTTAAAATGTGCATGTGACAATAATTAAAAGGGAAGGCTTAAAAGTAAGGACAGTATGTTCCATCTTCTGCTAAGTAACTACAGATGTTTCTTTAAATAGTAAACCTATATTGAATTGTGTATGAAGATGAAAGCTATTTTAGAGCTGGTCTTCCCAAGCAACCTTTAAGCATATGTTGATAAGCTTCTATACAGTCTGTTCAGTTGATAGAATGTTCTTAAATCAAGATAGAAGAATTTTTTTCCCGAAGCTTTGTTTTTCTATTAAAATATGTCCTAATTCCAAAGGATTGGACAAAGAATGGAAAGGGTTGTCTTAAAATTCAACCTTGATAGTATCAGAAGTTAAGCTTACAAAAGAAGCTGCAATTCAAATGTAACAGTTATAATGAGCAGTTATATGTTAAGCGTTAGATTAAACTATACATTAAGCTTAGGTATATATGCTTGAGTTTATGTATAAACTTAAGTGTTTATATATAAAGCATTGAGTTTAATAAATAAGACTTATGCCCAGTTTTGGAGGTAGTAAAGTGTTTGGCTATTTCAGCACAGTCTTTTTTAATTTCTTTTCCCTATCGTCCTTCTGCACCAATGCAGATGTACAAAGTTAGATGTTGAACTGGTTAGATTGGTGCAGGTATTTTGTAAGTTCATACAGCTGACAGCTGTGATTCCTTCTCCTTTACAAAGAAAACTAAATTCTATTCTAACACGAAAAGTTGAATTTGAGTAACTGTGCACTAGATGATCTTGATTTTTGTCTAATGCACGTTTAAATTGGATGAGGTAATACAATAAGAGAAGTTTGATAACATCACTGCATCTTTTAATTTTTGTTAATATGTCTCTTCTTATTATAACTGGATCAAACCAAATTACTACTGCAGCGCGCTTACGACAGTATTTGAATGTGTCACTGTTTCAAAATTGTTTTCTTAAACTTGTTTTCATACTGAGGAACTTTGTGCTATTTCTTAATTTTAGTAATCACTCCTTGAGGATTTGTATTAAACTGAGAGGTGGTCATATCAGTTTTTCTTCGTTCATTGAACTCATAATAAGAAAGTATTTGGAAATAGTCTAAATCTTCTAGTTGTCTGTCTTCTGCTGCTAAGTGCACAATTTAAAGCTTTCGTTTAAAGTTTTGCACCTAAGAGGTTCTCACTTTCAACTTTCATCATTTGAACAGTGAAGAAGGGAATCTTGTTTGTTGTGGCTTTGAAGTCCCAAAGCTTTTTCTCAGCAGCAGAATCACAATTCTTAAAATGACAGGTGTTTCTAAGCATTTCTGGCTACAAGCATATCACATTAATGTTCTGCAATTATTTTAGTATCACTTCTTACAGAGAAGCATAAGCTTCTCACAGAGGATGCTAATACTTGGCAATAGCCTGATCACCGTCTTGCTATTTGACCATGTTCTTCCTCGAAGTATTACAAGTGTCTGTTTCTTCAAGGTCACCAAGAATTGCACCTCAGTAACCTAAGTTTAATTCGTTGGTCCATTTTGTTGTTAAAGAACTTCAGGTTTTGCACTTTAATCACAATTACATATTTTTCATTTTATTTGTCAAAAGTGTTTGGTGTAGGGTTTGGGTTTTTTTATTGACCTTTTTCCTTTGTTTATTTGTCTGAAATTTATGGCTATCTGCATTCAGAACCTCCAGTACTGGAAGTGAATTGCAAAATGCTAACCAAGATCTTGCTGATACAATCAGCATTTTCATTTGCTGTAGTTATAATAAAAGCTGCTGACTACCGAATTTAACCAAAAGAAAAAAAAATAGCACAGGTTTGTTTTTTTCCCCTGGTAGTATGTATAAGAATGAGGTGCTCTGTAATGTCGATCAAATACCTGTTACAATTCTACTGAGTCTTCTCCAACATTCAGTGAATCTGTTTCTTGTAATAGGTATATGGATACGTCCTGCCCCATTACTTGTTCCTGCTTAATATTCTTTTGGACTTCTAACACTCTATTATTGTCATAGACGTAAAAATGGCCTGCCTCTGATTCAGTTTTAATTATTCAGAGTAGCTTTCTGTCCATTTGGAATGTATAGTTTTAATACGCATTTTTGTAGGTTCTCAGACCAAACTGCTAAACTAAAGTGAAAATTAAAATATAGTAGATTTTTAAACACTTGGTTTCGCTGCGTGTGACTGTCCAATTTCTCTCCATCCTGGAAAGCAGGAATGGAATTTGAGTACTCCCTGTATTTTAAACATTAAATCAGAGTTTTAAAACCTGAACTAGTAAATGCTTTGTAAGATCAAAGTGATAGATCTAGAGTTTAAGACTACAGTGGATATGAGATCAAGTCTTTATTCCTGTTTTAGGACTTATCAACAGTCCCTTCTAAGGCGAAATTGTACATCAGTGCTTTAACTGGTCTAACAACTTGCTGCTGCTGAAAAGGGAAGGTTTTTGCCTTTCTTACTCTTGTTTCCTGCTCCTGGCTCTTAGTCTTGGATTCTTTGCTGAACCAATTCAACTTGTTAACCTGTCCCAAAAAAAACCTTTCAAGGATGTTGAACAATTAGAGAAGTGATTTTTATGGATAAGCTGACCTGCCCCTTTAAAACAGGATCTTGGACAACTTGTTTAGCTTCCTCAGCCTGGTTTAGTCACCTTAATTGTTGGTTTCAATGTGAACTGTAGAGCACAGATTACAAGCAGGGAACAAAGCCAGATAATACTGTTAAAGACAGAGAGCTCCAAGTCCTCTCTGTTGCATATCTGGAATGGCATCTCTGTATTGTTTGGATATAATCCACCTGTTTTAATTTGTTACTTCTGTTACTTCTGCTAAGCCTCTGAAAATAATAATTAGAATGGGATTTAAAATATTGTAAACGTTTAACACTTGCTTTAACTTTTCTTTCACTGTAGGATTCTAATTGTTGCTTCCTACTAGTTGTGTGCTGCTACGCTTACAGTTCTGTTTTTATCTTAGGCAATCATGTTGGCTGTTATGAAGAAGTTGACATATGATGAAGAATATAATTTTGAAAATGAGGTATTGTGTTATATGAATAAACAGACAAACGCAACTTAAATTACATGTAGTAAAACTTGCTTAAACTTTTAAAATCCGTATTTTTCATGGGCTGAGTATTTTAAGGCAGAAAGTGAAGTTTGTAGGCTGAAGTTTTTCTCCTATGTGGAAAGCTTTTTTAAATTCTGGGCACATGTGCATAGGACAAAACAACGTAGTAAAGGGATATCCAAGCCATTTCAGTTAACAGAATATTTCTGGCTGCATTTGTGCAGAATAATTGCTAGGCAAATACAGCTGTGCTGTTAGCTAAACATAGCTCTTGAGCGGGCTTGTTCAGTGAGAGTTTGCATGTTTGTGCACATCACTTGCAAAAAGATTTGAGAAATATATTGTGTAATGAAACTCTTGAAGAGATGCTGCTTGACCTACTTCAGATGGTCAAACCTCTGCAAAAATAAGATAAAGGAGTCAGAAGATCTTTGATTTCACTTTTCCTCCCATGTTTACATCTCTGTCAGCCAGCAATAATGATTGAGTATGTTAGACTTACTTTTGCTTCAGGCTGTTTGGAGATCTCTAATTTTAAAAAGGTTTACTTAAACTGTACGCAGTCCGTCATGAATGTTTCTGTCAGTTTAATTTTAAAACGAAGCTAGATGCTGAGAAAGACCATCTTTAGGAGTGAGTCAATTTTCAAGAATTTGGGTCAATAAGGCTTTGCCAAGAGCACTTTCTTTCTTGTACTTTTGGCTAGTTTTCAGTTTGCAAAGCCTTTTTTTAATGTTTCTGGACTGAGTGCGGTGGATCTCAACATATTATAACCAGTCAAAAAAGGATGTTGTTTTGCAAGAGCATAGGGTGAGCATTACTGAATTCTCTGAGTGTGGTATACTGTTCCTGTATGTACATGGTTTTGGTTTAGGTATAATTGTCTAAAATGATTGTGGATTAATCACAAAAATAGGGACGACTTCACAGACACATGACTGTCTTGTAGGGTGAAGATGAAGCAATGTTTGTGGAGTACAGAAAACAGTTGAAACTGTTGCTGGACAGACTTGCTCAGGTCTCACCAGAGTTACTGTTGGCGTCTGTGCGCAGAGTTTTTAACACTACACTTCAGTAAGTTGGGTTTTTTAACTTGCTTACACAATGCCCTTAGCTTTTTTTTGCCTTTTGTAACTGTCAAGAGTTTGTAATGAACATAAGTGTGATGTACCAAGGTGAAGCTAATTGATGAGCTTGTTACAACTTCATGACTTTGTATAATGTTTTACTCAGCCGCTCAGAAAAAAAAGTTTTCTTTTCATAACATTAAATAGAGGGGTGCTGCATTTGTGGATAAAGTCTTCCAGAAGCATTCAGAAATACTGCCTAAGTCTTACAGTGTTTTTCTTAGTTTAAATCTTCTCTTTTTATGCTATGCATTTGAAGAAGGCTCAAAAGAAAATACTAACTAACATGGTGGAACTATGATTATTACATAAGCTACTCCTGACTAACATGAGCTTCATATTTTTTTCTCTAGGAATTGGCAGACTACACGATTCATGGAAGTGGAAGTAGCCATAAGGCTGCTGTATATGTTGGCTGAGGCTCTTCCTGTATCTCATGGTGCTCACTTCTCTGGTGATGTTACAAAAGCTACGGCTTTACAAGACATGATGAGAACGGTAAGCATGTGTGTTGTGGCAGCTATTTAAAAATGCTCATAAAGACTGGAACGCTCCAGTTCAAATGGCTCATCTTAATTATCAACGTCACCTACATTGCAGTTTGATGTTATAAATAGCTAAAGTACTAACCTGCTAATGCTTTTATTTGTAGCTGGTGACTTCTGGTGTTAGTGCCTATCAACATACGTCAGTGACCTTGGAATTCTTTGAAACAGTGGTTAGATATGAAAAATTCTTTGCTGTTGAACCTCAGCACATTCCAACTGTTCTAGTAAGTTTTATCTCATTTGCATTTTCAACTAGGTGAGATAAGTTCTTTAGACTTAAGAAATTTTCTTATTTTTTGAAGCTGGGTTTCTTAAATTGTTGGATGATTAGCTTTTCCCTTCCTTGTTCAGGGATTCTAAGACTGAGATATTTTCTTGGTTGCAGATGGCATTTTTAGATCACCGTGGTCTTCGCCATTCAAGTCCCAAAGTACGAAGTCGAACAGCTTACCTCTTCTCCAGATTTGTCAAGTCTCTTAAGTGAGTAAAGCTGTAACAAATGTATCCAAATAGCACTGAATTTACCATATCTAGCCCTTCTGTACATCACTGTTGTCACTGAAACAGGCTGGGCTTCAAATGGACTGCAATGAAGTTAGAATATTAATACAGAATCTAGCAGGATTGTCCTATAGTGTAATACTAAGGTAGCAGTGGGAAAATTTGTCGCAGAACAAGGAACTCAAATACATATGCTTAGCTTATTTTGATTAGCTGTTAAAACTGACCAACAATGTAAATGTCCCCCCTTTCCCCTTCAAACAGTCCTGTTGGTCTTACTTCACAGGCATGTATTTAATGTAGAGGCAGGAGAAGCTCCATAGCTGATTCAGATTTCATAAGGATCCATTTTTCAACTATTAATGAAAATACTAAAAAAAAAGATGAGGGAAAGAAAAAAATGTTTTATTTCCCAATATGCCATGTATCTGCTTGGCCTACCACAAGCACCATATCCATAAGCCAGGTTTCTCTACAACAGTGCTTTGATATTTAAAGGGGAGTTTTATATTGAAAAGGTAGTTTAGTGTCTAACTTTACAGCCTAAATAAAATACCAGGAAACCTGTAAAAACCCACACTAAATAGTGTTATGTACTTGTGTTTTCCTTCAGTAAGCAAATGAATCCTTTTATTGAAGATGTTCTGAATAGAATACAAGATCTGCTGGAACTTTCTCCTCCTGTGAGTATTTACAGCAGGTTTTTGTAATAAATAATAAATAAGACTTGCACTTACTCATCAGTGTGCCTGAGTACTCACTGAATTGTAAGTGTAGGACACAAACATTTAAACACAAATAATTTTATTGCTTTTTTGGTGTGAGATCACTTGCATGCTTCCATTTGTACCTAATTATAATAATCTTGTTCATGTGGGTTTCTGGGAGCATTGGCTAGAGATGGGGGTGTGTATATATATATAAGCCTATCTGTCTGAATTGTATAAAAATAGTTGTTCCTTCAACTATGTTTTTACCTGTACTTAACACTTCCACATAAGTAGGAAAAGAATATAACTATTGTAAATGTACTATAGAGATTACTTAGGTATGATTAAAGAAAGAGTAGTATCTTTGAGGGGAAAAAAAAATCTTTGATAAAGGACACTTAGTAAATTATGCCTGTTATCTTCCATTTTAGGAAAATGGTTACCAGGCTCTGTTAAGCAGTGATGATCAACTTTTCATTTATGAAACAGCTGGAGTATTAATAGTTAACAGTGAATACTCTGCAGAAAGAAAACAGGCTCTAATGAGGAATTTGTTGACTCCGCTGATGGAAAAGTTCAAAGTATTGTTAGAAAAACTGATGATGGCACAAGATGAGGACAGACAGATGGCACTGGCTGACTGCCTCAATCATGCAGTTGGGTTTGCTAGGTAGGTACAGCACAGTGACCCTGTGTGTTTCTGGTTTGAGTAAAAGGGAAATATAAAGGATTTATTGGGAGGAGGGGCTGAGTTTCTACCTGTACTTTATTGACCTAGAAAATCATCAGTGGTTGTAGAATTTCTTATGGTAGCCCAGAAAATAATTTAAGTCCCTCTAGAAAAGGCTGCTGTGGATGGAGATACAGAGAATGTTGAACAAGTTTATAATCAACCATCATCTATTCCCTTCCTCAAAGAATTGTGTGGAGCTATTCTAATCATACATTGTTTGTAAACTATTAGAATTTAATTCTCAAAAAACTGCTAAAATGTAGCTGCTTCATATCAAATAACTCTGTTCATTACTTCCGGTGTTTGGCTCCCATTTCATGAAATTCTAGTCTGGTGCATGGGTTTTAAAGTATATGTTGTTCTCAGTGTTATTGCTTCTCCATTGTGTTGGAACGTGAGTTTATATAAAACATGGTGTATTACTTTTACAGTCGGACCAGCAAGGCTTTCAGCAATAAGCAAACTGTAAAACAATGTGGCTGCTCAGAGGTTTATCTGGACTGCTTACAAACATTTTTGCCAGCTCTCAGTTGTCCGTTACAAAAGGAAGTTCTGAGAAGTGGTGTCCGCACTTTCCTTCACCGCATGATTATTTGCCTAGAGGAAGAAGTTCTTCCGTTCATTCCTTCTGCCTCTGAGCACATGCTTAAAGATTGTGAAGCAAAAGATCTTCAAGAATTCATTCCCCTTATAAACCAAATAACAGCGAAGTTTAAGGTATGATATTGTGTAAGCTTTTCAGGATCAAAGTGTTACTGGTATCTCCTCTTCTCTGGTTCCAGGAAAAATAGCTGCGTCAAACCTTTATCTCACAACTAATAAATAAGTGTATTTCTAAGGCTGCTACTGGGAAACATAGTCTTCAACCACAGTTGTGTATTGCTGGACTTGCAGTGATTTAATGAGTGTTTTTCTTATTAGTCTCAGAATTTTATGTTGTTTCTAAATTTTTGGGTTTAATATTTTAAAAATAAATACTACTTGCAGGACAATTATTTATTTTTTTTATTGACACAAATAACTTCATGCCCCCCACTGAAGTGTTAAGCTAATATTACAAACTATGCAAGCTCCAAAGAGAATTTTCTATTTTTTTTATAATGGGATTTCCAGGAGACACAGAAATATCAGATGCATGTATAAGGAAGAATATTGATTTACGAGATCTTGGTGCACTGGTGTTGCATAAAAAAAAGTATGCTGAGCCTTAATGCATTGTTATTCAAAATAGGTTGACAAATACGGATGTTTTGAAATGGAGGCATGAGATACAAAGAGGAGCAGCACGGTCAACTGATTATCTAGCAAAGGTTCTTGAAGTGTCACCTTTAAGAGCTTCCTAGTTTCAAACAGTTAAAATACAAAGTCATTGAAATCTGTGAAGTTATTAACCAGCTACTCGTGGTTCATTCCCTGGAGCTGCTATGAGAATATTGCGCTGTTGTGAACGGGATGGGAAATTCATTGCTTTATAAGAAGGTTAAGAAGCCTTTTAAATAGGCTTAAATAAGTTTTTCAGCAGAATGCAAAATTAAAGTTACTAGAAGTAAAGAGAAGTAAGGTTTGTGAGCCATAGAACAGAGCCTCATGTGAATCTAGCATGTGGACCTCTGCTTGGAGTATCCCATCTGCAGAGTGGAGAGAAGGAATTTTGAAAGTAAGTATATCAGAGAAATAAAAGTGTATCAGAGATTAGGGAGGAAGACACTTATTACTCTAGTCCTTTTTGCAAGTTATGCTAAAAGCAACCCAACAGTAGATAATTAAAAATAGTCTATGTAAGTTGAAGGTGAAAATCACAGGAGCAAAACTGGATAAATACCATGTTCAGGTGTGATGTTTAACTTTGTATGGTACTGTACCATTCTTACAAAGTATGTTAAGATAAAGATCCTAGCTTCAATAGTGTCACCTTGAATACTTTCCAAGTACAGTAAAGAAAAGATTAAAGATAAAGCCTTGTTTAAGCATTAAGAAATGAACATCTGAGTTGCCTCTTTATGGAACTCTAGGGTGTTGCTGAATAGCACACACCTTCGGTTTTTCAGTTCATAAGTGTTCAACTAATTTAGTGTCATTACACATTTCATGTATCTCCCCGCAAGTGGGACATAAATGACAAGTTTGTTCTGTAATGCCAGTAGTATTTCAGCTCAGTAAAACTTCTTTAAAAAAATCTTTACAGACAAGTACTACAAGAGGCAGCTTGATGTCAGTTTTAACGTCTGAGAGATGTGTTTTCAGTAACTACAGTGACTTTACAGTAGCCCCCCCTTGATATTTCAGGGAATTTGAAATCGTGTCTGTCTGAACAGAAGGATGGGAAATCTTGAAAAAGCTGCTGTTTCTACTCAGAACAAGACTAGACAGGAATAGGGGGGTTTGGGGCAAAAGACTTGCAATAGGGGGCGTGTAACTCAAGATGCAGTAATGTTCATGGTGACCCTGATGTGACTCACTTTGTTGAAGTAGTTGGTACATGAAAATACTGACTTTAAATGTGAATCAAAGAGAATTGTAACGAGCCTTTAAGTTTTAATTTCAAAATGTTCAATTTCTGTAACTGTTTGAGTAATACCCTCTTCCAATCTCCACAGACACAGGTTTCACCTTTCCTGCAACAGATGTTTATGCCACTACTTCATGCTATTTTTGAGGTGTTGCTCCTTCCAGCAGAAGAAAATGACCAGTCTGCTGCTTTAGAAAAACAAATGTTACGGAGGAGTTACTTTGCTTTTCTGCAGACAGTAACTGGCAGTGGAATGAGTGAAGTCATAGCTAATCAAGGCAAGTAGTTCAGTTTCTCAAAGGATAGTACTATGGTTATTCTCATCTCTTTTGTCTGCTAAAATCATTAGCCTAATTCCTGTCAAGTACTATTAACAATGTTAAGGTAGAATGGACTAACGTAAATACAGTATTCAGCTTGCTTATTGCTCACCTGTTGCACAAGAATTTGGGTTTGTGAAGTCCAGCTGTAACAGGCACATTCTTCCTATTGATCTTTTCAGCTTATATGTGATCACTGGGTCTATAAGGAGAAGGAATGGTGTATAATACATCCTCATGCATCGTTGTATTTGGTTAATCTGAGATCATATATCAAATATGTAACAATATAGATATTGTATATAACGATACTATCAATATCTAACAAAGGAGAGCAATGGTCAAACTGTTGGGCAAGACCACTCGTGGCTGCCAGCATTCATTGTGGGATTTGTTTTTTGAAGGACACATGAATATTTCTGTAACTTTTTTTATTACTACCACCTGATATTGTTATCTATGGGAGAAGACAGCATATGACTTCTCTATGTAGTTGCCACATTTTTCTCACACTTGGTAACCAAATGCAAATTACTGCTTTTCATAGCAGAAATTGGAAGTTGAATGCCCAGTTGCTTGATTCTTTTAAGTAATTCTTTCAATTTGTATTCCATCACCATCAAAATGGCTAGGGACTTCAGAAGCTTTAAAAGTGAATCATCTGATAGGTGGAGCTCAGACTTTCTTCCTCCTGTCCTAAACGATGGTAATCCTTGTGGGAAAGGAAAGTGTGGCAATAAGTAGTAGTGAGAGCTTTCTTGAAAGAAATTTAGTAATTGTGATGAATGAAGAAATTTGTAAAGGAATCAGAAATAAGCATATATGCAGAGAAATTTGAAGTGTGATAAAAATACCTTTCCATATATTGGGCGATAAGCAAACTACTTTGGTCCTGCTGAGTTTTAATTAACTCTACCAGGTTTGGGTAGAGAGGAGAACTTGTATTTTGACCTGCTTACAAATATGCTCCTTGCCTTTGTGTGTATTAAAGACCAGAAGAGCAATTAAAATCTCCAAATTTTTAAAAAACAAACAAAAAAACCCCAACACGATTATAACCTAAATAAGAGTTGTCTTGCATCGTAGGGGAAACTTTCCAAAAATATTTGAGATTTGTGCAAAACAGAGCTATTTTGAAGTTGAAGCGTGTCTTCCAGGTCAGTATTTATAAAAAGTGTAGTATAAGACTACAGAAAGATTTTTAGGCTGCAAGTGGAAATGACAAGCTCATTTTAATGTGTTTAAGGTGCAGAGAATGTGGAGCGTGTGTTGTTCACTGTCATTCAAGGAGCAGTGGATTACCCAGATCCCATTGCACAGAAGACTTGTTTTATTATTCTTTCTAAGTTGGTGGAGCTCTGGGGTAAGACCGTCTTTCCATGATTCTTTTGCAGCTGTTACTGACCATGAAGCAATAATAGAACATGGAATGTTATTTTTCTTTTCAGGAGGTAAAGATGGACCAGTAGGTTTTGCAGACTTTGTCTACAAACACATTGTTCCTGCATGTTTCTTAGCACCTTTGAAGCAAACGTTTGACTTAGCAGATGCCCAGACTGTATTGGTGTGTATTATGGACACTGGTTTTTTTTTTTTTTTTTGCTTTCATTCTTTTGGGGCAGATTCAAGCTAAGAAACCTACAATGGCCATGTGGTATCAAAGATCATCATCTCACAAATAAAATCCCTTATGTTTTTTATTGAGGTACATGGGTGATTAATTATTGGATATTGTGGTACTATATTCTGTAATTCACCTATACTCAAAATCAAGCTAGAGAATGGCAGATCTGAGTATTTAACATCGACCTATATTACTTATTAACTAATGTTTGGTGAAAGTGAGCACATGCAGGTGGCTTTGCTTTAGTGCATTTTGGGTTCAGCTGTGACAAATCTTTCTGCTTAGACCAGAACAAAAATTGGAAGGTTGCGGCTGTTATCATTGTGAGAGAGTAAAATGAGGGAATAATGACATGAACAAATGGCCGTGTTTAGGGCCTCGTTAGGTTCGTTGGCTTTAAATACTGAACCAATAGACTAATCAAACAGTCTAATGTTATGTATTACATTACAGGCTTTATCAGAATGTGCAGTGACGCTAAAAACAATTCATCTCAAAAGGGTAAGCTTCATAATACTTTGCAGAGAATAATACTTTGCAGAGAATAACTCCTGCAGGTTTCTTTCTAGTGCTTTTGTTAATTTCTAAAAATTACATACTTACTAGGGTGAATTACTACTCTACCCTTATATAAAATAATAAAAAAAAAATAAAAAAATTAAACTGACTATAATGCTGTGTAGGGATACAGGAACCAGCAGTTCTACCTCTTGATAAATTACTGCAAAATATGGACCCTGCTCACTTGATTGTTACTGTGCTTAATTGATCAATTGACATTCTTTCACTTTTCACTGTAGTACTTAAACTGACATAAAGAGCAATTACAGATGTGCTATAGAGTACTTCTGTGAAAACTAAACATATCTTTCAATGTGTAGGAGACCAGATGGAAAAACTTTTATGGAAAAAATAATTTTTGCATTGTCTGATGACTAAAACACCATTGCATATTTCCATTTTTAGTGGAAAATTAAACAGTTTCTGTCTTCGTGTTACTGTTTTCTGCTATACCCTTTAACTTGCTGGCTACTGTTTCTGTCAAATGCAAGTAAAAGTCACAACAACACAAAAATTGTAAGAATTTATAAACCAGCAGAGAAAAGACTGTGTTTTAATTGAGAAGAACTTCCAAGTTTGTCCTTTTTCCCCAAAACAATGAAGAGATAAATCTGTAGGAAATAAAGCATTGGTAAATAAAATAACTTCCTGTTAAAAATACTGTTTCTTTTAACACTACCAATACAAATATGAAAAATTATCTGAAATCTTCTTTTCCCCTTTTCATTTGGCTGCTAAATTTCACAATGGGAGTAGTATGGTAAAGCAATTGGCAGATACAGTTGCCAATTTTTAAATATTTTTTTTTCTTTCATATATCAGATAGTGAAATTAGAGCCACCCTTTTACTTAGCTGACTTTTACAGTTGAGATGTTACAAAATGTCTAGCTGTATTGTAATTCTTACCTCAGTGCAGTTTTTCAGTGCATTCTTCTGCTTTGTAACAAAAGATACCAGATTGCAGTAGAATCCTTAATGCCAAGGTTGCAAAATCTTTCTATTTGCTAACGACTGAGAATAGCATGAGCATTTGGTATTTGATATGCACAACTTCTCTGTAAAATAGTCACGCAGACCACCTGTTTTCAAACTCTTCTGTAGCCTACAGTATAGAGCTTAGACTTCCCATATGTATGGAAAAATACTCGTACAAATTATTTACTGCTGTTCTTTAGGGTCCTGAGTGCATTCAGTATCTTCAGCAAGAGTATTTGCCGTCTTTGCAAGTAGCTCCTGAGATAATCCAGGTAGGAATTCCTAAAACAATGTTTTGACAACTCTTAACAATCATAAATGTTAAACGGGAACAAAATGACGACTGACAAAGTTAAGCTCCTACCATCCCTCAGTAAAGCTTACTCTCATATTGCGCATCAGAATAGGATTAATTTAGCATAAGGAGTAAAGTTACTGCAAGAGTACCTTGCAAAAGAGTCCAGTGCATGTGACTAAGACATCTTCCTACTTTAATTCAAATTTTGACTTGAGGAAAAAGTATCAGAATAACTAGAATGATAACTCAGACGTAAAATAAATAATGTTGAATGTATCAAAAGTGTGATGAGAGAGGCCGTACTCAACACTACAGAAATTTAGGCCACAGCACTGGCTCTACTGTAAAAAATGATGTACACTATTAAATGGGGGGTGCATGTGTTGTGTGCTTATTTAGAAGTAGTGTAAGAGGTTTCTCAAAAGTGAAACTTCTTACCTGACCATTGTCTCCACATTAAGTGTTGCTAGCCATATAGTAAGCATTGCCATGAAGAAATTGTTAGGTGAACGCTTATTGTTAGGTGACAACTTAATTTTATTTGCAACTAATTTGAATACTGTAGTAATCAGGCTTGCTGCATTAGGAGCCAATTATACTCATTGTGAGACTTGAACTGTAGAACTTTTAAGTGGCATTAAATGTACGTAAGGATCAAGTATTACCTCTTGCTGACACCCCAGTGTTTTTCTGACCTAAGATTATAACTTTTTCAAGTGACAGATATGTTCTGCTCTTCTCTAGACTCACTTAGTGTGTACGTAATACTTTTCAGCATAAAGGTTTGCCTGAAGTATTAATTTCAAACCCACCGAAAGTTACTGGAAAAGTTAAAGGTTTAGAAACTCCTTGATTGCAGCCCTTGTAAATAGTCCTGTTTCCATCTAATAAGCAAAAAGTGAATATGATCTCCTATATTTGAAAATACGTATTCTTTT
>JAOXNO010000001.1:36289127-36308313 GCA_028565335.1 Limnodromus scolopaceus
ATTTCTTTACTGAAAGGGTTGTCAGGCATTGGAATGGGCTGCCCAGGGAGGTGGTTGAGGCACCATCCCTGGAGGTAGTCAAGAGACAAGTTGACATGGTGCTCAGCGATATTGATTAGTGTTGGGTGGTGGTTTGTGTGGTGGTTTGTTTTTGGTTTTGTTTTTGTTTTTTCCATTGGTTGGACTAGATAATCTTAAAAGGTCCCTTCCAACCTAGGTGATTCTGTGATTCTGTAAAGGCTGCACCAAACAGAGCCACTTACAGCTTTCCTGTATGACTTACCGTCGCTGTGTACCTGCATTGGTCAAAATGACCCTGTCCAGACTGAAGATGCATAAAACATCACCGTGGTAGTACAGCTTGTGTACAACAGCTGAGGTCAGGGACAGTTTTTCTCAGGGACTGGCTTATCAATGCAGGTAAAGACATTTTAGCAGCTCCTTGCTATCCAGAGAAGCAATCTGCCCTTATCCCCTCTCTGGTCAGCATTGGCACTTGTCTGATTCCATAACAAGATAATTTATGGTGAAAAGCTAGTTCTGCAGAATAAATATTTTCAAGTTTTTCAAAAACTTCTAAGCTATTAAAAAATAAATTCAAAGCTGTTTAGGAAGCTACTCACCCTCTGGGGGAAACAGTTTTCTAGCTTGAACTATCTCACCATGGGGTGACACAAACGCTGCCACAGATTCAAGGAAAGCAGCTGTAACGCGTGGGTACGGGCAGCGGAAGGAGCAAGCCCCTTTCAGCAGCAGCTGGCCACCGGGGCCATTTAGTTGTAGCATCACTCTGTAGCCATGCAGTTACTGAACTTCATTTGGGTCGCTTCAGTAAGTTAAAGCCAACAGGAAACCAATGAAAGGAGAGGGAAGGAAAACAGCAAATAGGTTTTAACAGATTAATTACACTGAAACTGCTGTGAAAACGAGCACAAGTGAAAGAACGAAAGACTAGTGGTAGTGGTGAGGAGAACAAGTGACAATAGTTGGATGAGGTAGCCAGAAATAGGAAGGGGAGTATCTCCCTGTGAAACATCTTGGTGGCACATTAGGAAAAAAAAAAAGGAATATGCTGGAAAATATATTTCTGCTAAGATCAAGATAGATACAGTTCTTGGTGATATATCTTGGTGATAACAGAAGTGGGAATTCAGAGGCAGAGTAATGGTTTTGGTGAGAAATGTTTTCTTACTCTTCAGCAGGTCTTGCTGTTCCCCACTGGTTGCTCACTTTCATTCTCACAGACACATGGGTGGTTTTATTTGTCCACAGTTTGTCTTGGTGTGTTGCATTTGATGTTTCTGGTTTGCTATGAGGTGTGTAGCTATAGCTTATGTGAATTATGCATGTTACACAGGCACACAGTAGAAGGATGCTCTGGTGATTGCAGAAATTGTTTGGAAGATTGGTTTTGCATTTGTTGCTCTGGCATATAGGTTTTTCCTGCTCACATTGTTTCTCTGTTCTTCCTTCATACATTCACTGTTCACTATATCCCAAGCATTTCAGAAAGGTAGGAGAAAGAAGGCTCCAGAACAATTTTTTTTAAATCTGATGTTTTTTGACTATCAACACTAGCCACTATTCCACTGAACTCTTCTAGATGGCTTCATAACTGTGAGATAAAAGGAAGAACATAATTCGTGGACTAGTTAGTATAAATGCTTCTGGACTAAGATTTGTTTGGGAGCATTAATCTGTACACGTTATAAACAGCTTGGGAATGAATTCTCTGGTGGCAAGCTGGAAAAAAGGCAAAGCTAGAAAAATCTCTCTTACATCATGGAATTCCTTCCCTTCCCTCCCCTCTCTGCAAAACTGAAGAAGAAAAATGGCTTAAATAATGTGGAAGTGTGAAAGGAAGTTCCAGCTGAAGTGAAATTGACTGCTTAATAGGTTTGCTTATTCTGATTCAGCTGTGATGCTACCTAAATAGTTAAATAAAAGGTGGAAAACAATTTGATTATCAGAGTAAATGTCTTAAAAGCTTCAGTTTTCTGTAGACCATTCTTTTATGATAGAGGAAAATCAATGTTTAACTTGTTCAGGAATTTCTAAGTTGTCGTTCTCACCTGACACTGGTAAAATTAATGGTTCTGCTTTTGGTAAAGTCAGAAAGATGCAATTTTTCACTCAAAATTTTTAAAAGTCAAATAATTCAATCACATGTTTTTTTCCTGGCAAATATCTACTGTGGTTGATTTCCACTCTCCCCTGTTCTTATCTCATTGTTGCTAGGTTCCTCAGAGGATCACAAGAATAAGATTAGAAGAAGATACTGTATTTTGCCCATTTTAATGTTTTCAGCTCTGGTTGGAAAAAAGCTCTAAGTTTAGTGCTTCCATGTTTGGAAATAGGGCTTTGGAAATTTGGAAGGTGAGATCACAGTTGCAGCTATCATATTTTCCATGAGATCTTTCAACCAAATGTGGCTACTTGCTATCGTTCTTCAGAGTTCTAGTCTGTGTGCACACAATAAGACCTCTATTAAAAACTCTATTACAGTCTCTAGTAGCTAAACGCTCCAGAAATTACTGACCACAACTTTCCCTCTCAGTGGAAGTCATGGTCAAGCTGTTAAATGTCCATTCTCTAACAAACACGGCTTTCTTCCTGTTCACCTATTTTCCCTGACCATACAAGTGCTGAAATTGCATCATTTGGTAATACATCCACAAAATGGCATTCATCACTCTTCCAGGGGTTTCAGAAGCTTAATTATCCTCACCACTACTTCAGGATAAGGTAATTACTCGATATTCTTCCAGAGCAAAGCTCCAAAATTATAATCAGTCTGACTTTTTTCCCCCAGCATCTTTTTCTTTTCTGAATTCTGGGTTTCACAGCTACACACGGGAGAAGACTATGCAACATGCCATCTTTAGTTGCAATTTGTACAGCTGTATTGTTAGGATGAAGAGATGTAACAGCACACAGCTACAGACTGCTGAATTTGTAACATGAATGAGAATCCAAATACAAGAGCGGTGAAGAATACCAAAAGTTTTACTAATACATTGAAAAGAAGTAGAAAGAAGAAAAGTAAAAATTTCTAGAGCGAAGCTGTAATGGCACTTTCCTTTTTGGTGTCTGTTCTTCCTATTCTTATATTCAACATACCCTTTTCTTGTGATTCATCCTGAGAAACATTTAAAGGCTAGAGAAGATCCTCCTTGCATAAGGATCACTGATTATGATACAAATATACGCTAGAAAAATGGACAATTTGAATCATGCCAACTGTATGAATCATCTTCATCGATTTAAGACCTGGGGAAAGCACATGGGCTGGTAACTGCAGTAAAAGCGGTCAGACCCAGGGACAGCGTGACATTGGAGCTGAGGTGCTCTAGGTCTTAAGCGAACAAAGTCCTGGGCAACCTGGTCTAAAGTCAGTGCTGACCCTGCTTTGAGTAGGAGATTGGACCAGAGACCTCCCAAAGTCCCATCCAGACTGAATGAGACGATGATTTAAAACAGCTGGTTCAAAAATGCATCAACGTACCGAGCCAGCAGCTTGGATTTATTCAGAAGCAGAAGCAAGTACACACTCAACATGTTAGGAAAGGTTCACTGGCTTTTCCTGAATTTGAGAGGGCTTTTGCTAAAATCTGTACGAACAATCTGATAAATATTTCTGAAGAAGACAAAGCTGACTCATGGGTACCCACCTAATGAAAAAAAAAAAACCAAAACAAAAAAAAGGCTTGTAAAGCTGGGTACATAGGAGGGGGTAGCAAAAATAAACCATGTAACTTCTGAGGAGCACTGCAACATTTTGAAAGACAAGGGCAGAATACAAATGTGGCGGGGAACTACTCCCTCTATAATGCAGAAGATTATAAAAGAAAGCTCAGACACCAACAAACAGGGCGTATAAATTATTTATATCAAGAGCATAAAATGTATCAAAATTGATTGGTTCTGCTAAGCGTAATTTTAGAGCAAGCTTAGTGCCTGTCACAAGTGAACCGGCAGAAGTTTGGACTTGTGATAAAGATTGTGAAAGGTAAGACAATAACAATAAACAAAGCCTATGAGCGGAAGGTCATGATCTTTTGTGTCGGTTCCTCAAGAAAATAGGCTTCTAAGATTTGGGAGGATGGTAATTCTGAAGGGGAAATGCAGAAGATCAAAAAAAAAAAAAAGGATAGTCTGGTGGGGTGGGGAGATTTCTTTTGACTACTTTCCAACCATAATTATGTTTAAATTACATTATGCGCAAGGGATTAACATGATCTATTTTTCCTTATGAGTGCTGTACAAACCATTCATTGGAACGACAGCGTTAACGGAGGGTAAAAGGCAAATCACCAAAGAACCTTGCTTTAGTACATTCAAGTAAAAAAAAAATAAGCGAGAGGACCAACGTATTAAAAATACCCGGACTTCGTGAGGTTTACAACGGGTGAAACTGAGAGAAATTGCACAGGGTGGGGTAACATTTTATTATTTTCTTTTTCCTGGATACCGCTTGAAAAAGCGGTCAACGACGAGAAGCTCACACAGATAAGTGTGACTTTTACCCTTTACCTCAGGGGGGCGGGAAGACACGGAACCACCGCCGAGGCGGTTAGACGGCAAAAAAATCACCACTGAAATCTCACCAGAACCGGTCTGAGCTCCTTTTGAACCTTTTTTTAAGGAACGTCCTACTGCCGCTTATTCCACGTTTCCTTCTTTCGCCGTCCTCTCCTCACCTCAGGGGCCGCCGCTTCTTCATCACCACAGAACGGGCGGCAGCGGCGGCCATGGCCGATCCCTCTCAGCCGACTCCCGTCCCTCTCAGCCGCCGGCCGCCCTCCCACCCACCCCGCACCTCAGCCCACCGTCGGCCACCTCCGGGTGGCCGGGAAGGAAGGGCCGGGAGACCGCCAGCCGCCGAGGCGGTGCTTCTGCCGCTCCGCCTCCCCAGCGCCGCTGCAGGAAGCCGGAAGCGGCCGGGGGCGCTGGGCAGGCAGGGCGACTGGCGGCTCGGTGCGTGGGGTCGGGGCCGGTGGGCAGGGCAGGGCAGGGTGAGGGGAGGCCGCGTCGTGCCGAGCTGAGGTGGGCGGCGGCGCCGGCGACGCGGAGGGAGCCGCTTCCTCCGCGCCGCCGCTGGGGCGAGGTGCTTTCGGTTTCCCCGGAGCGGCGGTGGGGCCTGCCCGGGAGCTGCCGACTCCCGAGGAGGGTCGCGGGCGGCGGCGGAGGCAGGCACGGCGGTGCCGGCCGCCCTGCGGAGCGGCCCCGGCCTGGGGGGCTGAGGGGTGTGTGTGTGAGGAGGAGGAGGAGGCGGCGGCCGGCCTGCGGCCTCGGCGGCATAGCTGGGGGCTCGTCCCTTGCCCCGGTGTCGGCGGCTGTTTGTCCCCGTGAATGTCGGCAGGTCGCAGCCGAAAATTACTTTTGTAATTGGAAGGGGAGGGGGGGGAAAGAAAGGCAAGGGAAGCGCGAGTTTGACAGCTGTTTGGGTAAAGCTTTGCCCAGGTTGTGGCGTCACCTCCATGGTTGTAGAAGTTGTTAAACTTTTACCTCAGGACGGAGGTAACTTTTAAATTTTACCTCAGGAAGTATGTCCTGTTGTGGAGATGAGCTCCAGTAGTGTGCCCCCCGTACCCCACCTTTCTCGGTGTGGGGCTGGACGAGTGGCTCAGGCCAGCCTGTGGCCCTCCGTGGCTTTCCAGGAGCTGCCATCCCTGACAGGGGCCGAGTCCTCTTTCCCCATTACGGGCTGGAGACTCTGAGAGCCACGGTGAGGAGCGGCGCTGGAGCACAGCTTGCCTGTTGTTTTGTGGGCCTTTGGGAGCCTGTGCTACTTCATATGGGTTCAAACAGCACCTTGGGTGGCCCAGGGCAGGGCATTCTGATCATTGAGATCCTCGCTGTCGGACTGGAAACCCCCAGAGGGAGGTTAGGTGAAGAAAGCAGGAGCAGAAAGGCAGGAACTTCAAGGGGAGAAGCTTCTCTAGGTGTTGAGGGCATACAGGGAAGTATAAAACCTTTATATTTATCAGACTGAACCTCAGCACCTTGCCTGTTGGCTTTGGTGGGATCTTGCCTGTGGACAGATAGAGCCTTCACTTTAACTTCATCATCTGTCCCCGCTTGCCTGCTGAACTTGTACATTGTAGCTGTTACCAGGGAGCTACCTGCTTTGTGTTCTTACTCTGCTTACCTAGGGTAATACTTCATGTTAATTAGAAGCAGACAGTACTCCTGCTTCAAAGTGTTGGGAGTTAAAAAATCACATTAGCAATCCATTTTTTTCTATAACAGGCCCCCTGCTGACAAATAAAGTAGTAGTAGCATCACCAGAAGCAGAAAAATATTGGGAAAAAAACAAAACAAAAAGTTAGCCACCAAGCCCTTGAAATTCTAATGAGTCATGGGGACAATAAGTCAAATGACTGGTCAGAGAAAAATGCCTTTAGATATATGTGAGGATCTTCTGACTTAACCAAGTATCAGACTTAACGACTATAAGTGAGATGTAAAGAAATAAAAAGTTCGGCATTAAATCTAGTGATGAGACCAATCTTACAGTTAGCTTTTTTTATTTTTTTTTAATATGAAACTCTTAAGTGAATTGATCTAGGAAGATAATAGAAGATGTGAAAAGAAAACTCGACAAATGCTGGGTGTTTAGAAAAGATCAGTTGCTTAAGCTGAATCAGCCTAAGTAAGGAAAGGTATTAAAGGAGGTCTAACATGTTATATAAGTTATTGAATCAGATTTATTATAATTTGAACATTAAAATCAAAGCTGAGTGAGACATTAGCAGTCTTCACTTTAAAGGCATAAAAGAATGTAGACTTTGTTATTATTATAAAAATACTATTTTGACCAAAAAAAACCGAGTAATAGTGCAACACTGACTTTGGTTTGGCGCTGGATATGTATCCTGGGATTAATACTGGCATAATTATATCTGTCATTTTACAAATGAAAAAACCCAGACCTTGGGAACCCGTTAGCAATTTGCTGGGTTTTTAAAAATCCATTGAATGATATTCAAGCTCATCTGTTGCAGACTTGTCCTTTTGTTTTGTTTTCACTCATTGACCTTCAAGAAAATTTAATTAGAAAGAAGTTAAAGGAAGGGAGCTGATCTCATACACAACCTACCTCATCTCTATCACTTTGGGCAACATAATAATTCCATTTCTAAAGTTCTCTAGTTCTCTAAATCTCTAATTCCATCTGCTAAAATTTTTAGTATTTGGATAGACATCACTGAAGAAATTTTGTGTTTACTTGATCCTTCTGCACACTTTCTGTCTGCTTAGAAAGGATTAATTATGTTTCTGTGTCTTGCTATGGGTCTTATGAATGTTGCTTTAGAATAAATGACAAAATGCATGTTTACTGGTAATGTGCTAGCTGGCTTGTTGCATGCAGGATTTTAATTATGAGGAATTTTTTAATTCAGAGATTCTTCAAATTGTTTACAGAGTGAGCTATGCATCATTTCCTGGCAGACATCTTTCTTACTTTCTATGCCTGCATCATAGATAGCTCTTTGGCATACACAGTAACTGCTAGCTGGGAGAAGTTACCTTATTCTGCTGTTGTAAATCGTCTTGTCAGAGTTAACTCAGAATTCTAAGGATTTAGGGTGCGGTTTGGCGGGTTTTTTTGGTTCAGATTTGAGATAAAATCTTTCTTCTCTAGGCATTAAGAACTTTATCTAGATTTTAAGAGATGATGTTGCTGCTGTGAGGTTTCTGGCGGTGTCATCTTGTGCACCAAAGAGCTCTCAAAAAGTGCCAGCCACCTTCTTGTAATAAACGTGCACAGGAAACTCTGTCATACCT
Source organism: Limnodromus scolopaceus (assembly GCA_028565335.1). Classification (NCBI taxonomy): domain Eukaryota; kingdom Metazoa; phylum Chordata; class Aves; order Charadriiformes; family Scolopacidae; genus Limnodromus; species Limnodromus scolopaceus. Next base: position 36,296,919 of record JAOXNO010000001.1, read on the forward strand.
CTTCTTCCAGTAGTTACAGGAAAGGCTTTTTTGTTTCTTTTGAGTATGAGTTAACTGTTTCTTGCCAATTAATGCAGGCTGATGCAGGGTCCCAGGCTGTGAGGAAAGGCTGCCACTGTAGGACTCTCCCCTCGTCTGGTTGCTATTTTGCTCTGAAGATTTTTTTAGATCCAGGAAGATACAGCTTTGCTCTTAGAGCTTTTTGCTAGATTTAATGGCAAAATAAGTGCCTTAATTAAAGCAAAAAGGTAAGGGTAGTCACCTGCAGATCCTGTTTTGGCAAGGGCAGAAATCTGGCAGTTCTAATTCTTAATGAATCATTTTCATTTAACCAAACTTTTTTTCTCCTTTCTTTGAATCTGTGAAGAGCTGAGTATCTGGCAGTTTGCATTTCAGGAAGCCGGGCTATATCTCTAGAAATGATGTGTCATACTAACTGAGAAATTTTAGAAACAAGAGGAATGTCCCTTAATTTCTTCCAGTAGTAATTGGCGGTTCCAGCAAGTAGCCAGAAATACTTGTGTTAATTGTGACTTTTATCTAGCTCATATAAAAATGGCTTTTTCCAAGTAATTAGTCCGATTCCTTTACAGTTGCACTGCAGTGCAACTTCCAGAGCAAATGTGATCTAAAAGATCTGTATGCATATCTGCCATCATCGCTAATGTCTCTTCTTTTGTATATATATGAAATAATGGGATTCAATTACAGGTCTTGCTTATTTTCAGAAGACCTAGTGCACATGTTTTTGACTCTTTCCCGTAGTTTTTGTTACGGTATCATTTAAACAAACACCTGTGTACAACAGAAAAGGGATTTGTGGTGTGTGGGTTGACCCTGGCTGGATGCCAGGTGCCCACCAAAGCTGCTCTGTCGCTCCCCTCCTCGGCTGGGCAGGGGAGAGAGAATACAAGGAAGGGCTCCTGGGTCAAGATAAAGACAGGGAGAGATCACTCCCCAGTTACTGTCGTGGGCAAAACAGATTCAACTTGGGGAAATTAATTTATTACCGATCAAAATAAGAGTAGGATAATGAGAAAATAAAACAATCTTAAAACACCTTCCCCCAACCCCTCCCTTCCCTTCTTTCCTTTGCTCCCAGTTTCTCTACCTCCTACCCCCGAGTGGCGCAGGGGGCTGGGAATGGGGGTTGCAATCAGTTTGCCACATATTGGCTCTGCCACTTCTTCCTCCTCAGGGGGAGGACTCCTCACACTCTTCCCCTGCTCCCGCATGGGGTCTCTCCTATCAGAGACAGTCTGCCACAAAATTCTGCAACGCAAGTTCTTCCCACAGGCTGCAGTTCTTCATGAACTGCTCCAGCATGGGTCCCTTCCACGAGCTGCAGCACTTCAGGAACAGACTGCTCCAGCACGGGTCCCCCATGGGGTCACAAGTCCTGCCAGTAAACCTGCTCCAGCGTGGGTTCCTCTTTCCATGGGTCCACAAGACCTGCCAGGAGCCTGCTCTAGCATGGACTTCCCATGGAGTCACAGCCTCCTTATGGCTGCTCCAGCATGGTGGCCTCCACAGGCTGCAGGTGGATATCTGCTTCACTATTAGCCTCCTTGGGCTGCAGGGACACAACCTGCCTCACCATGGTCTTCACCACAGGCTGCAGGGGAATCTCTGCTCCAACAGAGCACCTCCTGCCCCTCTTTCTTAATGGACCTTGGTATGTGCAGGGTTGTTTTTGTCATATATTCTCATTCCTCTCTCCAGCTGCAATTGCTGTTGCACAGGGGTTTTTTCCCCTCCTTCTTAAATATGTTATCACAGAGGGGCTACCACTGCCATTGATGGGCTCAGCCTTGGCCAGCGGTGGGGTCCGTCTTGGAGCCAGCTGGCATTGGCTCTATTGGACAAAAGGGGAACCTTCTAACAGCTTCTCACAGACACCACCCCTGTAGCCCTTCAGCTACCAAAACCTTGCCACGCAAACCCAGTACAGGATTATAAGGCTTTCACTTTCCCAGTGGATTTTTCAGAAAAGTTTGGGAAGTAAAGACCTCAAATGTAGCGAGGTGTTGTGTAGTTTTGATTGCTGAGCTGGCTTGGCTTTGTTTCTTTGTTTCACCTCTTATTTCTCTACTTGGTTGTTCTTTATGTCTGTATGTCTTTGGAGTTGTATTTGAGTGGTTTGGTTTTTTTCCTTCTAATTAGAATAAGCTCCTTTTGTGTATTTTACTAAATTATAATTCAGTATATTTAACCTTTTGTTTTTAAGGCGAAGAAGAAAACTGTCTAATCAAAGAGCAAAGATGCAGAGCACTTCAAATTACCTTTGGCTGTTGTCTGACATTCTAGGACAGGGAGCTACTGCAAATGTTTTCCGGGGACGTCATAAGGTTTGTGAGGAATTACTAATCTGAGTAACATGTAAAATAGAAAATTTTTCATCTGTAAACAGCGTCACAAAAGCAATGAAAAACTGTTCAAGATTTAGGCCTAAAGCAAATATATCTTTGTAACTGTTCATACTTAGTTTTTAATTTTTAATATTCATCCATTGATTTAAAATTCTATATGGTTATTTCTGAAGATTTTTTAAAATATTATATTGTTTGTCCTTGTAGAATATTAACTGCTATTAATTCTTTGTTCGTCCATTCTTCAGTTTTATGGAAATAATACTCCTTGCTTAAGAATTTAAATATTAATAAAAGTCTTATCTTTTTTTTTTTTTCACATGATATGTTATTTTTGTCTTTGTTAAATTCTCTTTTCATAGTTTTTCACTGTTCTTTTAAAATTAATTTCTTGTGATTTTTATGATTTTGTACTGTAAGTGAAATGTTCTTAACATTATCATATCAGATGAAGTTGCTGTTAATCTTTGTCTGAAAGTCAGTGTTCATACATGTCTAGGTTACCATCTTCTTGATGACGTATCAGTACAAAATGGCAGTACAAAATGGCAGTACAAAATTGACAATCAGTACAAAATAGTACATCTTGTAGCAATTTTGCCATGTAAATGATATACTGATGTGTATGTTGTAACCTGAGTGAGGGGCTAAAATGACCTTACTCATGGACATCCTTCCATTCCTATGAATTTCATGGTATGTCTCAAAAAATGAAGATAAGCCTAATTGTGAAAGTAATGGTCCCTTATAGTAATGACAGTCTGTGTGAAAGCAATATGAAGTTATATATAAGCTACAGTGTTTTCTATGTTCCACATTCAGCTGTGAAGCAACACTAAGCAATAATCTAGCAGTTAATGCTCCATTCTGGGTGAGCGAATTTCACTGGTGAGAGCACATGACCTGCAGCTCGTTGTCAATGGGAGAAGGCTTTTACCTGGGCACTAGTAGTGCCCGTAAGTGTCCTGTCCAACACACCTAGTCTAAGCACAGGAAGGCTTTGTCCTTAGAATCTGTTGCACACAAGACTGCTAATGTAAGCTTATTCCTAGAGTGGGAGCAGGCAGGTACTTTGCCCTAAGAGGGACAGGAGTTGCACTGTCAGCTGCTGCGGGTGCCTGAGCATGTTGGGGCTTAGTCCCACTTGAGAACTTAAGTCTCTGATTAAGCTCATGACTGTGCTCCTGTCACTTATTTCGTGCATTTGAATTGCTTCAGGATTTTGTATGAGTGGTGTGCAGTGCTTGATACTGCCTTCTTTGAAAAAACAAAATATTGCTTTATCTGTATAAACAGAACAATAAAGAAAATGAGAGCAATGTTCAACTTCTGAAAGTTGTCTCTTAACCTAAGCAAGCCAAGATTCTAAACTGTAGTATGTATGTGTCTCTCACTGGTTTGTGCACGTGTCTTAACTCTTGCTGAAAAATATTTTTTTTTTTTTTCAGCTAAGTTTATGGGTCATTCTTAAATGTGTAACCTTTCTTATGCTAACTATTCTTATTTTAAAAGCACTTAGATTTTGTGGGCTAATGTTGAGTTTGCACTCTGCTAGTCTGTTTGTTTCTAGTCTAGATTAAACTAAACCAATATATAAATAGTTTTTTTAAGTAGAATCTTAACTTCCACCTTAACACAAAATACTGTTTTAATCTATTTGTAATCTGTGTAGGCTTGTATGCACAACTAAGATCTCAAAATACTTGGATAATGGATATGTGTACGTTTAAAAACTTACACTTCTATTTGATTAGTAATTTGTTTGTTTTGAACAGAAAACTGGGGATTTATATGCTGTCAAAGTATTTAACAGTATAAGTTTCCTTCGTCCTGTGGATGTTCAGATGCGAGAGTTTGAAGTACTGAAGAAACTAAATCATAAGAACATTGTCAAATTGTTTGCCATCGAAGAAGAGGTAATGAATTGTTGTAGTTGTGGTCTGAGATGCATGGTAGTAACCACAGTACTGTCTTTTTGCTTTATCCTTAACTACAGAGGATAAAGTTACATTTTTCAAGAATGGTAACATGTATGGTGATATAAATACTCTCACCTGACCACCACTGTTTATTCTTTTTCTTTCCTTTTGTTGTTGCTGCTGAAAGAATATACTTGCTTTCAGTGTTTAGGCACAGGTTATGATTCTTCAAAGCTGTCTTGAGGAGCCACTGTCCTAAACTTTAATCCTGAATTAGGATTTTTAAAATATCTACATGTAGATAGCTTTAATATGTATTGACATGTGTATTAAATATATTTACAATATCTACATATTTAATACATACTGCTAGTTGGAAGTGTTTCAGTAATCCTGACCACGCTATGCTTTTGCTTTGCAACCAACTGAAATAAAGACAGAGGACATGTAGAACTGTATGTTAGTATGAACTGCAGTAGTTGTGCTGAAACTGAGACTAATTTGTTGAAATGACCCAGATGCTGAGATTAGTAAAGAGGAAAGAAGGACAATTGCTGCTGTCTGCGCTCCTGTGCTGCAGTTTCTCATTTGTCTACCTATCAATACTGTTGTCAACCCTCCAAGTGCCTAGAACTTGAGGCTTTCTTAATTTTTTCTCCCTCTCCAAGTTAGAATATGTGAAACAATATACAAAATTCACCCGTGCTTCTTTTGATGAAGATCACCACCATGGGATTTATGATCTAGCTACAGATTTTATTTTTCTTTTTTTGAAAGTAAGATTGTGTGGTTATATGTAATTTCTGATATTGTTTTCACAGTAGTCACAGACTTATCTGTTGGTTTTGTTTTGGTTTTTTTCAGACAACGACTAGACACAAAGTACTAGTTATGGAATTTTGTCCATGTGGGAGTTTATATACAGTTTTAGAGGAGCCTTCTAATGCCTTTGGTTTGCCAGAGTCTGAGTTCTTAATTGTTTTGAGAGATGTGGGTATGTAGACTTCGTTCTTTAGTCTAATTCATTGACTGAAACAAATTTATACTTGTTTATCTTGAAACAACAAGAGAGGAGGAATTTGAATGATTGGTAGCTAACTAGGACAAGAGGAAATGGCCTCATGTTGCACCAGGGGAGATTTAGATTGGATATTAGGCAAAATTTCTTCACAGAAAGGGTTGTCGAGCACTGGAACAGGCTGCCCAGGGAAGTGGTTGAGTCTCCATCACTGGAATTATTTAAAAGACATGTAGATGTGGTGCTGTGGGACATGGTTTAGTGGTAGCTTGGCAGTGCTAGGTTAATGGTTGGATTTGATGATCTTAAAGGTCTTTTCCAACCAAAACAATTCTATGATTCTATAATTGAACAAATTAATATTGTCATATGGAGTCAGATCTTTTATCTCTGTCTATATTGGTATAGATAGCTGCATCGAGAAGCCATTTCTGTTTAAAGCACCCCTATAATTCTCTTTTTGTTTGTTTATTTCAAGATTATTTGTCGCATGTTGGACTGATTCCTAGTGATAATGAAATTGAGAAGGAAGAGTAAATTAGAAAATTAAAGAGGTTTACCTGTGTCTGCCTGTTATAATATTTTCCTCCATTACTTTATGGGAAGGATATTGCTGAGAGCAAGAAATACTGTAATTTAGCTGTTTGAAAGAAGAAAGGCAAAAATGCTTAGAGTATTCTCTGATCCTGATCTTTTTGTTAATTGAGCATCCTTTCTCGTTCTTGTTTCCCAGTGAGAAAGTAAACACATATGTCTTCCTAGCCTCAGCTACAATTCAGTGCTTGTGCAGTCCATGTCAAGATGCATATATAAATTCTGTATTTTATTTTTTTTTATTGAAGTGGCTGGAATGAATCATCTCCGGGAGAATGGAATAGTGCACCGTGACATCAAACCAGGCAATATAATGCGTGTTATAGGTGAAGATGGTCAGTCTGTTTACAAACTTACAGATTTTGGTGCTGCAAGAGAACTCGAAGATGATGAACAATTTGTTTCTCTCTATGGCACAGAAGAATATTTAGTAAGCCCATATGATTTCACTGTCTGTTGAAGAAATGTTTGAAGCTTGGGGCCCTTTGTGATGATAGTTGGATAGGTGACAATCAGACTGTTGGGAATTGGCATTTAAACCTGTGTATTATAATTGTATTTACAACTTTCCACCTTTTCCGTCTTGGGTCTTGCCGGTTCTGCTGCTTATCTGAGCACAGTAGCCTTTAAATAATTTCCAGGTCCAACTTCCACTGTTGCTTTGTGTGAAAGGAAGAACAGTAGTATTTTAATTATGAATATTTTTGTCTTTATCTCTGTAGATATTTTTCAGTTTGTATTTAAGCTATTTGGATGGCATTAGGTGTAGTTAAGATACACTTACTTGATATCTCAGTTAACCGAAGAGAGGCAAGTAGAGAAGCATCAATACAAGCATGTTGGGCATAATTTTCTTCCTGCCATATTTTCCCACATTTAGTATCGTAACTGATAGTCTCCTCTGCTGTGGATCTTTTTCTAGTTTGGTTTCTGTTGTTTCAAAATCATTTGGAGGGATACTGGCTTTCTGCTCTTTTCTAGTGGTGTCTTATTCTAGTAGGCAACCTTTAGCTAAATTTTTAAATATTTTTTGCAAATCTTTAATAGAAGTGGCTATTTTACCAAGGAGCACTTTTGTGATATTCTGTGAGAATGACTTAAGCAAATTCTGTGATACAAGCTAATTTTGCTTGTCAATTAAACAACTGAAAGTGTAGAATGACAAATTATCTTGCTGTGAAATGATAGATTTGGGTTTTGTTCTTTATATTGTTCATAAAGCAGTTCTAACTTTTTTTTTTCTGTTTGTTTTTTGTTGGGTTTTTTTTTTCTCATTAGCATCCTGATATGTATGAGCGAGCAGTTTTGAGGAAAGAGCATCAGAAAAAGTACGGAGCAACGGTTGACCTGTGGAGCATAGGGGTGACTTTTTACCATGCTGCAACAGGGAGTTTGCCTTTCAGACCTTTTGAAGGACCTCGTAGAAACAAGGAAGTGATGTAGGTAATTTAGAAGGAGAGTTTTATCTGTTTGTAAATTAAGTCAGTCCATTAAATGCTTTTTATCAAGAAAACCTACACACATAGAGTAAACATTAAAATAGTGAAAATATTTAAGGAAAAACATTCTTTAACTTTGTTGTGGTTTAACCCCTGTAGGCAGCTAAGCACCACATAGCTTTTCGCTTACTCCCCCACAGTGGGATGGGGAAGAGAATTGGAAGGGTAAAAGTGAGAAAACTCGTGGGCTGAGATGAAGATAGTTTAATAAGTATAAAAAAAAAAAAAAAAGCAAAAAAGCCCCACCTCTAAACCCGAAGGAAAACAAAACCAAGAAAAACAAATAATGCAAAAAAAACCCAAACCCATTTGGTCACCACCACCCAACTGATGACCAGTCAGTCCCTGAGCAGCTGCCACCCTGGCAAATTTCCCTCCCCATCTTTTGTTGCTGAGCATGATGTCATATGGTATGGAATATCCCTTAGTGTCAGCTGTCCCGGTGTGTCCCCTTCCACCTTCTTGCCCACCCGCACCCTACTCACTGGCAGGACAGTGTGAGAAGTAGAAAAGGCCCTGATGCTGTGTGAGCACTGCTCAGTAATGGATAAAACATCCCATCGCTATCAACTCTGTTTTGGTCACAAATCCAAAACACAGCACCATATGAGCTACTATGAAGAAAATTAACTCTATCCCAGCCAAACCCAGTACAAACATTCTGCTTCAACAAGGATTTTACTGTGTGTCACCTTAAGACCTGAATTAAGCATCAGAGCTCCCCCAAAACAGTGATCTATTTCCACACATCTTTCCTTCACTATGGCACTAGGCTGGTCTGTTGCAGCGTGACGTATGTAACTTGGATATTCAAGCAAAGTTATGGTGTTCTGAAGTGGATTCTCAGTGCTGCAAATTTTTCTTGTCCTTTAAATGATTGTCTTCCTGGGCAGTCTTGAAATGCTTGCGCTCCCATGAGACTGACATTTTTGGAGTAGCAGAGTTGTGGACTGTGGTTGAAGATAACAGGGGTAGCTCCTGAGTGGGAAGCATGAGTTGTGTCTTATGATGTGCTGGTTGGACTTAATTCCTGTTTCATCTTAGTTTAGTTCTATTTTGTTGTTGTTGTTTTGTATGTTGCATTTAAAAAATAAAGCAAGGTGGTACTTGAGAACTCCAACAGGCCAATAACATTTCTGTTCTGTTACTCCTTGCAAAGCTGACTCCAATTTTCTTAATTTAAGGAACTGCCCATCCTGTGATTATCCCACAGGCATTCTTGTTATTGTATCTACATGTGAGATAAGCAAGGAAGTATGTTTTGGAGGTACCTCATCCTCCAAAAATGCACAACTGAAATTTTCTGTTGCAAAAAGCCTATTGCTCCTGATTAGTTTCATGAGAAATTTGAGAAATAGTAGCCTGTTCAGTACAAAGTTAGACAATGACAAATTGTATCCAAATTGTTCAATGTTCCCAAGTTAAAGTCATTTCTCAAAGCCGCCTTTATCCCCAAGTGACTTTGTGGTGGCTAAATGTCATCTCTTGCCACGGAACATGCTAGAAGTTAGTCAAAGTGCCTAAATTGAAAATGCCTTGGAAATCTGACTTTGATTAATTAACACTTGTGGAAAAAAGTTCAGCTTCAGTGGTGGTCAAAATCTCCTAAATTTTTCCCAAATCTGAGGCAGACAGAGTTGCTTCTCCAACACAGCCCAAAGTGTTTCCTTTTTATTGCCTGCTATTTTAGCATCACTCTGTCAGCTGGTAAGTGAAACTTCCTAATTTTTGCACCACCTTCAAGTTTAGGCCAATCTGTTTTTTAGATTTGTATTATTGGTACATCTTTGAGGATTAGTTACTAGACCTATTTATGTACAGGAGGTAGTTGTTAAGTCTCTATTATTTTTATCATATATTGCAGGTATAAAATAATCACTGGAAAGCCTTCTGGTGCTATTTCTGGAATACAGAAAGCAGAAAATGGACCAATTGAATGGAGTTGGGAGATGCCTGTTTCTTGTAGTCTTTCAAAGTAAGTTTGAACTTGTCACAAACTGTTTCAGTGCTACTTGATTGGGTTTTTCCAGTTATTCTCTCAGGACTGGGTGTTTGGAACAGAGATCTGACTGTTGCAGTTATCTCCTTTGAACTCTTCAGTAGATTGGTGCAGTCTATTCTATAGGTGGTTATCTATCTATAGATAACTATTAGGTTATCAATTGTTTTTTCTTCCCATGTGCCCAAATAAGTCATCCAAATGCAATTTACATGTATTTTTCATGGTACTGCTCAGTTGTTTCCTCGGCTTATTCCATATAATTGTAGCGCTCTAAAAAATGAAGGAAGCAGATTTTTTTATTAAACATCTGTTTAATAAAACAGATATTTTCATGTTTTTTCAGATATTTATGTTTAATAAAACAGTAATATTTTCAAGTAGCATTTAAATGGTATTTACTGTTGTAGGTTTAGTACTAAAGTTGAGTTTGAGCACAGCATCCACTGAACTCTGGGGCCATCAATGGCTTATAAGCAACTGGAACTTGCTTCAAACTATTAACAGTTTTACCACTGGATTCAGGCTTGATGTGTTCGTAATGTTAAAACTTTGAAGAAGTTGTTTGTAATAACACAGAACTAGGATCCATAAAGTTCCTTGCAATTCAGATTCTCAAAGTAGAAATAAAAATAATTAAGCTGGTCTTTCTCCTAGAATAGTAATGACTGTAAAGCAATAATTGCACATTTTTCTTTGCAGCAGTTGAGCTGCATGTGTGGAGTTCTTATTTAGCCCCATCTTAATCAGGATGAATTCTGTTAGTGTTGACAATTTAAAATAATGAGCCTTTGCTAACCCAGCTGATCTTGATCGAAAGCAACACAGTGTGCTCGCGCAAGCCAGCAAACCTTAAGTGGTAGTAGCTTCCTTCAGGGTGATAAACTGTGGTAAGCGTGTGGGGTGAGCTGGGTAAAGGCTACTGCCCAGCAGCGGTGGAAGGTGACCTTAGCTCTACAAAGTAGACTTTTTAAATTGCATGCCATTTTTCCAATGCCCATGACCATGCAGAGAGCGACAGCGGCGAGTGCCGTGGCTTTAAACCTGACCTTGACCTAGACGGAGAGGGGGCTTCCCGGAGACGGAGAAGCCGAGGGAGAGCGGAGAGACCCGAAATGAGTCGGGAATCTCGCGAGAGAGCCGAGAGGCTGACGTGCCTGGGGGCGGGCCAGGCGAGCCGCGGCACATTTAAAAGCGGCCATACCTCGAGCTTCCCTCAAACCACGCGGAGAGCGGCACCGCTGAGTGCTGCGGCTTTAAATCTGACCTTGATCGAGACGGAGAGGGGGTTTCCCGGACCCGAAACGAGTCGGGAATCTCGCGAGGGAGCCGAGAGGCTGACGTGCCTGGGGGCGGGCCGGGCGAGCCGCGGCACATTTAAAAGCGGCCATAGCTGCAGCAGGGTCAGAGCGCGTGCCGGTCGCACGTGAGCGCAAGGGCGGGTATATTAGCGCACGTGTGCAGAGCGTGAGGGAGGCAGCCATCAGTTGTTGGTCCCCTCCTGGCGTTAGACAAGAACATGGCCCCAACACGTGCAAAATGCCCCACAAGGATGAATGTGGAAACTCAGACGGAGCTCCCGCAAAAACACGCGTCTGTGCAGGTCTCCGGCTGCAGTGAATGCCTCAGCCTGGCATGTGTTCCCAATGGAGCCAGAGACACCGCCTGTGTGCGGTGTGATCAAATAAACTACCTGCTCAGGCAGGTGGTTGAACTGAAGGAAGAGGTGGATAGAATTAGAAGTATTAGAGACAGTGAAAGTGAAATAGATTGGTGGAGCCGTACCCTGAGGCATAGGCATGGGGCAGAGTCCCTACAGGATGTGGATGATCTCCCTTCTGCTTGTCACCAGGCAGAAGAGAGGAACTTAAGGGACAATGGGGAATGGAGGCAGGTCCCTCCTCGGAGGGGCAAGCAAAACCCCTGCCAGCCCCCCTCACCTTCCCAGTTGCACTTACAAAATAGGTACAGTGCTTTGGAAATCAAGGGCCAGGCAT
>JAOXNO010000001.1:36308413-36327738 GCA_028565335.1 Limnodromus scolopaceus
TATAGAATCATAGAATCATAGAATGGTTAGGGTTGGAAGGGACCTCAAAGATCATCTAGTTCCAACCCCCCTGCCATTTGCAGGGACACCTCCCACTAGATCAGGTTGCTCAAGGCCCCATCCAGCCTGGCCTTGAACATTTCCAGGGATGGGGCATATTTGATAGTTAAGCCTAAATTGACAAGAGATAAAGTAAGTATGTGTATTAATGAAAAGCATTAAATATTACCATTGAACATTTAGTGGTTCAGTAGAGAAAAAAGGAAAAAAAAAAAGGCTTTGGATATTCTTCAAGGGATGATAGATTTGCATTCATGAGAGAAATCCAGTGAAGTATTGCAATTGACTACAAGGCGAAAAGATCCAAGTAGACTCAAGGTGTCCTCTCTCTTCCTGGTGTCCTCTAGGGGTCTGCAAGTACTGCTCACTCCTGTCCTTGCAAATATTCTTGAAGCAGACCAGGAAAAATGCTGGGGATTTGACCAGTTCTTTGCAGAGACGAGTGACATACTGCACCGAATAATAATCCACATCTTTTCACTGCAGCAGATGACCTTGCATAAAGTTTATATTCACAGCTATAATACGTAAGTGTGCGCTCTCTCTGTTTTCATTTCTTTGCTCTTATTTAGGCAAGCATGACTGTCACCCGAGTTCACCAGTGTTACAAATTCAGTAGCCTTTCCTTGGCAGTTTATCTGAGGAAGTGAAATTGTAATTCTGTGTATTCACAGTGCATAGAAGCATGTTGATCATAAAATATTTCTAATAAAAATAAAATCATTGAAGGTCAAATCAACTGATCTTAAACTTGGTCTTAATCAGTGGCAGAACACAGACTTAATTCGTGACATGTTACAATATCTCTGTGCTTACAATGGCCATTAACTCATTCTGCATTTGTATATGTTACTTATTTACAAAGTAGTTTTCCAGAGATTATGTTCAACTCTTGCTTTTCTTATGGTGTCCTCAAGAATACAAAATGTACACATCTGTCTGACGTGAAACTATCATAGAGTTTCTGACGTTGTAATTGGTACGATTTAGGATCCCGAGTTACATGGAGTTCAATTTACAGTTGTCAAGTGCTGGAGTTAAAAGCTGTAAAGTCTGGTTTACAATTTGGTACAAAAATAAGTGCCTTTTCTCTGCCTTATTATAGATAATACAAAGCATACGTTATTCTCCAATATGAGAACAGATACAGTTATTTCATCAAATGTATAAATACAATTCTGGCCTTTTCCAATTTTTTGATTCTGTAATTTGTATTTTGAGAGAGTCAAAGCACTGTTTTTTGCAGAGGAATGTTGCTTGCAGCTCAAATTGCTATTTGTACTTTATTTTTTTTAAATTTATTTTATTATTTATCTTTATGATTAATTGAATACTAGCTGTAGTATCAAGAAGTGACAGTGTACTAGTACTGCAGAGGAGGTGAACTGTCCTTCCTGTTAGTGTGCTTAAGGGTTTTTTTCTTTCTTAGAGGTTTTGTTTGTTTGTTGATTTGTTGCTTTGGTTTTGGGTTGGTTTTTTTTGGCAGGATGGGAAGGCTTGTTATAAATTCTTACACGTTGTATCCATTGATTGCTGGAAATAAAATACCAAATTGTCTTTGGTCTTCCTTATCACTGCTGTTATAGGAGATAATCTGGCTGTCAGTTTACAGGCTGAATTTAAGGTGTATGCTTTTTGACATGTAAAACACCAGACTTTTCTCTTGGAGAGACACATCCATCTCCTTTGAAGAAATGGGTATGCCTCAGAGTGTGCTGAAGTATGCTTCCTTCTTCTCATCTGGTGTTGCCTGTTTTTGCTGACCTTCAGACTTCAGGCCAAAGCAAGTTTGTTTACACAGACGTGCTTTGGTGGAAAATGTGGGGTAGAAAGGGAAGTTTGATATTGTGCAGGAAATAGTATTTATTTTTGTAACAGAGCAACCTGAAGTCTTATGCTGCATGCTGCTTTTTGTTCTGTTTATAAGTGAAATGCTTTATGTATAAAACTAATTAATAATCTTAATTAATCAGAAGTGAAAGGAATTTTTATTTAAGTGATACAAAATCTGAATTGTTGAACTGAGTCTAACTACTGCTGAATATATTGCTTGTATTATAGAGCTGCTATATTTCATGAGTTGGTCTACAAACAGACAAAAATACCATCTCAGAATCAAGAACTTCTATATGAAGGTCGGCGTTTAATACTAGAGCCTGGCAGATTGGCACAGCACTTCCCCAGAACGACAGAGGAGAATCCTATCTTTGTAGTAAGCAGGGAGGCTGTGAACATTGTCGGATTAATCTACGAAGAAGGTATATGAAAGTCATTTCCCCTTTCTTATACTTATCCTTTGTAAATAGTTTGGGTTATTTAATTATTTTTTTAATGTCTTTTATGTCTTAGACATAATTTTTGAAAATTTTCTCCCTTGGTGCCTGAAGTTCTAAGTATGCAGTCCAATTTTTTTCAAAAATGCTGAATATCCAGCATATTTTTACAGAAATAGTAGCTGCTTGTAGTGTTCGTAATGATAATACTGTGAACCTGAGCATTTGTGTATTAAGATGTAGTAGTGCGCATGGAATTCCGACATTTTTTGAAGCATGACACTTTTAACAAGTAGAAAGGAACATTATAGAATGTAATTCAAAGCTTGTTCTTTTGTTCCATTACTCACTAAGTGGAAATTCAAGTTTTGCCTCCCTTTTTTTTTTGTTTGTCATGAATGTGGTTAGCCTTTCAGTTAACGGAGGAAGTTTTAACAACTTACATTTGCTTAGAAGATAAGGTAATGCCATAACAGAAAAAAAAGAAATTAAGTTTTTGCATTTCCATTTATCACTGAGAGGTGTATAGAGGGCCCTTTGCCAGAGCCCTTCTTTATAAGAGATGAGCTAAAGGATGTGCCTCCACTTGAGACATCAGCGTTGCTTTTGTCAGTGTGTCCTACATACCAACTGCTGGGGCCAGCTGGCACTCACACAGAGGTGCTGAAGAGTGTGGGTAGGTGAGCTGTTTGTGGAAGGATCAACAGGACCTTTCTATTGCGTCAGAGCTTTCTGAAGGAGTCAATGAACATGAGAACAAAGGAGATTAAACTGATAGAGGCTACCCTAGGTTTTAAAAAACTATTTGGTGAAGTCCTCCCCTTAAGAGTCTTAATGAAAGTAAGCAGCTATGAGATAAGATGGAACAGTCTCCCATGCAGGCAAACACAGGGCTGAAGAATAAAAAGAAATGGTTGGCTTTCTCAATGGAGAGAGATCGCTAGTTGACACCTGCATGAAATCTGTGCTGTGCAGCATATTCAAAAGTGACTGAAAAAGGAAGTGGAGGACAGTTTGCTGAAGACACCAAGTTAAGGCATTTAAGACAAAGGTTGGTTTTGAAGATGTGCATGAGTATCACACAATATTAAAAGGCTTGGCAGTAAACAGATGAAACAGAACAGATGAGATGAAAATCTATCTAGATACACATAAAAACAGCAGTCAGGGTGGGGAGGGGAAACAGTCTGAACTTTTGAGTCTCTTACAGAAAATAAGAAAACGCAGATGTTTCTTTTATGTTTCAGTTTTACTTCCTAAAGTACATCAACGTTACGATTTGGATGGGGATGCCAGTATGGCTAAAGTGAGTAATTATGAGTTTAACTTATATACCTGTCTCAGATAACGATACTGAAATGAAAGCTACTTGATTTTCAGATGAATAATGTTAATGAAAGTATTTTTAATATGCTAATGAGGATGCTGATATACAAAAATGCATTTGTTCACAAGGTCTCCGAAAGTATATTAAACCCATGCTTTGTATAGAAAATATGTTTGTATATTTTTTTTAAAAAAGAACAAACCCCAAAAACAACCCTCTAAAGTCCAAGTGCATTGTTACTGCATAATTCAGTGATGGGGGAAAAGGAGCTTGCCACTTTGGAGTTAGATAAAAGATTTGTAACATTCCCTATGATGGTGCAAAACTTAACGTAAGAAAAATAATTGTCATCTTTCTCTCAATAGAGAGGAGTCTGTAGGACTCTGCAGGAGAGTGGAAATTATTTTTTTTGCCTCTCTTGCAAGTTTTCAGAATCTGTGGGAAACAAGTAGAGGATGTTTCATTCTTTTGGTCATTTATCTAAAACTACTGACTGTAGCATTGCCATGCTTTGACTTTGTGGCCACCATTTATACTATGTCTATAAAATACTGGCTGCTGAGGAGCCTTGTATTCAGGCCTGGTAGTCCTGAAAGCATATGTCTCTTTGAATACCAGAAGTCTTTAGAATTAATAAACAGAAAGCCATCAGTTGATAGTAATTATTTATAAAATTGTAAAGTATCATTTATTAAACAGTTCCCAGTTCTAAATAATGCAGCAAATTTATACGTGGAGTTAGGTGAATGAAGAGAGTCCCCTACTCTTAGAATATAAAAATGTGTCATTTTTTTACAAGTTTCTTTTAATGTATGTGTTTAATTCCTAAACTACTGAAGAAATGTACTTGTGACTTTCCAGAAATTAAAGTAAATCCTGAGAGTAAGTGGTGTTATTTTTGTTTATAAGAGACTTATTTTCATTCCTAACAGATATTTCAGCACAACTGGAAAAACTCACTCCCCATGTTTAGCTCTGCCTCCATAATGAGTGTTTGGTTATCTCCTGACTAAAGTTTGGGCAAAGTTATGCATTTAAAACTACCATCTTCATGTTACTCTTTCGTTTATTAATCTGTGTTGCTTTGTTGTGATTAAGTGACTTGAAACAATTGTTCAGAGAATGGCAGATTAGTACTAATGGTGTCTGTTTTTTCCCACCAGGCAGTAACAGGTATCGTATGCTATGCCTGCAGAGTTGCCAGTTCTTTGCTACTTTACCAGGAGCTGATGCGAAAAGGAATACGATGGCTAATGTAAGTAATTGAATTTCATTGCACTTTTACTGGGGTTTTTTAATTGAGATATGCCTTGATTATCAATACACAATTCTGTGATCTCCCAGTATCTTGGGAGGTTTTCTTTACTCCTCATATATGAATAGGCTTTTTGAATTTTGTCCTTCTTTCTGTCATTAAGGAAACAAAAATTTTTTTCTGACAATTGGATTTAGGTATTTGCAATTTCACTTTCTTCTGTGGATGATTTCAGTCTAACCTCTCGTAACATGCAGGTACAATTGAGCAGCTTGCACAAGATAGGTTTATATGGGGGTTATACTAATGCATCTCTAGCTGAATGCAATTCTTACTAGCAGTCATTGCTGTAGGTATAGTATTGTATTACTGATTGCTGGTAAGATGGCAGTTGAATACTTCTACTATAGACGAATGCTTCACTTTTTTAGTGAAATCATCAAGGATGATTACAACGAAATGGTTCATAAAAAGACAGAGGTTGTCATCAGACTGGATTTCTGCAGCAGAAACATTGAGAAAGCTGAGAAAATGTGAGTAGAAGCATTGATTTTTTTTCATTATCATTTTTAATGACAGCAGTATTTTAAGTTATGTTTATTTACAGGGGTTTTGCATATAAAAGTTAAATTTAAATCTGCATGGATTTGCTGATGGCACTGACTTAAGCAGATTTAGTAGCATGATTTACTCAAATTAGAGCATTAATTTTGCCTAACCTAGTGGGAACAAGTAATTACTATTGAGTAGTAATTGTATGTGTTCTTCTTTCTTCCTGACTCGGCTCATTTGCTGTTGTTGACTTTAGAAGCTATAGTAAAGCCTGGACAAAGAATGGAGTAGCTTTCCTTTCATTAGTGACTTGGTGCTTTTGTCACTGAGTTTGCTTATGTGTGTTTACTGAGAATGACTTTAAATACTGCCCCTTTCACAGCTTTAAGACCATAGCATTTTCTGCATGGAAGGAATTTTAATGTTGAAATACAACATACATCAACTGGGGAAAATAAAAAAACCGCAAACTAACAAAGCCCAAAAACCAACCCCAAAACAAACTAACAAAGCCCAAAAACCAACCCCAAAACAAGCTAACAAAACCCAAAAAACAACCCAAAACCAAACCAACCAAAACCCAAATTCAAATGGCAGAGGTCTGTATCACAGAATCTCACTGTTGCCCCTATGGACCAATTTAGATCTATGTAGTAGATAGTTGAGGTTTTTTTCCTTTTTTTTTAGAGTTCTTTCTTTAAAACTGACAAAATTTATAGTAAGGAGCAACTAAATAATTGTAATCTTTTAGCCTAGGAGTCTTCCAGTTCTCAAAGACCACAGAAGACACCTATTTCTCTTGTCTTCCATTCCAAGGAAGCAAATGTTTTCCATGTCAATGTCAGGCTCTTCTGCCCTACCTCTTTCAGTCAAGTGCTGCCTGTAGGAGATCAATTACACCAACTGAGTTCTCTCTTGGTGTTTTTTCTCCCTCCCGATCTTTGTTTCATCTCCAAGTCCCATGCAGTCTCCAATTCTCAGTCACATTCCTTTCTACTTTTAAAGTGTCCTTGCAGTGTTTTGTTCAGTCTTTTCACAGACTAGCATTAGCCCCGTCTTTAAGGTGTGTTATCCTTCCGCGGTCTGATACAATCTTTAAACCCTGGGTCTTCATGGGATTCTCCTGTGAGTAGTTGTTTTTCTATTCAGTTCAACCTACTGCCAGTCTCCCCCAAATGCTGTCTTGGTCATAGCATTCTCTAAACTTGATTCCAGGCTGCTCTGAAATGTAGATGCTTACAAGGTGATTAATGCACACATGTAGAGCCATTAGATTTGCAGAGTATACTTAAGAACACACTTAAATTTGCATATGCACAGCAGCTCCAACATGGTTTAACAGCTTTTATGTACTAATTATGGACACCCATGGATTTTTCAGAGTTGCTGTGTGCACATGCCAAACATGTACAAATTGATGCACCTGGGCTTTAAGGTACTTGCTTTAAAAAAAAAAAAAACCACAATGATGAAACTAGTAAAGTTGGTAACTAGCGAGATAACCATATACCTGTGTAGCCTAGTTACAGATGATCAAGGCTGTAATCCAAACTTTCCTTCAAGCCAGTATACACTAGTTGACAGGACTGGTTCTTGTTCACTCTGTATTTAATTCAGATAGCTTCTTCCTGCATTCTGCCAGGTCCCCACAGAAGGAAGCGACTTAGAGCTCAGAAGAAAATGCAGTAGGTTCTGATTTGTGACTCTAGTGCATTCACCAGTATTTCAGAGCAGCAATTTGAACAAAAATTATGTTCACTTGCGAACTGGAATAGTTCTCATGTGAACAGAAATTTTCTATGTGTTTGCACATGGTCTTTCAGCCTCTTAGGAAGGGGCAGGATTTTCAGTTTATTTGACTTCAAGAAGGCTTTTGTGGAGTTAGCAAAGGACGTGTCCTCTTGTTTGTCTTCCCTTTTCAAGACTGTGCTTCAAAGTATGACAATGCAAAACTCAAACAACCCAAGGTTTTTGTAACTCATCCTTTCCAATAAGTTTCCACAGAAGAGCATTTTGGTGCACTGGAGTATTAGTTTGTTGTATGTCATTGACTACTTTCAGTAACTTTAGTTTGGTAACCTTTTAAAGTGTATTTGTTGAGAGAAAATAATTTTCCACTGCCCACCAAGTACAAATAAGAACAGAATAAAAAAGTCAGGAATGGAAGTTTCAAACTACTTAGCAGTTCAAATGTAGGGAAAAAAATAAAAATAAATATTCATAACTAAATGTTTCCGTTGTTAATGGCCACTTAACGTTGTTCATGTTTCATGGTTGCTGCTTGACAGATACTGTATTTCATATAAAAGAAAAGTAGTTAGTATTGATCTCTAGAGTCAAGGAATATTTTGAGTGTATTCACTGCTGTTTTATTTTCTTTTCTAAATGTGCTTTTCCTGGGGTCAGATATGAGAATTTGATGCAGATCAACTTGGAAGCATCCGAAGTGGATGAAATTTCAGAGATACACACAAAACTGTTGCGTGTAAGTATCTTACAAAGTCTGTGTCATTCTCAAAATGGTGTTTCTAAAGAAATAGCCAAATGCACAGTAACACAGGTTTTTCTGTGAGTAACCGCTCTGGATTTTCAGAGTCATTTCTAGACTGCCAAAGATTGTTAAAATACCTATACTGAGACGTGGATATCTTACTGAAATTAGGGTAAAGTTTTTTATTAGCCCACTGTAGTGAAAATAATAAGTTCCTGAAAACACTGTCCCATTTTCAAACGTACTCGAGTGAAAAATTGTAACCATGACATATATTTTACTTTGAAGGGTTTTTTTCCTTTCCTTAAAGATTTTTAAACTACTTTGTTTGCTTTCTAAAACAATACATACACAAACACACTTCAGAGTGATCTGCTTTGAAATTTGCATCATGTTTCCAGACAAATAAGGGAAAATTGAAAATAACTTTACATGCTGGTGTCCTTCAGCTCTCCATTCTAAAAGCAAAAGGTGGTTGGTACATTTTTGTTTTGAAGGTTGGATGAACCAGTGGAGAAAGAAAGATGTAAGTTATGTGGATAGTCATTATATGAATTCTTAGCAAACCAAAAGAACAAGTGTAGAAGTAAGTAGGGAATATATGAAAGGTAGAAACTTGTCGTTGAAAGAAAATAAATATTAACTAACAGAAATGCCAGCATCAAAGATTATTCTTTCTTCAATAATACCATGCTTTATCTGGTTTTAGCAAAGCCTAGGCAGATAATTGGGCATATTTCTTTCATGAAGGTCAGTAAAACAAATGGGTCTATAGTATTAACATGTTCAGTCTGTTTTCAGCTTCAAGTAATTTTTTACCTTACCCAGTGGTAAGATTGAACTTTTTTGTTCTTACATAGCTCTCCAGCTCTCAGGGCACAATAGAAACTAGTCTTCAAGATGTCAAAAACAAACTTTCTCCTGGTGGTTTACTGGCTGACACCTGGGCAAATCAGGAAGGCATGCATCCAAAAGACAGAAAGTGAGTAACTGTATTAATTGTTTTAGTATGTATTGAGTTCTACATTGAGTTGTAGTTCATAAAACTCATTAGTAGGTTCTTAAATGTATATATAAAATGTCTCATTTTCTTCCTTTCCTCACTCTAGTCCAGAAAGGCTGCAGGCACTGCTATGTTCCATCACAGATATTTATTATCAGTTCAAAAAAGACAAAGCAGAACGAAGTAAGTAACTTGCTTGATTCACTTTTAACATAAACTGTAATGGAAAGGACAGGTCAGTCCTTGTTCCACTAGGCTGTTTGTGGTAGGAATGGAGGTTAGTCAGCAACAGCGAATATGTCTCTAGGTCTTTCTTAGTGAGGGTGTCTTAAAGCCCATATGAATGAAACACCGCTATTAATCGTATACATTTGAATTGCAAGACTGAAGAGGAGAAAAAAAAAAGGTATATGACCACTTTTACCTATCAGGGTAGGAGTAGGAAACCATAAAGGAAATGGGTGAATTTAGTGGAGTTTTACATAAATACAACTAACAGAATTAAACTGGTAATATCTGTCATCTGCTCTGATCCTAGGGCTTCCTTATAATGAAGAACAAATTCACAAGTTTGACAAGTAAGTTTTGAAGTTACCTTTGGGAAATACTATGATTGCTTTCAGGTCCTTCAGCTGCTCTTGCCAATAACCTCTTCTGTCAATTTTTATTTTAAATTATAACCTCTGTAGGATTGCTTTTAAAAAAACATCCTTTAAATATCTTAAATACGTAGGGATGTCAGCATGTAATAATGAGGTGCTTTCTGGCAGTGGAGTTCCGTCACTGATAGATCTTCTAAATGTAGATGTGAAGTACCTGTTCATTATCTGGGCATAACTGTCCTACAAGAACATTATTTTTTTTTCCTTTTTGTTTTTTTAGGGAGGAAAAAGCCTTCAGGAAGAGTAAAGTGGCTTTGTAACTAAGGTGGAGATAATTTTCTATAGATGAATAAAATATGGGTTAGCTGAATGAAAATCTAGAGTGACTTAATCTTCCAGGAAACATAGCACGCAAAATAAATTGTAATGCAGTTCCTCATGCCTGTTTAAAATTGTCACTTAAGAGAGGTGGCCACATTAGGAGTCTGTATGTAACGTGGGTGTCTAGACTCCCATTAGGCTCCACTGACCAACTCCTGCGCAACGTAAACAGCTGCTCTGCTCATGCTGCGGTACCTGTATCAGGATCCATTCAGTTCCTCATATGCAGGTGCCTAATGCTGTTTAAGTTGCCCTAAGGCATCTGAGACTGGGAGGTAGGACACAAGACAAATGGGAGACCTACATCTTTCTGGACAGATAGTTGGAAGCAGATCAGGATATCCTTGTACCTCCTCAGTGATGCTAGATGCTTATGTTTAAGTAATTAAGTTATTCTCCTAGTGGCTGGTCAGTTGGGTGGTTCCCTAGACTTTGTTGAGTGCTGTATGAACTTAGACCCTGCTTCTGTAACTTTCTAAAAGTTCTTGCTGTTGCTACCACTGGCGTGGCTTCACTGACAATTACATATGGAAAGCTAATGTACAGAAGGCACCAGTATTCTCACAACCATGCCACTTGATTTTCCCGTAGTGAAAGCTAATTGGGGTAACTGCCAAGTGGAGGGGAGGTTGCCTTAGGATAAAGGAAACCTCTAAGACGGATCTTGATACACTGAAAGAGACACATCTTTGCCCTGCAACAGCAAGGGCTTGAATTTAATGTAAGAGATAACGTGAGCAATGATTTCCAGTCATATGTTCTTAAGGATATGGACAGAAAACAGGCAAACATTGGGACACAATCCATAGCTCATTTTAAAACTGCACTCCCTCAGGCAGATCAAAGAAATTTTAGGGCTTTTTCTACTACTCAGACTGTGCCCTTGCATTAATATGTGAATAATTTTAAATAAATAGGCTTCATTTTCATGGTTTAGAATACTGGTATATTTTCTACCACAAGTGA
Organism: Limnodromus scolopaceus; assembly: GCA_028565335.1. Taxonomy (NCBI): domain Eukaryota; kingdom Metazoa; phylum Chordata; class Aves; order Charadriiformes; family Scolopacidae; genus Limnodromus; species Limnodromus scolopaceus. The sequence goes on from JAOXNO010000001.1 coordinate 36,319,324, forward strand.
CTCCTTGGGATTGTTCCAGTATCTTTGAGGTCCTAACTACATTGTATTTTCCTTCACTCACTCAGAGAGAAGAGGCAGTGGTTTTTGTTAAGAACTGTGTGCCATTAGCAACAGAGCTGGCCTTTGTAATATTTACTACTAGATAGACAAGGGAGCAGCACTCAATTTGGATTTTTTTTCTGGTTGAATAATAGCTGTCCGTGCTTGATGACAATCCAACTCCACTCTAGCCAGAATTTGATGAACCAATAGCTGTCATGCAAGACTTAAAGGAATACCAGAAGCAGGTGTCAGACTGTAGTGTTCCAGTATTTTGTCCCTTAATTTTACTTACTGGTGCAATGCATAGCATGGTAAGGCAGTTACACTGGGATTGTTGCCTGCAACATTAACCAGAATAGGGTTTTGTTTTGCTTTCCTGTCCTTATCTGCTTGCTTTTTTCTTGTGTCATAAATTGAGGCTGAAACAAAAATCCTGTTTTTTTTTCTTGCATGCATATTACTCAACACAAAGGATTATTCATATGTGCTGGAAGTTCCAAGTATCTGCTGAAGGCAAATTAGAAATAATAAGGATTTCTGTCCTTTCCATTAGAACCCCTTTTATTTAAATATACTTGCTTGGATAAATACTGACTTGGAGAAGATTTTTGACCATTTGTTCATATACAAATAATTGCAACTAAATGCTTCAAAGAAATTTTTTTCCTCCCTCCTGCTAGGGAATGTTTTTGAAACGTAAACTGTCAGTTCATGCAGTGTGTTGAATTCTTATGCATTACAACAACATGAATAAAGGCGGCTAAAGGGATTTTAAGTCCATATACCTCTTTTCCAAGTTTCGGAAAGTAAGTTAGAGGAATGGAGTTTTGAGAGCAGTATAACACTGTTCCCGTTGTTTCTGTGTTGCAGGCAGAAGCTGTATTTGCATGCTACAAAAGCCATAGCGCTATTCAAAGATGAATGTGTCAGCAAGTATGATACGTTTTTGGACAAGGCTGAGGACTGGACAAGGCAAGCTATTGATTTCTTCAATATTTGGTAATGTTCACCACTTTTATAAAGAAAGCTCTTAAAAGAAAACTTTTTTTTTCTTTTAGGAAAATGCTTCACACAAGGAAGCAGTTACTGGCTCTCACCAACCAGTGTTTTGATATTGAAGAAGAGGTATCCAAATACCAGGATTATATAAATGAGGTAGAATGCTTCAGAATTATGTAAAGTGTTTGCATAGATAAAAGACTATTCCCTGTTACGTAATGTCAATAGTGTCGTTTATAGTGAGTCTTACCTTAATGCAGTCCTGTTAAAATATAGGGCTGCGTGGATGTAGTATTTGATCTATAGCAGCTTTATTGCTGGTGTTGGAGTGGCATAGGAAGTGGTGTGATTTTTTTGAATCCTGACTTGATTTTGGAGTTTGGTGGGGTTTTTTTTTTGGTTTTGATGTTTTGGTAGGATTTGGGGTTTGGGTGGGTTTTTTTGTTTTTTTTTTCTTTGATAGTGTTAGCATTCCCAAAAGAAGTCTGTGCAAGTGGGTGTGGGTTCATTGAGAAGGGTTCCGTGTAACTGTTATCACAATGGTATCTGAGCACCTAGAGGACTACCTTAATACTCTTCTGAAGCATAAAAACACTACTCTCATATTCAAGATTACGGGATACATGCTTAAGGATATGTGCTAAACTAATGCTGCTGGTGATGTGGAAGAAAATGTTTAGTTAAAATTTGGATGGTGACTCTGCAGAATGCAAACTTATCAGAATTACCTTAAAGTAGAGAGAATTTTCGTGAGTAAAATTATTGTTATTATAAAGAAAATGTAAATGAAAGAAACGCACCTGGAAAGCAGCACTTTACTTGTCATTTGCTTGGATTTTAGTAGCACTACCAAAGTCAGTTATTGATTAGGATTCTGTTGCCTTAGCATATCAACAACCATAACAAATAGATAATTCCTCCTTTTGAGAGTTTATTATGAAAGTATAAGACAGTTAAGCAGATGGAACAAAACAGGGAACTATAGGTCATGAGAACACAAAACTTGCCATAATGATCTCAACTTGGGGAATATCAGCCCCATTACTACTATAATGATTTTATGAGGCATCATAGCAATGGAGAGTGTAAAGAAGGATTTTAAGGTGGACATCAAAATACATATAAGAATTCATACTGTAACTTACATTTCCTTTTTATCTTTCACAGTTACAAGATGCTTTGCCGCAGAAAATGTTTGCAGCTTCCAGTGGGGTGAAACATACAATGAACACAGTCTATCCAAGCTCAAACACATTAGTGGAAATGACTCTTGGGTGAGAATTCCTTAATTGGATTGATGTAATATTCTATACCTGTTACAGAGGTGAATTGAAAAAAAAAAACCAAAAGGTTGACTCAGTGATTGCTGTATTAAGATCAAGAATTTTATATTGCAGAAAAAACTTTATATTGCTGAAGTGGTGGTACAGATTTGAAAGCGAGTAGGAGGCAACACTAATATATCATGTCACTTTTAGTAAATAACCAACCTGTTATCTGTCCCTTGTTTTGTATGTAATGTCAAGTTGCTGAAAGCTGCGTGATGGTGAGTGATCATAGCAGATAACTGTCCCTGTAAAAGCTGTTACCTTTCTTTCACTTCTTGTTACTGCAGTATGAAGAAACTAAAGGAGGAAATGGAAGGGGTTGTTAAAGAGCTGGCTGAGAACAATCACATTTTGGAAAGGCAAGCAATTCTTTTCCCTTTTTGGACTGATACTACGAACGGGTTTGATTTGGTACATTTTGTAGATCCAGAACTTAAACTAAGGGATAGTTCTATAATCTCATTAACTGTAATTATATTTTGAACTGTTAATCTGAGGTGTAATGAAAAAAACATGTATTCAAGACCTAAAACATTACTGTAAAATTATTCTGACACAGCAATCGTGGCATTTTTGCTTCATGTTTAGCTAATAAAAATATCTGTTGCACGGACAGATTAATTCTAAATTTAAACACAGGACTGTTGCAGCAATCCAGTGGTCCAGTCTTTTAACTCCTCACGTTTAGATATAATTTTTAACAGCTCTGGAATTACACCAGTCTGAATGAATGATTTTGTAGTTTTCAGTTTGCTTAAATAAAACAAAGAGAAAGAGGCCAACATATTTCTTACAAATCTGAGAGGTTATTGTCACATATGGACTGACTTTATTTTTTTTACAATTATGTTGATGATAAAATATATAAACATAATAATCTCCTGAAAGCTTCAGGGTAAATTACTGGTAGAGCTGAGTTTAGCTTCAAGCTGAACTGGTTTTGTTATGTTCTCCACCCCCAGTCCCGTACTTGGAGCATAGTAACCTTTCTTCTGTCTTCTTTTCACGTACAGAAATTAGATACAAATGCCTGTGTTGGCATATGGTAAGGGAAAGGAAAAATCCATGAGTAAATTATAATTGATAATTATAATTGATTGATTCTGTAATCTAGTCAATCACCTAAGAATACACTGGTTTTTTGTTTTAGATTTGGTGCTTTGACTTTGGATGGTGGCCTGCGGAACGCGGACTGTATCTAGCTTTCAAAGGAGCTGAAGAGGACTTGTAAATTTTTTCGAAGGGAAAAAAACACTGTTGGGACATTTAAAGGCAGATAATAAATCTGTATCCAGAGGTTTTTTTTTCCCTCCACAACTGTAGTATTAAAAAATGTAAATATGTATAATATGTAAATATAAAAGAAATATATATCTTTTTTTGGTCAATGTTAGGATAGAATTACTCCTGGCAGGGAATTTAGCCCCTTGGAAGGATCTCTGATGAAGTGCTAAAGGCAAGTGTGGTGTCGATGAAATTGGCATTATTTTTTTTTTGCTTTGAATATCGCCCTTTTTTCAGAATGCAATTTAGGCTTTATTGCAAGAGGACTTCCGGGACTCTAAACATTATGAATGGTCTTTAAAGGGTGTTTTGAGTTTCCTTTAACCACCGCTGTTATTTTGAAGTGTAGCTGAATGACTCTGATCATCACAGAACATGTTTTAAATGACATCTTTTTAAATAAGTGTGAATAGGGACTAAAAGCCACAGATAGGACAGAGTAGAAATGCATTTCTCTTTCCTTCACAACCAAACTGTTGATTCACTTCTACCTGAGAAAACAAATTCACAAAATTTTGTGAAGTTCCTTTCCACATTTGGTGCCGTGTTGTCTGTAATCATTTGACTGCTCTGTATATAGAAGTTTCGCACTCCGGGTTGTCAGACTGAATGTAAACCCTCCTTTTTTAGAGTAGAGCATTTTCAGAATTTCCCTGAAATCTTGTTGCTCACCAGAAGAGAAGCAGCTTCTTAAAACAAAATAGCTTTTTCAGCTATTTTTTTTCAGCTGAGGTCGTGGAGTCTCCTTCTCTGGAGATTTTCAAGACCCGCCCTCATGCAGTCCCGAGTAGTGTGCTCTGGGCAATCCTGCTTTAGCAGAGGAGTTGAATTAGATGATCTCTAGAGGTCCCTTCCAACTCTGTCAAATCCGTGAATGCTGTTTGCAGACATAATTTTCAAAAAAGGTTAAAAATCCCTATTAGGAGAGTTTGCGGGCAGTCAGTAGACTGGATAACGTCATGCCTCAGTGGTAATTGAATATTGGAAAAATAAGTCACTGGTCTAGATCTTGAAAAGGGACCACACCTGCTGCAGACTTGTGACAGAGACACCAAACTTTGGTGGAAAATTTCTTAAGACCTTATATTTATTTTCCAGTATCAGTGGTTACTACTTTCAGTACTATGTGATTGGGTTGCAGAGAAGCAGAATGAAACGGTTTTCTCCAAAACATGTCAGAAAGGAGAAAGAGAAGAGGAAAACAAAAAAATGAATGCTCAGAAAATATCCCTTACTCTCTTTGGATGCTACATACAGGTGTACTTGGTTGTTTCAGACAAAAAGAGCATGCAAATATTGCAGGAGTCATTCTTTCCTTGTGGAAACCTGGCCATGGATGTCCGCTGGTGTCCAACAGCACTTGTGATTGCTGTATTGCAGCCGTAAGCAGAGCTGCACCAACTACATACAGAATTCTCCATAAATAATGGTGAAACGTTTCGGTGTAAACTAAACAGCAGTAATCTGGGATAGCACTTGATAGCTCTGTGGTGCTTATTCCCTGCTTATCTGTCCGGGTCAGAATACAAAACATTCCCATTGCATTTATCTTTTTAATATTTGAATAGAAACTTATGAAATTTATAGTCAATTCTTTCATTGTTAAAAGAAGAGGAAATTCACTGCCTTGATGTCTGAGACCTGCTTTCCGGTGTCTTGGTGAGAATCAAGTATTAAAAGGGAATTCAGATATTTTTATACCCATGGGAGCATCTTCTTTCTTTGCAAGCTTTGTCCCCCAGAAAATCTAGCTATGCAAAAGGAGTGCAACAGTTTGCTACATGTTTTCCCTTGGTTGGCCGTGGCATTCTCAACTGTTTGTTTTAAAATACTGGAATCACGTCTAACTGGAATGTTTTAATGCCTGCTGTTCGTTCACGTCCGCAGTCTCACTGAGTGTCAGTGAAATACACGCGCAAGTGTTAAAAGAATTGGGCTTTCAAACTCTGCAAAAGTCATATTTTTTTTCCCAATATTATGTCTGTAACACTTTGTTGTTTCAAAGGTTCTTAATTTTGAAAGAAATCAAGCGTTGGTTGAAATATATAATTTTCAACTTCTTTATACTGAAGCAGTCTGAAAAAGAAAGTTAATTGGAGTAACAATATAGTATGTATATTGACGTATGCGTGGCATTCTTTTACATGCTTGAAAATGTTATATTTTATGTTCAGTTAAACATTGCTGGTTTTAGTGTTGCTAAATACATCAGTAATCTTAATCTTGTTAAAATTTCTTTTTCTAAAGCAATTTTAACTGAGCAGTAGCTAAGGAACTTGAAGTAATCAGTTTATACTTTACTGATTACATTCTTACGAAGCAAATATCTTTTTCATGCCAAAGCCTAGTGTCTAGAACCATCAATTTTTGGCTCAAACTAAGTGTCCTGATACTGTCAGTCATGCTACCGATGTGCCAAAAGAAGTAATAGAAAGTAATATATGCTTCTTCCTCCCGAAGCTGCTTTACTGGTTCGGGGGGGTTTAGCTTAGTATATTAATTATCTGTTACTTGAACAAGCCTGTCTTTGTATGAATTGTGACAATGCATGAGTGAATGACCTACTGACATAAATACATCATCAGCCACTGATCGTACAGCGTCTGCTTCCGTCTCCTTCCATCATTTCACTTCTGCTCATTTCAGCATTACCTTACCATTTTTATTTCTGCGTAAGTACGATAAAAAGCCTTCAAACCTGAAGTAGCAAATTGCAGCTTAGTTTGCATTAGCCAGCTCTCAGGAAAAAAGTGTCCTGCACAGCAGAATCACTAGCACAGGCTATTTTTTTTATTTTTTTTTTAAAGCTCGAAGCCTGAAAGAAGGGAGATGTGGAATAAACTGTGGTCGCATGAACTCATTTGGGTAAAATTAAACGCGGAATTATTACTAAGTAGTTGCACGGCCTGCTGTTCCTGTGAAACCCCCTCGGGGAGGGCACCGCAGTTGGTGGGGCTGGCCACCTTTGGTTACCTGACCTGGTGATGGCTTCTAGCTGGGGACCTGGGAAAGCGATGGGAGCCCACCAGGCTCCATGCAGAGGAAAGCTCGCTTTACACCTGACTGGCCTGATGACAAGCACTTTTAAACTGGCTTGGCCATAAAAGTTAAAAAAGATACTGGTCGCCTGAAGATAAGGGAGAAATAAAGAATGTCTAGAGTGTGGGAAACTCGCCCGAGAGGGACTGGGGGAAAAAATGGGAGTTGGCTGGCTGCAAGAAGATTGGAAGAAGGGGGACCAAAAGCCTTCAGTCATCTCAGGGCAGTTCCAAAAGATTAGTGTTCACCGCTGTGGTGAAAGGATTAGAGATTATCAATATAAACTGTAGTGCAAGAAACAAATGCAGAATATGAGTTTGGAAAAATCTTTCTCATAGTAAAGAGAGTCAAGTGCCAGAACAGATTGTTCTGGGAACTGGGAAATACCGATTACAGAGGGATTTTAGGAACTGCTTATCTCTTCAGAGCTCTTGTGGCCGATCATGCAGCATTGCCAGAACTTTTCTGTACCCTAAATAGCTTTTTTTGGTTATTTGTTCCATTGATCATAAAAAAAATCCCACAGGGGTAGTGTGCCTCTGGGGAATTAGCTATTTTGACCCTGGCCCCGGCTCACCCAGCAGTGGTCGTGCTCATAGATGTCCACTTGGACATCTTTGGGAGAACTTCGCTTCCTGACAAAGACTGAGGGCAACAGGTAGAGCTGCTGGTGAGCTGTGATCAGGTGTGCTGCAGCTGTCCAAGGCTGTGTTCTAGCTCCTGAAAACTTCCACAAGCGTTGAAGTCTGTGACCCCCCAGGCTTCCACAGCCTTCGGAAGCTGAAGAAGTGCATCGCCAGCTCCCGGCCTGAGGGTTGTGTCAGCATCCTGGCGTGCCTGCGTGCCGTGGGATGTGGGGTTCCCTCGCGATTGTGGAGCCGGTGGGGAGCGAGCACGTCCAGCCATGCAGCCCTGCGCCGTGCTGGGGACAGCCCGGGGTGGCACTTGGAGCTCGGCGGGCACGTTTGCTAGCTCAGGGTGAGAGAAGATGACGTTGGCACCATCGTGCTGCGGCTCCCGTGGTGACGCCCGCGGGAACCCTACAGCAGATTTAGATTGAAGCGAACAGGAGCAGTTTGCAATCTTTAAAGAAATCAGGTGAAAAGACTCCTGCTTCTCCTAAGGCATCTTGAAAATGCCTTAATGCCCACATCCCGCTTTTACACCACTTAAAACCCGTGCAGGGCTGCGTTAGAACAGCCGGTGCTTCTCCTGCCTGGGAGACGTGACAGTCACGAGTACCAGCGAGTCTTCTGCAGGTTGGATAGACCGGGGCTTTCCCTGGCTGACGGTGCTGTCACTTTGCCGCCAGCTGGTTCCGAAAAGGGATGCGGGGGAGCGATCGGCGGGGCCGGGGCGGCGGCGGAGCTCCCGGCTCCCGCGGCCTCGGAAGGCGGCGGCTCCCTCAAACGCTTCCCTGGAAACTTCAGCTTGGGAAACAAAAACAAACAAACAAACAAACAAAACCAAACCCAAACCAAAGTCGCCACAAAGCGGTGTGTTACTGGGTCTTAAATATTGGTTTTACCTACGGCAGGAAAACGCAGCTCCTGGAAACGCTTCGCATCTTGTGTTTGTCACTCACGCTGCCGGCCAGCGCCTTGAAAACGGCAGGGAAAACAGTGCTGCTTTACATCCCCTCGGGAGCGGGGCCGGAGCCGCCGCCTGCGCTTCTCCCTGCGGTCCGCCGTGAGAGGACTCGGGAAGATGCGGCGGCGGCGGC
>JAOXNO010000001.1:36328021-36349594 GCA_028565335.1 Limnodromus scolopaceus
GGTGGCACCCGCCGGCGTCCCGGGCCCCGCGTACGGTGGCGGCCGCCGCCGCCCGGCGCCGCCGCGGCCCCGCCACGTCCGAACCATCTTCCAGGCGGCGGCGGAGCCACCGCATCGCTTCGAGCCGGCGGCGGCGGGAACGTGGTGCGACCTCTGCTGCCGCTTCGTCCTCTCGCAGGGCCTGCGCTGCGCCGGTGAGCGGTCCCGGGCTTCCCAAAACTGAGGGTTGCGGGGCTGGGGGAGGGCCGGGGGGCTCGGCCGGGTGTCTGCCGCCGGAAACGTGTTCTTCGCCCGGCCCCGACCGGAGCCTGGGTCTCCCCACATGAAGCGTTGGGAGATGAGGGCCCCCGGCCCTTCGTGCTGAACGGCTGGGGTGGCGTGGCACGGGGTGACAGCGCGGTGTGGGGCGGTGGCGTAGCCTGGGTGTAGTGTGATCCAAGTCAAAGCACCCCATCTCCACCCGACGGGAAGGTGATGCATATTACACGTCTGTTTCACCATGAGGGTGGTGGGACACTGGCACAGGTCGCCCAGAGAAGTTGGGGATGCCCCATCCCTGGAGGTGTTCAAGGCCAGGCTGGATGGGGCTTGGAGCAACCTGCTCTGGTGGGAGGTGTCCCTGCCCTTGGCAGGGGGGTTGGAACTCAATGATCTTTAAGGTCCCTTTCAACCCAAACCATTCTATGATTGTATGATTACAGGGGGGTGTGGGTAGTGACATTATGAAAGGTCCTTGTGGGCTCCCACCCCTGCCAAAACCCCTGTGGTCTTCTCCCCTGCCCAGTCCTTCAGGTGGGAGGAGGAGGCTGTGTCTTGGAGTATCACATGTCCCGTGTCCATGTCCACCATGTCCATGTCCTTTTGCTCCCTGGGCCCTGATTCGTGGTATGCAAAGGTGGGTTTTCCTTTCCCTGTGAAGAAAACAACTTTTTTTCTGCTTTTCAGCCCTTTCACGACCACAGTACTCTAAAATGCAGTGATTTCCCTCACCTGTTACCTCTCGTTCTTTATGGTAGGAGAACATACATCACCTGGTGCTGGTGAAAAGTCTCAATTTGCCATCCCTCAGTTTGAAAAGCATTTGGCCACATCGCTGGGTCTCATGGTGACTCAGGGAGCGGTTCCAAGAACCCCATGGGCCTTCTTGCCACTCTGGCTGTTCCTCATCCACTGCTGCCATCCCGCTGTACTTTTTAGGACAATCTAGTGCTATCCCTAGTGGAGTGACATGTTAAGGTGTGTGGTTTGCTTTTGATTTGTGTCACTGAGCCTTTGTCTAACAGGTGATATTTGAAACCCAAGGTGGGACAGAAAGGTCAGTCTTTTCCTGTTGTTCTCTTCTGCCTTAAAGAGATGCAATAACCTCATACTGTTCTCCGCTGAGCTATAAAATATCTGTTACAATATAATGGTCCCCGAGAGCACTTTCAGTAGCTCTATTTTTACAGTTACTCTTGGAATGGAAATACTTTGGCTGTGAAAATAAAATAATTCTTATTTATTGTTTAAGTTAGTGCACCGTTTGTTCTGACAGGATGTATAGTGCCCTGATGTGAAAATAGACCTTAAAAATCATATTTTTTCTTTTATGATCAAATGCTCCATGGCAAGGACTTCAAGTGTCATGCTGGATTATATGTCTTGCAGCAATGTTTTCTCAGAATGATTACAGCTTACAATGTTTTTCCTTCTCCTCCGTGACAAGCTCCATTTTTATGAGGCATAGTACTTCAAGCTGCTCCCTTAAATTGCTGTTTAAGCAGCAGAGGAAGCATTCAACATTTATGACTTAGCATGAATATAATATTTAAAAGCTGTAAAGTGGTATGGAGATGAAGGGACAGGATAGCTGAAGCACAGAGGGATTGCTGCAGGAACCTCTGTTCCTTCCCAGTTTGCAGGCACACCGGCGAGCCAGACCGATGAAAGGATCTGGCTGAAATGTTGGCCGCGGGCAGCGAAAGCGGTGGCTGTGTCAGGAGAGCTGGGAGGCGCGGGGGAACGTGTGGGTGGCTGCCCTCCTGGCTCCCAGCTGCTAAACCTACTCTGCGGCCAGAGGTCAGCCTGCGCCCTTGGTCGCGGGCTCTTCTGTGAGTAAGCATGCACAGAAGAAGAAGAAGATGTCCCCTGCTGCGGAAAGCGGTCGGGCACAGCTGTGCTCAACCTCTAAAGTGTGTCGAAACTGGCCTTGAAAGCTGCAGCAGATACATCCAGCGCTACCGCTGGGGTTGTGGCCGCTGTGGTAGCCTCCCCAAAAATGCCAGGGTCTTCTTCGGGTATCCCTTGCGAAGCAGAGACTACAGCTGAGGTTCTAGTTGCAAGTACCTTTCAGAGGTTTGCATCTGCCTGGCGAGGTGTGACGGTGCCAAAAGGTTCTCAGGTAACTCTCTGTTTTCCAGAGGCCACAAGTGGTAGGGGCTTTCATTTTATGTCATCTAAAAAGCAAGACGCAGCAGCATCTTTCAGGTGGTCCAGTGCCGAAAAAAAGGGAGCCACATACTAAACTGTCATGATTCTGAGTCACAAAGACGTAGATGTTGTATTTATTCAAATTACTCTGAGTATCGGGTGAAGTCAGTTCTCACTAGATCGTTGCCCTCAGACAAGATCAGTCAGAGGTGCTGGATCTGATGATAAGAACTAAAAGGCATGAGAAATTCCCTCTGGGATTGGGAAGTAGTCACAGGGCACATCAAAGGAGTAATTCTGAAGTCTTTAGGTGCAGACTTTTTTCTGCCTGAGAGAGAAAAGACCTGTGATGAGTAGGGCTTTCCTTTGAGTGTCTCTCTTCTGCCCTCCCCACAGGGACGAGGAAGGTGCTCCAGCTGAGCTTCAGTGAAGGCTGGACTTTTCATAGAATCATAGAATTGTCTAGGTTGGAAGGGACCTTTAAGATCATCTAGTCCAACCATCAAAAAAAAAAAAACATAAAAAAGCACATCACTAAACCATGTCACTAAGCACTATGTCAACCCGTCTTTTAAATACCTCCAGGGATGGTGCCTCAACCTCTTCCCTGGGCAGCCCATTCCAATGCTTGATAACCCTTTCAGTGTAAAAATTTTTCCTAATATCCAACCTGAACCTCCCCTGGTGCAACTTGAGGCCATTTCCTCTTGTCCTATCGCCTGTGACTTGGGAGAAGAGACCGACCCTCACCTCTCTACAGCCTCCTTTCAGGTATTTGCAGAGAGCGATAAGGTCTCCCCTCTCAGCCTCCTTTTCTCCAGGCTGAATAACCCCAGCTCCATCAGCCGCTCCTCATAAGACTTACTCTCCAGACCCGTCAGCAGCTTGGTTGCCCTTCTCTGGACTCGCTCCAGCACCTCGATGTCTTTCTTTCATCCTTTCACAGTGGGGCTGTGGTCCTCTTTGGGTTCTTGTTACCCTCCTTGGTACCCATCGTGAAATGAGGTGGGATTGCTGGAGTGAATAAGGAGCTGCTGAGAAAAGGTCTTTCTACCTTTTGTGAGATTTTTGTTTGTAATTCACAAGTTTGTTTGCAGGCTTCTGCTAAAAAAATAATATGATAAAATCCTTTCATCTAACTCAGGGGAGAAAGACCAGAATGGAAGAAAGAGACTTCAAGGAGACAGATGATCATCTGTTTCAATGCAGTGCACAAGGTGCACATTATTCAAGCAGCTTATTTCTTGGAAAAAAAAATAAGACAGTGCTGATATTTCTGGATCTCAGCCCAGGAAGAAAGCCAAGTGTAATGAAATACCTCTGAAAAAGATGCTTTGTAGTATCTGAGCTCTTGCTGTTGTTTTGGATTCCATTTCAAGAGAGGTTTAATTGGTTTAGCAGTCCAGACTTGCTCTGCCATTCACCTTTTCACCTCTGTTATTTGGGGTAAAAACCTGGTGATACTGTGCAGATGCAGAATGCCGTTGCCTGGCCTGGCTTCTCTGCACAAACTCGTTTGGAACAGAAGCCGTCGGGATTATTCCGGTTTATAGCAGTGAAATGATGTACAGTAAAGAGCGGGTTTTCTTTTCTAGCATTCACTTTTTCTTTCGATCTGGGAGTGCTCTGGGGTGATAATTATCAGTTTCTTGTATCGTAATGGTGGCTTCACGGCGTGTAGCATTCTGTAGTGTAGCAGCCCTGGAGCTCTTGCACTGTTCCGCTGTATTATTTGGCTTTTGAAAAAAAAATAATGAGGCATTTCTCATGGTTTTAGATGAAAGTTTATGCTGCTGGGTTTTGGAATATGGTTTGTGAACAGGTTTACTTTGCCCATGGTCTGGTCAATGGACTGGGTGCACGTAGGCGGCAGCGGCGGCGTGAAAGGAATTATTTTGTGAACCGCTCGTTCTGGGCTTCCTAGTGCATTTCTGTAACTTGTCTTTTACCTTGCATTTTGACACTTTCATTTCTGGTGCACTTTTTCATTGAACCAAACAGAAGTGTTGCTGGGCCTCTTCTGAAGTTTTAGTCTTCATTTAAGAGTATATAGAGAAATTCTAGGTCCTACATGACTTTCGGTTCAAACTTTCTGAAGAAATTTAAGCAGCTGGTATTTAGAGTTACCATGAAAAACAGGTTGTTCCTTTCCAGGATTTAGTGGTGGGACACGACTGGGAATTCACAGATGCTTTTGTTAAAAGCATGACCTTGATGAACTGATATTTATTACTCTTACCAACTGTCCGTTGCCCGTGCAACAACATATGTGTTGGTGTATGTACTGGTTTTATGTGGAAAAGTGACCAGTATATGGTAACACTGCAAGGGCCTTGCGAAGCAAACAGAGACTCACAAGTAGTTGTTAAGTTGCATGTAAAAGGTTGCCTGCTAAAAGAAAAAATAGAATATTTCTATCTGATTTCCAGTGGTTGGAGTCCTTTATGAAGGTGCGGTCAATGAGCATCAGGTCAGTGGGTGCCCCTTAAATACTGGCTGGAGTCCTGTCCCTCAGCCGGTTTTCTCCTTGCCTAGAGTGTTACTCTCCGTACCTGCGGCACTACGCCTGTAATGTTACCTGGGGGTACTGTGACCTCTGCATGAGCAGATGACCCTCTCCCTGGCACGGAAGCCTCTCCAGTTGCAAGGTGCCCTGCAGAGGTGCAGAAGCCCATGGAAACAGATAAGACTGCAGGTATCCTCTTCCCCTCCAATCTACTGGGCAGTCATTTCAGCTTTGTTCACTGAACCAGTGTTACGTCTTTTTTACCCATTTTTCACTAGGCTAGCCTTTGGTGGGGTGCCTTGTTTCACTTTTAATGGGTTTTTTGGACATTGGCTCTGGATCTTCAGTAGCAGACTCCCTTAGTGTAGGTGAAGTACACGTGTCACATTTTCATATGTGACATAGCTGTCTTACTACAGGGCTTTTTAAGTATCTGTAAAACCAAACAAACCCCAAAACAAACAAAACCCAAAACAAACACCCAAGCCCCTTACCCCCTTAGAACAAATCAGGGTGTGTTATCTAAATGCCTCCTAATTAGCAGGAATGCTAAAGAAATAGATTCCTCCTTACAGGAATGAAGGTAAAATGTAGAGGGAAGGAACAAACACAGGGATTAGTGATTCGGCTTTTTCCTTCAAAAGGATTTGTTTTTGGACAAATTCGTGTAACATACTTTTTCATGTTTTTAAAGAAGAGGACAGAAGTTGTCGGCTTTCTCTGCAGTAGGATTGTGTTCATATTTAATCACGTGTAATGAGTGGGTTAAGTTGCTAAAGCTAGTTCTAGAATTACAACTTGAATTACCAAAAGCATTCAGGGTTGAAGGAGCCTCTGAAAGTTTTATCAAAAGAGTGAGAACTGCAGGGTGGATTAGAAATAGCGGCAGTGGGAGGCTGCTTCCCAATCCCGGTATTTCTGTGGAGAGTTGCTTAATGATGCTCAGTTCAAAATTTTTTCTTTATTTTGCTTTAAATCCAAAATTACCAAAGTTTCTCAGAATCTGTAGGGGTTGGAGCAGCGGGAGGTGACAGGGTTTGGCTTATGCAGAGGGAGCTCAGGAAAAACCCCAGTTCCCCTCTGGTGGGTTTGACGGCGCGTGGGTGAACTGCTGCCCCAGCTGCTGGAGCTCACAGGGCTGGTACAGCTGGAGGCTGCTGTGCCCTGTGCAGGGAAGAAGGAAGAAGTGTGGAAATGGAGACCAAGAAGCATCTTTGGTGGAGCTTGCTCTTCAAGGGTAATGCCTGATGACTTGCTCAGTTTCTCTGCACCTCCTGGGTTGTTTCTGTGGTCTCCGCAGCTGCAGCAAGGTTCCCACTGCTACAAATCTGAGCCCTTTCCCCCCTGTTTGCACAGAACAGTAACTCCTCACTGAATTCCTTGGTTACTGTGGGTCTTGTTTTCTTGGCTGCTGACATTTCTCTTCCTACGGGCAGGTTTAGATTGGATACTAGGAAAAATCTCTTCACTGAAAGGGTTGTCAAACGTTGGAACAGGCTGCCCAGAGAGGTGATGGAAGCACCATTCCTGCAAGTATTTAAAGATGGGTAGATGTGGTGCTTAGGGACATGGTTTACTGGTGGTTTTTGTCAGTGTTAGGTTGATAGTTGAACTCAATGATTGTAAAGGTCCCTTCCAACCTAGACAATTCTATGATTCAGTATGAGGACCATCTTCCAGCCATAAACTGTACACTGTCATGCGTCGAGGCCTTCACCCATTCTCTGAGCATCTCTGTCTTTGTTCTCGTTTTCACCATCTCATAAATGGTTAATTATTAATTATTCTGTCCTTCAGAGTTTGGGTATCTCAGATACAACCCTAAGAGACTACAGAGAATACAAGCAGTTGTTATTCAGGCTGCCAGCGAAGAGAAAAATTTAAAAAATCACCCCATAACATTCAGCTGCCATCACTGAAAGGCTCTGAAAATGCTACATGGTTTCCCCACTTGTCTTCCTCATGTGCTTTGGAGCTGCTCTGTGGTTCATTTCCCACGCAGGGTGGACGGAGGCCAGATGCTGTAAGGCTTGGTTTTGAACAAACCGGTACTTGAGGGCTGGTATGGGAGTGGAAAAGTGTCCGCTAATAAAAAAGTGATAAAATAGGTATTTCTGCAGGCACTGTTGATAACCCAGGACATCTTCAAGATGTGTAATAGAACATCAAAGCAGTGATCTGTTTACAAAAGCAAAGAAACTCTTAGTAATAAAACTGTTGCCATTACTCACCAGCATGATACCTCCTGACGGTCTGCCTTGGGGAGCCAAGGAGAAACTTGACCTTGTCACGTAAAAGCCTTGGAGAGCTTGTTGTATCTTGAGGCCAATTTTATACAGTCCTACCATGCTCAAAGTTCACGCTGCTTGGCCAGGAGCTCAGGGCATTGCGGGAAGTAACGATACAAGTGCCTTTTAAATTACTTTGTGTTACATTGCTTGCATATTATTTACATATTACTAAAATCTGTGCTTTTAATACATAGGGGAAAAAGATAAAACTAAAATTTTTATTGATAACATAGTCTGTTACTAAGGGTCGTATTTTTTTCTGAAATACTTTAATTTATTGTTTTTGCATTTGCTGGTAGCAATAGGAGCTGCCGGCCACACTAAGTCCTTTATAGTATGCTGGCACAGGAAGAAGCAGCCGCTGGTCTGAAGTGCTATGAGCAAAATAGCCACAGATAGAAAGCACTGAGAGGTGAAATGACTTTTTCAAGGTTACCCAGGAGGTCACTGGGCAAGCCAGCATCAGAGCTCAGCTCTTGTCCAGTGACTAGTCATCTCTTCCTTCTGTTGCTAAGCAGCACGACTGGATGGATCTCTTTATCCAGACAGTTAAATGCAGGTCAGCAGTGTGCACAACAGAAAGAAAACAACGATGCTGGTTTTGGGCTGGTGGCTTTATGAGCTGCTAGACATGTCTGTTTTCTCCACACTGCACCGAGTGCTCATGAATGCCTTTTTGATTTTGCTCAGTAAAGGAAGAGGATGTCATGTATAGTAGCTTGGGTACAATAGCTTGACAGTTGAGCATAGGAGCTTAGAAGAAAGTCTAAAGGGCTACAATGAAAGTTAAGCTTTGTGGCATCTCTTTTGTGTGGTTTTCTCTTACACTGCAGTTCAAAATACTACTCTATTATCTAATAGCTGCCAGGGTGAAAATAAGAAACATCCTGCTTGTCTAAGGAAGAATAAATGTGCAAGGTGCACCCTTGTTAATCTTCAAGTGCAAACACCATGTAATCACTCTCTGTGATTACACTCTGCATGTAATGCAACATGCAGAGATCTAAAGAAGGATGCTGACAGCTTTCTTGTACTCTAAAAAATAATCAGGCTACTTTTGTCTTAAGCAGACTAGATCAGGACGAATAAACTTTTTGTATTAGCAATGTTTAACACGTATTTCTGGTTTTCATCCCCGATATGGTTTCCCTTAGTGATAGTTCCATGCAAGCTTTCACTGAGAAGTCTACTAATTTTGGCACAAAGTCACCCGAAGCCCAAAGGCAAGTTGGTCTATCATCCACCGAGTCAAATCCTATGTGTCAAACCATGTTACAAGGCAACTCAGTATCTTCTCTCCAGTTTTAGCCTTGAGTTTTATTTTCCCTGTACACTAAAGTGTAGCTGTGTGTGTACAAAAGTGATTTTCCTAAAGACTCTTCAATCATTTTCCTGAGTTTACTGCTACTAGTATAATATCTACCACATAGCTAAAATTAACACTAATCTGTTATTTTCACATTGCACTACTATTTTCTGTGTTTAGCTTTTCAAATTAATATTCAAATTCAAGTCTGATGGGCAAACGTACCTACCTACATACAGCAAACCTGTAACCAACCTACATTAAAAATAACAATGAGCATCCCATAGTACCAGCAACAGGCTCTGGGAGGTAGTCCATGATATTCCTGATGCTCAGCTGGACCAGCACAGCAATGTCTGGTCTGTCACGCATGTTCATCATGGTACTGTGCCGGTCCTGTCTGCCTCTGCACATTTCCAGCATCTGGAAAAGAACATAAAGCAAATTGCAACAAATTTTACAGGTTGAAGTATTTAAAACAAAACAGGGAACAACTGTACAGTAGGAGGGAGGATACTGGAAAGAGTCAAACATAAATATTGCTGAAATACACAGGGAATTCTTTTTCATGTAACAATGTATGAAAGTATTTAATGATAGTGTAATACATTGTGGAGTGAAATAAGAACTAATGAGATGCAAAGAAATGTGCTTTGGCACAGTGGTGTGCTTCATTGGAGCTCTTGGTCAGAAGAAACCTTCTTATTCCTTACATCTTCAGGGGAGATATCCAGCTATTCCCCAACAGCCTGGGAAAGAAGTAAGCAATTCATCCCAGAGGATCTAGAGATATGACTGACAGGCTGAATTTGTACTGCGTATTTTATTTTGAATAAACAGCACTTAAGGCCTGAAGAAAATGAACTGAAATCCCACTGTATTTGGAGAGTGCTTGCTTCTCTGTGTTTATGTCAGAGCTCTGAAACAAGACCTGCAGTTGTTGGTCGTCTGCTCTGGGTTCAGTCATTCTGGGTTTGTCCTCCATCCCTGATGGAGGTGGCATACATGAAAAACTTCAGGGATTTCCATTTCAGATGGGCTCAATGTGCCATAAAAGAGTCAGGACAATGCTTCTTGTCCCTACCGCTGCTTGGAGCCAGCGTTGAGAAGGACTGATACTCTCCCAGCCTCCAGTCTGCTTTCCAGGGTGGCATCCTGGCTTCTCCAGAAGCTGTGCAGGGCACAGCTCATCTCATGGATTTTACAGATTTACTGCAGGATGGGAATAAATATGCCCAAAAGGCAGTGGTCTTTCTCTCCTAACGGTACTGGGAGCCATGACAAGTGGCTCAGCTGCAAACATCTGTATTCAATTAGATGAAGCCCAACTACCTGCCCATACAGAGGGGCTTCCCTAGGCCCAGAAATGCTCTTGCTCATGTAATGCTCATTTTCTTCCTCTCTATTTTGATGAATTTTATCCAAATTTCATACTGTTTTACTTAAAAAGTCCTTCCAACCATAGGAATGTGTCTGGACTAGAAGCATTTTTTGCAGAAAACAATGTTGGGTGGGAATTTCTGGTGGTATAGATCTGGTAGTGGTTCAGTCTGATGTGCAGCAAGTTTGGGGTTGCGTGGTCTTTTTATGGTATTTTTAGCAGAACTGTCATCCATGGTGCATTGTGTAAGGTTTTCAACCTTTTCCCCCTTCTCTTTTCTCAGTTTTCTTTATTTTCGTATTACATTTATTATCTATCAGCGTATAAATTATTGGGAGCCTTGATAACAGAGGATGAAATGTGAAATACTTTTGACATCACAGCAAAAAAGGTGTCTATGCAATTCTATTTTAACCTTTTTATCTGCAAAGTAATAGACCATTAAATCTGATAACAAATGTGTTTTACATCAGTTTGAGTACTACAGTTCTTCAATTTCCATCTTTGAAATGGAGGCAAGGTTTTGGGAGTTGCAGATTGCCAATCACTGGATAATTTTTGATCCCTTCTTTTTGTGTATGTGCAGCTGCTGAGAATCAAAAGTTTTTTTAGAAAGCTCACAAATATAACTGCTTATTTGGATTAGGGAGGGATGAACAGCTGAGCTGGAAATCGGAAGTATTATGTTAGTTTTGCTGAACTAAGCTCAAATGCAGCAGGTTTTTTTGTTTCTTTACTTGTAGTAGTTGTGTTGTGCTCTTTATCAGCTTCCTAGCAACTGCATAGCTTTGTCACACATCATGATGTTCTAAATTATGTTGTAGTATGAAAGCTGTGGTACTGTGTCTTGACAGTGTCACGCAAATGCAGTAGTGCTGAAGCCCAGGGACTAGTTAGGCAGGACCCCTCTCTTGCTACTTGGATAAAATTTGCTCCGAAGTAGAGCTGAACAGGGGTTCAGGAAGGTCACAGCTTTTGTTTATAATTCCAAGGCAAATATGTTTCACATATTCAGTTCTGCCCAGTTCTGGACTGCTAAAATCTTTTAGGGCAGATCTCTGTCAGGAAAAAAGTGAAGGGAAACAGCCCATGGAAGGTCTGGAACTCTTTTTCTCCATCAATATGGAGAATACCCTTGTGAAGACTGGCTTGTGAATACCTCTCCACACTGACGTCTGCCTGTCGGTGTGGCATAGAGCATAGTGTCACATATCTGCACTGTGACAGGTTGGAAAGACACCATCTCGTTTTCCAAGTACATTATTTGCCCTACAAAAAAAGCAAAAACTCATTTTGAGCCCAGCTAATAGGGACAGGCTGAGAGAGCTGGGGTTGTTCAGCCTGAAGAAGAGACGGCTCCAGGGAGACCTTATAGCGGCCTTCCAGTACCTGAAGGGTGCTTACAAGAAAGCTGGAGAGAGAGTTTTTCTAAGGGCATGTAGCGATAGGACAAGGGGTAATGGCATCGAACTGGAAGAGGGTAGATTTAGATTGGATATTAGGAAGAAATTTTTTATTGTGAGGGTGGTGAGACACTGCAACAGGTTGCCCAGAGAAGCTGTGGATGCCCCATCCCTGGAGGTGTTCAAGGCCAGGTTGGATGGGGCTTTGAGCAACCTGCTCTAGTGGGAGGTGTATTTTATGTGATAGCAAGGGTTTGCTTGAGTTTTTTTTAAGTTTTCTCAGCTCCAGCAGCAGGCATGGGGTGGCTATGGTAAGGTGGCCACTGGGTCGTTGTGTAGCTCCGTTCAGAGCTGCTCTGCCTAGCTCT
The DNA here is from genome assembly GCA_028565335.1 of Limnodromus scolopaceus. Taxonomy (NCBI): domain Eukaryota; kingdom Metazoa; phylum Chordata; class Aves; order Charadriiformes; family Scolopacidae; genus Limnodromus; species Limnodromus scolopaceus. Next base: position 36,339,686 of record JAOXNO010000001.1, read on the forward strand.
GTAGGTTGGGGTGGACAGTGACACGTCCAAACTCCTGTATGCTTCATGAACAGCCCTTTGCTTTCCCACTGGTGTGCACAGGTTTCCCTATGGAAAGCAGGTTGTGGGGCAGATGCCGAGGGTGGTGCATTGTGACCAGCTCTCCTGCCCAAGATGGTGACTTGCCCCATGTCCCACAGGGATGGAGAGCATGTGGGGTGGGCACCACACATGCAGACCCACTGTGCGGTGCCGTTTCTGCCCTTTGTGGAGGCCTGCTGAGATGTGACCTTTGCACCATGCAGGGAGGTAGGAGGTCGGAGGCTGCCCTCATAGCAGAGGGGACAGCTGGTCGCCAACCTTCCCAGGCAGGTGGGACAGCAGCACCAGCAGCAACCATTCCCTCCCCTCCTCCAGCATACTGCTGAGATGAGCAGAGGATGACCTGTGGGTTGAAATCTGCTGCAGGAAAAAGCCTTACACGGCTTTTTTTTTTTTTTTCCTTAAAGGGATACAGGGATCAAGAGCGTGACTCTGCTCACATTTCAGGTCCTTCTGTCCTCCTTGGAGAGCACCTCCATGGGCTGTCTCTTCGTCAGACTAGATTGAAAGGCACACATGTAGCCCCCGTGTAGTACCTTCTTAATTTAGTGGATTCTTAACTTTAGTAATGCTTCGGTGTATTGTAGGCAGTCGGAATTGTCTCAGACGGGGTGGTGTGGGCTCTCCCCAGCTGATGATGCAGCTGATGCAGGCTGACAGCGCTGCGGTGCCACGCAGAGCACAGTGGATCATAGTCTAAAGCTCTCAGCTCAGCTTGAGAGGAAACCCCCGTCATCACCGTGGACCTCTCATCCATGAGCTGGGGGAGAGGGACAGGCTGCCGTCCACGGGCTGTACATTTTGACCTAACTGGAGCCAAGAAATGTGAAGTGATGGAAGGGTCATGAAATTATTGCAAGGCTGACTACTACCACTGCTTGAATTCAGGTCCGTGTTCTCTCATCTGTGTTACCTGGTTTGTTGCATGGCAGAATCACCAGATTCATCCAACTGACTTTCTTTGTATAGGGTGAGTTCTGTTTGCCTTGAAGTAATTTGCAACATTTTCTGCTCTTGCCTATTTTTTGTTCCAGTAAGGCCCTAAACACTGTAAAGGTTCATTATTCCTAAAAGCAAAGTCAGTTTACCCCTTTATATTGTTATATTATGGTGTGTTATACTGAATATTTTTTTAAGCCTCATAAAATACCAGTATAACAAAACCACTGTATCAGCACTTTCTGTTTAAGTGAAAAAAATACTCCCTTGCCCGTCATGTCCTGCTAAAGGTTATATATATCTATATGGAGTCTTTGTCAAATTATGAAGCTAGTAGTCTTAACATGTATTCACTTACGGTCTGAAATAGTACAGGGTTTTTTTTATGCCACTTTGATTTTCATTGAATTTTTGTATGTATACATTACAGAGAAAAAATTTCACTGTTTGATTCAGTATTTGTCAGATGCTTGTGAACATTCAAACCCGGGCTGTTTCCTGAAAGAAGCAAGTTAGCTGCTGGGCCTTTAACTCTGCTCCTTGCATGTGCTGAATTGGGTAGCAGACCTCCTACTTGTGCTAAAACTGGCACTTTGCTACTAAATTCCTACTGGAATGATGGGGTGGAGCTCAAACAAGAGACAAGTCTGGCGGCCTGAGCCCTGCCTTCTGCTCCCTCACTGGCACTGGCTGAAGAATTGTGGCAGATACAGTATAAAAGGAAATGTTTATTTGTTTTTAAGAGACACGTTGACCAGAGGAAATGCAATCTAACTTGGTCCTGAGAAATAACAGTATGTTAAAAATGTCCGATCTATAAAATGAGATTAAATATTTCACATATTTCAGCATAGAAATATACAGTGTGAATTCTAGGAGTTATTAACTGCGTGCTGTGAGCGTAGCTGGTGTAACAGAGCCCTTACTTTCTGTAGTTTAAAGGTTGATATAAAAGGATCTTTGTTTCATAATGACATTAGTCTTGGTTTTCAGTGTTTCCTGCTATCCAGATCTAGCAGAAACAAAAAAAAAAAAAGCAAAAAGATGTGAGAAGCTGAAGAGAAACTCGTGATATAGTCAAGGAAACAATGCTAAGCTTGGGAAATGGTTAACTAGTCTTGCTGTTAAAAAATGTATGCTAGAATTCATGATAAACGTTCAGGGAGACATATTTTATTTCATAGCATCCCGGGATTTACAATTGAACATGTACCGTGCTTGAAGCATGTGTAGGCTACGTACTGAGATGCTGTTAATTTCTTTGGGTAGTGATATGTTGATAGATGCTCGATTCTCAAACTGTGGCAGTGAATGATTTGGCTCTTATATTTGCCTTAAAATCCATTAAGAGTAAAAGTAGTATTTTTAACACCCTGTGTATATATAGAAATCTCTGTTAAATTTGCTGCTGAGAGCAGGTCTTTGAGAAACGCCCTCTCTAGAGAAAATCCTGTTGATTTAAATCAAGGGCTTTTGCCAGGGGACTTGTCCCTATCAGTTTTGGAGTTTGTTTTGTTTACAGCCTAGAAAAGGTAGCTAGAGATGAACGAAAGAGCCCTTCAGAACCTTTTCTGTGGAAAACACGACTTGTTTTAACATCACCGGAAACACAGTACCAGGTTAAGACTCTGGAGCGTTGGTCTTTCTTTAGCCAAAGCATCTATTAATATAGCTGCTTCTTGTAATGAAGAGGGAGGTCTGGAGGGCTGGGAGCGGAGTGACGGGGAGGGAGGGGATTTAGGACTAACAGGTGGTCCTGAGACGCGCTGCCTGGCGCTGAGCTCAGAGCCAGCGCACTCCCTGCGGGAACCCATGGGCTCTCCTCTCTCCGCCGGGGTACGTGTGTCTGCTGTTCCCGGGGTGGGTGCGGAACCCTTTCAGCCATGGCAATAAGAAAGGACTTGAGCAAAACCATCAGGAGGATAGCACGGTTTTTTTACTGGTTTCCGAAATCGTTGAGCAGTTCAAGGAGGAGAACAGTAAAACTTCTCTGGAAGTCTGCTGGTAAGTCTGCTGCTATGTTTCTTAAGACTTTTTTTCCTGCTAAAAAGAAATTCAAAGGGAAAAATAATTTATTTCCCTTCAGCTGGTTAACTTTTCCAGGCCAGCATTGTTTGCATTTTTCCGTTCTCTGAGGCTCATTAGGCAAAACTGTAAAAATATTTTGGAAATGCAATAAAAGGTTCATTAGGCTTGCTCAGATGAAGAATTCTCTTGCAGCTGTATAATTGATTCGTATTAGTATTCATGTCAGTGGTACTTGGTGTCTTGTTTTTTGTAGACCTTGTTTCTTCCTTAGGTATGTTTATAGGAGCTCTAAGGTGTGTACTTAGGAGCTCTAATATGACTCAGATACCTGCCAGGAATTGCCGTAACCTGTTAATTGATCTGTGTGAAGACAGAATTGACTAAAGACCTTAACTCATCATACCAGTGTTCACACAAAGGGATGAGCAGCTTAGAGAGGGCTTGTGTTCAGCAGTGATGTGCTGTCCTTCAGTTCCATTTTATCAGCTGAGACGCAGCACCGCTCAGCTCACCAGTCGGTAAAAGGCGTTGCTCCCAACGAGCGCTCAGTGCTCTGATCCTTGGCCAGTCCTGGCAGGAAAGTGTTCGCATGCTTATAAACACTATGAAAGCTCAAAGGTTGTTGTGTTCCTCTAGAGGGGTCTGTTAAAGCTGGGGCTCGGGTATGTTCTCAGGGGTGTTGGAGGAACATGCAGTGTCATAACTTAGGAAGCTGAGTTCATTCTGTTCTTCTTAAAGGACTAATTATACAGGACCAGCTTTCTTTTGACAAGTACTATTTTGATTGAAGTGGTGAACTTTGTAAATTCTGCAAGTATTGCAACATTAATACCAAATTTCCATTTGTATGGGGTGGGATTTGGGTCAGTTCTACAGCTGAGCAATTTAGTGTTGTATTTCAAATTGCAGATTTTTGAAGAACAAGTTGGACCATCTGAAATCTGTCACAGAAACGTTGTTGGGCCACATGTCTAAGTGACATGTGACTTCTTCCTATGTGAAGGAGTCCACAGGTTTCAAACCTCCAGAGGGAAATCCCAGCTCAATGTGGCAAAACTTTCCTTGACTAAATCTAGAGCTTTAGCTAACCTCTGTTTGAACATTGGAAATCTCAAGTCCTTCTAATACATCACATCATCTTGAGTCCTTGTAACACATCAGGTCACTCCTAAATGAATGATCTGGTTTTAAAAGTAGGCTAAAAAGTATCAATAAATGTTATTAAGAGCTTTAATTGCTAGCTGAGTTGCACACGTGAAAACATTTACACCCCAGTTGTCTTTTCCCTCAGCACTACAAAAGAATCAGTGCACCCATGACTTGTGACAAGAAACAATGTGAATTTTGAGTGCTTTAAAAATGATACTTTTTGTGATTTTTCTCCCATCTCCCTCTACGTCTAGTGGTTTGAATGAAATTTACTTTTCTACCCTCCTTTTAATGCATGTATTAGTATCTCTTTTGAACTGAATTTGAGTAGTGTCAGAAGTGCCCTACACGTCCTTTTCTATGTGTGCAATGAGGTGATTATCACAAAATTGTGGTTTTGGTGAAAATGTGACATTTTAGCACAAGGTTGCATCCAAGCAGAAAAAAGCTCAGTGTGAAAATTCAGCTCAGACTTCTCATAACTTTACAGAACCCAGTCTCCCCGAGTACATCTGCAATAAGCTGGAAGCTGGAGCCTTGGTGCTCCTGTCACAAGGGAGGGGATATTGCTCCTGTTTGCATGGACAATTCTTGTTTAGTCTTTAAGAAGACAGCAAGCGGTATGAAACCCTAGCCACACTGATGTCCATGAACATTTCTGCCTTATTCTTGAGTGGCCAGAATTTTCTTTGGGTTCTTGAGGAATTACCAAATTACTCACGTGCTTCCTTAACTCCGAAAAAATGGTGTTTTGGTAACTCTTGGCAAAGTTGCCCTTCTGTCCTTCTGAGAGAGTTCCCCAACACATAAGCCTAGTCTGTGCAGTACTGACCATCTGGTTACCTTGCTATGCAAAGAGATTTACCCTCACCTCCAGCATACTAGGGTTTTCAACTTTTTTATCTCTGCCTCTGTCTTTCTGCCAGGTTTTGCTCCAGTGTTGGCACTAACAGAGTTGTTTGGTTGCATCAGCCAGGATGAGCCAGCAGAACAATTCTGCATCGCTAGGCTTATCCCACAGATGAATAACCCAGATGATAATTAAAGCTTTCAGTAATACTTACTGATAGTTTTTAGCCACTTACGCTTTAATGAATAAATTAATGTTTTAACAACAACAAAAGAGAAACTTTCGTGATTTGGATGGGGTAGGAAGAGCAGAGATTACTTCCTCTAATATGCTTTGTCAGAGATTTTATGTGCTATCGTACATCATTTGAACCAAGAGATGGGGGCTGTGCCTCTGTGTAGTACCCTCACACTTGTTGCTTTCGTTCCGCTTCTGTCTCACCGTGTCTCAGGGTGCCTTGTCCTCTCTGCCTGACCCAGAAACAAAATTTGCTGAAGCACAAAATTAGTTTTTAAGTATGACAATGACTTTAGTACTGTTGTAGGTCATTATGTTCAGAAAGTTGCATTTGATGCAATTTTAGAAAGAGCTATCAAAGCGTAATTAGGTTGCTGTTTCTAAAAATCCTCAGTTTTCCAGCCTGTCCTTGGATGGGTACTTTGGGATTGCTGGACACGGACTGTTGCCTACAGTTAACATTCTCCTTTCTAATCTCTAAAAGAAAGAAGAAAATTCGAGATTGCTCTTCAGTAATTGGTTTTGATTAAATTACTTACTGAAGGACTAAAAAAAAAAAAAATCTTAGACATGGTTCCGAATATACTAAATGTAGCTAATAATGTTTTAAGGGTATTGAGTTTCATCAATAAGAGGCTTAAACTGAGGGATGTAATATATAGGGTTCTGAAGCCTTTTTTTCTTTGAAATATATTTGGATTTTTTCCTGCAACATCTTCATAGAATTTTTGTTGACACATCATGTGTCTAGAAGTTTTATAATGATAAAGTGCATACGTACAGGGAGGTATTGATGTACATACGTACAGGGTGTTGAAGCACAAAGAAATTAGAAAAAAATATCATAGAGGGCCATGATAAGACTGTAGGAAGCAATGATCAAAGAAATAAGAATAGACAAGTATCTCCCATTTTCTTTGTCTTATAGCAGAGGAATAATATGAGGGGTGACAAATGTGAAGCAGATAAAAGGTATTTTTAAAAAATATTTTAGTCAACATTTAATTAAATTGTAGAACTCATTACCAGAGGATGCTGCTGAGGTCAGGAATGTAACAAGATTTAAAGAGGGTCTGGAAGAATAAGAATATTCAATATTACAACAACTGAAGCTACAAGAAAAGCTTTGAAAGAGACATAAATCTTCTTGCTTCAGGATTTAAGCTAATTTTTAACAATTAGGGATTAGTTTGAGATAATTTTGTGGCTCAGATCCCACAACTGTTATTTTTTCTTGCAGTTTCTTCTGAAGCAACCAATGCTCACCCCTGGCAGAGATCATCTTATGATCTGTGTTGATTTAAACCTTTATGACATTTTTTTCAGGCTTACACAGGAGAAAAACAGATTTTAGACCCGTTCAGAAAAGTATCCCGTTAACATCCTGTAGAAAACATGAAAAGCACAATGCTTGCTGTCATTTTTTTTTAATTTGACACAACTGCCCCAGTGGCAAACCCTGCTTGTTCTGGAGCCATTCTAAGAAACAAATAAATACAGTAAATTAAGTCAGTCCGAGGGGGGCAATTTTGTGTAGTTGTGTTTCTTGCCAAATCCTAGTGGCCATGAAGAGCTTTGTTCTCAGCTCCTGGCTGGGGAGGGTTCTCATCAGTTTGAGGCACTGCCCTACTAGGTAGATTGGAAGGCTCTTTCAGAGGACAGGAAGTGTGAATTTATTGACAAAATCTTAGACTAACTATATTTCACACAGCCTGAAGTTGATTTTTACCTTTTGCTGTTGGTTGGGGTTTTTTGCAACTTTTCTGCTCTAGTGTGTTACCCCTTTAGTCCTTGTCTAGCATTAAAGTTAGTAGAGTATTTTACTGATTTTGAAGGATTTTTAGTCAGAATGGTCAAGCATTCACTATAAAATCATGTTTATGTAAGAATATGTGTTATGCAAAATCAATGGAAACCTGTACAGAGGAATGGTAGTATCCCTGAAACTTGCTACCTCCTAAAATATTTCACATATAAAGGTTTAATTGATCAGATAAAGAGAAAAGTCAGCCTTTGAACTCTCTCTACAAAATATGTCCAGCTGACAAAATGAATCTTTAATACATATGGGAAGGGGGAACATAATTTTAGTGTGATATGTCAATTTAGAATGGCTTGGTTTAAAATATTTGTGAATTCGTTTCTTATTTTCATATTTGGTCAGCTAACGTGATGGCTTATGCTGTAAGTGCCTGTGTCCTCATGTGACCTCTTTAATCAGGCTATTCTGGGAATAGTTTGCGTATGTGGAGGTAGCATACATCCATAGCTGGGAAATTAATGAGCAGATAATGTCACTGTATTTCTGTGTTCTTGTCCAAACCCAGTTGGTGAAAGCCACCGCCTCCCCTGCTCCCTCAGGCCAGTAGCATGTCCCACCTCTACAGTCCCCATAGTCAGGTCCACGTCTCCTGCACAGATACCTGCAACTGTCCAGTGAGCACCTATAGGTCTGCTGTGGTTTTAGTAAAAAAAAGTGCACCTGGCCATCCCCATAGTTGAGGCTCCAGGTCTCTTCTGTGCACCAGCTGCACTATGCATAGGAGCAATGCTCTGCAGTGAGATGGATACATCAGGCCAAACAAGGGTTTGCAGAGGGGAACTCAGAAGGAGAGAATCCATCTCTGGGAATGATGGAGAGAGTTTGGCTCAACACACTGGAGTGTGATAAATGGAGTGTAGGGGCATTTGGGAACTGTGGCTCTGGAGCATTCAAGCTCACATGGGTGGACAAGACGGTTGCCTCCAAGGGGCTATCATTTGAAGGATTACTTAGCTGCTGTTTGGGAGAAGGATCAGGAGAACATCGTCTCAGTGGAAACCAGCTTGGATGTGAATCAGTTCTGTTGAAACTTAGTGGTAGCACACAAGCTGAGCTTATGACTGTAGGTGGCCATTCTGGAACATAGATCCAGAAACCCAAGGCTGCATCTCACTGGGACCTGCTGCGGTGGGTAACCAAGAATTCTGATCCAAATTTTTCAGAATGCTGTATCTGTTTATTTCCTGAACATCTAGTTCATGGCTATGATTTGTATAGTGCTGGAGATGGGTAGGATACTGCAGCAGATTGGAAGCAGGTAGGAGATGATGGCCTTTTACCATCAGACCATACACACCTGTGTACATACACGTACTTCTAGAGGAGGCTATGCCAGGATCTGCAAATAAAGGACATTTATTAACAAAATGAAAAATGAACACTGCTGGATGTCGGTGTTAACAGGTCATCAGGGTAGTTTAAAGTTAATTGGAGAAGGCTGTAGGAGAAACACGTCATACGGAGTGACTGGGCAGCAAAACATAATTCAGCGTTGATAAATATGAACTAAACCATAGGGGAAAACACTGACTGCACATATAGAGCAGTGGCTTCTAGTTTAGCTTTTATCACTTGGAAAACAGAATTAATCATGTAGAGGGTTCTCCGGAGAGACTCCTCTCAATGCTCAAGCTAAAAGGAAAGTGAATATATGGAAGTATTAGGAAAGAAATAAAGTAAAAACCCAGAAAACTGTGCTGTGCCTACGTGTCATACGAAACATGTAAAAGCCCTCTTAAAAAGGGTATAGCAGTATCTGAAGATACAAGAGAAGACTTTGGATTATCAAAGAGATTAGTAAACTCCTTCTGACCAGGGTTTTTCCACTTGGTAAGAGGCAGCTGCAAGAGAATATGCTTCTTTACTAATACCAGCAGTGTGGAGAACTGAAAACAGCATAATTATTTCCCTTTTTCCATAATGTAAAAGTCCAGGTCACACGACGAAATGGCCAAACAAGGGGCTTAAGCTACTCTTTCACGTACATAAGCATGCGTGTAGTTGAGTTGTGGAACTGACTGACACAGGATGTTTAGGAGACTAGGAGTATAAATGTTTTCAAGAAGGGATAAAGATATATTGATGGAGGAAAGAGTCATCAAGGGATATTAAATAAAAAGATGCAGATACAGCCTCTGGCTCATTTGTTAGTTTTAGGTTGCAGATTGCCAGAGAGTAGGAAGGCATAAGGGGGAAATATCACTCAAAATTCACTTTTTTTTTTTCTTTTTTCTCGTGTGTGTTCCCTAAGCATCCGCTGGCAGGCTCCTCCCAAGACTGGCCTAGCTAGATCTTTGGTCTAACCCAATCCGCCTGTTCTTTTGTTTTTCAAGTGCAATACCGATAAAAGCTAGGGATTACAAAAGCTTCTTTCACTGTTACTGATTTCTGTGTAATTCTCCACCCGTTAAATAACTGTTTAGGTTTTCTGTTTTTTAGGAGTCTGTATTTTTCCAAGGGAGATGCATTCTGTTGGTGTTCGGATAATCCATGGTATGTTTTTCTCTGTATCGGTTATCATTCACAGCTCTTACCAGTCATGTGGCTTTTGCAAATTGCATCATGTGTTGTTTTATTGCATTTCTCAGATAATTAGATGAGACAAATGTGGCATCCCACTAAATTCCTTTTTCCTTGGCTCCAGCAGTTTTAAATGAGATGAGATGAATCTCTTTGCCCACTCTGCCTCCCTTCCAAAGAGAATCGTGACTTGTACCCAGAAAGTTAGTAAGATTTTCATAAGCCTGTAATAAATGTAAGAAAAAAAAATTGTTCAGAGGCTGAACTTCATCCCACAGGCCCA
>JAOXNO010000001.1:36349694-36384574 GCA_028565335.1 Limnodromus scolopaceus
GACAGTAGCTGTTGGAAGATGCTGTTTATCTCTACTGCATCTCTTTGCTGCCCTGGGAGCTCATATAGGAAGACAAGACGGAGAAAAGACGATGACCAACTGTGCATTAAACTGAGCACCTCCCCAATATATCTGCTTCAAACTCCGCTGTCAGGGTGGGAATGATGACCTATAACATCTGAAATAAAAGCTGTGGATCGGTCATTTATGAAGAGGAACATTAATAAATTAGTAGTGTGGAATTACCTGTTTTAAAGAGATAATGTAACATTAGAGCCTGATACGTAAGCATAGACTGAGCTTGGATGCAGCATGAAAAAGCATCCTCAGAATTGAGCTGTACTCAGTGTTAGAGATGATCAATACAGAATACTCTGCTGCTTTTCCCAACAAGCATAGATATTTTTGTATTAAGTTTCATTTAATTTGATGGGTTCAATTCAACTTTTTTTCCCATCTCACATTTAAACATCACAGACCACAGGGTTTGTTTAGTGGAAAGTTCAAGTATGGAAATTGCACGTGATCTGCCTTTAACAGGTCTGGCTTTTGTCCTCGCTAGGATATAATTGCTACTTCTCTCTCTCCTAATAGAGTGATTATTGATCCTTCAGCAGCAATTCAGAATGAACTCCCAATGTTGTGGCCAGGTAAAGCATGTAAACCCATGTCTCTTCTGAGCTTTCAGGACCACTTTTCTATCCCCTCCATGAACTGAAAGCGCTCTCTCTTCTCCACTATGAATTCCAGCAAGAAGAGGGAGTTTATTAAATTAGGTCTGGTCAAGAACTCACAGATCCTCGCCAACACAGGCAGCTAGACCTAAACCATACTTTTATTTCCAGTTCTTACTTTTTGGTCAGGTTTATTCTAAAGGAAAACCGAAAGAAAATGCTGATTTGTGAGTTAACATTGTGCTGGCTGTTTTGAGGGTTCAGCAATAGAGGGCACTAGAGTAAACGCTTTCAAAAAGCAGTGTATTTATCGGGTTTGCGTACAGAAGAGAGAGCTAGCTTTTTTTTTTTAATGTGGAAGGGTTTTTCTCCCCATTTGTTTAGGTTTTTAACATTGGAAAGATGCTGACAGTCAGAGCAAGTGGAAGTCCCAAAATACCAGCATTAGACATAGTGGAACTGCATAAATACTCTGGACCAATTTTTAACTTTTTAAACAGAAATTCTTCTGTTACTTTCCATCATGTTTGCAGTGCAGAAGTGTATGCAACCATGTGTTCCCGAGCCAGGTGTTTACTAAATGTAAATGTGATGCCTTTAGTTCTGTCAAAGGTGGATTTCAAATGCATTTTCCGAAGCTGCCCACAAAAGGAAAACCAGGCGTGAGGAGCTGGTGCACCCACATCCCCATCCTCATTCAGGCTCTGTTCCCTTGGAGCTCAGGAATTCAGCACATGCTCTGGGCTGCTGCGTTTTGTGGTATCCATATGAAAACTTAATTTAATTCAAAGACAACCTGGGCTGCTTTTAAGTGATTGGTAGAATGTGCTGGGTCCGGTGGACTAGGTTGGTAGTGAGGGTCCAAATGCCAGTGGGCAGGTATGTCAGAGGGAAAGGGCTGTAGCTCCTATTTTACCATTGTAGGCACTCTGCTGCCACGTCGCTGCTGCAAGTGTAGCTCAGTGCAATGCCACGGCTCCTCTCCAACTGCTTGGCCTCATGGAGAAGGTGGGAAAAGGTGGAGGGAAGTGGCTGGCACTGGCTGGGCAGCTGCTAGTGTCCATCCCTTTGCCTGCTTCCATCCTGGCACTGGGGGACACGTGTGGCTAGTGCAGGGCTGCGAGCCGGCCACCAGCCAGGGGATTAGCCTCGTGGCCTGACCCCATACTGCTCAGTGAGTCGTAGAGATACCTGACAACTACCACAGTCTTACGCAAATAAGCATAAAAGGAAGAATTACTGGCTCTATGGGAAATCAAACGTAAATAAATTATTGTAAGTTGCAGGTCGAATCTCGGATTTTATCTACAGGGCACTTTTTTCTTTTTGTGGCAGAACTTCACTGCAGGTTGTTAACATCAGAAATGGACAATAAGGTTTGTTTTCTATTGCAGAAATGTAATCCTTTTGCTCTTGAACTGAAGAAGACATACAGCTGCTTTGTGGTACCTTTGTCACTGCCACGAGTGGTCAGTAAAGCCTGTCACGCTTCAGGTCCATCAGATTTTCACTTGCATTTTCTCCTGTGAGCCTGGATGCGATGGGTGCATGGGTCGCTGTGTCCATGGCACAAAAGCACTCTCTGAACCCTGTTGTGAAAGGACAGACAAGGCGATACGTCAAGATATCTGCCAAGGTTTGTCTCTAATCCCTCGTATGCGGTTTCTGCACAGAGGAATTCGGCCTCCCCACTCCTATCTGGTGTGGAGAAGTAGGAGCTGTAGGCTCTGTCTGCTGGCTGGAGTAAGCAGTTATGTCTCTGAGATCACATCTCTGGAAAGGTGCTGACAAGAGCTGAGAGCCTGGTCATTCCCTTCACATTTGCTGCAAAGCGTGGATATGATTTCCTACTTTGCATTTATGAACAGGTTGAGTCTTACCAGGTCTCAATGTTTTCATGTGTGGAGCTTTGGAAGACAGTAGGAGTTGCAGTAGCCTGGAAGCTAAACTAACATAAAGAATGCTGTGGATGTGCATATATCAAGAGGACCTAAGGACGAAGGAGAAATGAGGTATCTCCTCTCCTTCACATGCTGGCATTACTACGTGGCATTGCCGTCCCCAGTTAACTCCAGGGGAGCCCATGCAGGGAAGAGGCGTTTCAGGCTGGGGAAGGAGAGCTCAGCCCTGCGCCCCTCGGTCTTCCTCCCAGACACAGGCGGATCTAAAAGCCCCCCAAAAACTGGTAGCCCTGGGGTAGCCTCAGGAGGAGACCTGGCCCAGCTCTCCAGCTAGCTGTGATGCTGAAACTGATAAAGGAGCTTGTGAGAAGTAAATATAATATAAACTTGTATATTTCTTGTCTTGTACTTTTTAAAGTGCTTCCACTATTGCAAATTTATGCTTTAACCCCTACCTCCATTTAATGAAGTAAACATTTTCAGCCTTGTTTGCAAACAGATTTTGTGATTAGTTCAGGGTGGTCTGACAAACCCTGGGTGTTCTGTTTCTGTGGGAACGGTGACGGTAAACAGGACTGCACGCAGAGTGTTATCTGCCCAGAAGAGGTGTAGGAGTTTTCAGGAGCATCTGCCTGTTTATAGGCTGGTTGTATAAGGATCCCAGGTTTGTGCCAGAGTCTCCCGCAACAAGTCTTACCTGGAGCCTGTTGACAAGCACTGGAAGGAGGGAGAAGACCCGAGACTGTCGTCACGTTGATAAAAATACAAATGAGCTTTACAAACAGATTAAATTTACTTTAATTCTTTAATAGCTCCAGAGTAAATCAATGGGATTTATGTTCCTACGTCACTTAGGGCCAGGTGCTCAGAGACTTTTAAGCATCTGAGAGCCATGGTCAATTTTAGTAGCTGAAGATAGGTATTAACCCTTCCTCACCATGTTTTTTACAGTCACTGGCCTGAAGAGTGGACAATCCTCCCTCAGCGGTCAGGGACCTTCTCTGTTGTGGCAGCCAGTAGGCTTACCTGGCTAGCAGTGGTCACTCAAAGATGCTTCATCCATGCAAACGCCTGCATCCCAGTTCTTCAGCGTGCAGCTAGATGGCAATATCTCCTTCTGGTCTTCAGGGAGGCTGGAGAGCTTTCCTGGTGTGTCTGTCCTGCTGAGCCTGTCTCACTAACCCCTGGCTAAGGATGACCATGTCCACAGAACGTGTGTGTCTTGGTGTTTACCAGTTATCTAGCAAACCCTGTAGCACAAACCAGGTTAAAATAAGCTCATACAAAAAATAAGTATTTAAAAGCTCCAAAATAGACTACAGGGTTGTAGAGGTTTATGAAGGTACTAGCGGCAGGAACTGAAAAAGATCTGGTTTGGGCTGTTTAATCTAAAATGCCTGTGATTCCATCCTGTTCTGCAATTGGGAAGCTGAATTTATTTATTAAGCAATTATTTACTATCTGGTGCATGTGATCAGCAATGTGGTCTCTGTGTTCCCGGGCAGCAGGGACATTAGACAGTCTCAGGCTCATGGAGGTTGCTGATTTTTATACTACATCTTCTCCTTCAGGCCTTCCTGGAGTTCTTGGTCAGTGATTCACTCAAGAAAGAGTTTTCTTATCTTCTCACCACAAGGCTGATCACTCCCTCCTGCTTTGCAAATGTAATGTCCTCTGGATGTGGAAAACTCAGGTTGCTTCCTGTCTTGATGATAGATAAATTGTTATCTAAAAACTCTGAATTGTAAACTGCTGAGTAATATAGCAATATTTTTTTTATGCAGTACCCTAACTCTAGCTTGGTAACACAGTTTGCAGACAAAAATCTAGTGAGCTTTTGGGTTAGGTCCTGCACTGTTCTATTAGAGTTAAAGCACCTGCCTTCTGTTAAGGTCCAAATATATACAAATACATGATTTAGCAGGCTTGTGCCATAGGCACTCCGGTTAATTTTATCTCAATCACTATGAGTAGCTCCTAATAGAGCCTGTTACGGGAGTTTATCCTGTTCCCAGGCCAGGGTTCCTGACCCTGAGTGAGGCTGTGACAGTTACAGATGGGATTACAAGCCTGGCAGAGACTCAGTTCTATCTGGTGTGTATGTAAATGTTTGGAGTTGCACAGTGCTAGGATGTGGGGTTGAAAAAATTCTCAGCCAGAAACAAGCAACAACTGCTAATAAACTAGTAAAATGTGTGGATATATTTGATGTACTGATAGATGAGCATTTGAAAGGCTTTTGCTTGTATTTTCCTAATTGAATATCGTAATCCAAATTATATTTGCCAGCTGTGTGAAAACAGAAGATAAGGATTTTAGCAAAACTGAGGAAAAAACGAATTCATACAATGAAGGCTATTCTATCAGCTGACCTCCTTCTACTTTAATTTGCTTCTTTGGCATTCCTGTTAAAAGCGATGTGGATTTCTGTGCTCTTTCTTCTGCTTTACAAGTCTATCATCCTTTTGATACTAAGATGCTACAAATGTTAATAATCTTTGAAGTCGAGTGTAGTACTTCTCTAAGAGTGAACATCATTTATGTTTCTGAAAAGCATTGTAGCAGATATTCTGTTCTTTGTGATTATTCTGCAAGGAAAGGATGGATAGGGATACTTCACCTGCTGTGGCAGTTCATGTGTTTGCGTAAGGCAGGAAACTGAGGTTGGTTCTGTAGCTTCCCATGCTCTGCAGTGCAGGAGGGGAACAGGTGATGGAAAATTTGATGCAGTGGCTGCAACTTTCCAACTGTGGCCCTTGCATAATAATGACTTCATTCGTGCAAGATATTGAGCACCCAAAATTTCTTCTGAGTGCTCTGCAAGCAGTGAGTGTCACTGCCTCTGATGACAACTCCAATTCTGTGTGGGTGTTTAAATTAGAAATCTGGAAGCCTGGCTTTAGCACCAGCACTTTGAAAGTCTTCATCCTTTGCTGTTTCTACCCATGCTTGCACTTTTTCAAGTGGGTTGCAACAGCTGTAGGAAGCAGGAACTGAATGAGAGAGAGCACCTGCTTTCCAACGAACAATATTCATCTGCTTGAAGGAGAAGGCACATCTGGTTACATCGTCTGGTCTAACTCAGCCTGCCCAGTGCCACTCCAGTAACAGGATCGTTTCACTGTCTTTTTAGAGATTCTTGGAGCAGGCTTCTTGGAGCATTTCCCTAGGAAGCAAGTTAAGCCAGTTACATGCTCCTTCTGCGCCTGGGAACATGGTAGAGGATCCTGTCTACGGGAAGCATGCGTCCTGTGTAGGGCCTCATGGCCAGTGGCCGCGGCTGTGGCCGGTGTTCTGGCTGTCTACAGAGAAACAGCAGATTAGAAGCCTTAAGTGGCAAAGTGGTACTTGTGGATAGGCAGAGCTTCACGGGAGTTTGGAAGATGTGGGTTTTGCTGGACTTCAATCTGATCTAAGCCTTGCCTGGCTCCACAATGCAGAAAGAGCACAAAAGGTGCACAGAGATCCCTCAGGGAAAAGGATGGCCGTAAGGAGCTCGGAAAGTCTGTCTCATCTGTAGTGATTGTGATCCCTTAAAAATCACCCATGAGTCACTAATTGGGAAATATGGTTACAGTGAACGTTATTTTAATCTCAGAAATGAAAGGAATTGCATAGAGGTGAAACTGATGTTACAGCAGTTGGGGGTGTCACAGCACCCCCAAGGAGCTGTGCTTAACACTTTTTGAAGGCTGTTTATCCAAGTAGGCTTCTCGTTCCATTACAGCTTCTCGTGGAACTGCTTAAAAAGATCTTGGTAGCAACTTCAGCATCAAACTAGAATGTAGACATTTGAGCATCAGCAAAAAGGAGAACAATGCAATATATATTAAGGTCAAACCAAAATGTGAGATGTTGTTACCTATGTATTGTAGAAATACAATGCAGTTCGGCCTTGCAGGAGAAATACTGCTGAACTTCACTCCTTCCTTTTGTGACCTGCTGGCTGAAAATGGATTAAGAATTAAAGCATTAAGCACCTTACGTAGTTTGAATATTTTTCTGAGAAGCTTTACAGCATACTTTCCATAGAGCAAGCACAGCAGTAATCTCTCTTTTGATGGCTGGGAACCAAGCCACAAGCTCTCGAGTAATGATTTGGCTTGCTAACTTCCTAACATGCACAGTAGCAGGACCAAGTCGTATACCCTCCTCACGCTTTCGAATGAAGACTTCTTCAACCTTACTGCGGTGGATAAATGATGCGAACATGAACACAAATACGGCTTTGAACTTTCTGTGTGCTTCAGTTGCTCAGGCACGATGTACATTTTGCATATCCGTTTGGAAGTTAAATTTGGCTGGGCCATCACAGAAATGAACACGCACATTTCCTAGGCAGGGAAGAACCACAGCGGGGTCGAGAGACTTTGCTGTTGAGCCCCTGCCTCCTGCTGCCTGGTTCAGTAACGCTCAGTTACCAGGGTCTGATGCTGGAGCATCTGCAGGGGTGCCTGCCTGTTCGCTCGCTCGCTTTCTGCTGCGCCGCCCTGGAGCAAATCGGTTATGGGAACAGCTATTTACAAGCTATCAGGCAAAATCAAGTTTCGGGTGAAGAAAACCCGAACATCAGGTAGGGACTATTCACGTAAAATGAACATGTTGAAGTCTGAAGGCAGGGGAGTAGTCGTCTTGATTTCATGTAGTTGTAAAATTTGCTAGGTTATTTTTTTTTTCTATGACTCTAGCCAAGCCATTGTTGCAATAGAATAATGAATAATAAGGTGTTACATTATGTCTCAGTAGCTGACAATGCAACTTTTAAGGGATAAATTTGAATGTTTAATAAACACATACTTTGCATTTCCTAATGATGCGGGACAATTATGTATATTCAGTGTGCATTGATCCATCTCTTGCATAATTGACCCCAGTGTACAGAACAGTCTGAGCATTAGTGAAATAAACCTGTTAACTTTTCTAAATGTCAGTAAACGCTTCTATCAATCAACTGTGCCCAGTTAAAGCCCCCAGATCTTTGGATTCAAAGGACAGCATTCATTTCAGACCACATCAAGAAAAAACACCTGGTTCTGATTGCTTTCCAAGCAGAAATAACACGGCAATCCACAATATGATGGCCAAAACAGCCTTTCCAAAATAATAGCTACTTTGTGAAGGTCATGGGAATTTTGGGAGTGGTTCAACAAAGGATTACCGGAAAAAGATACTATTTTTCAATTTGATGCTACCCGGACCTCTGTGAAACATTCTATGCTGTGAATGGAATAAAATAATGTGTTTAAAGCTAAAAAGCATAGGAAAAAAAGGTTTAAGTATTACTGTTCAAGAAAAAAATAACCCTTTTTTCTTGTCTTGCTCATTAAGCTTACAATCAGTATGTTAAAATCTAGTTTATGATTGAAAGAGTTTCAGAGATGAAGCTTTTACATTTTTTGCAATTATGCCTATAATAGCCAGGCAGAAATTATGGGCTTGTCTTATAAATGACATTATGGACTCACAAATTAAAATGAATATAAATGACAAACAAAATATCATTGAGAGATAATATTTCCTAACTTAATTAGTAATCCTGTTTCAGAACACTGTTTAGCTAACAGATTTTTTGCCTAATATTATTTGTGAAAATGCGTCTTTAGAGTTGGTGCATGCTGGGTATATATATTTGTGTAATTATAGAAAGTTGGGGAATTAGCGAAGCCTGGTTTCCTACAGATTTGTGCCCCATTCCCTGTAACCTCTTCACCACGGAGGGGACGTTTTTAATAACTGGTTGTCCAGACATTGCCAGACAATGGTATAATGGTGGAGTTTTGCCTGCCTTGCCCAGAGTGTGGGTATTAGTTTGGGTGTCCCTCTTTTTCCCAGGAGATAATTTTCATAAAAGTCACATGAACATAATTAGCTATTAGACTGTGGTTGAAATTGGTCAGCTCTCTCAGAATTACAGGGGAAGGATAGAAAGGTAGACAAACAGTGCAATCTCATAAGCATTTTTTCTTAAGAAGATGGTAACTCAACTTGCAGAGCAAAGAACTCAGAAATGAAGAAAAATTAGAAATTCAAGTAATTTTTAATTAAGTGCTCCCATGCTGGTTTTCACTTGGAGCTTCCCCACTCCCTCACCCAATGAACAATGTCTCCAAATTTTATTTAATCCTGTTGGGTGGGGGTGAGGCTTTTCAACTGCATCTTATGGGGTCCCTTCCCAAAGACAAAGTTATTCTCCTCTCTCAAGAGCTCCACAAAGGCGAGAGTCCTTTTGCTTCCAGGAGTCCTCTGTGAGGTGCGTGAGTTGTCTGAAAAATAATCCCAGTTGCACGAGCATAAAACAGAGCCCTGGAAATACCTCATTTGGGTTAAAAGCACAGTTCTCCCTGACTTCAGTTGCGGATGTGAATGCTCCATGTTTCCTGCAAATCGGATGAAGTAGCTCAAATGTGGCACCCAGGAGAAATTCAGCAGCAACTACGGAAAGTCTGGCATGACTTGCCAGCATCACACAAGGGTACAGAGACAGCTATCATTTTTCCTGGGCACCACGCAGCTGCCTGAGCCATCCTTTTTTCCCTCTGTGGTCTTCTGCCTATTTTGCTTCATGTTTTCCAAATTCTGCATTAAATACAATGATGGTTTTAGAGAGTTAGAGTCTTTTTTCAGTGTTTTGATTTATACTGCAACAGGGTCCTTCTTGCCCCGTAATTAGCTGAAGGCTATGTGCCCATGTCCCAAGAGGAGTGTGACTTGAGAAGTATTATTGTGATGTAGTCAGTCTGGTTTGAGATCAGAAGCATCATGGTTATCTGATCCAGGATGGACTCACTCTGCTGGGTGACTGGTATTGGAAAAGTTTTGACAGGTTGATTCAGTATTGGCAGATTTTGTGCCAAATAAAATATATTTAACCATGTTTGAGTGCAAGTATTGATTGGAAATGGGAACCCTGAAGAATTTATACTTGAGGAACTGTAACGAGAATCTAATCAAACATAAAGGAAACTGAGCTTTTTGAGAGGCTGGTAAGCGAACAAAAAAAAGCCCATCCAGAATCAGCTTTTGCTATAAACTAGGGAAGTGTAAAGCTTTGTAATAAAAAAAAAAAACAAAACATTAAGAGTAGTTCAGTTAGGGAAAATGAAAACATTTCCTCCAAAAGTCATTCTTGGAAACGGCTGAATTGTTTTAGCCTAAGTGTTCTAAAACAAACAGTATGATTTTCCTCAGCATGGAAACTTGAAGTACAAGTGGTTGCTCCTTGGCAAAATTATAAGCAATTTAAATCCTAAAATTAGAAAGTGGCATTCAGTGCTAGACAAAGGTGTTATCATGAACTGTGACCAACTTACACAGAAAAACAGCAAAAGCAACAAGGCTTCAGAGCAGATACACCCCTGGAGGTGTTCAAGGCCAGGCTGGATGGGGCTTTGAGCAACCTGGTCCAGTGGGAGGTGTCCCTGCCCATGGCAGGGGGGTTGGAACTTGTTGATCTTTAAGGTCCCTTCCAACTCAAACGATTCTATGATTCTATACAGGGGTTTTTTTGCAAATACTGTTAAAGTGATTCTCTGAGGTTAGAGACCATATGAATCGTCTGATTTCTTACTGGAGACGGGGCCATCTGCCTCTGTTATCATGAATTTATGTGTCTAATAGCCACCTTAGCTGATTTTGCTAGCTAGCAAGTGGAATTTGTGAATTGTTCCTGAAGGCAACTTTATGATTTATCAAGTTAATTACAGCATCAGATAAGCTTCTCATTCTGTTTCCAATATTCATGTGCGTATTCTTAAAAGAACCTAAGCTTAAAACATGTCAAATCATGTAATAGTGATTGTACTCGCATAGAAGTTTTTATCTGAAAATCACAAATGTTGGGTTTTTTCTGAGGACGGCCCCTTTTGAGCTGACATTACAGCAGCTAATACCTAGTATGTGGCATGGATTATTTTTGCAAAAACATCTCACCAGGGCAGCCCCAATCCAGCTAGTGGACTGCATCCCTGCAGCCGTGTCAGTGTGACACCGAGGTGTGCTGCGCTGTCACCTTCGCTCCAGTGAATTTACATCTCCCATAGTATGTAACTATTATTATCTTTACGCACGGATGTGGAGATTCAGTCGAGACGTGGTAGTTTCTCTGAGGTCACGTAGCAAATGAGGATGTGCTTCTAGGTTTTTGCCTGCAGCAACTTTATTTCTACTTCTATTTTTTTTAATTTTTTTTTTTTTTTTGCATGTCTCTGTGGGTGTTTCAGATTGCAAGTACACCTGCCATGCTCACTGCCGGGATCTGGTGCACCTGGGCTGCCGGCGGAATGGAAGATTAATGGACTGCCTCGCTCCACATGACACCTTAGATCCGTCTTACAGCAACGGTCAGGTAATAGGTCTCGTGTTCATGTAATTACTGCTTTCTCTTGTCAGCTCTGTAATGAAGTGAGGTCTGCCTGCTTCACCCGGCTGCTCGGGAAGAATGTCTCACTTAGGCATGGCCAGTGAAGCTAAATTTCCCACCCAGTGCTGGGATTTTAGAGTATGGCTGGATTGAGCTCCGACTGGCTGCTGCCGGCTGGGTCGCTCCTGCTACAATTAGTTTTCAGCCAAACTGGCTGAAAAGTAGCCGTGCAAAAAGGTGTTTTCCCTCGTGGTTTGGGTGACTGTGGGGTCAGAGCGGGCACGTACGGCAGGGGATGAGAACATGAGGGCAGAGCTCCTCTTCAGAGAGACTCGGCCATACCGTGAAGCAGTTCACAAAGTGAGCTCGATGAGCCAGGTGACTTGTGCTGCTGGGGGCAGTGCCACTGGGAGGCAAATTAAACTAAGGGCTTGGCTATTTGTGACCATTAAAGGTCCTACGGGGACTGGTGTTAATCCCCTAGTTCTCATCAAATCCCTCTCAAGGTAATTTCAAATTTCCTCCCCTGGATTCTCCAGCAGCTTCAATGGGTCACAGTGTGGCTCCTCATTTCCTTCCTTAAACCACCATGGAGTGTCACTCCCTGCATTTCACCCTCGGCATCGGGGCCTTTTTCTTTGTTCAGGGAGCACATCAAAGCAGCACATTTTTGCAGACAGAGCGGGGGTCCTCTGAGAAGGAGGTTCATACAGTGATAATGAGCCCTGTAGGCTTTTAGTGCTATAATAAGGGTTGTATTGTGCTAATTAGCTCATGCCTCTTTGCATTTTCAAATATGTTTACCTTTTGTCCTCCACAAAAGTCCACCCAAACTTAGTCAGATGTTAAGCCTTTGAACATTCACATCTAACCAATAGAAACTTCTGAGAGGGCACCAAAATTTCTCAGTGCCCTTGCTGCATGTGCTCCAGGTCAGCACTGAATTTTCTCTGCAAGTGCAACATTTATTTGGTAGGAGAGACACTTGCTCCAGCCACCCAAACTGCGACTGAGGACACAGTGTCTCTTGTGAGTTCCTCATGATTTGCCATTGGGAAGAGTGAAGGGAATAACTGTGGCAAGGAAGAGTAGCAGGGATGGGAAGGAGGAAGGACGTGGCAACACAGGTTTTGGACGTGTGGGTGACTATCAGCAAGAAAATACCACAGGAACAGAAAGAGAAGGCCACTAGAAGCCATTCATACTCAAAAAGGCACGTACAAATTGGCCATGAGAGATCTAAGAAAGAGCTAGTGCTGTCTTGGGTAAAGTGGCTGTGAATGCTGAGCAAGGAGACTGTTTCTTGCAGCTTGAGCCTTACAATATTCAGGGAAGCTGAATTTTGTGTGCATTTGTTTGTGTGCAACAAAATTGCATCAAAAAAGCACTTTTTTTATTTTCCTACTGATTCCTTCCTCTTGGAAGAAGTCACAATTTGGCTGGTTGCTGTGGATGATGGTTGTTGCAAATCTCCATTTTCTTCACTGGCTGTCTGGTCACTGCGTGCCTGACAACTAATATATGTAAGATGAGGATTCAAATGTTATTTTCAGCATCCATCATCCATTGATTTTGAAGCAACAATCATTTATGTGCACAAAACCTGGAATGTTTCCTACTGGGTGAAGTTGATTTTCTTTGTGCGGGGCTGTCCTGGCTGCTGGCAGGGTCTGCAAGGTTTGACTCCACTCCTTCCTCTGACACTTACCTGCTTGTACTGCTTTGTCTTTCTAGGAGATACCTACTTTTCTTGTAGGTAAAAAAGGAATTAGAATTTTAAAAAATCACTTTAAGATCTCTGAATGGAAACATTTTTAAACAAGCTGGCATTTACAGGTTACTAGTTAAGGAAATAAAACTCCCAGCTCAGGCTGCCTTTTCGAAATTACTTCTCCCTTCCATGCTAAAATTTTCTGGAGCTAGTCTCAGCCTTACGGTGATTTTTCCTTTCTGTTTAAAGTTTGAACCTCCATCTCACATGTACAACTGAGTAGGTGTTTAGTATAAGATAGTGAAGGAGTCAGAGGATGGGAAAAAGGCTGAAACTGTTTCCTTTACAAAATTATTCTTGCATTCTTATTATGTGGATGGCATCTAGTCTTCTGCAGGGTTTTAGTTAGATGCAGGAGTGTGCTTTTGAAGCAAACCTTCCAATTGTCCTCACTTCCCTTGTTTTGGTTGCTATCAGCAAGCAGTCTTAGAGCACATAAACCTAATTCCCTTTCAGATGAAAATGAAGCTGTTCCCTGAAGCCTCTGAGAAGAGGCACTCCAGGAGCCTACCTAATGCTCTCCTCTCCGACCACTAATGGGCATTCAGTCCGTAGGACCAAAACAGAGAATGTCTTAAGTGAAACCTGTGAAGTGTTTATACTGAGGACTTTGGGTTCTCAGCACCGCTTGCTGTGCTTTACAGAGCTGCTTGTGCTAACGTAGGCGTCAGATACTTGGCACAGAGCAGTCCCCAGCGAGAAGCAAACCGATAAGCGTTCCAGGGATGCCTGCTTTTGCTTCACCTACATCGCGACTTTGAGAATCACATGGTATGCAAAACCAGTTAATTTTGCATGCGCTATGCTAGTAAAATGCATGGCTGCAAAAGACCATGCGTGTATTTGGGGATGTCTCATCCACACAGTGAGCGTCAACTTAAAATGTGAAGGGATTTTGCAGAGCTACTCAAACTTTATAGTGTGTATGGAGAGGAACGCCTTGCTAACAAGCCTTAGTCCTGGGCTCTGTGCATTTTCTTCCTACTGGGATAACCGTTTTGGTTTGAAGTGTAATTTTTTTTTTAAGACAAAAGAATTTTATGTGGGCAAAACACTAGTTTGAAGTTGTTATATTGGCACTCTTAAGCTGGTACAGCTTATAGCTTGTATTTCAAAGGGACCTTTATACTTGCGTTACTTCCTCCACACAGGGAGATGATTGCTGTGAGTACGACGGTAGACAAATGCTTTGAGACCTAACTCTGTGCAGCCTAAGACCATTTTAGGCCAGGTCAGGCAATGTGAATATATGTCCCACTTGATTCAGGTGACATAAACCGCACTTTGCCTTGCTGCAGTGACCTTGCGGTGCCCTGGGTGCAGCAGAGCTGGTGGCTCCGCTGTAGTTCCTGGTCCTGGATGCTCGTTCGTGCCCGGACACTGTCACATGTTCCCCCCTACCCTCCCACTCCCAGTGGTACCAGTATGCTGCTGCTTTTGGGCAGTGCTGTTTCAATATGGGTCAGGGAAATGTTGTGGCTTCTGATGTTTGCTCTTGCAAAGCCCCATCAGCTCTTTAGCTCTCAACGTGGCTTGTGCACCGTGCTCTCAGCACAACAGGGGATGGGTGTCGTGGTGTGGCTAGAACACCTTGAACTCCAGATAACCCTGAACAAATGCCTTGTTGAACCACAGTTTGAGAATCTGGGCTTCGGGTTTCCCCTATGGGGAAAAGGGATTTCTTACAGGCTCTTAACTGCTCATTTTGCAAAAGGAATCAACAGATTTCTGAGGGATTTTCATCTGGTGCAATTCTGCCAGCGACTGGAGCACTTTGGTGCACCCATGAGTGGTCAGATAGTCTCAGAATCTGGAATATGGACATGCTGCTTGACCTTGTTAACAAGTCATTTGAGATCAAAAGGCCTGAACTTTGAGCTTTCTATGTGTGTGTATATATATGTGTATATATATACACACGTATATTTCATTATAAAAAGGTCTAGGAAATTCCATTATGTAGCTATTTTGGGAGATCACTAAGGCTGCAGGGTTAAACACTTGTAAATGAAACTCACAATTTCAAACATACCGCCAGTACCTGATGGCAGAAATGTATGGCTCAGGCGAAAAGGGGATGGCGTTTTGCTAATTGTGTGGCCTTAGATGCTTCCCTCCTGAAAAGGCTTCCTATAGAGATTAAAGAGGAAATGATGGATGTAGGTTCTCTGTGATCTTGCAACAGAGCAGTCAGAAAGAGCTACCAGTTTCTTTCAGGAACGAGCAGAGGGGATGAATAGAGCCCCGTTCCAGCAGTCTTCTCCTGTGCTCCCACATGGCATCACAGGAGCAACCACCTTCTGACCGACACTGCCAGGAGTTTCTCAAAGTCTGAGAAGTACCAAAGCCATTATGTGGACTTTTTTTTTTTATCTTTTTTTTTTTCCCACCCGAGATGGATCTAATTGTTAACATTTCTTATATATGAGCTACAGATACAACTTCTTTTCTCCTTCAGGATGGCCTGCCTTCACAAAGAGGTCTCACTGCACACAAATTTTCCCAAAGATGGAGAGTGGTGGGAGATGAGGTTTGTACAAGACTTGAGGCACTTGGTAAAGAATAGAAAGGGATGTAGGCTGTCCCAAATGGCTGGGATAATAACACACCCGAGATGATTGCTTCAAAACGCATGAATCTGCTGTGGAGAAGACTATAAGGATCTCAGAGTGCAAATACAGAAACTTCTGGACCTGGATGGCCCCTGAGGTTATCATCTATCTAAGTGTAACTGGAACTGAAAGTAGTTTCAGTTCTTTCCACTCAGAAGTGAGGTGGTTTGACATCTCTTTGCAAAAAGAGGAAAAAATGGGGAAAAAAAAATGACAATACATATCAAAATATCATGATGAATATGTGTACGGCTCTTGATTAATAATGAAAGCTACTGTTGAGCTATTGATTGCCTTCCTCTATTAACTCTTGGTAGTGGCGTGTGTGCTGCACAATGGGGCATGGGCTTTATGGCCTCTGTATTTCAAATCTCTCTTAAACCTGGTTATACTTGTTAGCATTTGAAAGGAAAAGAGGAAAACTGATTTATATTTGTTTTGGCAGGTGGAGCATGACTTCATTTTTGCCAGTGACTGGGAAAACTTTTAAACCAAACCTGAATCTAGTTGTGTATATGGCTCAGGATACTTTTAGGGAAATCCATTTGGCAAAAATAAAAGCCTTGACAGATTGTATAAACTAGAAATTAGTCCCAAGCTTTCAAAAAATAATTTGAGAGTATCCATAACAGTTCTTGAGGCACTACTGTCTGCACCCTTCCTTCAGAGGGGTATTATTAAAATCGGCTTTGCACAATACTGACTTAAGATCTTCAAATTATAAATTAATTGCAACATTTTTAAGAAGTCTAATTTACTATATCAGATATTTGGACTTCTTTAGTATTCGCTGGTGTAGGCATCATGCTAGAGCAGCCTGGGCTGATGGTGACCGAGACAGTAGTTGAATATTGCAAGTAGGATGAATCCAAAAGACACATTTGAACAAGGAGGGCTTTTTAAAATTAAAAGTAGATGTTAAAGCCCAATAAGTAAAGACTGGATGAGGCACATGGTGAGGGGACCTGTATCATCATACCACCAAATAATGTAATACTAGAATTAATATTTTTAACAGAATGGACTTCAGCTTGTTGGCAGCCGGTGGGAATTTTCAGCCCATAGAAGCAATCAGAGTGATGTTGTTATACCACTATGGCTTTTAAACATTGTTTTAAAATTTTGACACATTTTGATCAGTACCTCTGCCTTTAAACTTTTTTTCTTAAGTTGGGGTTTTGGGGTTTTTTTCCATTTAAAGTACATGGAAAATATACAGGCCTGACCTTTCAAACAGAAAGGTAGCAAGCTCACTGCTTAGAGACACATTGCTGAAACCCAAAGAAGATCAATTATCGGTTGTTTAGCAACCAGATCAACTCCAGTCAAACAGCTCTGATTTTCTAGTTATATAGAAGAAGCAGACAAAGCTTCAAATTACAGGAAAATACTGCTATTAGACGAGGGGAAAATTTAAAATGCACTTTTGATTTTTGCACAGTTACATGTTATCATATTCAAGTGGTTTGTATAGTCTCCCTAGAAAACGATATGTGTTTCCCTAATAATATGTCCAGCTTCAACCTGCCATTTTGTCAGCTGTCGTTATAAGATCAATGTTCTTCCACCTTTTATTTCTAATACAGACTATTCTTACCACACACATTTTTCCACAATCCTTTCCAGTTCCTGCTGTCAGTGCTGTGCCGGGTGTAGGATGTAAAATTCCAACTACATTGTTTTTTATTGGGACAGTTTTCTTCCTAACTCAAAGTTATTAATATCTTCCCGGTATCTCAGCAGGCTCAGCGGAGCACAGATGATCACATTACAGATTTAATACAAGTAATATAGGCTTGCACTTGCCTAATCGTGTAGGAGAAGTTGAAGGAGAACTGATCCTCTAAAACATTGAGTTTTACATGTTGTGTATCTCACCTGAAGATTACTTGAAGGGGGCCTGTAGGAGAGATGGGGAGGGACTCTTTATCAGGGAGTGTAGCAATAGGATGAGGGGTAACAGTTTAAAACTAAAAGAGGGGAGATTTAGATTAGATGCTAGAAAGAAATTCTTTACAGTGAGGGTGGTGAGACACTGGAAGAGGTTGCCCAGAGAAGCTGTGGATGCCCCGTTCCTGGAGGTGTTCAAGTCCAGGCTGGATGGTGCTTTGAGCAACCTGCTCTAGTGGGAGGTGTCCCTGCCCGTGGCAGGGGGGTTGGAGCTGGATGATCTTTAAGGTCCTTTTCAACTCTAACCATTCTGTGATTCTATGATACAGTGTGATACAGCTGCACTCTATGCGAGGGGTGGCCAGGCTCTGCCTGAGCAAGCGGAGGTGGGCAGGGGCAGGCAACAAGCCAGGATCCTGAGGCTTGGGCTTGTGATGGTTCGCAGCAAAGAGATCAGAGCACGGTTTCTTTCTTATCTTTAGGGTAGACTTTCAAGATGCAGATCAGGACAACGATGACTAGGATGATTGTTTTTGATGGGGCGTGTGTAGACAAATGGATGTTGGCTGCCTGCGTCAAAACCTGTGTGTGTGGAGAGGGGTATTTTGCTGTTATATATTGTGGATTATGATTGGACATGGAAGTTGCCCAGTTGCTGGGTGATAAATTATCATAGCATCTTGAGTGCCTTACTCAACCCTCAAAACATGCAAAGAAAATGAACACTGGCTGTGAAACTGTTAAGGTGGGGGGCGAGTCTGTCCTAACATTGACTTTTCTGAAAAGTCCATATGCTGTCAATGACAGATGGA
Source organism: Limnodromus scolopaceus (assembly GCA_028565335.1). NCBI lineage: Eukaryota > Metazoa > Chordata > Aves > Charadriiformes > Scolopacidae > Limnodromus > Limnodromus scolopaceus. The sequence continues at coordinate 36,367,714 of JAOXNO010000001.1, forward strand.
CAACTAAACTCCACCTTTCTGTTAGAGATAGACTGGTAAACATGGTGACAGCGGTTTTCATTTCCCCCCTTTCACAGGCTACCTGATTATTTAATTTATATCCCTAAAACACCTCAGCCAAAATGGAATTACCAGTAGCCACACGTCTCTCCTAATCTATTAAACCACAGGGGTGACTGGTTTCCAAGCAGGATGAGGGTCCAAATAAATATTTAGTATCACACACTTCCTAGTGTGCTTGTTCATAAGGCTGATCTTATTTCACATGTGAATGTTCAGGAAGGTAGCTGGGCTGGTGACACAACCGCAGACTACTTAATTCACCCCATGTAGACCTGCCCTACGCAAATAACAAGATCGCAGTGAGAGCTGATTAGAAGAGAAAATCAGAGCCCATTTTCTCATCCAGATTGCCTAAAATATTCTCAGAGCTTCACACTGTCTTTCTCGGTTTTTTTTCCCTACAGTATCAGGCTTCTTTTGTTGACTTATGGTGTTAGCAGCTGTTGGAAACATACAGAGAAGAGATTGCTGCTGCTGCCTTTTCACTCGGTGCAGGAAGGGCATGATGCAAAACCTTCCCTGGTGGGGAAGGAAGGTGGGGAGTGGTTTTTGATTATTTTTAATGATAACATTGCTGGGTGAAGATATGAAAATATTTGTTCCCAGTCTTTGATCTGAGTAGCTTGCCAGCCAGCAGCCCCACAGACAGCTGCTCGGAAAACAGGTAGAGAACAGGGCCTTTCGTTGTTCTGATGCAGTCCTGTTTATCTTACATGAATGTAAAGCCTTGTTTCCCAGAGAGTGGGAATCAAACAACAGGAGGTAGAGCTTCTCCTTACCGATTCATGGCTTCCTCTAACTGGGGACACTGCCTAAAAGCTTCCCTCTGGACTATTCCTCAGTGTCTGCCCGTTTACACGAGCTTGGTTTCTCCCCAGCTCTGTGTGTGCTGTGTAGTGGTTCCCGTTCTCCCATGGATCTCGTTCCACAATGAAGCTCCATTCTCACCTGCGTTGTCTTATGTCATTCTGCTCCACGGAAAGTGAGGATATGAACTTACATATTCCCCGTTTACTCTGCAAATAGTGTGCATGAGCGTGTAAAAATTCAGTGATGTAATAAGTGTTAATGCTTCAATATATTTACTAGGAAGGAGGAAAATGTCACCAGTTGCTAGGTCATTTAAAAGCAATAGCAATGAAGTCATACTAGTCAAACTTCTGGGGAGTGGTCCTCTTGTTCCTACTCAAAGTGTAAAGAAGTAGCTGGCTTTCCCAGGATCAAAACATACTGGGTTTTCATAGCATTGGTGGGAGATATCTAGCAAAAGTCACTTTGTCATGTTTCCTTCTCCCTTTTTATTTAAGTCTTGTAAGCCTCCATTCCTGCAACATAGGTCCCAGTGGGGATCCTGCACCTCGGGTTCTTGTGACCTTCTGATCCTTTACTGCCAAGCAAAAGAAGCTACCCAGACACAAAAGGCTGTTGTGATGTTTCTTCTGAACACAGAGACAGCTACAAAATGTAGTCTCCTACAAGCTTTTTAGATCTGGTTTGTTCTACAAAGAACATGCTGGTGATCAGTTGGTTGATTTTTTTATTATTATTCTTTCCACAAATATTTATTTCACAAAGAATGTAACAACCCTTTCAAAAATGAGATTAATTCCCTTCATCACTTCATTCAACATATACACCTTACATTATGGTTGTGATGTTCCGGATGAGATTCTTGATCCAGAGGTAGTTTTGCATCTTGATCACCTTTCACCTGTGACTTTTGGATTTCTTGTGACCTGTGACCTGTTTCTTACTCAAGAGGCCTCTCCTGAGGATGAGTTTGACATCAGGTCCTGGCCAAGACAGTCCTGGAGCCATGCTCCTTGGAAGCCGGACAGTGCCCTGAGAAGATAAACCCAGCTGGTCTCTGCATGCCTGCCCTATGTGGGTAATCTCTAGAGAAAAATGGAAAAAATCATCTCCCTTTTACTTTTGAGAAGAAAACTTTCAGCATGAGATCCCAAGAGATCTTCAAATGCGTAGGTTACAACTAGTCTTGTGAACCAGTGGAGAGTTGCAGATGCCCATTTCAGGTATTTTGCCTACGGATGTGCTGAAGTCAGCTGGATAGCTGGGTACAATTATTTGCTTTGCCTAAGTCATATCCTGTGCTTCTCCATCTCTTTCTCTGCCAGTGCTTGCGCGTATGTAGCCATGGTCAGTCCCCTTGTAAGGCTTTCTCTTCTCTGGCAGAGTGTTTGTTTACAGCAAGATAAATACCATCATTGATTATTTGCTTTATAGTCCTGAGGGAGAACAAAGCAGTTACCATGGGGCAGCAGGACGAGGTCAGAACCGTGCATCCTGCCTGACTTCAGGATAAAGTTACGTTGTCTTGATTTCACTAAGCTTTTCTATCACAACGGCCTTATCGGACAATTCTGCAACATTATTCTCTGGGGAAGGAAGACCAGTGTATAGCAAGGCTGAGAACTACTTTTAAATTTCCCAGTACTCCTAAACTTGTGTTCAGGGGAACATTCCTCAGTCCACGCTCCACTCTGAGTTTTCCATTTCCACTGTTCTCTCCCCTCGACCTTCCTTTTGCCGTCCTGACTAATATTTCCCTTTACAGTAACCTTGAAGAGAGATTTCCTCATCTGCATATATGACTAATCAGTAAGGTCTTATGGTTATTATAAAGCAATTTGTTGGAGGTAGGAATTAGAGCATGAAACTAGGACTGAGGAAGCCAGATTTGCAGTCCTTGCTCTACTAATGACTGATTAGATATGGCCTTCAGCAAGTCAATTTGGCCTTGGTTTTCAGATGTGCTGATTTAATTTTCAGTCTTTTGCCTCCAGCTTTCTTTTCTTCCTTCTTCTAGGGGGAGGGAGGTGCCCACGGTATGCAAACCTGCTGTTTCATTTTACTTCAAATATGTCCCAGTCTGGGGAGTCAGAAGTAGAAGAAATAGTTACATTGTGAATAATACTCCTCACTTATCTGCTGCTCACAGTCACAATGAGGATGAGCTCTTTCTTGCAAAATATTATGGCCGAATAAATGCGTTGTGTGGCACAGAGTTACATTCTGAGAACTTGGTCATTTCTTCTTTATGCTTTACCCTTAACTTCTATGAATATTCCTGGATTTGTTAAAGAATCCGTAATCTGGGGAGGGAAAGCAAGGGTGAATTCCTAAAATTGAGGATTACAGACAGATAGGGTAAATTAAGCTATAACTCACAATGAGAGAGTGGAAGGAGTAAAATCTCTGCATTTGTGAATTATGATTTTACTGAGTTCTTTATATTCTTTTCCCCACAATTAACAGATATACCTAGAGAGAGGAATGACTTATTGGAGTGAATGAATACAAGAAATAAGTGTTTTGGAAATACCTAGGATCCATATTTCCAGTTGTAATGAAGCAGCTGCTGTCTGTCTGAGAACTGTCTTCAGTGTTAACTCTTTGGGGGTAGGTCAGGGGTCTTCTCCTTTGGCTGAACCGTCTTTCTGAGATCCTGTGCTCCATCTCCCAGCAGGAACCTCCTGCGCTGTGCTGGGACTATCTCGTCCCATGTGTACATCCCCCATGGGGGGCTGGAGAGAGGGGAGACCTTCACTGGTAAGAGAAAGAGGAAGAGAGGAGCAGAAAGGGGACAAGAGGGGCTGACATGTGCCATCTGGATTTTTTTTTTCTTGTCTCCCTGTGTCTCCCATCATGCAGTCTGGTCCTTCCAGGGCAGCCCTGCTCTTGGGATTGAGGATCATTGCATTAGGTTAGACAGTGAAAAAGGAGATGTAGGGTCCATTGGAGCCAGTGAGAGAAAAATTTTGCTGCAACAGATCTGGTTTCACTAACAATTTGTAAACATCTATTAACCGACTTCTTTTTTCTTCATAGTGTCCTCAACTTGCAGTTTTGAGCCTTCTTTGCCTACTGGGGAGTCAGCACAGTGTGTCCCAGAGCTGGGGACAGGAACTGGCCCGCATCCTGAGCCAAAAAGAGAGGTTAGCAGACACATCAGGGGCCTCTGACACGAGGGAAGTGTGTGTGCCTCCATCCCACCCACCCCCATGCTACCCGGATTTTAAGATGAGTTGGCCGTGGTCCAACGGTTGGCCGCATTTCACAGGCAAGTCCTCTAGACTGTGCTAAAGCACTGTGCATAACAGCAGTCTTTCCTGGTCATGCCACACTCTTCCCCACACTTTTCGTTTCTTTTCAGTCACCTGCAGTTTTTGGCTGCAGTTAAGAAGGGAAAAATTTCTGGCAGTTCTGCTGTAGCCCGATTTGGCAGTTTCACCAGTTACTTCCAGTAATTATCTCCATGTCACAGATATGCCCTCAGTGCCAGTTTTAGGAAAAGCTTCCACCTTTCTGGTGTTTGAGTAAGGAAATGGGTTCTTTAGGAAATTGCTTTCCTTTGAGAACAGCCCCTTCTTTACAAATGCCCTCCAAATGCTGAGGTCTTTTGGGAAAGGTTGCATGCGAAATGTGAAATATGCTGATGTGCAAACCGTTTCAATAGCTGACCTGCAGAATCTGTTGGCAGGGCTGCTCCGCCGGAGCAGTCTGCTCTGGAGGCAGTTTGCTCCGCTCCCAGCCGCCTGCTTCGTTTTGGCAGCTGCATGTCTTCTGGCCCCAGATGCCTGCAGCCTCCTGTCCAAGTTAGGAGCTAGACAAACTTAGACAAACTTTACACACTGTCCTGTAAATGCACCTCGGCTTATCATCCCTGCAAAGAATTAGACACCTAAAGCTCCGGCTGCCTTTTACCTCCCAAAGTTATTCTAAATGGATTCAATAAAGATGGATTATGGATTTAGAAGGGTGGATGTGCCGGCCGGAGTCCCTCTGAGGAGGGGGGTGAATCACTGCGTTTCCTTGTAAGGGTATTTGCCCGACGGCGCAGGGGTGGTGAGGGCTGCCAGCCGGCCTGAGCAATAGCAGGCAGGCTTTGGAAACAGCAAAGCACACAGAGGCAGATCCTCCCGAAAGCGCAGATGCCGAAGCAGATGTTAAGGCTGCACCGAGGACCGCTGGGCACAGCGTGGAGGGGGGGTTGTGGCAGGAGAAGATGGCTTCCAGGACGTGGGTCTGAAATCCGTAGGTACGGCTCACAGCGCTGGTGTGCCTCTCTATTTCAAATCCACACAGCCCTGCCACAAGCCATTTTTAAGAAGTTTTGAAGAGTTTTCCGAAGTCAATTTAAAAAGAGGTCTTTGAAACAGGTAGTTTTTAAGAAGACTTTCAGACTCAAACAAAACAAAGGTAGAGGCCCCGACGCACACAGTGAAGACCGTGAGCTTTTTAGCATTGTTCTGCTGTGATGATACATTCAGTAACATTTCTGACATATTTTGAGGACTGCAAGTAGACTGCACGTTCACTGATTACTTTCTGACCTTGAGGTACAGCCCATCTTCCAATTATCCTGTGACTCTGCTAATTTGGTCTCATGTCAGGGGAGGGGAGGAGCATCCTCAGTGTTAGGTTACCTGCACATATGGACATACAGATGCATCTGTACGTCTGCTGAGTCACACAAACATAACCTTTCTTTGGCAATGCATTGCTGTGGTTTCTCTCTGGGTCTGGCACTCCTGTCATCGAGAGCAGGTGGGAAGACGTGGTGCTGCCACACAATTATGTGGGGGTCTGGTACAGCCACTGCGGGACAAGAGGTAGAGGGTAAGTGATGGAGACGGCAGATGACTGATGGGAATGAGCACTGATCAGCAGAACTTGAAGACAAGGCATGAGGAACAAAGTCTATCCCTTTTAAAACAAAAATCATGCACTATTTTTGCTGGATGCAGCTTTTTAGCAATTGGCTTCGGTGGATTGCCTTTGTAATGGCAGCTACCCGGACAGATCTGGGATCCAGTTGGTATACGGCACAAAACAAAGTGTTTGTGGCTCAGACAGGCTGGTGCTTTGTGCTCCAGGGTGCTTTGTGTTCGTCTCCTCCATGAAGCTTTCCAATCTCTGACCAGTGACATCTTACCTCAGTATTGCTACAGAAGTGGCCCCCTGCCCTGGTGACCAGCCTGTTTTCCTCTTGGGGAGCTCCATTTCGCCTGGAGGGATGGCTCAGCTGATGAAGCAGCTGCTGTATCGTGGCAGATTTCATCCTGGTGCTATTTAAAAAAATAAATAAATAAAATCAAAATTGGTTCCAGTTTATCTTAACCGTCTAAGCCCTAAATTGAGGCAGTTCAGCAGCTGCTTCACGAACAGCTGAGCCTGTGCAGAGGGACCGGGAACCTCTGGGAGAGGGGCAGCGCAGGCTGATAGCCAAAGGGCAAGGGTAAATACTTGTGTCAGACCTCAGTCTCTTGGTGCAGAGGTTGCGTGGCAAATCTCAACGTCGCAAAGAAAATCAGAGCGGCAGGAGAGGTCTTCACGAGTCTGTAACAGAGAGGTTTTATGTCAGTGACAGAAAAGACAGCATATTGAAACAAAGGGTTCAAATGTTGAAGGAAAACGGCTATATTTAGCTGCTCTAAAAATTGCTTGGTACCAGACATGGAGGAAATGGCTGTGGCAACCTACGCTCCTCCAGTTTCACCTGTCGCGGTGTTTCTTAAGCCTAGAAATATCTATAAAATAAGTAACAAAGCCATTAAACCTTCCCCAGAAGAGGCATAAACAAACTAAAATTCACTTGCCAAAGCAGCTATTGCTGAACTATGGATTGACCTTGAGCTGTGTCAATTTGCTGTAATGCAAACCATCTGCACGCTGAAACAATTAAAGCCTTCAGATCTCCTAGGAGTTTCCTTCCTCCGATTATAACTTATGTGCTGTGGTGGAACACAGAGGTAAACAGCTAGTTAGCGTGGACCTCTGTGTCTGTGTAATTTTATGGTGCAGCACATACAAAACCATTTTCATTTGAAGTGGCAGTCGGCTTTCAAATAGAAAATATAGCATATGCTTGGTGCCGAATGCTGGAGTCATAGCTTGTAAAACAGCCGGAGTCAGGCACATCTGTTTCGCCTTCTCTGCTTCCCTTCCCCCAGCTTCTCCTTCGGATGTACCGTTTTCAGTGATTTTTAACCAAGTTTCCGTACAGCACAGGTCCTGCTGCAGAGGCAGTGCTCAAGTACAGATCCTTTTTCTACAACGACCCTGTGCACGTGCCCAACTTAAACCCGCCTGCCTTCTTGAACAGCGGGCTGTAAATAGTGCTTCTGTGGGGTGAGTCTGTGGCCAGGTCTGAAGAAAAAGGATTGGATAACAACTATAAGCGATTCTATAAAAATCTTGTCTACTTTACAACTAGTTTGGTTTCCAAAAGCTCCTTAAAGCCTTAAAAAATCAATCTACATCCATGGCATCAGAGCTTGGACGTTGCTGCGGTGGGAAAATACCAGAGATGTTGCTTCTGTAGGATCTCTGTACAATTTGCTATGTCCTGCCACTGGCAAAATTTCACATTAAAAGCTCTTCAGTGTGAAACCTCTTTTTATATGTTCTTCCACCATTTCTCTCCATCTAAATGATAACAGCATTAAAGTTTTGGATCGTCCCCTTTCAAATCACAGTGAAGAGTAATCACCCAAGCTTAGTAAAATAAGAAAAGATTTTTGTTTTCTAAGAATAGTGGGGTTTTTTCTGATTCTTCTGAGCCAACCATGACTATTTCTCTCTGCAGCCAAAGGCCTCCATCCAGAGTGGCTCATGTCCCTGTTTCTCAGAGCTGTCCCCTCCTAGAGCAAGCTGTGTCCTACACCCCCTTACTCATAGACTCAAGATATGGCATCCATGTTATGTATAAAGGGCTATCTCTAACAAACAGGCAAAAGTATATCAATGCCAGATCCACAGTTTCCTTTGTGACCTGAATTCTGGCCTGTGTCTGACCTGTGCTGGAGGCTAGAGGGGTAAGGAGGGTCTTGGTCATGCCCTGCATTGCAGGGTTGGGGGGAAAGTGTTAAGCTCAAGGCACTCAGTCTTGAAGGAGGCGTTTCCCAGCTTACAAGAACTGGTCTCTGAGACCCAAAAATATCCTGTTTGTGTTTTATTTTTTTTAACATTGGTGGTTTTTTGTTCATGAAACAGATAAGAATAAGGCATGTCAACTTGCCCTGCATCAGCCCAGGGCTCAGGCTCTGACCTCTTCACCCATGGCAGGACCAGACGCGGCAACAGGCAGAGGCGTAAAGAGCTTCTTTCCCTCAGGGTGGGATGGTTCTTCTGCTGCATCTAAATGCACACATTGCTTTTTTTCCCTCTGGTCATCTCTTTTTTGTCCCCCAAACTGCTGTCGCTACATCTGAGTGATAATATGTAGGCAGAGGAGAGCAAGAGCTGCACAGAAGCAGGAAACCTCTGACAAGGCTACAGCATCGTGCGGTCTGCAGCTCTGCTGGACTTCTCATTGATGGAAGGCGTCCACTCCCTCCCTTCCTCTCCCCTCCGTACGTGAAGCCAGGAGGCTGGTTTTGAATCTGCTAAATTGAGGATTCAGGATGCTGTGGACATTGTGCCACAGTTTTGAAAGAAAAAGAACATCAGCATATATTCTTTTTTTCCTTTTCTCTTTTCTACTTCTCCAATATCTCCTCAGCCCTGACACATATGTTTTCTTTAGCTGCCCTTTCATGTAGTGTACTTTTCCCATAATTATCCTTTTTGATTTTTCAGTATTTTTTTTATCTAAATCTTCCTTCAAAAGTAGAAGCACGCACCTCACCTTTCCTAGTCGTGTGCTCTTTTTCCACCCAGAAACCTGTCTGGTCATTTGTTCTGGGATTCTCAGGAATTCTGGATAGAAAAATCTGATTCTTATTTCAAAATATTACATTTTTTGTTTGGTTTTTACTTTGGCCAATTTGCCTATTTCTCACTTTTGTTTTTTTCCAGACCCTGCACTCCTGTCTCTTCTTCAAGCTGTCCTATTTTTTTTCCCCTGCGCCGGTGCTCTTGCAGTGGGAGTGGAGGAGCGTGACAGCAAGGGTGGAAACTGGGAAGCCTTAGGCTGGTGAATGGGACATGGACCAAGTGTGAAAGGAGTTAGTGAGAACGAGCTAAAAGAAAGGTTGATTTTCCAAGGTGGCCACATCCTACAGAAAATGTGAAAAATGTTAATCTTGCGCAGCACTGTAGAAGTACAGGGGAAAAAAAAATGTAATTACCTTGCATTAGCAGCTGGCAGCTCCTCTGTTGCCCGCTGGGCTGGCAAGCTGGGGGCAGCAGGAGCACGCAAGCGGGGCTGCTCTGCTGCGACCCCCAGCATTTCAGCTGGGGGGGCTGGCTCAGCAGGCAAAGGGCACTGCACTGCCAGGCTGATTCTTTCAGATTTTTCCAGCTAAGTGTGGACTGGATGGGTTAGACAGGCATGTCAGCAACAAGTGTTCAGATCTGCTGTCCTGTCAAACAGCGTTCTCTTTCTTGGATGCTTGTCTTTGTGGACTGTTTGTCAAGATGATTTGCTAGAAAGTCCTAAACTTGTGGGGAGTTTTTAGGGAGTTTCTACTATCTATCACAATCAGACTAATTAAACAGAGTAAAATGTCATCTTGTACACATTATGACAGGACAATTTCTTGTTCTTTGTCTAGGAAATGACAATGTGGATGTGATTCCCTGACCAGAAGGGCCCTTCCCCCACCAATCCCCTACTTTGAGGACAGATGCTGGGAATCAGATTGCAGCTACAGCACATTAGGGCTTACATTTTCGTGGTATCCACAAAGCATGCTGAGCTTCCACAGTTGTGGTTTCTATACTTAAAACAGAAGGTCCTAGTTAATTTTACTGCCCTGTGTATTTTTACATACTGTTAGCAATTAGGAAGAGACTAAAAAGTAGGAGAATGTATGTTTTCTGCACACTTTGTTATAGAATATTTCCTTAAGATTTTATTTTTTTGTATAGCAGCTCTACCGCTTACCCTGGCAAGATGAGAGTGCTTAAAGAGAATTAGATGACAGCACTCCCAGGCCTCTGAGTTTCATTTACGCCAACCTTAACTTATACTTAATGTCTGACTATTCACATCAATGAGACTGTTTGGGTAAGGATGGATTCTTCACCCATTTATTGAGTTGGGGCTTTGGGGCTACACCTGGGTTCTGACAGACTTGTGATCTGACATTGTTAGGGCTGGCTACAGCATAAACTAAGGTGGCCATTGCTACAGGGAACAGATTGCCAGATGTAACAAGGTGCTCAGCTTTGAACTCTTACTACTGCTGGCACTCCACTGATCTGTCTGGGCCACAGAAATCCGCCTTTGAAATGAGAGAGGGGCAGGGCAAGGCTCACTTTGGTACATTTGCACAGCTCTTTGAAACCCTCTGATGTATGACAGACATGTGAAATATTTGTTTGTATTGTAAAATCTACCTTTTCCTGTCTGTGACAAGAAAGTATCTGTTTAATAATGCAGTTTGCATTCAACTACTAGCAAATGTGTCTTCTTTGGAGAGCACTTCTGCCTAATTGGGATGCAAATACCCTGAAGAAAAATGGACCGTGAGCAGAGGATTGCTTTAGGAGCTTTATCTAAATCTTTCAAAGACAATGGGAGTCTTTCAGTTAATCCCGGTGGGTTTTGGGTAGAATGTGGGTGGGTTTGGGGTGGAATGTGGGAGGGTTGGTGCTCACACGGCATGAGGAGGCCAAACTCCATGGCAGTATCTTCAAACTGCAGAAATACCCCCTTGGTGAAGGCTGTACTTTTAGTCTTACCCTGACCAGCCTTGAGTCATCTTGCTAAGCTGGATCAACAACACCCACATCTTTTTCGAGTAAAAAGGAGTATTGCTTGAATATTCTCGGAAACCGTCAAACTCTAACCCCAGGGATGATGGTAATTACAGAAGTGTCAGGAAGGGTACAGATTTATCTTGATAGCTGTAGCTTAGAACCAAGGTGAAGTCCCCAATTCTCCAAACTTTAAACATGTGTGCATGTTTAAAATTATATGTAGCTCTACTGATCTCAGTAAGACTGTGCCTGTGGGTAGGTGGCCGCAAGTTTGCAACATCGTAAAAAAAGGAGACAAGCACAATCTCCTCTTTCTGTCCCCTTTTTACGTCTCTTCAAAATAACATAGGTCTGACTGCCCCGAGCACAACCCCAAGATGGTATGAGAGAGCTGAACTTGGTCTGGAATCTGTTATCTCTGGGTAGTCTAAGTGTGGCAGATGAAGACCACAGATTTGGTGCACAACTGAAAGTTTGTGAACATGTGAGTAAGGAAGCGATTTTCTGGGTTATTTTTAGTTTCCAGGTATCCCTTTCATTTGGAGGATTTTGGATGAAAGAGTTGCGCTAAGGACACTTAAGGGTCAGGCAGAGTCAAGAATTTCAGGAGCTGGAAGAGGATTCCTGATAATGCTGCCTAAGGTTGCATCTGCCATAGCATGGCACGGGTATGTCCCCATGGCATTTCTTCTCCAGGAGATGAAGAGAGGCTGTTTAGCTGGCTCCTGTTTGTTTTCAGTCTGCACTCATGTGCCTGTGTGACTGGAATGACCTTGTTTGAATTAACAAGTCTCTGAGTATGAATCAAAGGGTAATTGTCATTGCTGCCAGTGGTACTAAACAGACCTGAGCTATTAATTCAAGACAAATGGGAGAAATGAGTAAACAGAAAGTTTACTGGTGTAAGGAAACTATGAGCCTGAGTGGATGTTCTGCGGTAGTTGTATTTCAACTTTATTGATTTGCTTTGATCATTTGGAATTACCACTCTTTTCAGCTGGAATGTACAAAAAAAAACTAAAGCCACATGATTTCTGAATTATTTTTTCTGTTTTTAGAGGGATAGTCTGTTAAAACTGACTTCTCTTCCTCTGCAACTTGTTTTGGGGAAGTTTGCTATACAGCCATAATTTGCATAATGAATGTCATGGAATAATTATATTTCCCTGTAAATATGTTACAAATAAGTCAAATCCAATGCTCTTTTAGGTATGAACCCTTTTGTATTTCAGTCCTAAACATATCTTACGATTTAGTATGTCCCATAGGGGATTAATCAGGGATAAAGCTACGTCCAAGGTCAAGCCTTTACAGCATCAGGGCGAGCACTGGCAAAGATATGTGAAGGTGGAAAATAAGAGGGAGAGAGCAAACCACAGGACTCCAGAAGTGACCAGATGTGTCCCTGAAGCAGATGGGGTGGGGGCATCTTGCAAATTCATAGCAATTATAAATGCTGCCAGGGTCATTAACGAAACTCTTCCTGCAAAACACTGGTGACACCAGGGGATACTGATGCAAGTTTAGAGGGAGGTAAGGAAGTTTAGTCCCTGGTAAGTTGACCCTTTCCCTCCCACAGCCCACATCCTGCTTCCCTTCACCTCTCCGACCCCACCAGAGGCTGCTGCCAATGGCTGCGGGGCTGCTGGAGCACATCAGTACTTTTCCAGGGTTTCCCCTACAGGAGCCTGAAGTCAGGGGAGGTAGGAAAGGAGGAATCTGTAGACCCTTCTCTTGAGATCTCCACATTACTGTTTGTATTTTAATAGAAATGTAGTCTTAAATGCTGCAGAACTCTCCAAGCACATGCCCTATCTTGCTTTCTTGCTCCTCTGACCCAGTGCCTTTTGATGTAGTATGGCAAAAATCTGGAGAAAACACCACGGCTTGTGGGTAGACCTGAGCATCTTGGTCCTGGGGCTCAGAGCCGCATTCCTGGCTGAGTGAATGTTTAGTAGCTTTCCTGTTTTAATGAGTCCTCCCAGTTTCTATGTCAGAGGGCTGAGGGGATGTTTTAGAAACATGTAAACATCATGCAGTTGCTGATGGAGTTAATGTAAACTCTATAGGATGTTTTATCAGTTGTCTCTTTGTTTAGTCTGGGAAGCAGATTGGGGGGGGGACGACAAAAAGAGTCCTCAAATACCCAAAAGATTCCTCTAAAAAACAGTGATGGACTGTTGTACCTCTCTTTTGCTAAGAAGCAAGTGAGCAAGGTTAAAGATTTAAAATTGGATGTTAAGAAAAACTTTTAAACTCAACAAATAGCCTAAACACTGGAAAAGATGTCTTTGGAGAGATGTTACACTACCATACTGTATTTCAAGAATGGGTTAGCTAAAGGTCTGTCAGAGATGGTGTAAAGTCCTTGATTCTTCTTCAGAGCAAGGGATGACTTTACTGAACTACCCCTTGTAATCCTGGTCAACCATACTTTCCTGTGCTATTGTGATCACTTCAATAAAGTGATATTTTAATGCAAATAAACAAATGAAGCTGGCGGACCTTGTGAAGCAGTCCACCTGTATGAAATTTGATGTCTGGTTCTAAGAGTTATTTCAGTTACAGTAGTTGAAAGTCCTCATCCTTGCCAGATTCATTAAATTATTCCCACCTGTTTTGCCATTTAGGAAGTTCAGCTTTAATTTCCACTTTTCTGGAAGCTATGCCTGATGTTTCATTTCTCTGAAATGACTCTCCAAAACCACAAAAGTGATTTAAAAGGTGATTTAAGTCACAAAGTGATTTAAAGCTGAATTTTATTCTTGAATGTAACAGTGATTTTAAATATTGTTTTTCCCCCTACAAAACAGAAAGCTGCATATGACACAGGTTATCTTTGCCTGTGATTGCTTTTTATTAATATTTTATTCATGAGGCTCTTGCTTTGGAACACAGAGTGCCCATTACTATTTTTGACTGTGTTATTTGAGTCACCACTTTTAACTGGCTTGAATGGGCTATAGTTCAAAAATATTCTGAAATTCTACCTGTGCCATCAAGCTTTAATAAAACACCAACAACATTTCTTCTCTTTTTCTTCACAGGTGCATTTGCAGCACTACTTGCTACTTTAACGTAATTTTTCAGTTGAAAAGAAAGCATCTCCTTTGTGCCAGTTGCCTGTGTGATCTTACGAATGCTGTTTGCCAGCTTAATTTCTCTCTGGGTTGAATTACTTCTTGGAAGGACTGATTGAGAGCTTCTATAGTGCTTGTAGATGTTTTAGATCTCTCTTCTGTTCCAAATTCCTTGGCTTTTAACTTCATTATTTTAACCTAATGCTTCAATAATTCTACTTAAGAACAAGTGTGCTTTCAGAAAGCTTATTACTACCTTTATCTTGAGACATGGCTCTCTTTGTTTTCATTATGCAGTGTGGGGTTTTTTGTTGACTATTTAAGAGGCCTTTCAGAGTGAACCAAAAATAATGCAGGGCTGGTAGTGTACAGGTTTCAATGTAGCATCTAACAAAGAGCCTTAGATGAATCTAACCTAGGCAAGATCAAGAAGTCAACTTGAGAAGGTGGAAAAGTACTTGTCTGGGGACAGAGACCTTAAAAATATGAACAGAGAGTAGCCTGGGAACACTGAAATCCACATGGGTATGGATTGATCTTTATGTATCAGTCTTGCAAAATATACCAGGTAGGATTTGGATATGTTATTTGCAAGCACCAAGCAAATCAAAATTGAAAGGCATCACCTCTGTTTGTACCTTCATGTGAATTGTTTGATCCAATGTCATGTCTGAAAAAAATTAAAGTAAAAAATCACAGTCAAATTAAAAATTAAAAGTAAAAAAAAAATTGATGTCAAAATTAGTAGGCTTAAAAACAGCTATAGTTGAGGACTGAACTCATACTGGAAGATATATCGCAAGGAACTTACAAATATTTTCTCCATCCTTCTTTGTTGCAGCAGGAGAAAACGATACTGTAATCTTTCAGTGTTATCAATACAAAATCGTGCTTGACAGACAAGGTGAATGCCATGCCTTACTGCCAGAGAACATACAAACTCGAGCCTGGGACTTGCAACTGATATTGCACAGATGGACTCTGAGCTCCCCTGCAGCATCTTATTGTGCCAATGATCTGCTTTGCCAGCTCCACGGTCCACCCACACATTCTCAGGTTTGAGGCTGCAGCCAAGCAAACAAACTATGCACATAATGCTCTTTGTTGCTGGGGAGCCCATCAAGTGGCCAGCGGATTACATTTAAAAACACTTTTCTAATGTGAAAACGCAAATCCTTTTTTGTAGCACACCTGAGTCACTTAAAAACTTTCACCTTAATCGTGATCACAGTCAAGGGGTGTTATATCCAAAAGCTTTGTAAACTGAGGTTGCTGGGTTTTGGACAGGTTCAGCGGCAAGCCCAGCAGATCTCTGGTGGGACTTCCTTTTGGCATGGGGCTGGTCTTGGCAAGCCAGGTCATTTGTCTAAAGCAAGCATTTTAATACGTTTTAGTCGCGTTCAAGTAACTTGGCATTCAACTTAAAGCTATCTTGAATACCACGGGGCTTTGCAGTGCCAATAAGTAGAGTCAAGATCTGACACATTCGCATCTACGCTGTTAAGACTCAATTATTTGTTTTTAAAAGCTATGCAACCTTCTAATCTGCCAGATACCAAAACTCCACACAAAAATCTGGGAGAATCCGAGTTGATGGGAAAGTGTGGATTTAACATCTCCCAAGCTGATTAACTGGTTTTAGTTCTCAGTATGAGTTGTTTTGCTGGTGTTGAGGTGACTTTATCAATACGTATGGCATGCTGGTGCGGGAAGAGCACCTAACTGTCAGAAACTGATCCTGTCCCCACTTGGTTGGGGAGTTAAGAACAGCCGCACATAGCAAATGAGGAGTTTGTGAGGGGCCAGTGAGATGGGGATGAGGAAGAGGGAAAGGAGACGTCAGCTACTGGTGTCCCAGAGACATCTGTACCCAAGTACTCAGACCATGGGAGCTGATATATTGGTTGAGACCACAATTTAATAAACACACAGCTTCAAATCTGTTTAATCTGAGGCTGTGCTGTTGCTGGAAGGTGTAGCCTGCCCTCCTTCCTGATCCCCACAGCCCCGTCTCCTGGGGTTTGCTCTGGTGGCCAGCAGCTGAGGTGACTCACTTCCCCCCATGGGACCACTGTGGTGGCATAGGGACAGCAGGAATGCCGGGCTGAGGGTGTGCAGGAAAGGCGAGTCTGCTTTTTCGGGCAGCTGCGTAGCCTTAGGAAGCCCTACCTTAAACCCAGTATCCTGTCTGTGACAGTGACCAGCCCTAGATAAATTAAGGGAAGACATGAGAAACTCTGAAGCAGGTAATTACGGAGTGACTTGGCCTTCAGGCATTGTCTGTCATTTCCCCCGTTAATAATGAGTTTGATGTACACCCAGCACCTTATCAGGACTTGTGTGCTTTTAAACATGTTTCCCAGTTGCAGGCTCTGGATATTCCTGCTATCTGTACACGTAATCTAATCTCTGCTGAGTCTTCACAAGCCTCCCTCCTCCCTACCTCCCGGGGCGACGAATTCCACTGACTCGGTAGTCGGTGGGGCTGATGGCGGGGAGGCGAGGGCAGGGCCACCGCCCGCGGCAGCTGCGGGGACCCGGGGCTGTTACAGCCCGGCAGGATTTGGGGCTGCGACCACTGGCAAAGCTTAAATTCAAGGATGGCGGGAAGAGCAAGGCAGGAAAGGATTGCGATTATTTTGCCATTGGTTATTTTTTAATAACTTTGTTCTTAGGGGTGCGTAGGAAGGTGAAAGCAGGTAATTATTAGGGGAAAGCTTGGGACCTTCTTTCTTTAGCGAGGCCCCCCTCGACTGCCTCGTTGCTTGCAATTAACGGGGGGGGAAGGGGGGGTTGCTGAGGTGCCAGCCCAGAGGCCGGGAGGAGGGTCGGTAACGCCAGCCCGGGCCCCCTCCTTTCATCTCCCGCCTCCCACCCGCCGGCCGCGGGCTCACCGTGCCGCCGGGACCCCCCCTGCCCCTCTCAGGACGGGCCGGTGTTCCCGGGGGCGGGCAGCGCTGGGCCGCCGCCCCCTCACCTGCTGCCCGGGGCGGGCGGGGGCGTCCCCGCCTGGCGGGGCTCGGCTCGGCCCGGCCCGCGGAAACTTGCGC
>JAOXNO010000001.1:36386415-36401685 GCA_028565335.1 Limnodromus scolopaceus
GCACCTGAGCTGGGCACCTTGTGCAAATCGGCTGGGACTGGCTTTTGAACCAGTCACGGCTGCTTCCCCAGGGTGCTTCTGGCTGCAGCCCTCCTCAGAGGTTGTCTTTTTCTCATCCATCTTGAGTTTCAGCCTCCCAGTAACCTGAGGGATTCTCTGGAGGTTGGAAAGTCCTGCTCAGTGTCCTTCCTACTTCATCTGGTAACCTGTTTGTCCAGCGTTGGCTGCCACATGGCCCTTACAGAGGAGGACCATGGCGTGACGTTACTGTGGAAGCAGATACCTGGCTGCTGTCAGGCTGCGTGTCGCTGCTGCGTCATGAGATGTGAGGAGACCCAGGTCTTGATTCAGAAGCTAAAAACACACGTTTGTCTTTATAATGCTGTTGTATGAGTTGCCTTATTGCATGCTAGTTGTATAAGTAGTAAATTGTGCAAACACCTAAATCGCTGTATGTGATGTTAACATTTCCAAGCAAGGGGGGATGGCAAAAAGGAAAAAAAAACCACCAAACCCTAAAATTTGATACTGCGCTCTAGTAATGGTTCCCAAATGAATAGTGCAGTGAGGTGCTGCAGGGTACGTGTTTTAGTAGCCTGGAACAAATTCATCTGTATTGCTGACTCTGCAGCATCAGGAACACTCAGCTAATGTTTCTGGTCATGAAGTTATTACCAGTTGCTCTGAGCTGCTGAGTTATAAAGCAAAAAAAAATCCCCAAACAATGCTGAATGTAGATTTCAACAGTCATGTGGCCAGTAAGAGTGAGTTTCCCCTTCCAGCAATAACAATCATAATAAGCCTCTTTGTACGGATGAGGATGTTACTTTTGGTTTGTATTTGAGGTTTAGTCAAAAAATGCATACTATGTCCCCTTGAGCGAAGAGAAAAGAGGGGAGCCGTTAGTTATTGTTCCTGTGTCTTTCTCAACTATACAGATATTAAGTTCTGCAGTGTGGGTTTCTTTTCTTGTAGAAGACTTAAGTGCTGGCAATTACTTTTATCCCTCTGTCTTACCTCCCGCTGCCCCCATTCTCCTGGGGAAGAAGTGGGTCAGAGCGTTGGGCTTGCAGCTCTGCCTGCAGAAAAACTCTGTAGTAGCATTTGGACTGGTTTTGTATGAATTTCCAAAGAAAAAAAGGATATTAAGTAGCTGGGTGAACTTTTGTCTTTAATGAGGGGTAGGTGAGGATGGGCTTACCTGTTTACCTCAATTTCTGCAGCTAAGACAGAATTAATAGGCTGATACCAATTCTGGTGTAAAAATCCTGTGCTAGTACCTTTGGGCTTTGCCTAAGATGCCTAATTGTCTATACAGTGGTTAAAGATTTGTCTCTTCCTCTTTCTGTACCACTTCCAGAAAAAACCTGAAGCATAAAAACCATTACAGCATATGACAGGCAGCATGGTGTTTTGGGGCCAAGCCGTGGCCCCAAAGTGATTGCGTAAGCAAGAAATAGTTTAACCTGAGGGCAATGTGCATAAAATGCAGGTTGCCTTATGCTGTGTTGTTGCTCGTGAAAGTTTAGCTTTATTTAAGGTTTCTTACCTTCTGTGGTTGTTGTAAAAATTTAAGTATTGGAGGCTGGATTAAGATCAGTGTGGCCCGGTTTCATGTTTGCAATGACTCATTTAATAAATGAAAAAGGAGGAACTGTAAATATTTTTGTCCTGCCAGTGTGACTACTCATGTGAGGTAAAGTTATCCATGTGCATAGGCTTTTGCAAGATCAGACCCGTGCTTCTGTATGATCAAGCCCTTGGAAATTGTCCATTCCCTGTAGAGAAAATAGCAAAAGAAGATGTTTTGCACACTTTTGAAAGCCGACCCCTTTCTCTTCCTCTTCTCTCCCGCTGCCCCCATCCTTTCAGGAAAAGTGAAAACAGTCGTGCCTGCTCCTGCAAGCCCTACCAGATGTTGGAGGGATCGATGTCTTCCTGCATATCTTTTCTGCGCTTCCCTTCCATGCGCCAGTTCCCTGTATTCTCCCACTTTGAACAGGGTTGATGTAAATCCTTGTGATGTTTCTCCTTTCTCAGGTGGCCTGATGGGCAATGGCTTTAAGTGTTGTGGTTGGCATCTGGGTTAGCTCCCAGCCTTGTTAAGCTCCTGTTTTCCATGAGGATCCCTGCAAAGACCTGGGGACATCCCTGTGCTTGGCTCTGTGTTTTTACATCCACTTCCACTATAACTGTAAGGGTTAGAAACATGAGAAGACACTATGGGCAAGATCTCTCTGTCCCCCTCTCTCTCTTACATCTGTGAGAGGACACACTGCTGTGCTTGGGGAAAGACTCCTTCAGAAGCTGGTGGTGCTGTGAACATCATGGGTCCCGGCTCTTAGAAGAGGTCAAATCCTGCAGTTTTTATCCAGCATCTGCATTGTGAATAGTTCACGCGCAAAATGTGAGTGAGCTCTGCTTGATGTCTAATGTAAAATAGCTTGGAAATAGGAAGCTTGACATGAGGATGCTGCTCTGCTCTTTAGAGAAGAAAAAGCAGCTGCGTGTTTATGCCCTGTTTTTCACTATTTCATATAGGGGGCTGTGAAAGTGCGTGCAAGAAAAATGCAGTTGCTTCTGTTAGCAGTTTCCAGAAATGCACTTTCTCCTCCTGCACCCAGGAACGTGCTCGTTTCCTCACTGTCAACAGCGGTCCTTCCCCCTCTGAAGTCTGATTTCTCCCTCTCCCTTCCCCTTACTACTCTCCGTCTTCATGGCTTCCAGCCCCGCTGTCTTAGTTCCTTCCCCTGCACCCGGTGCCCCCTGCCATGACATTGTTTTCATGGCCCTCTTTTCTGCGCATCAGTGGAATTTGCAGGTGCGGTAATGGAGGTGGGAAAGGAAGTTCACTAAAAAAAAAAACCTGGAAGTGGAAAGCGGATGTGAAAGAGCAGAGGAGGTATGAAGAGGAGAGGCAAAAGACAGAGGGTGAAAGTCTCATCCCTAACTAGTCCTGGCAAGGTAACCAGCCGCGTCTTGCTGTCGGAAGAGGGGGTTTGCAGGGAAAGGTGTAGCCATTTATTTTTTTTTAATGGGTGAGCTGGTGCAAGCATGAAAAAGTGGACAAGCCTCTGGGTGCAGAAGCTCTTTTTTAGGTCTGTTCTATGTGAATTCGCATAGTGGGTCGAGGGATTTCATTAAAAGAGACAAAAAAAGCATTTTATTTGGGAAGAAAACGGTTCCTAGGGATAAAATGCAATTTGTAACTGCTCAAGTCTAGTTAGGATGGCTTTGTGTTACCCATGTCCGTTATTAATAAGTTTCACATTGTTTGGCCATTACAACTCTTCCTGGGTTTCCTTTCAGTAACATTCCCTAGGGAAAATGGCTCTCCTGACTTGCAGAACAAATGAGGTTTCTAATTATAGGCTTGCTTTGGAGCCAAAAAGTTTAGGTTTGTGTTTGATGTGTAGTCATGAAACTTATTTAAAAAAAAAAAAACAACAAAAAAACAAACTAAAAATATCCAGTGATGTTTCATTCTTTTTTTTTTTTTTTAAATCCATTTAGCAGTCAGTGAATATTATGGGATAAACACTGTCACAACTAAAATACTTGAAAGTTAAGAGTCAAAGGAATGAGTGGGGTAGAGATTGTGTCTATTTTAAGCCGATGTCACTGTTGGAGTAAACTAGCAGTCCCTATTTTGTGTTTCTGCCTTGCTCTTATCTCGGAGCGCTTGATGTGGCGTGTCTGCGTCAGTAGCTTGGAGGAACCTGGTGGCCGTTTTGGGGTAAACTCCAAGTCCCCTTCTTCTGTCTGATGGCCGCTGGAGGTGAGACGGGATTTATGTTCTGTGCAGAGGACGCCAACTGCTCTACGCTGCTTTATCATCCCAGTCGGTTCTTAGAGTTGTCAGTTTAAATTTTGGGGACTTAGTGATATAAAATGGTAACTGCTAGCACAAAAAAAATTAAAAACAAGTTTAGGAGAGATGGATTAGCATACCATCTCAAGAAGAGTTCAAGTCACTAAAACATCTATTAAATTCAGCGTTTTATTTTGTGTCGTGAGTGTAGCAACAGAGGCAGGTAGTATTCAGACTAGGTGACTAACTTGTCCTTGCACTTTTTTCTTTGTTATATTAGTATTATATTACATGCATCTCAGGCAGTTGCTTCTCTGTTAGCATACACTTTTGGAGCACCAGCAATGTGTTGCTGGCTTCGTGATTGACATTTATTTGAATATCACCAGATAAACACTGAATTTTTTTTTTCTTTTTCTTTGGAGAATAAACTGTAAAGATTTTGATTCACCTATCTGAGTGTAGGAGTACAGTAGCTGGGCTTCTCACTGGTAAGATCAGGAGTACCTACTATGTGTGGGTGTTTTGTGATTTAAGTGATGTAACTGAGTTGGGATAATCCTGCGTGTTTATCCTAAGTGCGAAGGCAGAAGGGCAGAACTGCTGGAGTTTTGGACTTTGACTGAAGTCAGAAAGTGTTGGGCACCTGTAGCCTCATAGTCCAAAATGTTTAGGCTTTGGCTTCTTTAAACGCATGTGAATAGATGTGCAGACACAAGGAGTTTTGTTTTAACTGAGGAGTCTGGTGAATTCAGGGAAGTGCTCTGCAGAGCAACTGAGCTCAGGGTCATCTGAGTACACTAAAGAGACTTAAAAAAACCCCATAAACAGTTACTTAGGGAAGGAGAGAATTTCATACCCCATTTTCATGATCTCTTATTTCAGCTGTAGACCTGCGTGTAAGAACAATATCAGAATAACCATTTTGGAGGAGGTTCTTGTTGGCTAATGTTTAGCCAGCCGTAATTTGCAAGAGCAAAAAACTATGAAGAAAAAATGAAGTAAAAACTGATACTGCAGTTTGTCCCGTGTGGAAAAAGCCAGCGCCATCGGTGTTGGATTAACAGTTGCAAATAAACCGATTAGCAGAGGATTTTAGATGAGGCGGTAGGTCTGTAAATGCAGCATTTGCCTGTGACAGTGTACTTGTGAGCCAAGCCAAGCAATGTGAGCATTGGGAAGAGAGAAGTGAGAGTGACAGGTCTCCATCGTTCAGCTCTCCTCAGGGACAGGCGGCTGAGACCCCGGGGGGCTTCTGCAGGCAGGACACCGGGCCAGGCTGCTCAATACGTGCTGCGCTTTCCTCCCAGGTAGAAACAGTAGGGCTTTTATGTAGGAATACATACATGCACTCCTGGTTTGCTTTTGGTTTTTGTGTTTGGTTTTTTTTTTATTAGATATATAATATATATATACTTTTATATGTAACAGTTTTTGAACATGTAAAATGTTTTTATATATAAAAATAGAACACACAGATTTGTACTTTTTGGAGACCAACATTCAGGAAAGGTCTTAAAACCAGCACGTCCCACAGACATTAGAGGTGTGCCCCGGTGGGACTGAAGCATGCACAGCGTGCTGTCATCCCCTCTAGTTTCGGTGCGGTGCTTACCTGACTACAATATTGTCAAGCTTCTGTATGTGCTGAGGTGCCTGTAAGAAAGCCCGTGCGTTTCTGTAGGCAGGTATGAGTTGACTTGGGATGAGTGATTGCTGCTTTCCTTCTGGATTTTTGGCGCAGTCGCTCTTTTGCGAGGTTGATGAAGTGCTGCAGACGGTTTTGAGGAGAGTGCTTCCTATGCAGACACGTATTTGGCTATGCTAAGTAGCCACATGTGATTTATGTAGCAATTAAAATCATTTTCTAGTTACTCATCTTGTGTGTGTGCTGGAGAGGAATTTGTGTTCCCGTATAGGGAGGAATCTACGCTGTGCTGAAAATAATAGTAAAAGTAGCAGTGGTTCATCTGCCTCGGAAGCATCAAGTGTTCATGCTGGGTACGTAGGAGTACTTGGTGTCCTTGTTGTCAGCTTTTCCATCTTCCTCTTTACTCACTAAGTAATTGTGGAAAGTGCTGTTTGCAAGTGCGTTTCTTTTAGAAATGATCTACGATAATACAGTCAGGGCAAATTACAAAGGCAGCGGTCTGTAATCTTTTGTAGCTATCCCTGTTGTCTGTAATTAGGACTGCTTGTCTTGTGTCCTGTCTCCTAATTGATCTGGGGTGTGATCAAGTGTGTGGATGCACAGTCTAACCATGCTGCCCTCTTCCTCATAGCACACAGCCCTGCTACCTTGTGTTTGCAGCGCCCAATCAATATGGTCTCACTAAAGACTGATTAGTAATTATAAAAACTGAAGATCAAGTTCTGCTCTGACTGAAGGTCATAGTTTGTTAAATAATTAAGTGCTTAATCTTATTTCCACTGAAGCAGGGGATCCCATGATGTGGCTTGTCCCTACTGAAGAAGAGTTTGGGATAGATCAAATTCGTTAATACTGCCAAAGTAGCTTAATGCCTTTATTGATGGCTGATAACCTCTGTTGTAGAAGACCTCCTATACACAGTTGTTCCGAGGATCATGCTAGCCTGTAAACTTGGAAGAGTTTAGTTCAGACATTCTATTTAGGGCATTCTTTTCTTTTACTGGGTTATCTCTTCTGGAAAATTCTGCTTCTCGGGAATAAAACCTGCTCATCTTGCTGTTCGGTCCACCAGTGACTTGATTTAGTGTGTTGACTTATAGACACATAAGCCAAGATTATGGTAGTCTTTTTGTTCAGAGCTACTTGTTTCATTGCAAAATAGCTTCATGGTTAATCTGAGAAGCATCTGTGTAAATGTGTAAAGCTGTGTAAACTCTGGCAACTGCGCTAGGGATTTCAGCATAACCCATAATGCTTGTGTGTACAGACACTGGCATATTCTTTGGCACTGCTTAAAAGATTAAGAATATGGTGGATGTGTGTTGCATAATGGACCTGCTTTGTTTGTACTAATGTCTGAAATTAGTAAGTTCAAGGTTCAGTGCCGTTGTGAGATCAACTAAGAGTCAATGCAATTTATTTTTCAAAATACATGTAACTTGAACTACCATATTATGACTTTTTTTATTATGTTTTTGTTGATGTGTGCAAAGATTATGTAGTGTAGGCATAGACAGGCATCTTGTATTACCCTTTATGAAATAAAAGGTAAAAAAAAAGATTGTTTTTCTGCATCTCTGGTTAGCTTGCTAATAGTAGAAGAGTTAATGCATGGCAAGTGACCCGGGCTGTGCCTAAAGTGCACAGCAGGTACATGCTGTAGCCAACTGTCCAGACTGGTGACCTAAAGGGACTCTTTATCAGGGAGTGTAGTGATAGGATGAGGGGTAATTGAAAAGAGGTTTTAAATTGAAAGAGGGGAGATTTAGATGAGATATTAGGAAGAAATTATTTGCTGTGAGGGTGGTGAGACACTAGGACAGGTTTCCCAGAGAAGTTGTGGAAGCTCCATCCCTGGAGGTCTTCAAGACCAGGCTGGATGGGGCTTTGAGCAACCTGGTCTAGCGGGAGGTGTCCCTGCCTGTGGCAGGGGGTTGGAACTCAATGATCTTTAAGGTCTCTTCCAACCCGAAGCATTCTATGATTCTAAAGACTGGTCAGGCCCTTTTTTGTTACTCTGTGTGTTTAAATTCGAAAAGCAGCAGAAAGAGAGGGTTTCTGCAGAAGCATTTCTGCATCCACCAGGCTGGACTCTTCAACCTAAGTGTTGAAGACCAAGGAACAGAAATATGAGCAGGAGAAAAGTTCATTTTAGTCCTGTCAAACATGCAGGCTCCCCATTTCTAGCAGCAGGAGTACCTGTGATGCAAAAATTAGACCCATGCGATGGCTCTTGTTTCATGATATATTACAGGGGTAAATGCCTTGATAGGTGGTGCTCCTTAAAACTGCTGAAATCCTTAGCTCTCCACAAGGCATGGACCTGGCAGCTGAAGGCTTGAAGTAGGTGTTGCTTTCATACTGGATAGTTAAGGAATGGAGGAGGACGAGGAGAAGGAAGGAATCTTTGCGTAGACAACTTGCTCCATCTGTTGCAGGATGGTAAATAGGAACACGACTTGCTCCATCTGTTGCAGGATGGTAAATAGGAACACTTACCTGCTGCTGAGAGCAAATTGGAGCAAATTACCCTGGTTGTATGTGAGACACAGGAAAAGTCTCATTTGAGATGAGGAGTTGATTTATGACTTGGTTGTCTTTCAGGAGCTCTGACTGAAAGAAGGAAGAAAAAGTATTATACATATATAGTGTAGGCTGAAAAATGGCCTATTCATATTTCTGCACCAGGGAGCAATGTCTTGTGTCCTTATACAAAAATGAACAGTATAATCAAAAGTTCACACTTGGAGCAGTTGCTGTGTTGGGTGCCTGTATACAAATGCTGGCAGCAGGAGAACACCAGACACGAAATCAGGGGGACATCACTTGTGTGGGCAACCTGATGCGAGCAGTAACCAGACTCCCGTGTCATCTGCACAAGAGAAGTCTGCTTTATTAAGGAGAACTTGATCTTTCATTAAAGAAATCTTCATCTGGTCATGATACTCCCAGCTTTCATGGAGCCAAACTTAGCACAGCATTATTCTTCTTATGCAGTGTCTGCATAAGCTGTAGCCTTGTAACTCTAAAATCTTGTTTTCTCTATTGAGAAGTGTTTCTAAATCTTTGAGCTAATTTTGATGTAAAATCTAATATTAAGGACAGTTTGTGGTTTTTGCATGAGTTAGCAGGTCAGGTTAAAATAAACCAAATCCTGGGGGTTTTTAACTTGGTATTCAGGGGCTATTTAGTGATGAATTAAGGGAACAGCTTTTTACCCTTCAAAGAATATGCAATGTGGGGTGATGACTGACAGGAGTCTTAATCAACTCTTTATGTAATGAAAACTGTTTAGCTGCTCTCAGATCCTGAGATCCACTCGCTGGGCTCTCAAAGTGAATGGATTCACAGCAGCTAGATGCTTCTGGACAGCAAGTGCTTCTGGACGTCGGTCAGATAAACCTCTGAATTGGATCATCACATTATTTTCAGCTGCATTTTCCTATTCTCATTGAATCTAAAGTTGAATTAATTTACATAAAGAGTTGCCTTTCTTACGTTTGTTTCTTTGGGCTCTGTGGCTGACAGCATGCAAAAAATTATTCCTGAACAGAATGATTCCCCCTCTCTCCCCTGCCTTTTTTCTTCAAGTTCCTGGCCAAGTGAGAACCTGTTTTATTCTTTGGGTACAAATTACTCTCCGTTCTCCTTTTAGTCAGAGACTGACTTGCACTGCTGTGGTTTATAACAGAATCGCTGACAAATCTAAATACCTTCTCTCAACATTCTCTGTATCAGCTGCAAAGTATTGCTTTGGGGTCCGATTTGGCCTTCATGGGAACAAAGTTTGTTTTTACAGAATTTGAAAAATGGTATTAGTGTTCAGCTGACCATGTGATCCGCTTCTCTGAGCTTTTGTTGGTCCCTTGCTTGCCTGGGAGGTATTTTTACTGTTTTTAAAAGTGTAATGTTGGCGAAATAAAGTTCAATTTACCTCAACCCATTGTGTCTTAATTAAAGTATACTGAAGAAAATATATTCTACAAGATTTTTTTAATTCTGTGCTCTAAGTTGAAACTTTGTTCTTGAGAAAATACTCAGTAGACTGCGTTGCCAAAGAGCAGGAGAATTGAGAGAATGCTGTTATTGCTAGCTCAAGCCAGTGTGCAAGGGGGATCTTCATGAGGTGGATTTGGCTGTGGGATTTCTGGCTTTTTATCATCCTTGTCAGAATTCTTGATCGGTAAAATGAAGCAGACAGCTCATGTGCTTAGTACAGTGAGATCGTATATTCTGGATTAGGCTGGGTGCCAGTTAGCCACCACACAGTGTAGACAGTTCCTCCATCTTAAACCTGGTCACAGCATAGGTAACAATATACCAAATGAATGCCAAGCCAGGTATTTAGGTGAGGAGGAGAACCAGTGATGCTTCTTAAGTCAGTGGATGTCAAATCAAAGTGGCCGTGTTGCTAGCAGAGCATATTCCATCAGGATTTCCTCTTTGGTTTATTAAACCATAGGGCATTTGTGGCTGCCTTGTTATTGTGATGGCAGGTTTGTTACAAAATACAGGAGAAATAATTCCTGGTATACATCTGTCTTGAGTTCTGAATAAGAATGGGGCTGTCTGTAAAAGAGTCACCCTATAGATGTGCCCAGCTGTCAGAAAATCAAGTAAGTTGGCTTGAAACAGGGCAGGTGGTGTAATGCAAATAGTTTTGACTTCTCTTTGATCACCAAATCACAGTGAGGTTCCTGGGAGGTTAATCCTGTGTTTTGTCACCAAAAAAACCCCCACTTTGTGCTCACCTGTGCCTGAGATGAACTTGTGAAGTGTGTTTTCATTTGATGAAGTTATTGGCAGCACCCTCTTGTTTTGGCTCACTCCTGTTGGGAGTCCTTGGTTCTCCGCTTGCTGTTACCATGTCCCCCAAATCCAGTAGTGGATATGGAAGCTTTTGGGAGGAGTGTTGCACCTGCTGAGCTGAAACCTAGGAAAGATTTAATTTTTCTTCTCTGAATATGCTACCCTGGAAGGTGCCATCCCACTTGCTGGGGCTTCAGGGACTCTTCTAGCAAAGACTTTTGCTATGATGGTTGTAAGAAGACTTGACATTTCGGATATCCAAACTTTTGTTCCGTTGCTGCTTCTACGACTGAGAGGTGATAAGATGTGCATTCATAAGAATGTCAAAGGATTTAAATAAGTTACAGATTATCCCAGTAGAACAGAAGTTACAAAACACCTTTAGTATCTTTCTAAATGTCTTCTGCTTACAGCATGCATTTGTCCAGTCACAGGCAACAATGATTAATAAAAGTTATATCACAGGTTATTTTGTTTTATGAATAGAGTTGAGTTTGTCTAAGTTGACAGCTGCTTTTGATTCAGTTACATGTTCACATGACGTGAAGCTTATCTCAAGACGGGGGAACATG
Organism: Limnodromus scolopaceus; assembly: GCA_028565335.1. Lineage (NCBI taxonomy): Eukaryota > Metazoa > Chordata > Aves > Charadriiformes > Scolopacidae > Limnodromus > Limnodromus scolopaceus. Next base: position 36,397,259 of record JAOXNO010000001.1, read on the forward strand.
TTTGTTTATACTGTGCTAAAAGGTTGCTATTATATGAAGTGAAACATCAAAGCAGTTTCTAATGCTCTGAACTTTAAAACTCACAGCTGATTTAATTAAAAGAAATAATTAAAAGGCACATCTTCCCCACCCCTAAATACAGACCCCAAATATTCTTCAAAGCATATTTGATTTTAATGACTTGGTGATTTCCTCCCTGAGGCGTTTTGAAGTTACCACTGGAATATGAAGATGTAGCTTTGAGTTGTGACAATAATAGACCATTAGTGCAGTAGGTGTTAGCCTCATAAGATGATAAAATGACATGTTCTGTGAAAATAGACTGGTATTTGCAAAAAAAAAAAAGTCATAAACCTCCTGTAACAGCCGAAGTTGACGGCAGAAATTTTTTTTAGGGATGTATAGCTCAAAACTGCTCCTAAAGCACCTTGGTAAGGATGCTAGTGTGTCACCCTTGCTTTTTTTTGTTTGTTTGTTTTGGTCCCTCTCCTCCATCTTTGAATTTTAGTTGATGGTCCTGTATTAAAATGAGTTTGGTTTTAGCTAGGCCTTTATGGCTAATGCTGGAAAAATCTTGTAATATGTAATACAGCTTTTACTGCACTATTTAGTTGTCAAAATGTTACGTGGAGAATTCAACATGGGAGCTCCATGCTGTGTGTCTGGATTTAACCTCTTACACAAGTAATAACCTATATGTTTTCATCTTCAGAAATAGATCTGAAAGATAGAGGGGGAGAAAAAAAATCTTGCAGAATGCGTTTCACATTTGGTAGAGATTGTGTCAGCAACAAAAGGCAGCAGAGGAGCATTTATTATTATAAGGATTATAGTAGCAGCATTGTTAGTACTAGCATTGGTATTTCATTATCTTGTAGGTTTGAGCATTGCAGTGTGCTAAGTGCAATCATGAGAAATGTGGTGCCATTCCCTGCATGTGGAAAGGAACTGCTTTTTTAGGTACTTCCAGAGATCCTCTCTTGTTCTTCCCTGTTCCCTCAGTATATGCTGCTGAATGAGCCTCTATACTACTCTCCTGGAGAAATCCAAACTTTGATCTGACTGTTCCCAACAAAAGCAAGCGAAAAAGTTTGAAACGTGGTGGGGGATGCCCTATGGAAACTCTGAGCTGGAATTGGATCCCATTCTCTTTCAGGGACGTACCAGGACATACTTCCCTGGGTAGTGCTTGCTCTGTTCTCTCTTTGTTCTTTTGGCAGTCTCTGTGCGGTTTCACGTCTGCACACTCATGAAGAAGTCTTCTAACTCTGGTATTAGTTGTTACCCACGTTAGTTATTGGATTGGTGATCCACACGTGTTGTCTGTAAATAGGTAGTTTTTTCTTTTTGGGTTCGTAACATCACCATACTTCATTTTTGTTGAAGTGTACTTACGCAAAACATTTTGCTGAAAACGTGGTAAACTAAGCATTAAACACAAGTTGGTTCACAGGATATGTCAAAGCACAAGCCTGATGCAACTACCCTTTTTGTAGTGGCAGTACCCTTTTTGTTTGGACAAAACGTGTCCAAATGTTGTTTTATAGAGGGTGCTGAGCACAGCCAGATTTTCAGTCTCCTAGATTTATCCTATGAACCACGAGGAACAAGTGATGTCTTGCAAGGTAGAACACGAAGGGATTATCATGGAGCAGTTCATCCTGCTTCCCTTGGTCGTGTGTGCCCTGTAACATCTCAGCCACACACTGACAAGGTGGATGCTGCAGGTCTACGGATGTTTTTAGAGCATGGCTGCTGTCACTTGAGCAGAAGGTGTGGTTCCACTGCAGCTTCAGTTTAAACTAATTAAGTTAGGTTTTCGCCAGATGCCTTCCTTCAAACCAGATTTCTGTGTGGTTGCACGAGGAGCAGTTTTGGTGCTGGAGCAGATGGAGGAATGTGCAGGTGGGGAAGCTGACAGGGAGGGTGGGACCTCAAGAAGCCCTACCTGGGCTTGGCTTACTTTGTGGAGCTGTGCCTTGGGAGGAAGAGCCTCAGTAGATGGTGCAGCAAAGACGTGCCTTAGAGTGTTTGAACAGATTTCTTAACTGGATAGAGATGCTACAGGTAAGCAGAAGGTGGAAAAGTCTGGGCTTTTTGGTTTTGTGCTGTTTAGATTTGTCTTTTTTTAAAATGAAGAACACTTCTGAAAGGAGATAAGCAAGGAGAAAGCAGTAGAACCTGCTGAATGGAAAAAAATTGTTTGTGCTTTTTAGTATCTGACAAAGTAGTGCAGCAAATAAGATTGCAATGTAAACCTTGGATTTACTTGCAGGTTCCTGGTTTTAAAAGTACATATGTTTGTGTATTTCTAGCTCTTCATATTTTCTGTGGCTTTAGAATCCTCCATTAGTTGTTCCCTGTAACAGGTTTTACAGGCCAGTTCATCCATTTAGAGAATAAAGTTGAGGGCACTATTTTAAACTTATTGAAGTGTATTTTAAATGTTATGCCACACCAAAAGGTGACTGCACTCTTTCCTGTGCCTTGACTAACTTGAGTCTCAAGTAGTTATAAAAATTTTCCACTGCAAGTGTGAGCCTGTTAATGGAAATCGAGTCTTATTTGCTTGTTTTTTAAAACTGCAGGTAGGTTCCCTTGCTTGCCAGTTTTGGGAGAAAGTTGAAACAGCTTTATTAATCTGCTTGACAAACATATCATCAGTATCTGTTTCCATGCTACTTCATAAAAAGTTTCACAGCTGAAACTGTCTGCCTGTGATAATTATTTCAGTAATTATTTCATTCAACTTTGTGCCATGAGTTTGACATGACAGTTACTGCTGTTTTCACAAGTGTAAATATAGGCAGCTTTTTGGACACCATCACTGCTTGAGGAGAAGAAAGTGTCTTTCACTGGGTGGAAGACGTAAGAGAAGTGCAGGTGGAAAAGAAGCCACAGCAAGAGAAGAGGCATCTCCTCTTGGCAGGAGGTCTTGCTCTGCCGTTGGACCACTGGAAGGAGAAGAGCCTGAGCTGTGCACTCCTCCTACCTTTGACTAATCACAAAATGGGAACATTTGAGCATCTTGGCTCCTGACTGTTTAGTAATTTAATTTGCTCATTTCAAAGGAGAGCATCACCCGATAAGCTTCAGGACGATCTGGAAGTCAACATCACTTTTTTTTTTTTCTCTCCTTTTTTTCTTTCTTCTTGCCCAGAAGACCAATGATGAGAAATAGGACAGCACTCAGATGAGTAAGGCACTGGTATAGTCAGGATCCTGGTAAATACCAGAGCTGTGTATGCTATTAATATAAGAGAATTACCAAGTAAAAAAAAATACATAAAATGATACCTCATTATTTGGCAGATTAGATCTAGTTTTTTTACCCTGGTTGTTTTTATTGAACGAGACATGAGGCGTTCCCTCCCTTCCTTGTTCTCTTAGATCTTTCTCTTACAAATGTGTGAATCTGCTTCGGGTACTTTGTTAAAACAAACAAGGAGCGAGTATGGACGGTTACCAGCGGAGTGGGTAGCACCAGCAGGAGCTGAAGGACCAAAGCCTGACTGACGCTGCCGAGACCTGAAAGCATTTGGCAGCTGGAAGACGGTCTCTTTGTAATAGTCTCTGAACTCAGCCCTTAGATGAATGCAGTGCAGTGGGATGCTGAGAAATGAGTATTTAGGATTTGCATACAAAGAATTTTGGTTCTGCTAGTATCCCTAAGGAACTAATTGCAAAGTCCCTTGTTTTACTGAGAGGTGGAAAAGGGAGCAATGACCACCAGCAGCCATCAGACTGGAAGAGCATCTGTGCCTCTGGCCCTCTGGGGACACTCGGCGTGTCCTGGTCAGGGCAAGGAGACCAGGGGAAATTGCTTGGCCTCTGTCTCTTCCTTCTTCCCTGCTTTAAAGCTTCTCTCTGTGCAGTGCCTACATGAAGGATTAAAATGCCTACCCAGAGAGATGTGAGGGATGATGTGAGCAGAGGTGGGAGCCTGGTGTGGGCTCCAGCCCACCTGCGTGGCCGTGGCTGCCTAGCTGAGCCTCTGCTCCCAACAGGCTCTTCCCCCATGCCCGTGCAGCATTAACAGGGGGAGAGGCTGGGACAGGGGGGTGCTGCCATGGCTTTGGGAAAAGGCCACTCTCCCTGCTCTCCAGAGAGCTCCACCATGAGCTGGGTGGGGGATGAGGCATCTGTGCAAGCAAGCCACCTGGAAAGAAGGGGCAAGCTCCTGGCTGGCTTCTTTGTGGGCAAGGGATAGTGGGGCTGGGAGAAGGTTGCCAGCCCTGTAGTTCAGGTGTTCAATAGGCTCTGGTTAGTACTGGGGGGAGCTGGGCAGGCAACATCCCAGGCCTTGTCTCCTGGGTGAGAGGAGCCCAGACAGCTGAACAGCAAGGAGAAGGATGGCTCGGGGAGCTCCAGCTGGGAACTGGAGTGGAGGTTTGCGCAGAAACTGGGTGCTGTGGGTAGCTAACCTC
>JAOXNO010000001.1:36401785-36438343 GCA_028565335.1 Limnodromus scolopaceus
GGATGGCTCGGGGAGCTCCAGCTGGGAACTGGAGTGGAGGTTTGCGCAGAAACTGGGTGCTGTGGGTAGCTAACCTCGAGCTGGTGGTGTATGTGCAGTGGCGCAGGTGGTGGGTTGGTGGGAGCTCTGAAGATGAACAGTGACCTGATCCGGAAGGAACCGTGAGCCTGTGCTACACATACAGTGATGCTTATGAGAAAAGCTTATGTAGGGGGAAAGGTATGCGGCTTTTTTGGGTCATCTTGTCCACCACCTGTTCTGTTTCTTTGTCTGTCAGGACTGGCTGGACTGGCTTCGAGCTGATACCACCCATTCAATCTCCATTATTTTATGTGGTGTCCTAACCTCTTCCTTCATGGCTATGATGCCTGGAGAGGTCACAAAACAATACCTGGCCCTGTACAAATGCTTTTCAGATGATGTTTATCAATACCAGGTACCAGACATCTGGTAAGCAAGCCTATTTGTGAAGGTATGTTAGGTAATCATTAACTGTAAATCCCTCTTTTCTGGCTGCTGTTCTCTTGGAGATTTGAAGATGGTTGCTGATAATTGACAGGTAGTTAAAATGTTTGTCCAAGCTGAAGTCTGGCAACCGCAGCCCAATACTAGTCCCTTGACTTCCTTTGCAGGAAGAAGGGAATATACTTTAGAGTTTAGATGTAGTTTCAGACTGAATTTGAAGCTCCTTTTATCAGAGTGTGACTGTGCTGGAAATCCAGCTGACGTTCTTCAGCAGGCTTCAGGATGCTTTGGTTGTTCTCTAGAAAACTTGTTTGAAAGTAAATGTAGAAAGCAGGATTTTGTTTTAATTTTATTTTTTTTAGTTAACACACCAGAATAGATGAAGTATTTACTAAGTATAAGATTATTTAAAACTTGAGTGTTGACATACAGTGATATTGTGTGAAAGTGGGTGAGAGACTGTAATTTGTAAAGCTGCTGTACTTTTTTGTTGTCTGTTTGCCAATAAAAAGAAAAAGTGCATCATTTAATTTTTGGCTAGACACGCAAATGCAGACCAGTTGCATGGAAGTGTTTGCTCTGGCACCCTTCATTGCTTATGAGAGTCTTTGCTCATGACCTGAATTCTGGGAAGGTGTCCAAACCCTATGCAGGCTGAAGTGCTTATCTCTTGAGGTTTTTTTTTTTCTTTTATTATTCTGCACAACAGAATACACAGACCTACTTAGCAAATGCCCATGCAATTATAGCTTTGCGTTCCACTTCAAATTCTCTCCCCCCTCCCCGCAAAGGATATGCAATTAAAGCTTTCTGCCCAAGGAGGTCTTGTTCTTCAGTTCCAGGCTGTTCTTTTGTCTTTAACCTTGATGCTGTCTCTTTTTTCTTTTAATTTGAAAATCTTCTGTGTTAATGATATGGCTTATTCTCAAGGTGACCTGTCCTCTTACGTTCATCTCTGGAGGAAAAACTAATTCACTGAGCAAAATGAATTGTTTTCTGGTTTTATTTGAATACTTGCACAATTTACAAAAGTGCATGGGGACTTTGCTTTGTCCTTTTGTGTTCACATTACTGATGGAAGCAGTAGCCTTTTATAAGGAGCTGCTACAAGAATGGAGTTTCTTAAACTCCCTTTTCGTTGCTTTAAGACCGTCATGTCATAACAGATCCATAGTGTTGGCCCTTGGCTGGTGTCTGGGAGGGTTGAAAGCTGTTTATACGTGGAACAAGTAGAAGGTGGCAGAAATATGAGTGGGTTTGTGCTGTCTCTCAGTGTAGTGCGTAGTTATTTCAAACTCAGTTGTTACTCTGGTGAAAATATGACTTAACACAAAACCTATCCTGGCTTGCTGCTGGTGGTGAGATCTCAAAACTCTCCTGGCTGCGCATTTTTCCCACTGTTTTCTGCAGAAGTGAGACTTTTGCAATTTTCCCCTTCCCTCTCCTAAGTTTAGATAACATATTGACCAAATCTCTCAAAGGGATGGGGGGCTGAAGCTTCCACAGATCTTTAGTGAAGCCATAAGCAGGTTTTGCAGAGACCTTGCTGGTGCTTTGACCATGAGGAAGGCACCAGTGGGAGCAGATGACATTTGAGGCATCAGGGCATCCACTCGAGAGGAAACATTATAATCCATACAAGGGAAAAGAACCTCAGTCACAACTTGCCCCTTTGTAGCCATCCATGTCAAAGTCTTGTGCAGTTTAGCTTACAAGTACATTGTATGCAAGACCGTGGCAAAGCAGACTTCATTAGCTCCTTTCCATGCAAACCACTCGTGGCTTTTTGTTGGCTTTTCAGAGGCTACTGTAAGAATTCCCAGTTTTAAATGGAGCTGATGCTGTCCCTGACCTTGGGTCGTTTGAGTGAGAAAATGTTTTTAGAACAGCCTTGTTCTTTTAGGACAAAGGAGGACCTGGAAGTTTTGAAAAGTTGAGTAAATAAGACCATGTTTGTGTGGCCTGCATAGCTTGGGCGCTTTATGGCGGGGACTATAGCAGGAGCATTGTTTGACATTACTCTTCTGGCTTGCGCTTCCAGCCCCCCTTCGTCTGCTCTCCCTCTGGCGCTGGTGGCACCCGGTGAGTGAGGGAAATGGGTTGTGTCCATTGCTGCTGGCTGAGGCCGTGCTGTTGCCAGTTCTGCGTGTTTATCTAGAGAAGAGCAAGCATCTCATGCCTGTTTACTCTTATGCTGCTCTTTGGCGTAGTTCAGTTCTTGCCCTAGACAGTCCTGGATCAGCCTATTTAGAGAAGGCAATCTGCTTTTAACTCAAAACAGCAGAGAGCTGTGAATGCTCCCAGTGAAAGAGACTCGGCATTACCTTTTCCCCGGACTTTTGTGTATTTATTGCAGTGCAGAGGTTACCCCTTTACCCCCTTTCCTTCTGGAGTGGCAGATATTCCTTCCCATCCCCCAGTTGTGCCTCTCAGCGCTTGCTCTTCTGGGATGAAGTGCTGCAGGATTTCCTTCAAAGGGCTTTTTTGGCTGGGAATCTCCTGGGCTAACTGTCCTTAGCAGCGGGCCTGTTCTGGATTCTGGCAGGATTATGAATGCCTGCTTTCTACTAACCATTCCAATCACAAGATACAGATAAAAACGGACAGATACATCTTTAATGAATTTATAAACCTCAAAGGATTCGGCTTTCTTTTAAAGCAGGCATCTGGCTTTCCATCCCGTGCTTTGGCTTCCCTCGGTTACTTCAGAGTCACTGTGTGCTTCTTCCCCGACTCTCACAGTAAAAACCTTTTGTGTTGTATTGATTTCCAATGAGGAGTGGGATTTAAAAATGATTTTTAAAAGCGAGGTGATTTGTTTCTGCAGAACTGTCTGGAACAGCCTAATCCGTTAGTCATTGGTACCCTAAAAATCCACGATACCTTTTTGTGAAAAATCTGTGTCTAGGTCCATTTTACGTATGGCAGAGACCAAAGGCCTCTTCACCAGACTAGTTACCTACCTCCAGATGAAGCAATCCATGGAAAATCCTTTGTTAGGAAGAACAGATCATATCTGTCTTCATACTAATCACATCTGTCTTTTCTATAATAAAGCAAAGGGAACAGCATGTCTTGGCCTTTCTGACCTGAATAAGCTTTTTTTTTTTTTAAACCCACAATCGATGTAAGAGTGACAAGGTTGAGAACTTTGTGGTTTATAAGCAAATATACAAAATGTCCTTGCATTTGATGCAATCATTTGCATTTCAAAAAAAGTTTTCATTTCAAAGTTTATGTATGACCTAGGGTTTAGTCACATGCAATAGACAGTATATGTCAGAGCAAGGGATGCTATTTCTTTCTCCTCTTTGCTGCTTTTGCTACTTCCATCTTTGGAAAACAGGATTCCTTTTGAGTTCTTTATCACTGTATGCAGCTGATTACTACATGTATTGGCTGGATCATGCAGATGACTATGTTTGTCCTTAGCAGCAAGTCGATAGGAAGCATGTTAAATTCTTACCTTATTTTCAGTTGTGCTGTGGGGTATCAGTAAGCTGAGAGACTGTTGAGGAAAGCTGGAGCATTTGTAGTTTCAGTAAAAATACCTTAAAGCAGGAAAGTAGTTTTGAATAAAGTAACAGAATATTCAAGTTTGTCATCCGGCTAAATTTCAGCATCTTCTGCATGCCTGCCTTTTGTAGCCATTTCTCCTTTCCCACTGGAGGATGTGTTGCTTCGCTGTTACATCTGATCAATTGCATATGGTGACTTTGATGCTTTAAAGAAAGATGGTCATTCTGCAGGGTGGATTATAAACGAATGATTTATAAGCAAATAGTGAAGCACAGTAGTAAACTTTAAACATTAAGTCTGATTAGAAAGATTAATACAGGAAATACATCTTCTGAATGTGGAAGGACAGTATGACGTTTGCAGTTCTGTAATTTTAAAATACTTTCTGGGTAAGCATTTCCCATTATTTGTTTCCAGTAGCAGTCAACTGCTGGGCGTGCAAGATTGCATTTAAATTCATTAAGCGTATACCTTTCTAAGTGAGCGTGTGAAAACTTTGGAATGCATGAAACTTATCTCAGTGACCCTGTAATATCATAAAGAGCACGTGGTGATTTGCGTCATTTCAAGTAGCGTTTTCCCATGCTAATTCGCTTCACTGCAGGCCCCAAGTCAAAATTTGAATGGTGCTTATCTAGTAGACATCACAGCTGTCCCATGCTGGAGAGCTGACAGTTCACTTGGGCTGCAGAGGAAATGTGTCATCTGACTGCCGAAGTTTTACGGACCAGAGTGGGGAAAACCACGCAGGCTTGACTTTGCTGTGGTGCAGAGATAACCTGTGAGGTTGTCCATTAGCTCTTGGTGAAAAAAATTCAACTGGTGGGTGTTTTGCCAAGCTTGAGGGTACATATTGAATTTCCAAGGTGGTCAGTTGTCTGCTTAGGCATGCCTGGCCTCAGTAGTTGCAAGTTCTCATGCTGATTTGGTCTTGCAAATCTGGACGAGGATTGTCCATGCACAGGGCCTGTTGCAGTCGATGTCATCTTCTGTTATTGTTTGAGTTCTTGGACTGACTCCTGTTGATGAGACAAGCATCTCCAGTCCTGGTGTCCATTGTACTGTCCTACTAGAGCTGCTTGTTGAGGCCTTCAATCTCTCTGAAGTTGAGAAAAATAAAATAAAACCAGGAAGGAAAAAATTTGCCATATGTAGCCAGTATGATGTGCCTTCCCAAATGGCCACACTGGTGATGAGCAAATCCTCTTTCAAAACCCACATTAGTGTACCTGAATTCTGAATTCCTTTCTGGATCTGATGGGTCCAGATCCTTAGATTTAAATTTGTACATCTTGAGTTTTTGCTTTACTTACTGATTTTCTCAGCATTTCAAACTCTTCTATGGACAGAACAGACCTTTCAAAGAGTAGAATAATGTAAAGGATTCCAGTGAAGACTAGGGTGTGTTACCTCCAGTTTTGCATGGAAATGCCTTGCTTTTAAGAAGTGACCAACCCAAAGCCCACAAACCTTTTTATGGGACACTTGGCTCACACAGTGTGAGCGGGTCAGGAAGTAGTGGAATGGGTAGAGCAGCTTGAAGCTGCTCAAGAAAAATCTTATGTGCTGTGTCCATGCACTACCTTCTCTACTGCTTGGACCTTGTTTTGGTACCTTAGCTTTTCTTCCAGAGTTAATTTCCTGACAGGTTAGTGAGCTGAGTTTGTTTCCCTCACAGAGACAGAACAAATGCTGAGAGCTGGGGAGGAGATGAGACCTCACAGCTATAGGGAAGGGGGGTGAAATACCCTGTTAGTCCTTGAGAGCAGCAAGTTGCTGGGTTGTGTCACACCACTTAAGAAAACATAGTTTTACCAAGTCTGGGTGATAATGCTTTAGTGTTTGCTCCCTAGAGCAAATAAAAGCCATTAAGAGTATGGTGTGATGAGAGTTGGTGGCTGTTTCCCGGTGTAGCAGTGGTTCATTCTATCTCTCACTTATGCCAATACAGCTTTTAGTGGAGCTATAGTAGATGAACTCGAGTAAGTTGACTCATCTAGGAAAAAAGAGGGAGTGGAGCTGCTGAGTACGTCTGCCAGCAGAAAAGGGTATATATCCATTTGGAGCTTTACCTTTGCCAGTCAGGATGCCTGGGATGTGAGAGGGCTGGTTGGGGTGTGGAGAGTTTTGCAATGTGTGGACTAAATCCTGCACTGTGGCTCTTTGCTGTGACGTGTGTTGCAGGGATGCCTTGGTGTCTGTGGAGGAGCTGACTTGGGTTCAGCGCAGCTTACTGACAGTAGCTCGGTACCAGCTGTGTCTGCACTTGAAGACAATTTACGTGTGCATGAGGTTTTTTGGTTTTTTTTAATTGTCTGTTCACTGCTTGTGTTTTGCCTCTGCCCACATTACCCTCCCAGCTGCCTAGAGTAGAGCATAGACTATCCAACATTTTTTAAAAAAATGATTTCTTTTTTAATGGTGGTTTGAAGTGATGTACTACATCATATAGTGCTACCTAGTGCTCATAAGTCTTGAGCATTAAGAAAATAAATGGTGGCTTCAATTTTGAATTACTTGCTTTTGGGAAATCTTAAATTGGATGCACAGCTTCAAGTCTGAAGGTGTTACCAGTCTTCTGGAGAGATCTAGTGGGGGGTGTCTCTTTTCCAGAAGTAACTTCCACTGCTAGTCTGAATTGATATTCTTATACATACCTAATAGGTCCTTCGCTGCATTTGTCATCTTATGAACAACTCTTGTAAGTGCTCTCCATCGTCTCTCTTCGCTAGTCAAAGTGACAGACTGAAGAGTAATCTTTTAGCCAAATTAAACTGGCAATGGATAGCATGTTGAAAATGGCAAGAAATCGATCTTTTTATTGTAAAGCACAAAAAATCAAGGCAAAACTACCATGTAGTCTTATTCCATGTATTCATATTTCACTTTTGCTACTGCAAATGGCAGCAAATCAGAAAGAAACCCTATTTCATTGTTGAAATCTAACCATTCATTGCTCAGTACTTAGAAAATAACCTATCAGCAGGTAATCTACACTATGCAGAAGTAATCTGTAAACATACTGAGTCTGTCTGCCAAAGCTAGCTTGAACATGTTTTGAGAAATATGAAATATGCACCAATATCAAGCTTGCAGGAAGTGATGAGAGGTGTTTTGTTTTCAGTGTTATAGCAGGCACACTGTGGTATTAAATGTACAGACAATGCTAAGGATTAGTTTTTAAATTCATAGTCCTTTTGGACTTGACTGTGCAAATAAGTTTTGTTGTTAACTGGTTTGTCTTCTCTGCAGAGGATTAAAGGATTTCTTTCTCCTTAGTATAAGTGACAGCTCCTTCAGAAGAAGTTGATGACAACTCCAAGCACTTGACACCTGTGAGAATCAGGCTTCTGACTCTTGACATTCAGAAAATCCTTTCCGTATTCTGACCTGTTGAATGTGATATTGAAGTGAAAGGTAATTTGGAAAAAGCACTTGAAGTCTGTAAGCCTCAAATTTAGCACTATGTTTAGCTTATTCTTTTTCAGACACTTCCTAAAATGGCTTAGCTATTGTGACAGGTACTTTCAAACAAAATGGACTTGGCAGCAGTGCTTTCTTAGAAGCTTGTTTCACATGTAGAAGTAGGAACAACCTTGCTTTTGACTTGTCATGCTTTAATTTGAAGTCAGTCAGTGACACCGAGCAGCTTCCTGTGAGGTGCTTAGTAGGTGCAATGTATGTGTTCTAAAGTGATGGCTGCCTGCGGGTACGTGAGGGCGTTGGGTGAATTAAAGTGCACCTCTGTAGGAAAAGAATCATCTTTCCGTTCTCTCTAAGGTGCACTTTAAATCACTTTAGCTTTTTAACTGTAGGAAAGCAAAGTGCTGCTTTTCTTTGTTGGCTTTCATAAAGAGGAGAGACAGGCTTATCTCCTTTATTAGTTAGCGGCAACAAGCTTTGCTGTTCTTTCTGGTACCTCTAGGTCACCAAGCAATACTTGTCTCCAGTTTTCTTAGTCTGTTGTGTCACTGAGCAAACTATACTACTTGACTTACCAGTCTGTTGACTAGTTGCAGGCAGCTGTTCTTTACCTCAATTTCCTTTTTTATTTGTTATGTAGTGTCAATAGTATCTTTAAAGAAAGGAGGATTGAAGTGATGCTTTTGCAGACCAGGCTGCTATAGCTTACCTTCTTCTGTGCCCTCTGAGAGCAGCCCAGGAAGGGCAAGAAGACAGCAGCTGTTGCAGGGAGATCAAAGCACATTTGCCGTGCCGAACCAGACAGCAGGGTAAGCTACAATCCAGGGCAGAGCCTTCCCTGGGATGGGGTTGGATTCCAGAGAGCTGGAAGTCAGAAATGTAGTGCTCCGTTTCTTTCCATAGAAGTTTCTGTATGCCCTGGACCACTGAGCATTTATACTGGGGTACGATATAAATGGCTTTCTGACTGCTGCTTTAAAGTGCTTCCTTCCCTGGCCATGGAAGCTGCGGTGGCGTGACTTTGCTAGAAGACAGTTTTGCTTGACATGGGAGACCTTTGCCACGTCTGATACTTGTGGTACTGGGAAGTGATTGTGTTTGTCTTCCACTCACACTAGTGGCTTCTGTCTTTTCTTGATTCCTCTTCCCTAGCCCTTCCTTGGCTACTTTGTGCTCCCTGTGATGATTTCTGCTTGCCTGTCTCCTGGATGCAGCAGGACTCCCTTTTCCACCAGGGCTTGACCTCTCCCTGGTATTTTCTGTGCTTTTGTACTGACTCAGTCTGGGTTGGGTGGGTGTCTGCAGCTCAGCCCTTTAATCTCCTCACTGCTCTACTTTCTGAGTCTTTGATCTTTGGTACCTCCTACAGCCACTCCTTTCCCTTGTCAGATAACAGCCACTTACCTGCTCTCCATGCAGGTACTTGCTACCCTGAGTATTTACTCTCTGTAGCTGCTTCCTTTCCCCTGGTGCCAATGTTTCTGTCTTAATGCCTAGGTCACATGATGATCTGCCTTTTCTTTCAAACCTTTTGGGACAACCAGCTAATTTACCTTCATGAAGTCTGTGTCTTTCAGAAGCTCTGTGTAGGAGGCCACTGTATTTTTTCAACTAGATAAATTTGTAGGAGTCTTTGCTGCCTCGCTGTGTCTGTGCAGCCACATCATACGTTGAGCCACCTGCACTTGGGCTTCCTGGCTTCCCTGGGTCTGCTCTGAGGAGATGGGCGCAGAGCCCGTGGCTCTGTGGGTGGCAATGAGATGTCCTTCAGAGCTCTGCTGGTAAAATTAAGATGTGGCAGGAGAAGCCTCTCCTGCCTGGAAGCTGTCAAAGAGATTCCCACTCACCTTCCTGCTGTGGGAGAGGAGAGGTGTTAGGCATTCCCCATCCAGGTCTTTTTCTGTAGCTATCATCACCAGGGTGGTTTTTCGGTTTACTCTGTCTCCAGGTGGCATCCATTGCCCTTCTGACTTGCTGGCAGCTGCTTGGAGCAGCGCTATCCTGATGCATAACCTCCTTTTTACTTCACTGTAGTTCATGGAAGGTTAATGTTCCATTATCTCCCCATGCATGCTTCAGCCTAAGGGTTTTCTGTGGGAAAATAGCAAAATTGGGGCAGTAGCAGAACTTGCAAAATGCTGATACATGCTCACTGACTTTAGAAGATACAGGAAGACTTTTATCTTCCATTTTATTTAATTCCCTGGGATGCAGCTCCATGTTCCTGATACTCAAGGCAGAATTCTCTGAATCATACAAGAGGGGCCAGTGAGAGGAGCAGCATGCCTCAGGGGATTGTATGGTTTAAAATACGTCTCTGCTATAAATCACAACAGATGGTGGTGGGATTCAGAGATGGACTTCTGTTCAAATAGAACTTTCAAATGACTTTAGGACCTTCAGTTTCCTTTTTCTGTGCTGCTGGAAGTAGCTCTTTGTCTCTACCAATAGTACTCTACTATATTACCCAGGTTAGGGAAATGTCAACAGGCATGCAAGGGGGTTTTTACAGAGTCTCTATGCATTTTTAACATGTATGAAGTATGTTATAGAATTCAGTTTTCTCATTAGCGTTCCTTTCAGTTAGGACAAGGTCTGTCTTGTAGGAAGGGGATTAACTCTGCTGATTAGCTGCAGGCTGTGTTTGAGGAATTGGCTGAGGGTTACTTCACAAACTGTGCTTTGGTTCTCCCTGTACCCAGGAACACAGAAGCTGTCCTGTTAGTTTCCAGCTGATAATTTTTCATTTGCTCAGGAAGGGCATCCTGTTATGTTGGCTTCCACGCAGTATCCGATTACCCTATGAAACTTGAATGCAGTCTTGAACTCTTGACCAGATACTCTATCTGCTCATACTTTTCTTTATTATCCTTTTAAGTGTGTCTCTCTTTTATTTTACTTTTTTAATATCTTTTGCAGCAAGATGGATTTTAGTTCAACCAATTTTTCTTTTAGGTCACTTTTTATTTGGTATCCGTACTTCGATAAGATCATGTATGTTATGGGTTTAACTTCCCAAACTTCTCCATGTTTCTTTCTCTGCCTGTATTCAGGCAGAAATGGTGCCCTTTCGGTTTTTTTCATTTAACCTTTCCTTTTTTCTTGTGCTTTCTAGAGGACTGTTAATGCTTGCTGGAATTGAAAGGCAGATCTTAGGAAATACGAATCTCTGTCCTCCTTGAAGGTTCCAAACAGAGGGAGTAGTTCTTGCTTTTCGTTTTGCCCTGGCTGGATAGATTAATTCTCATGTGCCGTGAGTGTGTAGGATTTGCAGATCTCTTGACCTGTCAAAATGAAAGCCAGCTGTAACAGTTTCATTATCTGCCTCATGAGTTGAAACAAGAGCCTGCTTCTCCAAAGCTTCTCCTGTTATTTGGAGTGCCAGACTTTCTCTGGGAGAGTGGAGGTCTCTTTGGCAGATTATTTTTTTTTTTTTTTCTTCAATAGAGACTTCTCAACAGCTACTCTCTAAAATGTCTTCTGTACATGTGGGTTGACCACACTTTCTCCATCCAGACAGGGCAACAGAAAACTTGTACTTCTCTTTTCTCTGTGGGCTTCAAATAAAGCTCTAAAATAAGCTGAGCGTCTTTTAAATAGTAAAACACTGACCTCAGATTCAAGACTTGTGCTTGAAAATCATTCATGCAACTCAAGCAGGAGAGGGAAGAATGTTACTACAGTCTTGCTAAACGTGAGTTAGCTCCCATCTTGTCTGATGGCTGGGCAATGCACTAATGCAGGGCTGAGAAGGAACAGAGGAAAACATTAGTAACAAGAAGAAAGTGATTGCTGTAACAGTGTTTCATTGGAAGCAGTAATATAAGTAATAACTAAATAAAAAATCTATATTAAAACAGGAAAATGTTTTAAAGACAACTCGTGCAGTAAGCTAAATAAACTCTTCCCCCATGAGAGCAGCTCTTGAAAAAGGTCTGTTTAAAGGAGTTACATGTGCTGCAGTCCGTTTTAATACGGAGGGAAGTGAGAAAACATGATCACTTTTTGCAGTCTCGTCTTGTGGTTATTTTTTTCATTCAAGCCCAACTCCCACGTCTTTTAGTTTGTCATAAATCTTTTAAAAATAAATAGCTGTTTAGCAGAATTCTTGTTATGAGAATGAGATTAGATATTAAGAAGAAATTCTTTACTGTGAGGGTGGTGAGACACTGGAACAGGTTGCCCAGAGATGTGGGTGCCCCATCCCTGGAGGTGTTCAAGGCCAGGCTGAATGGGGCTTTGAGCAACCTGCTCTAGTGGGAGGTGTCCCTGCCCATGGCAGGGGGGTTGGGACTTGATGATCTTTAAGGTCCCTTCCAACCCAAACCATTCTGTGATTCTATATACACATACATATGTATATATGTATGCGTATGCATGCCAGGACTTAGTCATGTAAAGTTAAATGTAACTGTTCTCATCTGAAAATATCTCATTGTCCTTCAGTGTAAAGTCTCATCGTAAGGCTTCGTAGTTTTTTGATGAATCCTAGCTTCATGGTGCTCTAATTCTGGATTGTGCTTTCTAGGTAATAAAATAATTCTTTTCTAAATGACCACATTAAAGTGTGTGTTTGTTTATTTTTAAAAGCACTGGATAACTCAGTCAAGTTGTCTGTAGTTTGGAAAAGGCAGCATTATTTATCCTCCTTGTCTCTCTGGGTTAGGTTATAATTCTTAATTACATCATTGCTTGCCAGCATCCCTCCCACAGACTTGTTGCCTTATCCAGCACATAGAATATATGGTGCTAATCTTGATGAGTCTTTCCCCTTCTCCTTTTTGTGGAATACGTGGCATAAGGCCATAGATTTCCTGCACGGTACTCAAAGCCTGCTTTAAAAGAAGAACTAATCATTTCAACATGGATTTTATTTTTTTTCCCCTATGATATTTAACAAATGTTTGTGAATGTGCCTTCCAATAATAACACATTAACAACAGCTTCTTCCCATCTGCAAGTGCACCAATACTCATGTTTCTGGCTTTAAGAAGTCCATTTTGTGTTAGGGTTGAACTG
Organism: Limnodromus scolopaceus; assembly: GCA_028565335.1. NCBI lineage: Eukaryota > Metazoa > Chordata > Aves > Charadriiformes > Scolopacidae > Limnodromus > Limnodromus scolopaceus. The sequence continues at coordinate 36,414,212 of JAOXNO010000001.1, forward strand.
GGTGATCCCAGGCTGTTCACCTTGGGCTCTGCACAGGTCTCTTCTGGCAGTCACCTTGGTTAGCCAGGCCTTGGTTTGGGACCTGCTGTTTGCTTCCCTCTGGCACAGTGGAGATATTTCCATTCCATGGTGGATGCTGAGACATAAGGAATGTGTGAATACCTGTACAAAGTCAAAAGCAAGATCTGTCTGGACCAGCGTCCCATCTGACCGTTGCTAACGGTACGTGCTGGGGAAGAGGAGGGAAACAGGGCAAATACGCAGTGGTGTTTTGCCAGAATGTTTTTCCAGCCTCTTTGATTTGCAATGTAGGTCATTTTCTTCTGCAAGTTATCTAGTTGCTTTTGTACCCATGTAGACTTGTAGCATCCACAGATGATACAGATTCACAGATGATACAGATTCCTGTGACGTGGAATTCCACTGACTGTTACTTGCAAAACCCACCCCATCCTTCTGTATTTTTTTGGTTTTTTGAGTCTCTCTCTTACTGCTGTCAGCGGGGTAGGATTCAGCTCTGGACTAAAACACCCACATGCAGGTGTGTGAATGCAAGTGCCTCACTGGCAACGCTGAGAGCAATTTGGCTTACCAACAAGTCAACATATAGGTTGGGACTCAGTTGCTTATACCAGAGGTATCTGGTGTCATTTTTGGGTACTGTGGGATGTGTATCCTGCCTGGTCCCCTGTAGCCACTTATTGGGTTGTAGGCATCCTGCTAAACCTCTGACATGTCTGCCAGCCCTGTGGAGGCATCTTGGATGTGCTAGGATTTCTCCAAGTGTGGCACTGGTGAAATTGGTTCCTCCTGCTTTGCCTGCATCACCTGGCATGAGAATGAAACTGTTCAGGTGTTTTGATCCACATTGATGTCTCATGTCCCATCCTGTCCCCCTCTTTGCTCCCTCTGTGTAGTAAGAAACATCTTCTGATCTGATCAGACCTACAGCTGCGACAGGCTTCTGCGTGTACGTCACGTTGCAGGGAACACACAGACAGATCCTGCACGTGCTTGCTTTGCTTGCAGATGTGGATGTTCACGACCCAGCAAATCCAAATTACTATCAGGTCTCAAGTCAGCTCCCATAAAAGGAGAGAACCTGCCATTAGCAATCATCTGTGGATATTTTTGTACTTAAAACTCCTTTTCAGGGCAGGGGTGAAACCCGTTCCTGCCAAGCCAAATTCACTTGAGAGGTTCCTCCCACTGTTTCTGCCTCCTTCGCTGGGCTCCTTCCAGTTTCTGCAGCAAGGGATCTTGCAGACCCAGCCTCCCAGTTACAGTTGCTTGATGTAAGTTTTCATAGAATCCTAGACTCATAAAATGATTTGGGTTGGAAAGGACCTTAAAGATCATCTAGTTCCAACCCCCTGCCATGGGCAGGGACGCCTCCCACTAGACTGGGTTACTATTGCCACAGAACACATCAAAATGCTTGTGTTTGTAAGTGTGTGGGGAAAATAGTGCTGTGTGGAGAAAAATATACTGATGATAAACCATAAATGAATTAGTTTGTTCTAAGGTTTTATTTGGTTGTTGATGAGAACAAGCATAATGGTGCTGCCCAAAAAGATGTATGCATTTATTTAAACAGTAGGTGGTCCTTGAATTGAGCAACGATTTTGAAACACAACTAAAGGCATCTCCTTCAGCACGTGGTCCTGACTTGCTGTGCCTGCGCTACCTCTCCTCTCCCCGCGGGTTCCCTGTCATCCTCCCGGACTCCACAGCTCTCCCTTCGCAGTCCCAGCTGCTCCAGAGACACTCGGATGAATTTCTATGGTGGACAAACCCACTGTTTCCCTGCAGCTTCTTCCTCTGCTGCAGCGGAGCAGTTTTGGCTGGAGTTTTAAGAGGGGAAAAATGTTGTCTTGGTACATAATATTGTGAACCTTGGCTCAGGCTTTTTAACATTTTTGAAGCTTTCATCAACTAAAAAAAGGCTGTTGCTCTCTGCTGCAGTTTCAGTCAATACAGACTTGTGTGCCACAGAGGTAATGGTTTGTGTTCTTTTTAAATAATCTGTTTGCAAATTATTGTTGCAAATTTGACAACTGGATGCCTGTTATATTTGTCTCCTGAAAGCATTTTTCGTACCTTTCCATAGCCTGATTTCTAATGAAATGTACTTAAACCCATTACTTAGGGGTCGTGTTTGAGTTCATATTAAAGTTTATAACCTACACTTGCTCCAGCACATGACTTCCAAAGTACGCAATTAAAGACTCCTAGATTAAACCTCATCTCCTTAAAACTTCTTGTGTATTCATGGGAAAATTGGAACTGGCTCTTCACTCCTGGTTTGAGAGCAGGAGTGAAAAATACTGACTTTCCCCATTATCCAGCAGCAGAGAGAGTAAATGAGAGGCCTCTTAAGGGGCCAGGTGTCCCTTGGCAGTGTTTTGATGGCTCTTGTTTCCAATAAGCAAGCTGGATGTTGGGAGCTTTTGAGGCTGGGTGTGGGGAAGGTTGTGTTCTGTTATTTATAAATCTAAATGAGGATGGCTGTGCTCTTTTGGATCCTCTTTCTTACATTAATTCTTAGTTTTTAATCTTACTATAAAGGGTATGTTCAGTACTTTTTCTACTCCAGAGCTACCAGCAACACGCAGGCACTTAAGCAGTCTGGATGAAGACAGCAAGTATCAGTGAGGATTTGGACGCAGAGAGAGATGACGTTTTGCAGACAGCTGCTGTGGTGGAAGGCAGCAGTAGCTCTTTCAGTGGGAGTGCTCTTGCTGAACCAAAGCAGTCAGATCTGGAAGATCTTGTAATGTTAGAAAAGTTAATGTGAAAATCTAATATCCTATTGCCAGTATTCCTGATGGCTTGGTATTCCAAAGCGGCCCGTTAAACAGCTATACGTGGCTTACTGTAAACTGAACCGCAAGAATGCTGAGTTACGAGTGCAGAGATAACGTTTCCTTGTTACGTGTAATGTTTAGGAAGGGTTTGCTAAGCCCACTGTTTACATCTGATTTGCAAAAATATTCCCAGGAATCTCCAATTGTGCTGGCAAGTTATTCTCTTAAGCAGCAGCAGTTTGCAGAGAGATCTCAGAGGGAGCAGAAGTGCAGGTTATGAGCAGTCCTAATACGTGGGAGCGTGCTTGGTGCCCCCAGTTCCTGGGCAAGACACCTCACAAGGCCGGTACTGCAGTGCTTGCCAGCAGGGAGCCTCTCTCCATCCACCAGCTCCGAGTGTATCGCTAGTTGTAGCAGTCAGTCAGTCGGTCATCTGCCTATCTATCGTATATTACTAATATATAAAAGAATCTACTTCTGTGGTGAAAATTGTTCTGTTACCCATTTTATTGGCAACATCCAAACTAACTAAAACAAGAGCGTGACTCCTTGGCGGCGTTACAGCAGCCTGTTTACACGCACAGGAATTCCCTTCAAAGCACTTTGAAATCAGGTTGGGTGCAGGTGTCCTGCGTAGGCAGGCAAAATGAATTGTGGTGGCTGATGGACTCCCGAGATGTGCCGAGCAGGAAAGCAGTGCAGCTCCGTAACTGGCGCTCAGCAGTGCTAACTTCTGTTGAAAAATGTAAATATTTCTTGCTGAGCTTCATCCTCTGTGGCTTGGGGCATAGGGTTGGGACTCTAGTGGTAGGAGGGGTGCAGAGGGTGTTTCGGGAAGCCACATCCTGGAGCAGGCTCCTCAGCTGTCCCGCGTACAGGCTGTGTGACCCAAACCACCCTGTGTCCATGTGGGAGGGTGGCTGGGAGCAGGTGTGCTTCATTTCTAGTGTAATTATGTGGCCATGTAAAACTGCTTAGGAGTACAGAGAGGGGAGAGCACGTTCTCCTTATGTTACCAGTAACATCAAGATGTTGCTGGTTTTGATCAGTGTCTTTCCTTAGGATAGGACTAAGCTTCTTATGACTTGCAGAAATGCGGTATTTCCTAGTCTGGTTAATCCTGTAACATGTTTGGGGCTTTCATTAATTTTCCAATAATGTAAATTATTAAGGTGTATAAGGCTGAGAAATTACAAATAAAATGCAGCTTACCGAAGCAAAACTGAGAGGTGTGATGGCATCTCAAGTTGAACACTCCACAATATTATCTTTTCTTAGGATCACTTGCATCCTTTGTAGTTCACTTACTTGTTTAGATTGCCTCTGCTCTTTTCCTGAAATGCTGATTTTATAATACTGTAGCCAGCTGTGGCTGGTTTCTTCCCACTTTGCATCATAAAAACCATTTGATTAAAAGCATGTAATAAGCTCCCTTCAAGTCCCTGTGTTTCCACACTTTTTATGTTGCCATGTTATTTTTTTCTAAAAACTTAACCTTTCCTCTGTGTGTGCACATGTGGGCTTCAGTGTGTGTCACCTTGGTATGTTTTTAGTAAGACTTGCTAACTAATTACCCTAATAAATAACTGCAAGATTAACTACTGATTTCATTAAGACTTACTAACGAACGGTCCTAATAATCAAGGACTAGGTTCTGCCATCTTGAGAGAACTTTCTTATTCTCAGGGATGCCTTGTAGTTTATGTGCAAAGGTGCTGCTTCTTACTATGTTACTGTAACTTTTGGCATTTGTAATACAAGGGAATGATTGTTTGGATGCTAAATGAAGGTATGCTAAAAAAGAGAAAACTGAATACCTTCTCTGCACTGTTCTGATGTTTGCAGTTTGCAGGTCTGCTCCTTGTGTCTTACGTTATAATACGGTGTTGCCTGGCCAGGACGCTGCAGAGGAAACAACAGCATGTTCCTCACCCCATGCAACTAGGCATGACAGAAGAGTTTTTTATGTGAACTTATGACATTTGATAATTTGAAGAGTTTTTGTAATCAGGTTACACAAAGGAGCTGCTGATAGAAATTTGTTAGAATTTCAGTGTTCTAGCTAAATTGCCTGTATGGGTTTGGAACAGAAGAAAAAAAAACCCAACTCTTTAATTCATTGCAGGTTTGGTTGACGTGTGTAAAGCTGAGGTCCTTCACCATGTGGCAAGTCTGCAGTTAGAGAGGTCTTGTGAGAGGACCTATGTTATATACGCTCAGTGGAAGGGCAGATGTGAACTGACTGGTCTATTTACAGGACTAACGCTTTTGTGTTTGTCAGAAGTTCCAGTTTTGTCCTTATTTTTTCCAGCTCTTGAAGAGATTCCCCTTGACTATATAGTTTTAGGTGTGCTTGTGTGTATTTGTAAGCTGAGAATGGCTCTCGAGACTGATCAATTTCAAATAAGACAAGTTAGTGGTATAATTTAGTAATTTAACCAGTGTAAGTTTATAGGCATAGGTAAATGCTGTATATCCCAGTTGAGGGATGGTTTGGTTGGTTTGTTTGGGTTTTTTTTAACTTTCACTTTGGTCTGCTATCAAAATGGAGCTGATATCAGGTTGCTTGCTTTATTTTGCCCCCTAAAAATGTGAATTAAATATCAAGATTCTTAGATTATGATAGTATTTTCTGTTAAAGTACAGGAAACGTTAATGACAGTATTTCAGGGACTACTATTAAAAGGCAATTAATTTGTAGTTTTGCTTTACAGAGTTTGTTGTTCACTTGAGGAAACACTGATCCTACTGTTTTCAGCTTATCCTGTGCTTGTCCATAAGGTGACCTGCCATTTTAATGTGTCCTGTCTTCTGAAAGTGTTTTTTCAGAGGATATGGTGGATACTGATTCCCCCTATTCTCTTTAACAAAGGTGGGGGTTTTTTATGAAAAATTTTAGTAGGCTCTCATCTTCTTCCACCTGAAACACGTATCAGCTCTAACAGATCTCATGCCTTCATGAACTTCATAATTACATTTCCTGAAGCAGAAGTTGGGCATAAGGAAAGGTGGAGCAGCAGCAGCGTTTCCTTGTGCCTGTAACATCCTGCCCATAAAAGCAGGGAAATAGCTGTTTGGAAAGAAAAAAGAACAACTTTTGAACTTTTTGTTGTAAAATCAACACATTCCCCCATTTGCTGCTTAAGAACAAAGCCTGTAATCTTTTTCCCCCTCCTCTGGTTTCCTGGTGGCCATTCTCCAGTATGGCAAAATAACTTGTGTTTGGAGTCGGGCCATAGCCCATCAGGTTGTAAGCAAACAAACCCTTTTCTCCAGTGCAGCCTAATTGCTGTTCTCCTGACCTTTCCTCAGGAGAAAACTTTGTTTATCTGGCGCTTCCAGTGGGATATTCGTTAACCATGTTCTAAAGTCTTCTGTTCTCACCTCCCTCAAAAGCCTACCCATTGTGACCTCCTAATCCATTCTCCTCTCTCCACTGTGTCCTGCCAGTGCTAATCTAAGTAGCCCTAGTATCACCTCACTCTTTTATTGATGTCATTAAAAAAAAATATAATAAAAATATCTGATTGTAACAGTTGCCCTTTAATTCTGAAGTGACTCACGACTCCAGAATTGTCTGCCCTGAGACCGAGATTGTGAGTTGATTGGGAGGGAGCGGTGTGCTCATGTGTCACCACTGGAGATGATGGTGGTGGTGTAAACTGTCTGCTGATACCTGGCACCAGGCTTAGCACAGTGTTTGGGTAAGTGAGGACCTGTGAGGTTTATTGCACCGTAGTTCTCTCATGCTGCAGACTTGTTTAGTGATTGTTTATATAAACTGTGGCCTTTTTCTTTTTTTTAACCTGTACAAAACCAAAACAAGCACCCTGCTTTGCTTTGCTAGTTCTTTTGTTTTCAATTTCTTTATCCTGTTCTTTTTCACCTGTATTTGTAGAAGTCATCTGCAACCTGGCAGTGGGTCTGGTACTGGATGAGGACTGTGAGAGCTCACGCTGGTTTCTGAGGCAGCGGTAGCATCTATAGCAGAGAAGCAGCCATTCAGCCAAAAGCAGTAATATTTTAAATTGTCCCAGCATGGATGTCTACAACGTGAGGCATCTGGATTCATTTGTGAGAAATAGATGTGTGTGTGTATTCTGGAAAACAGATTCATACTGAAACTGGGCAGCAAGTGTAGTTTTGCAGAAAGGGACGAGTCAAATAAGTTGGTGGCAGTTTTCCATTTTCGTAATGGTAGTAGTGTGTTTTGTCTTTCCTTTCAGACAACATATGAATTTTTGAAGAAACTTGTCCTTTTGCCAGTCCCACTCGACTCACAGCTGAGGTGCTTGATAGCCCATTTAAATGTATGTGTAACAAAAAGACGGAGGAGAAAAACAAGGGATTAAAACACCTCAGCAGGTTATCATTACTATGCTGATGAGTTTATTCAAGACATAATCTTGCTGAATCAATTGCTCAGCTTCTTCACGATACAGAGATCTGAGGATCGAGTACCACCTTACCAATGTGAGCCTGAGGTCACTAGCATGTAAACTTTTGTGGGTGGTGTGGCATGGGGCTGGATGGATATGGTCCAGAGTCCCACTGCCTTTGCCAGTTTCTTCTCATCTAAGCCCCTCAACGTCATCTGCAAGATGAGAAGAGTAACTTATAGAATCATAGAATAGGCCGGGCCAGAAGGGACCTCCAAAGGTCATCTAGTCCAACCTCCCCGCAGTCAGCAGGGACACCCCCAACTAGACCAGTTTGCCCAGGACCTCGTCAAGCCTTACCTTGACTATCTCCAGGGAAGGGGCCTCAACCACCTCCCTGGGCAACCTGTTACAGTGTTCTACCACCCTCATAGTAAAGAACTTTTTCCTAATATCCAATCTAAATCTGCTTTTCTCCAGCTTAAACATAAAACAGTGAGTTGCAGCAAGGCTGGATCCAAGACTGGTTCAAGCTTTTTCTTTCTTTATTTTCCTTCTTACTTGAACAGTAGTAAAGTCTGAGCTCTGAAGCTTTAGTGAGTTCAAACTGGAACTCCGGTAAAATTGAACAAAGGTTGGGAAAGAACCAAAAAATTCCTGTTTGCTGCAGGCTTGACATAGGTAATTGACTAAAGCGTTCTGGTATTTGCTTTTCAGCATTTGACCTCTTAAGGTTAGCGATACAAAAGAGAGGTAAAATCCTATCATTGAGGTCAGTGTAAGTTTAGGCTATAGTAGTACGTGGTGGTGGTGCTGAGGTGGTCACCTAGTTTGCCCCCTCTCCTTTTTTCTGTCCTAAAATACTGAACTGATTTTTTGCCAGATCAGATCTGGCAGTAGTAGGTAAAGCTAATGATTGTGGTGTGCTGCTTCAGAAATGTCTTTTGGATACTACCACATTTTTAATAAAACATGCTAATATCGAGGGTGTATATGAGGGTGCAGTCATTACATTATTAGCTGTTAATGAAATCTGCCAGGTGATATAATTTTTTTTGTAGTGTAAAAGGAGAAAGAAATCCTTCATGGAGGCTAGACTGCAGAGATGCCTCTTTTTGTCTGCACTATGTGAAATACCCGGTTCAGATGCCTCTTTGAAGAGACTGGTTCCTTTTTTAATATTTCTCTGGAAGCTGTGTGGAGTGTTAATTACACAAAGTGCAGTGAGAGGAGTAGTGTTGGCGTAAAAATATTTCCTGTGGGCTTATTTCATGAAACCTAACTTGCTCTGTTGAAGGAGAGCTGCAGTCATTGAGAACTTTATTGGGTTGTAAATGGAGTTAGTTTTTAGCTCTCACCATTTGATGTGCATGTATATAAAGCAGCAGTCACGTAAGTTGACTGTAAATGCATATACAGTTTTATCGTGATCATATTCAACATACTAAGAAGATAACTAGGCAGCTTTGGCTCAGAGGATGTATGCTTTACTGAACATACCAGTGTTTGCTTACAACTTTTAATTCCCCCCTGCCTCCCTTCAAGGTTGCTGTTATGGGCTTTTGAGGCTTTTAAAATGCAGATTTTATTTGAAAATAGGTAGTTGTAGTTCCTAAATTTTTTTGGGTTTTGTGATGCCTGTGTGGTAGAGGAGGGCTTTTTCCCTTCAGAAAAGTTTCAAATATGAGATCAGTGCCAGGTTGACCAAGAGTGAGACAGTAACAGCAAATTCTTGAATTTTTTTTTTTTTAGGGAACTGTATATTCCTCAAACAAGGAAATTCCACCCATGATCAGTAGTTGGTTGAAGAGATCATGCATCGCTTTGAACAACGTTGTTTTCGTTGTAGTGTCCGTGACCAGGGAAGAACTGTCTGCCAGGGTTGTGATATATCCAAAGAGCCAATGAGTTACATCATGTTTCCTAGACAAGAATTCTTACTGTGCAATTTTTAAGAGGTTTGGGGTTTTTTTTGTTTTTCTTTCACGTATAACAAATCCAAACAAAAATGACTTGGTTGGTGAGACTGTGACCAGGCGCAGGTTCACCATTTCTGCCTGACACCAGCCCTGAAGCTGAGCCTGGTGAGGAAGTTGTTGCCTTTTCTCAACACAGGCATGTTTTGTCAGAAGGCTTAAAAAAAATAGCATGATGACACCAACTTTGAACTACTCAGCCAAACCCGGGAAGGGAATGTTGCTCTGAAGATAAAATGGTGCTTTGACGCACATGGGGAAAGCCGGCACATCTCCCAGCTTCTGCTGAGGCAAGGCCCATGACCGAACTTGCCTCAGACTTGAGAAGCACCGGTGGTAACCACCAGGAGAAGACAGCACGCCTTGGCCTGGCACAGGCTTGCTCTTCCCACACTGTGCTTCCCCAGGAACAACTAGTTGGTTTCCAATACCAATTTTAGTCTAAAATGTAGATAGGTGCATTTGAAGACCTGGGAGGTAGTCGTTGCAAACAACCTTTTCCTGCCTTCTATTAGATGGAGCGTGTTGGGTTCTTGTATTGCGAGGTCACATGCAAATACTGTGGTGTAGTGACCCTGTGTCCTAATGTTACTTAATATCTGATTGCTAACTGTATTAATAGCTCAGGTTCTAGACCATACTTAACCTTCTCTTCAAGATACACTAGTTACTTTTCTATACTATATCTTGCATAAGCTTGTTTCCCAACTGTCTGCTTAAAGCTAAGTTTTGTTGTACAGGTCACAAAGAGGCTAGTAGTCCATTTTTACTTCATTAAACCCCTATCTGCTTAAATAGCCAGCAGTCAAAGCTCAGACACTTTCTGCAGAGGAGACCTGAAGGAGGTTATTTTCTGTTTGTGATGTTTTTTACATTTCGGTTTACTGAAATTTGCAAAATTGAAACAGCTGTGAAATATTACTTAAATCGTGTAGTGTATTGCTTTAACATTATGTCATATTATGGAAAAAAAGTAGAAATCTGCATAAAACCTGCTGTGTCTTTGGGGACAGAATCTAATGCCAAGCCCCAGATACTATTCTTCATACAGTTGGTTTTCACTTTAAACAGATGACTGGCTTTTTAAAACTGGGTAGCATGCCAGTAGTTAAAAGTACAGCCATATAGGGTATGACAGGGTTTGTAACTAGGGGTTTTCAGAGGTGAGGTCATGATAAACTTAAATGAAACTTAAGCCATCACTATTAATGTCACCAACAAGTAGATTTTTAGCCTTCCTTTCACAATGCCTGAACATGAACTGTGTTTATAGTGCCTCAGTTTGAAGGAACAGGATTTGTTAACAGGAATAAAGGGAAGTTAAGAGTTCTTGGTTTGTTTCTCTGCTGCTTAAAAATATTCACCATGTAAACATCTGAGTGTTTACATCAGAGAGGTCAGACAGGAGCCACAATGCTTTGCTTTACCCTTTGTCATTCAGAGCTTTTGTTAGCATGCCAAGCCACACAGTATTTGGGAAAAACTGAAAATAGACTGAAAGTAACAGGTATTTATGTACTAACTGGAATGTGTGTACCTTGTAAAAAATATGCTAAAATTATAAGCTGTGGTAGCTGCACGGGGATTTCTTTAACCACTGTGGAAGTGCCCTGGAAGAGAGTCACATTGTATCACGAGTATCTTAGGTAAAGATTTTTTCACAGACCTGTAGTGTACAAATTAATAAGCAGAGAGCACCTCAACTTTGATGCACCGATGTCGTGAGTTCTGTATGCAGCTCCGGTCACCACATCTCAGGAAGGGCGTACAGCTGTTAGTTGCTCTTCCCTAAAATTATTGAGAGAATGAAGGATCTACCTTAGGAAAGACTAAGGCGTCCAGGGCTCCTCACTTTGAAGAAGAAAAAAGGAGGTGTGTGATCATGGTTTCCAAAATCACAAAGATAATGGTTAAGCTGAATGTGAAATTCAGGTTCACCAGGTCCTGCCATATTAGGATTAAGGGGCACTCATTATATTTCATAGAATCGTTTAGGTTGGAAAATACCTTTAAGATCATTAAGCCCAACTGTTAACCTAGCACTGCTAAGTCCAACACTAAATCATGTCCCTGTGCGCCACATTTACACGTCTTTTAAGTACCTCCAGGAATGGGGACTCAACCACTTCTGGCAGCCTCTTCCAATGCTTGACAGCCCTTTCAGTGAAGAATTTTTTCCTAGTATCCAATCTAAACCTCCTGTGGCGCAACTCGAGGCCGTTTCCTCTTGTTCTATCACTTGTTGCTTGGGCGAAGAGACCAACCCCTGCTTCGCTACGACCTCCTTTGAGGTAGTTGTAGAGAGTGATGAGGTCTCATCTCAGCCTCCTTTTCTCCAGACTAAACTCCAGCTCCCTCAGCCGCTCCTCATAAGACTTATTCTCTAGACCCCTCACCGGCTTCCTTGCCCACCAGCTTCTTTGGGCCCACTCCAGCACCTCGATGTCTTGCTTGTGGTGAGGGGCCCAAAACTGGACACAGTATTTGAGGTGGGGCCTCACCAGTGCCGAGTACAGGGGGATGATCACTTCCCTAGTCCTGCTGGCCACTCTATTCCTGATACAGGCCAGGATGCTGTTGGCCTTCTTGGCCACCTGGGCACACTGTTGGCTCATATTCACCTGGCTGTCGACTAACACCCCCAGGTCCTTTTCCACCAGGGAGCTTTCCAGCCATGGAAAGCTACATGCCTGTAGTGCTGCATGGGGTTGTTGTGACCCAAGTGGAGGACCCAGCACTTGGCCTTGTTGAACCTCATACCATTGGCCTCAGCCGAGCAATCCAGTCTGTCCCCATCCCTCTATAGATCCTTCCTACCCTCAAGCAGATCAACATTTCCACCCAACTTGGTGTTATCTGCAAACGGCAGATGTGTAATATGTAACAGAAGTTATCTTCCATCTTAATAGAAGATCAGCGTAAGCAGATGGCAGTACTTCTTCACACTGCAGTCATGAATTTCTGGAACTTGCTGCTGCAGGAGGTGTAGAGACGGGCAGTATCAGCAGGTTCAAAAAGGGTTTATGTGCACACATAGACACCAGGTCCATAAATGGACACTAAATAGACTCGGAAGGGAGGTGCCCACTGAATTCCTGCTCCAACACTTGTGGATGACAGCAGAGAGGCTGCAGAAAAGGCTCATGCGCTCACTCGAAATAGCCTTTTTTTCTGCTGCTGTCAGAGAGAGAACGCCAGGTTGGATGCAGCATACACCTGACCCAGGGGGCTGCCGCTTGTCTTGCTACCTCAGGAGGGCATGGTGTGGGCTTCTTGAACTCACTCTGACTGACAGGATATAATTATTTAAGATTCAAGTCAGCCAAGCCCACTTAAAAAAACAAAGACTTACTCTAAAAAAGAGCCTGCTTCCTTGCCCAGTGTGCCACTGAGAGAGGTGGGAACTGGATCACGCTGAGTGCAGAAGGCAAAAATTACTAATGAGGATACAGAGATTGTTCTGCCCATGTCCATCCTGTCAGAAAATTCCTCTTTCCCTGACCCAGAGAGCAACCTCACCCCATTCAGGAGAACACCAACGTTTCAAGGTGCATCTAGGTGAGAAGGTGGCAATGCTTGGACCTGCTTGGATGCTAATACTTATCCCCTGCCCCCATTTGGTCTTCTCCACACCTTTCTGGCTACTGGTGTCTTTGAACATTTGTGGATGGACATGACCAGTAGCTCTCCCTGGTGATTCTCAGGCTTTCAAATAAAGGAAGAGCACATCTTCTGAGTGTGGGCCTGCCTCGGGATGGAAGGAGAAATTGCTGTTGCTGGCAAAGCTGCTCTGTTCTCAGGAGAGTTAGGATAAGAAAGAAAGGTATTTGTTTCAAAATAATTTAATTGCAAGGTTTCAATTTATTTCTTTCTTTCCTGTGGGAGTGCTGGCAGGCTGTAAGAAAGAGAGTGTTCCTGCTTGTAGAAGTAGCAACAACTGAGATCAGAAATCCCTTTCTCTGTTTTCCTTCCTGTATTCTCTTCTGGGCTTTTTTTGTTGTATGATAGCACTGTTAGTTAAATCCATTTGTTAATGCAAACTTGATGTAAGTAGGATGCATTAGCTGCAATTTTTATGACTTAACAAGACTTAAATTTTTAAATTTTTAAAGAATGTAGATTAGGCTGCATTTCTCATTTGTCAAAGCCTCAGTGCTTTACTTGAAAAAATGATTTTCCTGGCCACAATGTACAGCAAGATCAGGGCATCTTCATTAATCTGACTGAATCAAGGATCACTGTATGTGTGGGATTAATATGAAATTTTGCAGGGGGTAGGGACTGATAAGGCTTAAAAGTTGCTTGGACTCCCATAGGTCTTTGGTTCTTTAGGTTTCTTAGGAAAATACTTCAATATGTTCCTTGGGATAGGGTAACTTTTTGTCCATTATGTATTCCTTTGTCTGTCAAGCTGAAATGTTAAGAGGAGCTTGGTTCCCTTTTCCTCAAGAGATGCCAACTTCTCAAATTTTGTGAAAACAGGAGATCAGATATAAGAGAGAGACCTTCTTGCATCCCTCCATAAATATAAGCCTATGGCAGCAGTTTGGGAAAGCCAAGCATTTGTCTCAAGGCAAGGATCCCGAGGAAACAGGCTCCAGGTTTTGGGGTTTTTCTTTCTTTGTGGAACTTTTTCTCAGGCTCATCCCGTAGCAGCTTGCTGCCTGTTGAGTTTAGCGCTTTCTTACTGCCTGCAGGACTAGGGCTTGGCAGTAACCGTGGGACTTGGACTTTATGAAAGTCCCAGATGTGATGCGATTCTTCTTTTTTGGGGACCACAACTTGATTTGTAGTTCATTTTAATTGTAATCCGTGGCAGTTCCTGGAGGATTCACGCTGAACTAGTCTCTGTGGGGCTTTGCGCTGGGCACAAATGTTAAAAAGAGAGCGCTGCTTCTCTAAACATCTGCGATACAATAAATGAGATGTGCATGGGGGGTGGAGGCGATAAAGAAAAAAAACATTTTTTGCCCTTTTTGTTGAGAGGAAGCTCAACTGTGAAGAGGCATTGCATCATGAGCTCTAATGAAAGACCAGCTATTCCCTTTGGGGAAATGAAAGCACTAGCCTCATTTCCCTCTCACTGGCAGCTGTTGCTTAGGAATTTCGTTTGAGAATGAAATGCAGCTTTGGTTGACCTGAGGAATGTTTTTAGTACAAACGGCCTCCAATGGTGTGTGCAGTAAGTGTGAAGAAGACCCGTGTGATTTTCACATAAATTAATAGTTTGAATTAGAAGTAATGTTTTGGACCCAGAGACAACATCTATATGGGTTCTGATGCATTCAGCTGTCTCCTTGAGATTAACTTTTATCTTTCACGCCTGTGCTGGCGTGGAAGTAGCAGACAACATGAAAAGCAGGAAATGGAAGGAGACCAGGAGTTCTGATGAGGAAAAGACAGTTAATTGGGCTGGGAGAAGGAAGGAGTGATGATGTGGCAGCCATTACAGAGGCTGTCATTTGGTTAAGTGACAGAGGAGTCACACCAAACTTAGGTTAGATTTTTTTTTTTTTCTTAATGAAAATAATATTGAAATGTTTGTGTATTGTTTTATAGAGAAAATTCCTTTTTTTTTTTTTTTTTTTTAACACTATCACGCAGAAGTGCCATTGTTAAGCCCAGCAACATCTAGGTTTTGGCTGACAGAAGAGGACACAGCATGAGCTGCTCTGCTGAGTGAGCTTGTACCTCACCCTGCTGCTGTGACACATGCAAGGATCTGTAGTTAGGAGACTCATCATCAGGCCTAACTTTTGAAGAAAGCCAGTTTCACAATTCCCAGCATACAAACTCTGTGAGGCGTTGCACGCTGGGCGTTTCTGCAGGGAGCTGGGGATGAATCAGCTGCATCTGAATTGGCCAAGAGAGAAATTGTCTGGCTGGAGCGTGCCACCCCTGGCACCTCAGCAATGTGCTGGCTCCGAGGAGCTGTGCCAGGGGGTGCAGAGCATGCCTGGGGGCATGGGAGGGCCACAGTGGTGGAAGAAGTAGCTTTTGTCCTGGGCTGGGTGAGCCATCAAGTGACACAGACTGACTTCTCTCACCAGACCAGGCAGAACTGTCAGAAGAACCAATGATAGACATGCTTGGCTGAAATGTCTAAATCTCACCTCTGATATGCCCTTGCTCCTTTGTTTAAAACAGCTGAGGTTGGAGTAACTGCTTTCCCAGTAGTCCCACCCTGAGCAGGTGTGGCTTCAGCCACTTGGTGGCCATTTCAGAGCAGCAAGCATACATGATAGAAGCATATTGTGAAGCATGGTAGACATGGGTTAATTACTGCTGTTACTCTGCTGTTGTATTGGGTGACTCAAGGTCTTCTACAGATAATAAATAGATTTACCTACTGAGATAACAAAGTGGAATTTGATCTGCTGGACCTAAATAGAGTTGTCAGAGGGCTTTTCCTTTTGTGGGTCCTGTTACAAGGTGACAAGTACAGAAGGAAATAAAAGGACTGTGGGAAATGAGGTTGTCAAGTATTCCTTCATTCCCCTAAGTATACTGGTCAAAAAAGACTTATTTATCTTATCTTAAAGCATGTCTAGACAAAGCTGTATGGCAAAAGTTAATTGCCACTGTATACTGAGACCGGTTCAGCTCCAGGAATGTCAAACACTGTGTGTACCATGTTCAACTAGGGTTGAACATAGGAAAGGTGGTGCTTTCCTTTTTTCTGGTTAATGTTTTCTCTTGATGTTAATGGGTATTATGGATAACTTCAGTAATCATGGTGGCAATCAGCTCCAGCAGGGTAGATGGGAGGTACCTGCTTGAACAATTAGCAATGGAATAGTGATAAATATTAAAACTGAGGTGCCCATTGTTGGAAGTTCAGTGTCAGTAGCATTAGTAGACTGGAGAGGTGTGAACTCCATGGCATGCTTGTCTCTCAGAGGGATGTGTCTTGGCTGGTATCCATATGAAGGGGCTTGTCTGCAGCTACACAGACTAGGAGCATTCCAAGTTAACACTTGTGTTCTTGAAGTCAGTCATAGAGATGTCAAATTTATCTGTTTTGTAAATATTAATTGTCCCCTGAACAGAAAACTACAAAGCTGTAAGGGCCTGTGGAGAGATGAAGTGTGAAATTTGGATAAAGCTGTATCTGTCATTATTGTGGCGGTTTGGGGAGGGGGGAGATGAAAAAATAGAAGGGCAAGAAAGCTTAATTTCTGTAGTGAGGATGAAGACTTGGATTCTGAAAACATTTAGTAATTTGGTATTTTGTAATAGACTGGGAAGTCTGGCTACTGTGCAAGATGCTGCATAATCATACTGTTGTGCTTTCGGAGCTGATAGGAGAGCTGTGTTCAGCTGCTGTTCCTTTTTGCCTCAGTTTCCTGGTCTGTGAAATAAAGGTGTGTTCTCTGTCTGATGCAGGAAATCAGTATCTGAGCCCAGATCAGAATTCAAGGCCTCTGGCTTCCAGTTCTTCATTCAGACCACACCTTTCTTTTTATAGCTATGGGGAAAAAGTCCACTCCAGCATGTCATTTAGTAAAATACCATATAGAAAAAGCAAAACTAAGCCCCAAAGAGCTAAAACTAGCTGGTTTAAAATTAGGAGACAGAAAAAATTCTGCAGATTCTTTCTGACAAATGGAAACTTACAGTTCCGCACCAGATGTGCTCATTTTTGGGGTCATTTCTGGCGAACCGAAGTGCCTGTGAAGGTGTGTGCTGAGTGGCGTCCCAAAGGCTGGGATACAGGACTGAGCAGTGAAGTCAGGAGAATCCTTTCTGAGGATAAAGCTCCGCTGGAATGTGCTTGTGAGAACACGTTGGAACACTGTGACTTGACCGTTTGTCCATACAGCAAATGTGTACACCTGAACACAGGAATATCCTGAAAGTTTCAAGCTTCTTCAAAGCTTCTCCCTTTTTAAGTGAAGTCTTAAATCATTAAAGCTGAAGGCTGAAACCCTTTCATACTATATATGGCATTTGTGCCAGTGGTAGAAAGTGGAGTGTATTTATAACGCTAGTTTGCTGCAGGAATAGGGATTGGGAACAAATGTTTGTTTGGATAAAATCCAGCTCCAGGGATTGGTTTTACTGCTGCATGTAAAATCCGTAGCAAGCTCGTAAAAGCAGCAGTGGAAGAATCTAATAGGGCCTTCCCCATGGAAAAAACACAGATTTGGTGTAACGTTATATAGCTAGAGAGCCACTTGTGATGGTTCACGTAGCAGTCGGTGACCCTGTGCGTAACGTGCTGGCTGTCACGTTGGAATGCAGGGATGCTCTTGGGCTGTTCGCACACGCTGGGATTGTTGGTGTTACTTGGTAGCACATGCTGCTATTTTCGTATATACTCTTAATTTGTTTAGAAATACTTCTTAGGGCAAAACAGGTACTTCATGACCATTGCAACTATATTCTTAACAATTTTGCGTGGCATTGACATGAGCAAATCAAGCCATAAAGCAAGACGGGCTGTTTCACATACTGCTGATAAATACTTGAATGAAAACAGTTGGCAAAAAAAGGAGGACACAAGTGACTTTGGGTGTGTTGATTTAACCATCTCCATTCAGGCCAAGTGTTCTGTTTGATTTGCCTAATGTTAATCCTTTCTATTGCTGTATGTTGGGCCTCTGTGGGACAATGATCATTTGGACTAAGAATGCTCATATCCAAAGTCATAAAATAATTGTAATTTGTTTTGTTTTCTAAAACTGCTGTCTTTGTTGTTGTTGAAGGATGTTCAGAAGGAGAGAGAACCTCATGTTTATCTCAGTAAAGAAGAAATTAAAGAGAAGATACAAAGCTATAATTCATCTGTCACTGATAAATTAAAGATGACCTTGGTAAGTTTTGCATAGGATTCCTGTAATTTTTAATAGGAGCAATTGAACTGCAACTTTGAGGTGTGCTGTTAATCATTTTATTCTCAGCATCTTAGATATGAAACTGTCTCTGTTTTAATGACTTTGTAAGAGGCTCTTTCTTAGATCTGGAAATGAAATCTCACATCTGAAATGTTTTTATCCATGTAGCTCTTTTGTACGGATCGAAACAAACAGTAGTGGAAACAAATGTATATGTCATTTGAAACATGTTTAAGATAAACATATCTTCATGTTTACCACCTGAGGGTTTTCATCTGACAAATGTACATCTTGGCATGGACTGAGAGTTTATCTTGTTTGTGTAGATAAATTTTTGTCATGTATTTCTCTGATAAAGATGCTCAGCCAATGAGAAAAGTTAAAACATGCACTATTTATTATAGGAGACTTAATTTTCAGAGTAGTCGTACAGGTTTTCAGCACGAGGAGACTTCCTCCCCCCCGTCCCCACAACACAGACAATTCAGGCAATGGAATGCATACAGATTTTTCATTTCCAAGGATTGTGGACCAGGTCTAAGCCTCAGTCCAGCCTACTGCAGACTGTACTAATAAAATTCACATTTATCTGCCTAGCAAGCTGTTACTCAGTCGTTGCATTGTCCAGATTTTTCTCATACATTATGTATTCCTGTGGGTGTATAGTATATGGAAATTTGGAAATTCCATTATATCCTAAACCATGTAAGTACAACTATGTACTAAAAAGACTTCTGTTACATATTTGCATGTGGGTCAGGACTTACTGTGCCAAAAACCAGATGGCCTGAAGTTTTCCAGCTCAGAAAGGTTTGATCAATTTTGCTATTTTGTCTTTCAGAAGCAACTGGAATAAATAATTTGGAATGTTGATTAGATGGGCAATTATTCTGGTGCTTTTTTAAATTGCAACAGGATTTGAGCATCTAAATGCCTTAGACTAATTTGACAAGCACAGCTAAAATGTGGGAGATAATTTCTGTGTTTCTGCATAAAGTCTGTTGCTAAAGATGTGTTAGTGGTCTTTTTCACTTCATGGTTTTCTTCTAATGTGAAAACTTATCATTAGTTTGTAGTACCTTTTGCCTGGTGAGATTCTAGTACTCTTATAATTCAGTAGTTGTTATTATTTAGAAAAAAAATATTTAGCAGAAATACCATAATAATAATATAATCACAGAATGATATGGGGTTGGAAGGAACCTCTGGAGATCATCTAGTCCAACCCCCCTGCCAAAGCAGGCCCAACTAGAGCAGGATGCACAGGAACGCGTCCAGGTGGGTTTTGAACATCTCCAGAGATGGAGACTCCACCAGCTCCCTGGGCAGCCTGTTCCAGTGCTCTGCCACCCTCAAAGTGAAGAAGTTCCTCATGTTTAGATGGAACTTCTTATGTATAAATTTGTGCCCATTTCCTCTTGTCCTATCACTGGGCACCACTGAAAAAACATTGGCCCCTTCTTCTTGATACCCACCCTTTAAGTATTTATAGGTGTTGATCAGATTCCCCCTCCAGCCTTCTCTTCTCCAGACTAAAAAGACCCAAGTCCCTCAGCCTTTCCTTGTAAGAGAGATGCTCCAGGCCCGTAATCAAGTTTGTGCTCATCTGCTGTACCCTCTCCAGCAGTTCCCTGTCCTTCTTGAACTGGGGAGACCAAACTAAATAATAAATGTCTGAATTGTTGAAACAATATCTTTCCTATGAGACATCACATATTACAGCAGCATTTAAGTTGTGTTCACTGTGACCATTTTAACCTGCCTGCTCTACTAATGTGTCACAACTGGTCATTACTCATTTTAACAGTTTGGTGCTTTCCTTCTGCTGCAGAACGCGAATGGGATTTACACTGGCTTCATCAAAGTTCAGATGGAACTATGCAGACCGATCACTGTGCAGTCTTCCCAGAGCCAGGGGAGATGCGCTCACAGCAATAATGAAACTGCTTTTTACTTGCCGGACGGCTGCGTGAATACCCTTCACATCAGCAGCACCAACACTGTTCGTGAAGTTATTGAGGCCTTGCTCAAAAAGTTTTTCGTGGCTGACAACCCTGCGAAGTTTGCACTTTATAAACGCTGTCACAAGGAAGACCAAGGTATGAGTTAGGCTTGTGGCATTTTGGTGGTGAAGGGGCTTGGGGAGGGAGTTGTGCTGTAGGAGCACTTGAAATAAGTAGAGTGGAAGAACTCAGATAAATGGAGGTGACAATGTTGCTCTCTCCTGTCTTTTCTCCTTTGAAAAGTAGCGTGTGTAAGGGAGTAAATGATCTGGGGACATTTCAGGATAATTCACAAAAGACAAAGTAACCTACTAACCCATCTACATAGATCTGATGTGCTTTGCAGCCTGTTGTATTTTATTTAATATGCCCTTTGTCAGGCTCTAAATTTCAGCTGGCCTGATACACTGCAGGTTTGTGAGATAAAATTACAGGACAGATTATTAAAAAGAGAAACCTTGGTGTTTGTGATATCTGAGGTCCCTGCACTGGGAAACAGCTCTTGGGCTGACAAGCATCATGGGCATGTGCCTTGTTTTCATTTGTGTTAATTAGTGCCCATGGCTCTCCCAGTGCACTGACTGCTGTTAGAAGTTGTTTGTATGTTTTGTTTGGAAATAACCAAAAGGTGCAAAAGGTATTTTTAGTGAAAAGCACGCTTTGCCAACATTCTTGCGCTTAGAATCTGCCTTCTTCCATGGACACTGAGAGCAGTTTCAGGAGTTCAGATGTTTCTGGCTGTCGGTCACACCAACCGTGTCAGGCAGACAGAGTTCTCTTTTAGACTTTGTGTATGAGATTTTAAGTGGGAACGGTATCAGAATGGTGATACCACAGCCCTGAAGACTCAAATGCTTAGTTATAGTGACAGATCTGTGTCGTATTTTTTTCATGTGGGTTTTTTTCCCCTGCATGTATTCAGGTGGTGCACTGTGGTGACTAGAGGCCCTTTCATTCCTGTGTGAGTGTAGTGTTGCGCTGTTACCATCAGTCGTCTGCTCAGCTTCTCCCTAAAACTCATTTGCTCAAAACCAGTATGTGGGCTAATATGGAGACATTATGGAGAATGTGTAAATTTTGTGGCCACAGGTGCTTATCTCTGAAATTTTCTAACATTAGCTGGCATTAATCATTCAAAGCGTTTGAGACGTCATTAGTAAAGATGATAATTACTGTGACTTTTTTTTTCTTCTCCTGCAGTTTATACATGCAAGCTGTCAGACCGAGAACATCCCCTCTACCTGCGTTTGGTGGCGGGCCCCAGAACAGAAATGCTCAGTTTTGTTCTACGTGAGCATGAAACTGGAGAAGTCATGGTATGTTACGCTCCTGTTGGTTTTGTGTGTTTGTTGAACTTCATGGATGAGTGGGCTTCTGTTTGATCCCTGTTGATGAGATGATCCATTTTTTGGAAACAATTTTTTTTTTCTTCTTTTTGTTATATTTACTTGGCGCCTTTTGTAAACATTTCATTTGTGGTTAGACTGGCCCGTTGTTACTTGCAGACCAAAAAAACAGTGACAAAGAGTGAAATGTTTTTAAGATTTGCAAGGAGTGTGCCTGATACTGTTTCAGTTTGAAATTGTTTTGAGTGTCTGTAGTTTTGTTTAAAAATACTGTATATATAAATAATTTGTGTATTTTCCATTCATCTCATCCATCTTTTTCTCTTTTTTTCTCTCTCCAGTGGGAAGCTTTTAGTATTCCTGAACTGCAAAACTTCTTGCGTATACTGGACAAAGAGGAAAACGAGCAACTGCAAATCTTGAAGAAGCGTTACGCAGCTTACAGAGACAAACTTGAAGAAGCCCTTGGTGGGGTGTGGAAACCTGGTTAAAAGGGGGCCAAAGGACACTCAGGAAAAATGCACGCTACCAAATGTCAGTATAGCATGCCAAACCCAATGTACAAAGAGCAGCAGAGAGTAGTTTTCTTTATTCGGAAGACTGTTTTGTGATGCCAGGGTACCTGAATTTTGCTATAGACTTAGTTCCGTAAGCCAGGTCACTTAGCATCTTGCACCCACAAGTAAGGGATTCTGCATGTTTGTACATCAGTTTGCAACCCTCTGTGTGCCTAGAGAGTTTTTCCAAGTTACCTTGGTGCAAGCTGTGAAACTGTAATCAATTTTCTAAGATGCTATGAAATAAGATTTTTATGGGTTTTTTTTCTTCTTTGCTTTAATGGTATCATTACAAGTAAGG
Source organism: Limnodromus scolopaceus (assembly GCA_028565335.1). Classification (NCBI taxonomy): domain Eukaryota; kingdom Metazoa; phylum Chordata; class Aves; order Charadriiformes; family Scolopacidae; genus Limnodromus; species Limnodromus scolopaceus. The sequence goes on from JAOXNO010000001.1 coordinate 36,436,418, forward strand.
GTGTGCAAATTGATGGGCTAAAAAAAATGAATTAAACTGTCTGGACAAGAATTAGTTGGAGCACTATCTTTGAGATGAAATTGATTTGCACTACCTTTCTGTTTTCAAATAGTTACTGTATAATTTGTGAGAGAACTATTATAGATGGAAGGCATATGAGATCTTTTGATTTGTTCTGTGAAATTTGTGAAAGGCTTTTTTTTTTTTTTTTCTGGAGAAGGTAAAGAGAAAGTTGAAAAGAAGGTAAGAGTTGAGGGATGAGGTATCGTAGTAGCTGTCAGAGGAGGACTGGTTTTAAATGGGAATAGTATTTATACAGAGGAAAGTTAAAATACTAATTCTACAGGATTAAAGTTTTAGGATGTTAGAATATTGTGAATAAGTTTTATGGTTTTTATACTGCATAAATCCACACTGGAAAAGAAATAAAGATAATAGAAATAACAGGAAGGAATGAGAGGCAAAAGCTAAAAAAGAATGGAAATGAAGCTGCACATAAAAGTCCTTATTGGAGAAGCTGATTCCATAAATGCATAGTGGGGGGTTGAAAAGTGCAGTGAAGCTAAAAAGCTGCTTACTTGAATTTAGAAAAGCAGTCAATGTCTTGGATAACTGTGTGAGAAATGCCCATCTAGCGAATGTTTGGACATAAGCTGTAACTACAGATGCATTTGGTCTTTATTGTAAGTCAGATCTTTCCTCTGGCTCAGCAATCCATTTTTAGGCTGGATAATTTTGAATTATCATATCTGAAAGACAAAAATAGCTTCCTCTGCTTCTTTGCTTGTTAAAGGCTCAGTCAGGCAAAGAAAGTAGAATTTCTTATTCATGTCTCCAGCTTAGCAGAAAATTAACATTTATTGGCTGTGTTGGTGACTGAGCTTAGTAAATCTTGCTTTTAGTAATTCAGAAGGTTTTTCTTTATCATTTTTAAATTCTTAATTGAAAAACAGATTACCAAATTCTGCAGACTGCTGATTTACTTGATTTAAAAGTAGGAAAAATGTAGCAAGAAAGTTTTTTACTTTACTGTAAATATAATTGTTGTTCTTTCAGAGTTATTTATCTTAAAAAGCACGTTCAAAAGAAACCAAAGAAGTGGGTGTGCAATAGAACCATGAGGCAAATTTGAGTAACTAATACTTTAGTCATTATCATGCCAGAGAGGAAATGAGTTATAAATTTGGGGGTGAGGGGGTGGATGGAAGAATGCTAATGATTTAAGAGAAGCAGAAGTTGTTGGGGTTTTTTCCCTCCACTCTTAGGTTTTAAATTCCCAAGGAATTGTTAAAACTTTGGTGACATCTAATGGATACTGTGTGAAACTCCAAGATGCTTCTGTTCTTCCCCTTAATTTGATGTAATTGTGCCTTTGTTTCCTTTCCTTAGTAAGACTTTTTTTTTTTTTTTAAACTCTTCACAGGTTTTTTGGTAAAAAGAATTTGCAAGCTTAATGAGACAATCATAATGTTTTAAAGTGTTAAGAGAAATTAAGAGTAGGACTAACTATAAAGTATATGTAAGGCATATCTTGTTTGTTTTTTAATTTCACATGTAACATTGTAGTGCATGTGTGAGTTAGTAACATTATCTTCAAGTGAGACACTTTATAATGGTTCAGGGAATGCTTTTATGTTTTGTTACAATTTGTTTTTCTAGGAATGCAAGCAGCATGTCGGTGGGTATTCTGTTAACATCTACTTAATTTATGTATCTGCCCGTAACTGTGTAATCATTACATAATCGCTGTCAGTAATGAACCATTTGTCGCTCAGATTTAAACACTGTTTGAGTTTAAAAGTGGAGTATAAAAATATGTGAATTTTGTTTTTACTTGAACTAAACTTTCAGTCTTTTAAGTAGGCACATCTGCATTTACTTTAGCCAAAAACCTCAATCAGTGTTGTATGCACTATGAGTCTTGAT
>JAOXNO010000001.1:36438435-36449672 GCA_028565335.1 Limnodromus scolopaceus
GTGTTAATTTTTTCTTTTTCTTTTTTTTTTTTAAACACTGGCAATTACAACAGCTTTAATTTAAAAGAAATGGTGATGCCTAGTCAGTTTTTCTCTTTTAATTTCTGCATCAAATTGAACTGTCAAAGCTTTTGTTGCAAAACTGTTTTCATTTCATTATATGATGGTACCAGAATGATTAAATGATATGGGGGGAGGGAGGGGGAATGCAGGGAAACATTAAAATGTATGTCTTTAAAAACAAACATTTAAACTATTTATAATTTTGACAAGCTTAGTTTTATTTTTGTAGGGAAGTTTTTATTCCCCTTAAAGTTATTACTGAAATGGCAAAAAAAAAATATTAAAAAAAAATGTGATGGTTCCATTATTAAAGTTGAAGTTGGCAATACTTATGTGATGTGTGTTTTATTTTTTTTCCCCTTACCTGTTGTGATCACTTTGATGCCTCGTAGCAATAAATCGCATGGGGAGGTGCAACTTACCTTAAATTAAGGTTTGATTGGAAAAAGCAGGTCCGTTTCAGCCTGTGTGTCTGTCATACTTGTTTGCATACGCGTTTTGTCTCCTGATTGAGGTAAAGAATAAGACAGAAATCATAATACAGAAAAAAAAAATCCAAACTAAAACCAACCAAATAACTTTGAAATTTACACACAGGCTTTGAAATTGACCATTTTCTTCCCCACATTTACCTCACGCTACGCCCCGCCCGAGGAGGAGTCGCTGCCGCCCCCATTTCCCCGCCCGGGCGGCGCTGAGGCGAGCAATGGCGGCCTCTGGGGCTGCCTCCTCCCTTAGGAGGGCGGGCGGCTCCCGCCGCGACGACATGTAAGCACCGGGCTCTGTGGGAGGGAGGAGGGCGATGGCGTCTTCCCGCCCCCGTGAGGGGAGGTCTCCCCTGGGCGGGCGGCGGTGGGGGAAGCGGAGAGGGCCTGAGGGCGGTGGGCCCGCCATGTTTTACCTCAGGATGAGGGCGGGTAGGGCAGGGCCGGAGCGGGGCTTTCCTCTGTCAGAGAGGTGCCTCCGCCATTGAGGAAGCGGAGCAGTGGTTGCTGTCCCATTGTACTTGGGCGAAAAAAACCCCAAAAAACAACAACAAAAAAACCCCCAAACCGTCATGGAGAAACGCAAGGTGAATACAGGGAGGAAAGTGTCCTGGGCTGGTGGTGATACCCTGCTCCTCCCTCCTCTGTAAATGCCTTTCAACCTTTTAAATATCGTGTCCCTTAAAGGCTTTTTAGCAGTTTTCTCCAGAAACGTGTATGTTTAACTTCCTGCTTGTTTTGTTGTTTAAAATGGTGTAACCTTCCCTAATTGGACTGAAGCGGTCTCTCTGATACTCTTCCCTGGGCATTGTGGCCCTGCAGCTGAGGAGATGATAGTGGTTGGACCGGTTCCTTGAAGGTGGGTTCTTGTGAGACCCCATAGCTTCATGTGTTGCCCAACTTTCCTGCCAAGTCCAAAAAAAGCCAGCTAAAATTCTAGGTGGAAAGCGTTAAGCACAACAACCACATTATGACTACGTATGCACTTGGTAAACCCCATCACTAGCAAATACTCCCATACTCTGCCAGGGTAAGGTTGGTAAAAGGCCTTAAAAATACTAGAATCAGCAAAGTTGCTCACCACACAGGTAACTGGGCTTGTGTCTCTGCCTGCAGCAGTTACATACTACTAGAAATACAACTCGTCAGAAGAAACCTGGTGGTTTTTGGCTGGATCACACGGGTCCGGGGACAGGAGGAACTCCACCGGGGAGACAGCAGGGCAGCAGCACTGGGCTGCTCCTCCATGGCAGGGACTGCCAGGTTCTTGCAGTCTGCTTTGTCCTCTTTCAGTCTTAATTTTTAGCACTGAAACTTTTTAACTATGGAAAAAAATTGACTCTTCTTAGTCTTCTCCCACTCTCCACCTGTATGTGCATGAGTATACAATTGTTTTGTTTTCCTCCTAGGTTCCCGTCATGGGGTTTTCCAGCTGCAGTCCTTACAACTTTTGCAAGCATTTACTTTTTACCATCTCCCATTGATCCAGAGCCATTCATGTATGTTCCCATGCTTAATTTTAAAGTTCAATAGAATACTTGTGTTTGTCAACAAGTGAATTTCAAGCAAAACAATGCTGACCAGTACAGTATTCATACATACACATAGGGAGATTGTTAGTAGATCTCAGACTAATGATAAGGAACAAAACTCTAGGATGATGGCAATTCTGTGTTTGTATTGATTTCAGGAAAAAAAAATATATCTAAAAAGCCTGTATTCTTTTTAGCCTGGGCCTGCAAGCTCCACAGAATTGTTAATTTAGTTTGAAGTAATAGTTCTAACAAATACTAATAGTTTTAACAAGTTCTTTAAAAAAAAAAAGAATACCTTGTTATCTCTGGAATAAAGTCTTATTGCTTCCCTTTAAATAATTTTATAGTCCAATGTTGTCTTGTTTCTTATCTTATTTATTATTCATTCGGTGCAGTTTTGAAAAGCCACCTCCTGCCTTAGTTGGATCATTGCAAGTGAATAACAAGCTTCAGAGTGGACAAAGAATTTTCACAGGACAACTGAAAGGTCCCGAGTCTTTTACTGTTGATGATGAAGGCAAGTAGATAACTTCCAAATGGGTAAAGTTATACGTCTGCTACATGTAACACATCTGTTCCGTTACATCTGATACATCTGCTTGGTCAAGTTTTTAGAAGATGTAAGAAGTTAATCCAAGACTTAAGAATTAAATCCAAAGAAAGAAAAAATAGGAATGTTTGCTAAATGATTGCTCAAAAATACTAAGATAATTGTATGTTCTTCTGTATCTTTACATTTGTAAATGTATCCCTGGGAATACTCCACAACTTTCTGTTATCTGCTTCCCCCAAGGATACAGCAGATGTCCTACTGCTATGTTAAAAGACATAGACCCACAAAGCAGCGACATACAGGCATCTTACTAATTTTTAAGTATAAAATGGCATATTCTTTAAAAGTAACATGCAAAACAGCTAGAGATTTTTGTGGGAATTCTTCCACGTGTGAGTCTAAGCTTGGGCTTTTGACATAGAATTAGTGATAAGCTTGCCTTGGTTTGGTTTCTTTTTTTCTATTTCAGGTCTCCAAAAGCAGTTTTAATTTTCTGCTTGGGCTCAGTAACTGAGTTCATCACACTTTTATTTCAAAAGCTGTTATTGAACACGGAACCAAAGAGTTGTTGAGCAAATGGAGTTGTTTTAAAATTTGCATAGTTCTCAGAAACATATTTTAGAGCAGCTTGGAATATAAAAGAACTTTTCAGTGTAATAGAAAACCTCCTCTTATCCACGTAATTCATCTTGCTTGTCTGGCAGCTGTGACGTGGCAGAATGGTAGGTGCAGGAGCCTGCAGAATGGTGGGAAGCAGAGGGCTGAAGTGGTGACAAGTAGCACGTTTTGCATCTTTCCAACAGCTCTTACCCGGAGTGAACCTGAAGTGGGGGACTGTGATGAAAGTTCAAGCCAAATAGAGGAGAGACACTGTGATCTTCTGTTTAGGGCACAAGTTTAGTGCTGTGGACTCAGGACTCATCTGTTCTGGAGAAATAGGAAACAGTGGATAAAATAGATTCCTGCAGTAGTCAGTATGGAAAAGCAGGTAACTCCCAGTCCAGAGCAGTTTGAGCCAGGCAGTTCAGACACCCTCCCTTATTGCTGGTGCTAGTTTTATGGTACTTTTCAAAGAAATACTGAATAGCCCAGGGCATGTTTGTCTGAAAGATACCATCTTGCGTTGTGTGCTGCAGAGGTGAGAGGTAATCATCTGGAACATTCTTGTTTGCCATTGTGCAAGCTGAAATTAGAAGCGTTTTCAGTCCCAGCAGCATAGGCTTGGAAGGGACCCAGCTCAACACCTCGTATTGAGGCATCCATTCCTAGCAAATGTTTTCCCCAAACTGTTTCCTTCCTCCTTTCCTCAAAGGTGCTATTTTAAATTGTCATTTTTATCACACTTTTTATTCTCCCCCTCTTCATCTATAACTTTCAGAAAGGGTAGTGTTCACAACAGGAATTTTGCAGAGTATATTTTAAATATGAGGACTAATCCAGAGGTCCCTTCCAACCCCATATCATTCTGTGATTCTGTAATCCTGCAAATGCTCTGTGTTACCAAATCTAACCTCATTCATGATGCTGTTTGAAGTACTGGATTGGTTCTATTTTTCTTGAGTGTGTTAATTCTACCATGGATCTTCCCTGAATTTAAGGGTGTTTTAGGAGAGTGGATTCAGTCAGTTGAAATCATGTAACACAGCCAAGGTTATATTAAGTGTGGGGGGGCTGTAGCCTGTTTTAGGTAAATGCTGTTTTTCATATGAGTAAGACAGGATATTACAGGTAATTAGAATAGTTCTGTTTTGCCTTCACTTTACTACAAATACCCATGAGGCAAGTCTAGTGCAGAACCCACTTGCATTAGCTCTATAAGTCTAAATATACCATCATAGCCCAGTGCATAGCATGATAGAAAATAGCACTACAAGTCTAAGATTTCTCTCTTTAAATACAGAATCTGGTATGTGATCAGAAATTTCAGCTGTTTCCAACATGCCTCAGGAGGTATTAGAATGCCACTGTATTTCATGACAGCAAAGTTTAGCCTCTGTTTTTTCCCAGGCAAAGTTGTTGTATTGAAGTTCTCCCTTTGGATAAACAGGTGCTTTCTGTACACCAGTAATCCTAGACAATTCTTTTAATCTAGATCTGACAGCTGATACTTTGAGAATCTGCCCTATTTACACACAACATTTTTCCGTAGATGTGAGTGAGCAGATGCTAGACTTTCTTATATCTGTTTATCTGCTCTGGTGCAAGTGCTCATTAGACAAAGTCAGAATCTGTGGGTTTTTTAGTAATAGTGGCACAGAATTGTAGCAAAACTTAAATGGAGTATCTTTTAACACCTTTTGCCAACTGACAGTGCACATTTTTAAATGTAAACAAGGCTGGGGTGAACATGCAAGTCACATGTAAAGAAAATAATGCCTACTTTAGATCATTCTATGTAAATAAAAGACAAATCAGAGGAATGTTTCCAGACAGCTAACAGATGTTACACTAAAAGTGTATTTCATAGAACAGAGTAAATCTAGGATTGGTGATGTGCATTGTGCTATTTCAGAGCCCAGACTAGTCAAAAAGTAGGAGGATGCTATTTTTCAAAGGTGGGGCTTAATCACTGCTAGTGTTTTTCCTCCAATACTCTACACAGAAGTTTTTGGAGTCAAATACAGTGTCAAAAAGGTTTGAAGACTTCCTGGGAAGTTTTTGCCTTGTTAATTTAAACACTATAAAAGCAGAGGAGAAAGCAACTGCTAAGGAGGTATCCAATAAAAACAGTGCTTAGTCCTTTAATTCAAACTTACACATTTTTTTTAGTATTCTGGTAGTTCAAAACCAAAGCAAAACATCACAGCTTAAAAAAAAAAAGAAACCACCACACTTATTTTCTTTGCTTAGGATTTCATGTCCTAGGAGAAGGGTTACTTTCTTGTTTTGGATCAGTCGTTATAATGTTTTCCTTTCGTCTACTGAACATTTTAGCCAGCTGATAACATGGCAGAACCCTCAGGACAAAAAGGTAGATCATGTGAGCTCTGTTAATGCTTTCACTGATTTTCATTGACAGTATGAGAATATCCCTATGAATCTTTAGCCCCGTCCTTGATGCCTTTGCTGCTTAACCCAGAGGAGTCTTATGATCGCTTTTAATGTATTATGTTTATTTAAAATAAACATATGAACAATTCATATTTTTTCTGATCTCCATTATTGTTACTCTTTCTGCTATATAAAAATATATTTAAAGCAAGTTGTGCTTTTTCCTGTTTTGTTGCTTTGTGTCTGCACAGAGTATATAAATCAGGAGCAAGAAGGAAGAGGTCACAATAATGAGGAATGTCCTTCTTTTAAGATTGATTTGCCTCGGTCCCTTTTAAAACAGTCTTCTAATATACTTATTTTAAGGTAATATCTACACTGGTACTGTGGATGGGAAACTGTGGATGATCAGTGGTGACCAGCTGCATTTCCTTACTCAGATGGGGCAGGATATGCCAGAATGTGGTGAGCGACAGTTTCGATGTGAAAATGACAACAAACTTGCTCGTATAAATATCACTGAATGAGCAACTGAAGTGCTATTTTTGCTGCTGTTAATGTTTTCTGATACTTTTATGCAAATTTGTAAGAGAAGCCCACTGCTGTCATGTAGTTTTTCCTAATGCAGGCGGGATTGAGGCATAAAGGCACACTTCTCTAGCCCTTGAGACTGATTTGCCATGGACTGCCATTTAAATAAGGAACAACATTTTGTAGAAGTCCTTCTGTACATAGCTTTTTAAGGGCCGTCTAAAGACGTGATTTATGCGATTATTTTTCTGCCTCAAGGGCAAAATGTATTTTAGAAACAGTTCAAATTTTGCACAGGAATCAGAGACTCAGTATAGCCTATCCTACTTATAGACTGGAAGGTTGCATTTTCTTTCCTTACTTGCAAATGAAGAAGACAAACACCAAATGTTTACATTTTTACCCTGCTGCTTTTTTGATGACTCAAGCAGGCCTGAAAGGCCTTTGAAATAGCTGATTGCCTTTAGCCTGGTTTCCTAAACGTGTGACAGTTGTGCAGGTGATTTTCCTATCCCCAAAATCCCTGGGCTATGGGCTAATCGCGACTGAATTTGAAAGAATCCTCAAAGATTACTGAACCTTTTGAGTCTTATGTAAAAAATTGACTACGTGGAAGTTAAGAAACCAAAAAATGAGACTAAAATGATCGATCTGTTCGGAGTGGGACCAGAACTCAGCTGCTAACTTTTTGGCAGCTGTCAAACAGCCAGTCAGCTGGTGTTACTGGTGTGTTAGAGCTGTAGTGAGCTGTAACAGATGTTATCCCTTGCTTTCTGGAATACTAGGGGAAAATATGTATTCCAGAGTAGAGGGTATTAGGTTACAAAACTGTAGGGTGTCAAACTTTACTAATTTCACTGCTCTCAGGGAAATTGCTCACTATAAAAATAGTAAATGTGGTAGATCTGGTTTTTTGTAGTTTTACCTGAGAACTACTTCTAGGACTTTCACATGACCTGTGGAACTTGGGCTCCTCAGCTATGGGAAGTAGTTAGTTAAATCTTTCCTAAATGTGGTTTTCTCCCATTTTTTTGTTGGGCATATAAAATAAACCGCAGCTAATCCATTTTGTTTTACTGGTTTAGTAATCCTATGAGTTTTTTGGTCATCTGTAAAGTTGTCCGGGAAAACAGAGTAGAGCTGAATTGCTCTGAAGGTTGGGATCAATTTTTTTCTTAAGTAATAAGAAACAAAGACCACTAGATTGACATTATACTGTCACTTCCTTTGCAAGTTACTTTTAGAAACAGTTCAAGGAAGCTTTTATGGATCTGGTTTATTCAAGGATGAAAGTTTAGTGCTTTTCAGCCTTTGCGTTTCGGGATCTTCATTTTGTCAACCTCCTGGTCTAATATATCCTCCTATTTGTGTCTCAGGAACTCCAGACTATGAACCAATATGTGGCCGGCCCCACGGAGTCCGAATGGATCAGGATGGTAACTTGATTGTGGTGGATTCTTATTTAGGCCTGTACAAAGTCAATCCAAGGACAGGAGAGAAAACCCTCCTGCTATCGAGTGAAAAAGGTGATGCTACAGTTAGTGGGGAAGTAGATTGATCTTGGGTTTGGTCCTCATGCTTATGTATAAATGGGAAGATCAAGGCACTTTAATCAGTTGAGATCAGTACTAATGAGTGTGGGGACTGGGGCTGATTGAAAGTCCATTGGCTTTGTATTTTTAAGATTTGTTTAAAAAATATAAGAAAACAAAAGCAATTGTATTTGTCAGACGCTTTTGGTTTGGTATGTGTTATGTTGAGCTACAAGCTGAACATATTTCCCAGCAAATGAAAGTAATTTGGAGCTTGGGCTTTAGCTTGGAACAAATTAAGGATAGCAATAGCATTAACTATGACATTTGGAATTGCAATCTTAAACTTGTGTGGATCTGAATAATTTTGAACACTTGGTGGTTTTGTACTTATTTTAATCAGTAGTCATTTTTATTAACCAGGCGTGGATGGGCTGCCTTTCAAATTCCTAAATGGATTAGAAATATCAAAGAAAAATTTGATTTATTTTACGGATTCAAGTAGCAAGTGGGAAAGACGACATCACAAATATGAGGTGAGATGAGGAAATCTTTGTAGCCATTTGTTCAGGCAGCTTAAGTGTTAATTTTTATGCTGGCAGCACTGTGTACTAGGTTGCAGAAGAGACCAACTTTTTTCGATTCTGCTTGCGTGTTTTAGACAAGCATGCGATGAATGCAGCATGTTTGAGCCCTGAGGCAGAGGATGGACTGTGCTATTCTGTAGTGCCTCTTCCGAAAAAACCCTCTGGGTGTGACTACCCAAAGAAATTGTCATGTGATACACTACAGTCTGGACTTTTACAGCATATTGGTTTCTTTCTGGTATCTGTCTACAAGCACGCTCCTATACCACAGGAAGTGCAAGGTAGCAAATCACTGGTGTACTTGAAGGTATCTTTTCTGTGTAGTCACAGCCTTTGAGTAAAACTTTATCTAGAACAAACTGTCTGTTTGGAAAGCTGAAATTCAGTGAGGTCACAGACATGAAGTTTCCACTGAGTCTCCTCTTTACTCCCAGGACTGTGGATAAAATTAAGCAAGGAGAAAAATCACATGAAGGGAAATACATTTACATTAATGGATGGGAATTAAGGTCCAAGTTATTAAAGGGAAAAAAAAAAAAGTTGAAATATCTTATGTGTGACTTGCTGTTTCTTAAAGTTATCAGAATTGTTGTTTGGTAGTATATCATCTTTTCCCTTTAGTATTTCAGACTTGACAAGGGGCTGCCAGCACAAACGACAAACATAAAGGCAGTTTCCTCTTCACAGGGCTTATGTGTACATAATCCAAAGCTGCCTTGCAGATTTTTAGCAGAAGCAACCTATTAAAATTATTTCATATCAGAAGTAAACTGTCAGCTGTTTTCTTGCTTTAGCAAACCACTCATGAATGCTTTCTGGTTTGATTTGAAGGAGTTTTAATTTTTCACAGAAGCCTGATAGGCCTCAATATTTTGCTGAAGAATGAACTGCAGAATAACGTATTTTGAATTCGGGCCTTTATAACCCCCACATTCCTCTGATTTTGCAATAATACTGTGATCAGCCTGGAAAATGACACAAACAGAATCCTTTGCTCCTTTAGCGATGAGAGCTTATTGTTTTTATAAAGGTGCCATCTGCTGTTCCGTAAAGTCTGCTTTTATCTAATTCATGTTAATACAACTTCTGAATATTTTCTGTTCTAATTGAAACCAGGTATTTTGATAGCCAAGTTTTTCATTAGATGTATTGATTAAGGTAATTGAAACAAACCACCTTGGTCGCCTCTTGGCCTATGACCCTGTGACAAGAACAGGAAGAGCAGTGCTTGGTGGCTTGTACATGGCAAATGGGATTGCACTGTCTCCCGAGGAAGATTACGTATTAATAGCAGAAACCAGCATATGCAGAATCATACGGTATGTTAAACATCGTTCTCCTCCTAGATATAAAATATTACATACTAGTTTGTGTTACATGTTTTTAATTAATATGTGATTTTAATGCTTTTATTTTTCTGCTTTTTCTTACTTTTCTAAAAATATAAACTGAAGATGTACAGTCAAGAGAGTTGCGATTGGACACTTAGTCTAAATTACTTTTTTTCTTTTGCAAGAGTTACAGGTTTTAGTTAATTCTAGGTAGAGATTAACAGTTGTTCTTTCCACTGCCAGATGTTTTTTATACTGATTTACTGAAATACTGGGCTCTAATTTCTTCATACTCAGTTACAATTATCCTGATGACCCCATTATTACAGTTACAACAGACCTCAGAGGACAACTGTCACTGCATGATTACGATGATTAGCATAACATTCTATTTTTCCCATTTTAAAGGGAGTCAGTGTTTTAACAGTTTTTTGTTTCACAGAAGTCTGAAAGACAAATTTAATATTAGTTTTCATTTAACAGGCACATCTCCTACGAATAGATTTTTTTAATAGAACTTGGGGGGATACTATTTATGTTACATGCTGTCGCAGATGGACTTCACTCATAAGAGAGAAGCAGCAATACATTAACTGATACAAACCAACAATTTAATAAAGTTTGATAGTAAATGCGACAGTATTTAAACAAGATTTGATGGTAAGGTACACTTGGTTATTTACTGCACAGAGGAGAGGGTCAGACAGCTGTCAGGGAGACCCTCCCGTTGCGTTGAGGTTCAGAAGGGAGATTCCCTTCCTTTCTAAACTCCTCAGAGAGGAGTCCAAGTGCCACTGGATTCAATCCTCATCCCAAAGTTGGTCTACGGTTTACGTCTAAAGGATTATATATGCGCAATCAATCCTTTATAACACTTAGCTAAGATTTCAAAGTTTAGCATACTCTTAGTCACTTACTGAGGATCTGTTGCAGCAAGGAATCTCTGAAGTAACCTTGAGAGGTGTCTCTGCTCAAGGGGAGATCCTGGTGTGCAGCCCGTTGCTGTTCAGGAGACCTCCAAGGGCTCTTGGAGTACCAATGTTGTGGTGAGGTTGGGTGCATTGCTCAAGTTAGCTATTGTGTTCTTACCTGCCTCCCCGAAACGACTTTGAGCTAGATGCAGCCATCACGACTAGATGGACCCATTATGACCACCATGGGTGGTCATCACTTTGGCAAGATTATGAGAGATAAAGGTCAGGTTGATGGTGGAACACACTGTCACACATGCAGAAAGAGGATTTTTTTGACCAATCATCACTACCAAAGTTTAGACCCTCTTTACATTTACTACTTCCTGCATTCTCGACAGGCTGGATCGATGGGCCGAGATCAACGGGATGAGGTTCAACAAGGCCAAGTGCCGGGTCCTGCACTTCGGTCACAACAACCCCGGGCAGCGCTACAGGCTGGGGGCAGAGTGGCTGGAGAGCTGCCTGGCAGAAAAGGACCTGGGGGTGTTGGTTGACTGTGGGCTGAACATGAGCCAGCAGTGTGCCCAGGTGCCCAAGAAAGCCAACAGCATCCTGGCCTGTATCAGGAACAGTGTGGCGAGTAGGGCCCGAGAGGTGACTGTCCCCCTGTACTCGGCACTGGTGAGGCCTCACCTCGGGTGCTGTGTCCAGTTTT
>JAOXNO010000001.1:36449772-36473676 GCA_028565335.1 Limnodromus scolopaceus
TCAGTTAGGTTGACGGTTGGACAAGATGATCTTTAAGGTCCCTTCCAACCTAGAAGATTCTGTGATTCTGTGATTTTGAAAAATTCCTTGCCTGAATCAAAATCTTCCATGCTGTTAAGCTTACTGCATTTTGCAGCAGCCACTATAACTCATATACAAAATTCCCTTTTTGCAGCTATTGGTTGAGTGGAGCTAATGCAGGAAAGAAAGAAATTTTTATGGACAACCTGCCTGGGTATCCGGACAACATCAGATTATCAAACACAGGCTTATACCGAGTTGGAATATCTACTACTCGCTTTCCTAGTTTCTTTTCTCCTTTTCTGGATGTTTTAGGACCGTATCCGTTCCTGAAGAGATTTATCGCAAAGGTAACTTTCACAGTGTGTAATATATTAACTATCGGTGTCACAAAAACATTAATTTTTTAAGTGTGAAAGAACTTGTTATTCTTCATTAGGAAATGCAAGAGACTGCTTCATCTTTACCAGCTAGCATACTAACTTTGATTTTTCTGGAACATTTGAGGATTGGCTTCTTTTTTATATATTCAAACCCAGCAGTTTTACTGTTGTGGTAATACAGAGAACCAATTTATAAAGCAGAAAAATCTGTATTGACAAAAGTAGTCCATAGTTACAAGCTCTCAGCCAGCTATTTATAGCAATGTGGTATTGTCAAGGAAGAAGCTTTTCAGACAATATAAGGATTTTGCTATAGGAATCAAACTCCGCAAAGTCATTCTTGCCAAGCAGGATCATTGAGCTGGTTATGATTAACCATGCTACTTCTTCTAAGAAATATGCTGCCTTTTCCCTAGAACTTGCACAGGAAAAACACTAAAGTGGGTGACTCAGTGGTGTTCCATCAAGTCCCTCTTATTCCTGTTTTTAGAAAATGGGTGACTTTTGGCAGCTGGAATAAATTCAAACAACTTCCACACCTTCCTGAGCAACAGGCACTGGCTGCACTTCAAGATTAGTGAGCAATTACTGGACCGCCAGCTTTACAGGCAGTCCAGTGGATATTATCAAAATATTAAGCAACAGCTGAATCTGACTAGAGCAACATCTGGAAAGCCATATATTAGCATTGCCATTTCATTTTAGTCATGGAATTTCTCCCCCACCCCTTGAATGAAGTGTTAACACTGTATTTCTTTTTCTAAAACAGGTGACTCCTTTATCATTCTACAGCATTTTTCTTCACAAACATGGCTTGTTCTTAGAAATTAACAACAAAGGAGAGATTGTGGCAAGCTTCCACGACCCTGATGGTAGTGTCACTTGGGCTGTCAGTGATGTGTTTGAGCATGACGGGAAGGTGTATGTAGGTAATACAGAGCTGCCTTTTCTCGTGGTGCTACAGTAAAATTTGTCATTTTTCATAAGCTGGAGCATCAAAAGACAGATAGCAGCATTGTTTCAAGCACCTGTTAAATATTTTTCTCTACATAATGGAAGAAGTGAAACTGATACCACATGGTTAAGCAGAAATGAAAATACAATGCAGAAATACTTGTTTCAGAAGCTTATGAAAGCCTCAGACTTGAATCGGTTAAAGGTACAAAATCACCTCGCTCTGTAGTTCAGAAAATAGTTGTGTATATATTTTTAAGCAGTTGCATAGACTCATCCAACGAATTAAACTCTGTAACAGGGACTAAGGTGAATAAGTAGCACATATCTCACTGTTGCTCACAGTTCCCATTTTGGAAAAAGCCTTATGCAGGATTTTATTCTTCCTCTTTCCCAGAGGCAGAACACACTACTTTTAATTCTGAACAGTAGTTTCTGTGCTGTCTTTTTTGTTGAAGTTTTCCATCAATTCAACAACATCAGTTTCCAAGGAAATATGAGCAAGTTCAGCTTGCATTTAAATTTGTTCTCTCACCTCAGTGTTTCTTCCTGGTGCAGTCACACGTTGTCTTGCTAGACACTGTACATAAGGTTCCCTGTGACCATACAAAAGTCCACTAGTGGCGACTGTTAAGTAGCAGGGCAGTAAGCAGATAAAGGGTTTATTAGGAATTCAGTCTTCAGAAGTGTGACACAGCTTGATCCTGTGAAAAGGTTTAACTGAAGTCCAGTAACAGAAAGATAAGAAGTTTGATAGGCAGTTTATTTTTTTCTTTCCCCAAAAGTGCAGCAGTGACCAGGGTCCTCTGGAAGGGCACTTTCTAAACAAATGTTCAAAACAGCGGAAGTTAAGTATGCTTACAACATGCTACAGCAAAGTATGCTCACATACAGAGAGAGTAATACAAACATAATTCATTTTAATTGAATCACAGTAAATGACAGCTGTTTCATTATGATGAACTATTGTATTTAGCTTGTAGAATCAGTCTTAAATGTAACTTGATTGAAAAAAGCATTATACCTGCTTTGGGTGTGTGTTTGCATGTACAGCTTTATTCATCAAAATCAAGAAGCCCAATTTACTGGGCCTATGCTGGGTAAGGAGGTACTAGCTGTTATCACTTATGCTGAAGTGATGATACGGAATGTTTTTTTGGTTTAGGATAATGTAATAAAGTTATTAACTGTATTTCTCCCTGTATAGTATCTACTTTACCAGATCAGATCATTAAAATTCACAGCTCTGCTTTTGATAGTAATGATCTCAAAAAAAAAAAAAATCATCACATTTTATCTAAACCCAACTTCGTACCGGTAAGGCCCTTTCATTTACCATGAATGCTTTCAGTAACAAGGTACAGATACAACCATGGTCAAATAGCATATGAAATGGAATATCCAGGAAGACCATTTACTTTTAAAATCACCTAGCGGGGAGTTAGATCTGGGTAAGAGTCAAAGTTCCTTCATGGTGTTGTTTTAATAATCATCAAGGATTAGAATTAACACTGTTCATTCAAGGCTGTAAAAATACTGAGAAATAACTGCTTCATGGAAATAGACACCAGGCAAGTGACAAACTCCTCTAAAAGCAATGGAAGGCAGGCAACTGTTGGTTTTTCCTTCCTCCTCCTCTTTTTCCTTCAACTACATGCTTTTACTGAACATTTCTTCAGTCTTTATCAAAAGTGGGAGTGAAGCAGATACTTCCCTGAGCTGCTATTCTGGTTAAGTAAGGACTGACTAATTTCATTCTGAATTTCAATTTAATACAACATTTACTACCTATGGCATATTTCAGGTATAGTGTGGTTCTCCGACAGCGAGTGTGTAAGTTACTGAGCCTAGTTACAAAATGCTTTAGAGGTGTGTGCAGATAGCAAGTTTTAATTTAGGTAAAACATCTGGTGACACATACTCAAAAATCTGTATCAATTCTGTCAACTTTCATACTAGTTATTAGGCAAAAAGTACATAATTCAAAAGAAAATTTCCTTCTTATGGCTTAAGATCACTTTAAGAAAAGACAGTTTTAGAACTACACGTATGTACCCATAGCAAAGTTTTGGTTTTTTTTTTTTTCTATTAAGGAGCAACATAACACACGTTTCTTGCACTGAAATTTAACTCAAGTAGAAACTTGACATAGGACCTAGGTTTGGTATAACTGTTGAGGGTTTAACGTGCAGCAATCAATGTATTTCCCACAAGCCTCCACACAGCTACCAAAATAAAGTTGAAATAAAGAACAAGTCTAAGTTGCTAGAATTATCCGAGCAAAACACTACTCTAGGTTTAGCTCAGTGTGCAAGAAAACTGTTTGAGAGCATGAAAACAACTTTGGTTTTGTTTTTAAAGACAGAACAGTCTGAAGGATATTGATGGGCAATACTAAGGCTTCAGAAACAAACAAACAAACAAAAAAAAAAAGGATAAAGCTATATTTGTAGTGGAAGAAAAAAAAAAAGTCTTGTGTTTTTGAAAGCGTGTAAGTAGTTTGAATATCCAAAACCCTCTACATTTATACAGAAAAACAGCTGAAAAGTTACCTTTCAAGTGATTTTTTTTCTCCAAATATTTGGTCACTCTAGAGATGAGATTTGAAACCATGAGTTAGATTTGAGACAAAAGCTCTATAAAATCTAACCTGTAGACCATCACAGAAGTTTGCAACTCTAAGGTACGTGAAGGACAACTTCTGTGCTTCAGGATAAAAAGGCAAAAAAGTTTAACTTATCTTATTGTAGCATTGCTTGTGTCCAGTTTGTAGATCCATGCACAGGAGTACGCACCTCCACAGTTTTGAAAGAGTCGTACATTGTTGCCTACTTAATGATTACTTGGTAGAAGATTTTAGGTGGCAGAAGTTGGAATCATCATGCTCTCTAATTGGGTAAAAGATCTGAAATAACTAACTGAAAACTAAACAGTTGTGCCACAGTCTGATAAGGGAACAATTATCTCGCTCGATAACACAGCCCATTTGACCACAAGCAACATGAACTCATCTTGCAAAAGATACACAATTCAATTTCTAGAGGGTGTTTTGCCAACAAATCTACACAGAAGATACATGCTAACGCAAGTTTGGGTGTTTCTCAAGATTTGGAAAGATACTCAAGTTTGGGTGCAAGCAATGGCTGCATTTCAGATAAGCCTAATCAGGAGGTTGAAAAGACAGCATTACCCTTCCAAAGGGAAACCAAGCGATAGCGTAACTGCAGTCAGACATCTGACATCAGTCCTTTGGTGTGAAGGCCACTTACTGCAGGTTCTGAGTAGTTATGTCTCAACCAAAAAGCAACACTCTATGAAGCACTTAAACTGCCTAAAATAGCCCTCCTAGCCTAACTTCCAGTGAGCAATGATTTATTTATTTTTTTAGCTAGTTTGCTCTCAAAATAATTTACCTTGAAGAATCTAATTGGCGTAAGATGTTAGATAATTCAAGACATTTGGAGGTTAGAGACAGATCAACTCAACTGCAGTGCCCAGTGTTGGATTTTTTTCTGTGGTTTTTTTCCTTTTTTTTTTTTTTAGTATTATTACTTCTGTTCATGTATTAAAACAGAATTCTAGGAGTTAGCTCAAAATACAGGCACGCTTATTTCAATGCTTATTAGTCTCAACAGTCTTTTGTTTAATTCACTAGGAAGTCTATATTAAACCCTAGGAGTTTTTTCAGTAGTACACAGTAACCCATTCCAGCATTTCAAACTAGATGGAGGCTGAAATTACATTCTTGTTTGCAAGCTACCAAAGCCGTCCTATAAAATTCATTGGTCTCATTTGAAGTGGTCTTGTTGAAAGAGAATATTTAGGATACGGGTTTTAACGCTGCACAAGACACTTGCTAGTCAGATCCTACAGTGTTGACTAATGCCTTCCTACACTATTTTGGGCTAGTTTGCTATTGTTGTTGACAGCTTTGAGCTCGATACAGGAAACCTATAATTAAACATAGCTTTTAAGGAAGTCCATGACACTGAATATGGGTGAGCATTACTGTGCAATAGCACCTGCCTACCTAACCCAACTCAAATACACATTTATTGATTTTTTTTTTTAGAACAGAACTGTTCAGATTCATAGGCATAGGTTCACCTTTGTGCCTGTGATATGAAAAGGTACTTGAAAGACAAAGGTGGTAATCAACTTTCTGAGCAAGACAGACTAGCCGTGTCTAACGATTTAGTTACAGTTCAGCTGTAAAATATACATATTGCACAAGGCAACCAGCTAAAAGAGAAGGGTTTTTCTTCCAAACAGGGTTTGAATAGCCCATTAGAAGTCTTCCAGCTGCGATCAGCGAGAGTTACAGAGACAGACCTGCTGCAGTCACTGGAGAAACTGGTCAGTGGGAGCTGATTGCAAGAGGCTCTTCAGTGCCTTACAAGGACTGTGCAGAAAACCTCCGTGCCCGAATGCCGTGATTGCTGAACATGAGCCGTGGGTCAAACCTGTACCTGTAGAAAGGAAGAGAGTCTCTGTGAGCTACGGCTAGCCCACACTTCTAGAAATAGCTTATTTCTACAATAGCTCTGGTACCAGGCAATGTGAATAGTTGCTTTCTTAACAGTATGCAGTAGGGACAGTCTCTACATATTACAACAGATGAATTGTAACAACGCACAACTAAGGAGCTGATACTCTAAAGAAATACACTAGCTACAACATACCAGCAGCACGTTGGCATGTACAATGTTAACCATTCAGGAGATGCATTCTAACAGAAAGCTTTGCTGCCCCAAACTACAACCTTAAGTAGCACAACTGTGAGGACATTTTAAATAGTGGTTGAAAACACTTCAGCCCACGTGATTAGTGACTGAATTTTGAGGTAAGAAGTGCTACTTGCTTACAACAGCTGACTAATGCATACAGCTTAGGTCCTGCAGGAAACATGCTTTCCTAACAGCATCTCCAGGAACAATCAGAGCAAGAATTTGGGAAATCCCTGCCTACAGAAACCTGCAGAGCTTTTCCTTGTTTGCAGGTGAACCTGAGGTTACTTGCCCCTGACCACTCAGCACAACTGTAAGCTTCAGCTAGTCTAAGTCAAGGCTGGATGACAAGATTAAAGTGGTAGCATTAATACCATCAAGCTATATTTGGTAGGTTAAATTAAAATAGACACTAAGCATTAAAAAACCAGAAGCATCAAGAAAGCATCTCTATTAAACAACAGTATGTATGTCAGTAGTATTATATTTCATCATAAATACCCCCCATAAAAGCTTGATTTTAAAAATATATAGTTATATTTAAAAGTATCATAACAATGAGTTGAATCAGTGTTTACCCGGGATCGAAGACACCTGGTGTACGGCAAGTTGCTCCTGAACAGGACTGCAGCATCATTAATCGATAGTTCATCTTTTCTAGAATTTCTTGATCAATTGTTTTAGCGATGTTATTGATCTGGTGTGGATCTGCAGTCAAGTTATACACTTCCACAAACACCTGCAGAAGAAAGTTGTTGCACTGTATTAAGTCCTAAATGCGAATTAACATTTAATCATATTATTTAGGAAGAACACTTTATGGCAGCATATAGCCTCAGATGTTATTTTCAACTACACTGCAGCATCCTCACACATAAGCACACATGGCTAAGTGGTCAAAGGCAGGACAGTGTGTAGGTAAAGTTAGTGTTGTGATAGTACACTACTGTTGTAAAAGTTTTTACCTTCACCTAAATTACTACCGGCTACACTGCAATTTTTTTTCTAACACATAACTGGACCCTGGTCTCATGACTGTAAGATCACAGCAAGAGGATAAGCTGGCTGTCTTTTCATTAATGGATCTCAACATACACAATTTCATGACCATCACATCACCACTATGTGCTCATCAGGTACTTCCAGCTGTCAAACTCAGATGGATGTCTTGACTACACGTACAGAATATGCTGAATACAAGTATGCTATAATCTTAATACAAGAAAGCTTTTTTGCGTGCACGTAGTTTGAGAAGGTTTTTTTATGTGCTTTGAGAACATTTGTCTGGAGGATTTTAGGGCAGATTTGATTTTTGGTGCATTAAAATCTCTGAAGCGTTCTGTGGGACAAATAGTACTCAAATGTATCTCAAGAATTCAGCTGAGGTTTTGTCTGTGCTAGAGTAGGAGGCCTGCTTGCAGATGATGTTGATTAAAACTGGCTGGGTTGTATCTAACTTAGATACTAAGATGCATCTGGACAGACTTTGCTGATTCACTGCAAGGTTTTAAAAGCCACATTGCTGCATCTTCCCAATACTGTTAGTCTTAGCTGGCCCAGGTAAGCTGAGTGACCCAAAAATGCCACAGCCACACATTCCTACCAGAGAAAAAAAAAAAAGACATGAAGTTGTATTATCGGACCAACTTTGGAGTCTACTTTTACAAAGAAAGCTGCAACGCTCATTTAACTTCATCATAAATTGTCAGAAAGCGGAAAAATGAAGGGCAGGGTCTGCATCTTGGCCTCCTATACAGTCTTTCTTGCTCTTACTACAAAAAACATCTTGCGGGATTTACTCCCTTGGTTTCAGTTGTTGATTATAGACTCCCAGAAAATGTTGTGTGGTGGAATGGTAACCTGCTGTTTACGCATTTATTGCGCATCTGCTGATAGTGCAGTTTATTAGATTTGTGACCCAGTTGCCTCAAACCCAACATGCTCCCTGGAGCAACTGTGTGCAAACAGGCACGAGTACAGGTCTGCCCTGTAACACGCCAAGTTTTGTGCATGCAGTGGGTGCTCTGCTGGTGAAATTTGAAGTTTCTGGAGGGGGAACATTATGTCCCTTATATCTAAACAATTGATGATGCGGTTACAGACCTCTCACAGTTGTAACTTAAATACTTGTTTTGCCAGGCAAACAAGTGAGCACCAGAAGAGAAGTGATCAGCCCGGGATTTCAGTTCTTCTCAAGGAAAAGAGCTGCAGCTGAACATAAGAACAGCAGAGATACAGTGTAACAGGAAACATTTGTCGTGCAGAACACTCTGCTGCGTGGCATTAGGGTAGGACAGAGAACTGAACCCAGCCCCAGCAGGCTGTTAGGTGATGCCAGAAGGCAACAATCATAGTTTAGGCTATTATCCCTTCCTTACTCCCCTCTCACCGCCCTCCCCCTCCTTTTTCTTTTTTTCTTCTGAACCCTACCAGAGTTTTGGTCAAACATTCTCATCAGTAGATAAACACTTCACTGTTTATTCTGCAAGCAAAGCTTATCTGCTTTTAGGAGTACTTTATGGAAACCTTGAGAGTAGATAAGAGCGCAGACAGTCGCTCGCACAGTTGTGAACAGTTGACATCTGCTAGTCAGACAGAGACTTACCTCCCGGTCATCAAATTCACAGTACTGCAGATCCCAGGAAGTTGACAGTGTCCTTACACAAGCGTATGTGTTGTTATAAGAATCTTCACAGACACAGTCTGGGAAGCAGTGCTGTGAAGTGAGCAGTGAACAAAAACTTCAGAGCAGGAAAAAAAAGATGAACTAGCAACCCTTTTCCTAGAGTTTCTACCAGCTCAAGCCAACTGCAGTTAACTGATGAACACCAGGATCTCAGTCTAACACAAGCAAGTCTCCACCGGGGATTTTAAGCAAAAACCCAAGTCTTCTAGATTTGAGAAAGTGTTGTTATGAAACTCACCATGATTCAGTGCATTTTGTCTGGGAAACAAATATACATACGCTGAAGAGAAGAGCACAACCCACACTACTAAAGACAACACCAACGGGATGCTTTACTTGAAGCAAATCTTCTTTGTAGTGAATTAAATAATAGTCATAGATAAGGATTGTGTGATGAGGTCACTGGAATTTTAGAAAGAATGTTGCTGCCGCATGCTTTGCCAAGCCCGCACCTTCCTGCCTATTTCTCCAGCCCTGAGGCCCTATAGATTCCCATTGAAAGGATGACTGTGTTCTGTATAGTCATATGGACACATCAGTTCTGCATAGCTAGATGTCTCCCTCCGATTCTTAAATGCTGCACAGGATCTACAGAGCTAGTTCCTGCTTACCGAGACACCGGGAGCTTACTTATAGAACCAGGTTAGTCCACACAGCAAAAAGGTTTAATTGAGCAGCTATTTTCTAATATTAACAGATCTTGTCTTGCTTACCGTGACTCCAGGTCCTAGGCCAGGACAGGTAGGATCACTGCCATTGTATCCTTCTCCTTGGTACTCCACCAAGAAGTCTGATCTCCATGTCACGTTTTTGTCTCCTCTCTAGGACAAGAGGTTAACATGACTTAGTGTCCACTGCACTGCAAAACAGAAGAAATTCTCCGTGCCTGGTACAACACTAATGCTGCTCACTGCTTGCAAGGCAGTTGGAGTTGTGGTCTTTAGTTTGAGACAGTCTTAAAATAATATTTAGTCTTAGGTTAGAATGTCTTCTGTAACTGGAAGACAAGGACCTGACTCCAAAAATACTAGCACCACACCTTCTTGTGAAGGTTTAAAGCACTTTCTTCAATTTATAAAGAATCATGCAGTAATACCAAATAGGAGCCACACAGCCAGATACTACTATATTACAGACAAGATCCCTACAAGGAGGCTATTTCTCTTTGGTTTATATCAGCCTGCCGCAACAGATGGAGAAAGATACCCTTGGTGTAAGAAAAGACAAACAGCTTTAAGAAGGAACCAAGTTTTAAGCTGCTCTATTTGTAGCTGCATTTTACAAGACAGCGGGAGAGGGAAGTTTAAAGCTAATATATGGCACCACCACAGGCATATACAACAAAACAATGAGTTTCATAGTTTTGATTCCATCAGAGTTTCAACTAGATGCCTTTTACCTGCTTCTGTCTAAAGAACAGCTTAAGGTTTGGATATACAGTTTTAAAAGCAAAGCACTGTTTCAAATCTGGATGATCTACGTTTCCAAGTGAGCTGCCTTCAATTTATAGACTAAATTTAATTAAAACTAAAAGGATCAACTGCAAGCAGCTTTATTTAAGTAGGCTTCTGCTCACTTACTGGAAAGGTCAGGTTTACTATATAAAACACCACGTGCATTTTCCAGAGTTTAGGGTGAAACACCAGTTTTACTGAAAATCGAGGCAAGCCAAAGATTTAAAGAGCAGTCTGCTCTACGCTGAGAAATCCTAAGGAAAAGGGGAGGGAGGATGCAAGGTGGAAACGACAAGCAGCATTCAAACCAGGAATTATTACAAATGGCAGGATTAGCCAAAGGATGACACAGCTTTCTATTACAAAATGACAACAAAGTTGTAGGGCTTATGAAAATACAGCTGCATTTAAAGAAGATACCTACTTTTTTCTCTAAGCTATGAGCATCCCATGGGAAAGCGACATCAAGGGAAGAATCTGGGTTATGAGTCTACATAGTTTACCAAAGAAAGTAGTATTCACTGTGAAGAATAACCCCTGCCAGAATTAACACTTACTGCCCCTGTCCATCTACTTACCAATAGCGGCAATAGTGACATCCCATCCATCTGGGTCTTGTTCAAGTCATACCCCGCGATATCCAGAATGGTGGGACCCAAATCAATATTTGCAACGAGCATCTGCAGGGTGAGGAAAACTTACTTCAGAAGACCAGAATCTAACAGATGTAATAACGAGAATTCTGTATTTTAGGTACTTGTAATTTTAGGCACACTTAAACACTACCTAATTTCACCTTTATAGACTAAAAGACCCTGTAACATTCGAAAGCAATGGCAGGGTCTTTGGAAAGTGACCTTCACACTTTTTTTACTTTTGTAGCAATTACTTAAATTTACTGATTACCTAAATTTACTGATTCAAGCAAAAGCACACAACTTTTTAGAATGAGGTCTTTGCACTTTCTACCACTCCACATATTTCATTTCATTGATACATATACACACAGGAGGATAAATTATTACCTAATGTTCATAACTGTAAAAAATTGTTAAAAGTAAATCCGTACTCTGATTTCACTTCTTTCTTACCTTGTTTGTCTGATTTGGTTTTATCCCTGGTCCTCGAACTAGCAATGGGACTTTGATATCAAACTCATACAGCTGCCGTTTGTCTATTGGCAAAGAAAACTGGCCTGTACAATAGAAAATGGAAAAAGTTAAACGGCTTCTTGTTTTACGCTTTAAGAGTCTTGTGTTACATAATTTCCAGCAACCAATTTTTTAAGAAATCAGAAGAGGTTCTTAACTGGAGCTACATTAACAAAGTGGAGGACAGGAACAAATAACATCAAAGTACAAGCCGTATCTGACAAAGTCTAACAGCTTAGCTACTGCATTTTCCGTTGTACAATGTGATATAGACAGGTCTTCGACAGATTTTTACTAGTTAACTCTGTCATGGTAACTCTTCCTACAGAACAGAGACCCTCCCTCCATTTCTGTCCTAATTTTATGTATACCAGGATACAGTGGTAGAGATTAATGCTAAAAACCACAACCAAACATAGAATCCCCAAACACCCCACACTGCAACTCCAGATTGTTTTGCAACTCAAATCAGTGCTTCTCACGTCTACAGTTTTCTACATCTGCTGTTCCCATTTTCTGAGCCATCATGAGGGTGAAGCGTTGTGCAATTCCTGGACCTTCTACAAATGTTGAGTAAGCAGTGAAAGTTTTACCAGTGTGGTAGCCATTGTCTGACGTGTAAAAGATGTATGTGTTGTCTAATTCTCCATTCAGTTCCAGCTTCTTCACTACTTTCTCTACCAGGTCATCTACTGACAGCAGAGTTTGCCACCTATACAGAAACAAAGTAATTCATATTAAAAAAGAAAAAAATGTATGAAAAACTTAGAACAATTCTGACTGGAGGTAGGGCATTTGTATTCTGCTTCAAGTCAACAGCGTATGCACTGGAAGTGGATTATTTTGCTTGCAAATTCTGAAAACAAACTTCATAGATTGCTACACTGTACTTTTTGAGGCTGCAATTTAAGATAGAAAGAGACTGTTTGTCTTCAGTTCTTGATGATTTTGTTCTGTAGTGTCTGAGAAAGACGTCAAAATGCCGATTACTTCTTATCTGGAGACAGTCAAGACCAGCTTTGAAGCAACTCGGTGGGAAAGAGTCAGAATTATCTCCTGCAAGGTCACTTGTTATTAGTTCTTCATATGTAGTTTTTAATATTAAAATACAAGACTGACATGAATTTAATTGTCTATATGGGATCCTTTCTGCTTGAAAACTACATTAGCTATTTTATATTACTTATGCAATACTGGGGCCCATTATTCCAGGGTTTCTAAAGCTTTGAACAGCTACAAGTTACTCTTTCCTTTGTCACAGGATTTCCCATTGAGACAATTGACTGCTTCTGATAAGTCAATAACAAGCTTCCACATACTAGTATTATGCTGAATTAACTAGACTTATTCAATTCTTAGATCCTGTTGTCCCCAGCTTTAATTTAAGATATTGTTGCATAATTTTACCTTCATGTTTCATAAAGCAAGAGCCTGAAAAAAAAATTGATTTTGTCTCAAAATGACAAGCAAATGCCTGATAACGGCTCAAAATGAAGTTTAACACTTAAAGTCAAGCTTATGTTTGTTTCAGAGCTTTTAAAGAAAGTGAACTCACAGTGTAAAGAAATATCCTTCCTTTCTGTTAAAAAGAGGGAACAAGTTGCATCTTCATATTACTCCCCACATCTCCTTTTATAAAAGGGAATCGAGTACCCGTGTTGGCCAGTCAGGTGTTCCCACATAAAAAGCTCACAGACTGAGAGCCAAGGTTAATAAATTAGATTAGCCAGCAGATAAATAATCTCATTTTGACACACATCATGTAAGTATCTGGAATTCAAGTGAAGTAGAAGGTAAGGCCATTGTTTATGAAAACCTGTTGTGTACCAAAAGAGAAGCAGTAGAGACACTGAGTGTGCTTGGTCTTTTTTCTGATAAATGATGGCAGCATTAGGGAGCAATACATTTCTAAAGTCAGTGACAAGTTTCTTTGCCAAAAAGCAAATAGAAAGTCTGGTTTTCTGAGACAGATACCAGGAACAGTCAAATTATTACAGGTAATTTGACATCTATTGTCAGATTTATTACAACTGTTTTTAAAAAAATACTTTTTCTTTTTTAAAGAAAACAGTAAAAATTCTGAGTAGAGAACTTAAGCAACAAAAAAATTCTTACCGCTTTCTGTAAGCATCATCAAGAAACTGTATTGAAGAGTTAGTCATTGGAGTCTTTGCTTGTCGAATTAGCCAGTGCTTGTTCTAAAGAAAAAAAAACCAGAAAAAAAACCCATTAGCATAGGAGAGAAGTACCAGAGTACCAGCTTTTATACCATTCTTAAACCAATTACAATGAAAATGCTGTTAAGGGTAAAACATCCACACCATTTCTGTGAAATGCTGGCAAACTGAGCTGACTCCAATTTTCCCTCTTGATTCATGTAAAAAAAAAAAACCAAAACACCTAAGTTGCAAAAGTAGAATATATTACAGCTCCATTATGCTCAGCCCTTGGTGAGAACAAAATAGCTGTGGATCTTTTCAAAGCAGTTCAGGGAAGAAATTTGTGAAAGGAGCTAGGGAAGGCTCTCCCAGAGATAGAAGTCTGACAGCCTGAGACAGGTCTGATGAAAATAATCTGAAGAATTGAGCAGAATTGTAAGATTGGACTTGGTTGTCACAGTGAGGTCCTTTTGGGACTAAGATTGGTGAGCATACTAACATAGGTAGAAAGATGGAAAGAAATTCCTGCATCAAAAGCAATCGGGATTACCTAAATTATGTACTGGTGAGGACAAAGATCCGTGATAGTGTCACTATCAGATTCTTGGTAGCCTGTGAACTCAGGGCTGGAGACTACTGAGGGGAGCAGAAGAATTACCATTTTATTTGGACTTTTTGATTCCAGAGCAAGAGCATTTCTTTAGCTGAAGATACTGATACTCTTTTAGCTGTATCCCCGACTTTCAGAAACAGGCCCTCCCTTTCTCCCCTCACCCATCCCCCCCAAATTAAGGGAGATGATCTAACTCATATGAAAAGTGATACTCCCACATCCTGAAGCACCAGTCTCAACTGGGTCAGCTGCTGGACACATACACAGGAAGGTCTGTTGTGAACAACCCCAAGGTTAGTATTAGCGGGCAGCAGAATAAAGGAGAAAGTCCTGTCAATGCAGCTTTACCCTTTTTCATTTAGTAGGTCAGAGATGACCCTCCCATCACCCTCAGCTTCAGCCTGTATTTATTTAGTTGGTCACTCCTCTCAGCAGAGCCTCTCCTTACGCAATTTCCCTCCTGTCACAAGCGAATGACTGAACTGGCTCAGGCTTTAAGAATTCACAGTGAAATGACTCATATCTCCTGCAACCCTTCAGTTTCCCTGTTTTCTGTTCTTGCCGACTGAAGGAAAGATTTTTGGCACAGAGACTTAATACCACATCCATTTTATTTTAATTCAGTTGTATTCAGATCTCTCTTTTATAGTAGTTATAAAACTATTCTCTGGAGAGACACTAGGTGAAAATGGAGCATGATCAAGACCAAACATCTAGGACTTGTGCATTGGTTGAGAGGGAAAAATAAGGAAAGACATCACAGACCTCATCCCCAGCTCAGCAGAAGCTCTTCAGAGAACAAAGGAGCTGGCAATGTCACCCATGCACCAGCCACCTTTCACAAGAGGTGGGCTTAGGAGGGACCCTCCATAAGGCACAACCACGCTGGGTAACTCAGGTGGATAAGTCACCTAGTGCAGCAGAATGTTCCTCTTTTCTAGAGTATTTTGTTCTTCCTACCTTTCTCTGAAGTTTCAAAAACTTCACACAGCATCTAAACACCTTTGTGGATTTCAGCAACCTTCACACTGACTCTCAGTCCTCAAATCTGTCAGTCCCTGTCAAGTCTCTTTCACCAGTTACACACAAAGCTGTCCATTAACCCTGCTGCCTCCCTATGTCCCATTTGCAAAGAAATTATAAGAGATCTTGGGACCACACACCGTATCTTGCCAGCAGAATGTGAACACCGCTGTGCTCCGAATGTGCAGGGAAAACAATGCACGCAAGAGGAATACCCAACATGTATCTTAATGAGCTTCTCTCTCAGAACAGATTAGACAAAACACCCATCAGGGCTATCAACGGTCCTGCTTGGGAAACCAGACAGCTACCCATCATGAGATATAGTTCACAGCTGAGGATCCTAAGCAGAAGTTAAAAGTGCATGTCACTGGCCAGAGTCTGACAATAGCTTAACTCCTATTTTTCATGCAGGCGTTCTGCCTGGATGGCTCCTTTCCGTACCCCTTGCCCGCATACTGTCCAAGGAAGCGAGGCAACATTAACCGAGGAATCAAGACTGCACCATGCAAGACTGTCTAGCGAGCATTACAACATCAATGACTTGAGGGTCTGAGCCTTCGTACGTGTTTATTGCTATTGCAGGAATTGTGCTTGCCCTAGAAAACAAAGAAGCTCGAAGGAGAGTTTGCCTTCAAGATCACAACACTGCCAATTACCGAAATGCACACTGCTAATGATTGTAGCTATTTTGTGTCTAGGAAGAAGGGTAATGCTAGTCTGTTTCTATTGTGAAACTTAGTAAAACTGCTGTATCCACAGATATTAACTACCAAACATTAAGTAAGTGTTATTTTGCTTTGTATTATATAGGCATATGCAGAACTTTTGCTTTTGCCTCACATAAGGGAACTCCCATGCTATTTTTTGGCTAGCTGCTAACTTTGCTGGTTGAGTTATTTCTGTCTCACTATTTTAAAAGCATTCGGTTACTACAGTGATGGAGTCTAAGACAAAGTTAGGGTTCTTTTTATGGAGAAAACCCCAAAAAGTCTGATTTCCACTCCCTACTTCAAAAGTTAAGACGTTGGGCTAAAGTATTCGTTACTGCTTGCAGTCCTTTTCTCCCTTTTCATTCATATTTTTGTATCATGCTGATAAGCATGTGGTCATCTTGCAAACTACAATCCTCAGCTAAAAAAGGTTTCACCCTATAGAGAGTCACAGTGGCCTTAGAAGAGGTATCACTGTACTGCTCCACACAGGCATTTAGGTAATGGTATCGTTTAAGATTAGGAGCAAATCCCGAAATGAAGCCGTTCAACACTGAACAGTAGCGAGTTCTACATTTTAAACTAATTGAATCAAAACCACAAAACCCCTGTAAATTAAATATCTCACCAGATTAACTGCTTGTGACTTTCACTTTCACTTACTGGCCGAGTAAGTAGCAGGAGATTAGTCTGAGCTAGACCATATTTGGCCAAGTTTACTGGCAGCGGAAAGTACTGCCCTGCCACAACGATGCCTCTGAGTTTGTAACTTTAGGCTCAGCAATTCTGGTTACAGGTTACTTCAACAAATGAAAAGCAACTTTCTCAAAGTCCTCAGTGACCCTGGGCCCTGTGGTTCATGATTTCACGAATTCTTCTCATTAGCCCAATATTCTCATCAAGCAGGGGCAGCTTTGCCATAAGTTCAAGTAATGAACCGCCCACCCACATGGGGCAGATGCGAGTAGGAAGACAGGGCTCTCATCATTCTTCACCTGAGCCTTCGTGCAGCACTGCCTATGTGTTCTCCTGAACACACCAAGAGCAATGAAAGAACATTTTAAGAGCTTCAGAACAGTCTGGAAATTAGACAAGGAAATAACTTCTTTCCATTTATCAATCATAATTCTATTGTACTGCCTTATTTTTGTCACTACATTTTTTTATTTACAAGAGATTAGTATGCAAATATCTCAAAGTCACAATAAACATATCTTACCCTGAAAGGCTGATTAACATAACTAAATAACCAGCGGTCATGGTATTAGCCTGTTCTTCTCACTGTTAGAGCTTAACATGCAAGTCAGGGTCATTGCCTACTGCTCTTACAAACTAATAGAATAACCTATGCAGATTCTTGCTAATTAGCTTACCTTGCCATGAATATTAAAATTGCTGTTTCTTGGTGCACTGACATTCTGAAAGCTCTTCGTGTACTGCGGAGCAGCTGTCCAAGGGGAGTGCGGGGCTGGGGTTGAGATCATCATAAAGAAAGGCTCAAAATTAGATTTATACTCCAAGAAGTCCAATGACATGTTGGCCTGCAAACAGTTTTGTCAGAGAAGAAAAGTCATACCTCCAAAGGAAAACAGCAAGTATTTGAAAAAATCCAAACTAGACGCTCATAACTTATTTAGAGCTCAGTAGTACTGGGAACATTTAAACTCTTTCAGAAACTTACTGTGTGCCCATCTACAAATGTCTGGAACAGCAGCTCTGGATAAAGAGCAGCTCAGTGATAAAAAAACCTAAAGTGTTCATGTTAATTAAATCATTTGTCCCACCATCTCTGAATGGCATTCTGCTTTAGACCTTCACATTATTTAGACCTGGAATGTTCATCAAAAGTTTCTGCTTACTCCAAGTATCAACAAAATCCACCTAAACCCTGCCTCCAAGTAAAATTGGAGCTTTCTCTAACACAGTCTGAGTCTGAGGCTCTCAAATTCCATCTCCTGCCTGACAGATCACAGCTTAGCAGTTTCAGAGGTCTTCAGAAATAGCAATAGTTCTGAAAAAGTAGGGTCATTCTGTAGCAAGCTCCTAGTTTCTAAGGGGTGCCATGTTTCTGCTGGTGAAGCCAGAAGCTCTAGTAAAGGAGAGTGCCAGACTCCACTCGCTTACACTGCTTCACTGGACTTTCATTTTTGTTTCAAGTAGCAAGTTAGAATAGACTGCGAATTCCATTTTGGCCTTCCCTTGGTTAGCCTTTGAAATTAAAGCTTCAAAGCTATTATTCGCAGAGGAGTTCTTCACTATTTAAATCTTGCAACATTTTCCTTTCCTCTCTGATTAGTATTCCCCATTTTGGATATCCTTTTCTTTCCCTAGAAGAATATTCCCCGTTTTGGATATCCTTTTCTTTCCCTAGAAGAAACAATACAGTAGGAATTCCCTCCACTTCCTTCCTCCTAACTTGTCATGTAACTGACGTGCAGCCCTGCTTGCTTAGATGTACAGCAGAGTTAAGGGAGAATAAGAACAGCGTGAAGTTTGAAAACCTGGTTCAGAAACCAGTATGATGGTTTACTCAACCAGGTTGAGTAAACTCATAGAGGGAGTCTACTTAGATTTTGTTAGAAGCTGAAACTGCAACATGCCAGGACTGCAGTAGATAGACTCAGGTGTTCAAATTCTTAATACCAGACTTAAGTACCCAGATGTCAGGACAAAAAAGCATCACATCAAGGAACACAGGAATTTTGCACAAGCAGTTTATTCCTCTGCATGCCCCATCGAGTGAATTAAACTCAAACACTAGCTCTGAAATGCTGAATACATATACTTGGTAACTACAGACAGAAGGTAGAATGCAACACTGAAAATCATAATACACTGCTGTATCAATAAGTAACACACCACAAGTAAGAGGCTTATGCATCAATGACTTGTTGGTCAAAATGCTTACAGGCTGGTAAAGGATCAAAAAAGACCAGTACAATGCCAGTAATAGGATAGTCTCACTTCTAGCTTATCAATTCCAATCTAGCTTTAGACAGCGTAAATCTAAATTTAATCAGACAGCTGTTCAGTACCCTAAGAAACATCAATCAGTTCTGTTCCTCATAAGCAGTTGTCTGTGTTCAAGAACCCACTGAAATGAAATTCATTATGGTCTCAATGGAAAAAATCAGAAATCGACTGCACAAGGGAACTTCTCAGAGAAGAATTTTCCTGAGTGCTGCACGTGAGCTCCCAGCACTACCTCCTCATACACTGTAGCAGCATGTCAAATTAAGACTCCAGCTTGGTGGGCAGGGGGAACACTTCCTTCCCCCCAAAAAACCCTGCAAGCTAATATTACTTGCTAAACAGGGCCTCAAGAGAGCTAAAATAACTCTTCCAACTTTCCTTTAAGTATCTCTTCTCTTTACCTTAAGAGGATAAAGAGGCTAAAAGACTCCCCTGGTCAGCTACACATTTTGGGACAGTCCATGCACTGCTCTCACACAGTGTGAAGGATCAATTAGCCTCTGATGTTTCCAAGTTATCAGACTAGTTAGAGATCATAAGATACTGACACATCATAGTATCTAACAAACAAAACATGGTGTAAAGTTATTTTTACATGCTTAACCTCCTGCTGAAATCTTGGCCCAGTTAATCTGTTACCCAAGATGTGTATTGTAACGAAATGCATCCTTCTATGAAATAATTTAAGACGTTGCCTACACGCATCATGTTCCTCACGCACCACAGCGGTCAGCATTAACCTCTCAGTGAGGCTACTGGCTAGGAAATGGGCAGCTGGAATCCCTTTCCTCTCCACAGCTGGTACGCACAAACTTGTCATTTCTAAGTATACCCAGAATCTTGCCCTGCTGATTAATGCCCACCCACCACCACGACAGCACAAGCATGTATTTACGAACTAACACAGCCAAAAAAATCATCATCTCCACCCTTCCCCAGACCCCCAGCACGAGGTATTATCTGGTCATAAGCAGCTTCTGCAACACAGGTGTGGCAACATTTCTTACCAGAACATCTGTCAGATAATCTACGCTGTAGTTCTCACCGTGCCTTCGTGCTTTGCCATTTACTGAAAGAGTATAGTTGTAGTACTTGGAATTTTTCTCCTGTGAAAAAGAAAAGTCATGTGCAAATTTATGCAAAGTAACACGTACACTGATTACTTGAAATAATCAAAATGAGCTGCCAACAAGCCTTTGTCAAATAGGTTATAAGCATCTGTCACAAGGACACTACAAGAATTCTCAGAACTGGTCTCTAACATCAAAACTTAGATAAGTGCTATCTCACATTCCTGTGGCTTTACAAATAGGGTTTTTCCCAGGCACTTTAGTAGGAGTAGCTTTTGTGAAAGCCAAGGATGTGATATGCAATAGAGGAAAAAAGGGAAGAAAACTTGCATTAACTTGTTAGATGCTCTTTGCCTGCTCTTTCGTGACCAGCAAAGTTAGGACATGAGTTGGATTACAAAGCAACTGAAATCAACTATTTTAAAAAAAGAACAGTCACATACCAAAGCATACCAGAAACTCCATCCGGGAGGGACATGACCTACTCCCCCTGCATCTTCTGCTCCGTACTGAAAAAGACAGACCATGACTCACAGTTTCAATTATGATGAATAAAAGCTAGAAATTATGTTTCATATTCATGTGCTTTATTCAACAGTACTCAGAAACTGCATTAAGCCAAATTTGATTTCAGAATTGAAAAAATCAAACTTATATGCATATAAATAAAACCACATGTACAGCCTGTGAAACGGACCAGAGTTCAATAACTAGAAAGACAGTACCTGAAAGCTTGGCATTCAACAATGACATTTCAATTGTATTCCCTGCTTTACTCCACACATGAAAATACATGGACACCCTGGAGAACATGCGGTACATCATCAGGTAATGAGAGGTGATCAAAACACACATGTGGCACGGGACAAGACACTCTTAGGCTTTGTGATAACAGTTCACAAGATACTAAGGAAAATTTTGCATGGGCCAACAGCTTCTATCCTCCTCCTCATCAAGGGGGCACAAACTTCCAAGCAACGCTGACCTCTTGTCACCTCAGCACCAAATAATCTACAACAAGTAGCCTTGAAGCCAGCAAAAAAAGGGAAGTCGCTGCTGAATCAGTGCCAGACTCAAAACAGAGGGTGCCTCAGAGCAACACAACGGCTTTTCTCAGGGCTGCCCTCTCCCATCTACACGTCTGGCCTAACTGCAGGGACAGGAGACTGTGCTGAGTCAAGGGATGCTCAGAGGAAGCCAGAGAAGTTTCCCTTCCCCTTGCTGCCTCGGTAATATCAGCAGAAACAAATTGGTGCTTGGCTATGAAAACTCACGTTCTGTTATTCTATTATACCCCCAACATTTTCCACCAAGAGATGCAAGGAAAATAATACTGTTAAGAACCTTGTAACTCATCTAGCTCCAAATACAATTCCATCACACAAGAGCACCACCTGATCTTAGAGCTTTCAGCACTGAATTTTATAGCTTGCCATAAACTTCTACAAACCACAGTTTAGTTAAAAACAGAAAAAAAACCCCAAAAGCACACACATACAAGTCATTCAATAATAAAGTGCTGGGTAAGCTCTGTAAAGAGCTCTGATACTACCTGTTTTCCCAATGAATTTGCCTCAGTGGACATTTAATACTTAAAACACCATATTAACTGCTAAAAAGAAAACAGTCCTCTGATTCAAGGGTATACATCAATCAGAAATATTGAGGCAAACCATTTTTTTTCTTTAAGATTTTTTGTGCCTGGTCTGGTACTGGCTTGATGGTGTTCTTAATACTACATGCCAATCATCTCTCTATTTGCCCTAGTGATTAAAATCATCATCTCTAAAAATTAACACAGCTGAACAGATTAGAAAAGCCTTTGGATTCCATCATCCTTTCAAAACTAACTTTTAAAAACATCCAGGCACCTACAGAACCTGATTTCAACCAAGTTAAGTTAAAGACTTGAAATCTGCATCGTATTTATCCCATCTCAGCAGAGAGAACTGTTCATCCAAGTAACGCAATTTAAAATATTATGGGGACGCACCATCAGCTACAAATATGAAAATCACTGAATGTTTTGGAAAGGTGGACAAATGCAAATGAACTATGTCACAGTAAGAAAATGAGCACAAAATACCTCATTCAAATACTTTCCAGCAAAGAACGTTTGATAGCCACACATAGATTTGAGCAATGCTGGGAAGGTGTATGGTTCTTGAATCTTCTGCCATAACTTGCTGCTACAGTTTCCTTCCAGGGTATTATTGACAACATGATGATTATGCGGGTATTTTCCTGTTAAAATGCTAGCTCGACTGGGACAGCAAAGTGCACTGGGAACGTACTGGGAAGACAGAATGAAGAGACACAAGACTGACAATGTAAAACAGTTTTTCCTCCAAACGTATAGTTTTGAAATAGATCAGCAAATAGGTTGATTAAGAAGTTTACCAACATTAAAGCATACTTCCTTCTGGATACACAGAGTTACACCCCAAGGATTTTCACTAGTGAAAACCTGCATTTGAAACCAGTTTTAGGTTTCTGCAGCGTTCTGCAGCCCTTCAACCTCCCCACCCCCCTCAGATCAGATGCAGTTCTTATACAGTAGCAAGTAACCATTAAAATACTGTTTGCCAGTTAATTCAATGCCATTATTTTAGCCACAGCAATATACTAGAATATGAGAAGAGTAAAGTGGGTTTTCAGCATGTGTGAAACGGAGATTTTAAGTAGCTTCTAATGCTTCTCGGTTCATAATAAAAATATTCAGATTACTCAGTTTTACTTCACAGCTTAAGGAAGTCAGCACAAGGGCTCCTAGGAAGAAAAACTCTCCCTCTCAGACTCTGAGCATGCCCTAGAGCTACATTCATTCTGAGACCTAGAGGTAGTTAGGGGTTGAATTTAAAAAATCCACGCACATACATACAGATCTTTGTAAAAGCATTACCAGTTCTGAGGTTTCAGATTACCTACAACACAAGCTACACACACGCACGTGCCTCAGAAGCTCAAAGCGTCAACGTAAACACTTACTGCACTTAGGAAGGTTATTCCCATCTGCGCAATGAGAGCGTTAGTCTTCTTCAGGGGGGTCTGGAACAAAGATACCAAACAGAAATTAGCTAAAAAACATAAGGATGCTGAGTATCCTCATAAGGATGAGCGGGGGAGTTGAAGCAGGTGTACGACCACCTAAAGGAAGGCCCACCGCCACAGCGTTCAGGCGTTGCCCCACACAGAGCACCTTTTCGCTGGGGCAGCCACAGCGGTTGCACAAGTCAGCCCGGGAGAGCAGAACTACGGGGAGTTTTGGGGGACCACCTGCAGCCGCAGAGGCTGCACCCAAGGAGCCCCAGCCTTGACCCGCTTGAGCCTGGGTGGCTGCCCAGGGATGCTTCGCTCGCCCAGGGAAGCCCACCACTGGGCTCCCTCCCTCCGGCAGCCCCAGGGCACCGCGCTCCACCCGGGGAGAGACCCTGTCCCCGGCTGCGGGCTGGGCCCCGGCCGCGCCACCTGTCACCCTGGGCCTCCTCAGCGGCCGGAGCGACCCTCACCTCACGCCGGGCCCTCGCCACCCCCTCCCGGTCTCCCCGGCCCGGAGCCGGGCTATGCACGCTCGGCGGGCGGCCAGCAGCCCCTGGGGGAGGGCACGGCCTCTCGCAACGCTCCCACCGGCCTCCCCCCAGGGCCCGACCCGAGGGGAGACCGGGGGAGCGGAGGGGTTACCATGCCGCCTAGGCAGACGTCCTGGTCGTCGGTGAGGATGAGCA
Source organism: Limnodromus scolopaceus (assembly GCA_028565335.1). Lineage (NCBI taxonomy): Eukaryota > Metazoa > Chordata > Aves > Charadriiformes > Scolopacidae > Limnodromus > Limnodromus scolopaceus. The sequence continues at coordinate 36,473,425 of JAOXNO010000001.1, forward strand.
CCACGTTGGGCCTCCGCGCCTGCCGGGCGGCCGCGGCCGGACTCAGCACCAGCAGGGCGGCCAGCGCCAGCCCCCGGGCCACGGCGGCAGGGGACATGGCGGAGCGACGGGGACGGGCGAGAGGACGGAGGGCACCGGTGCCGCTCGACCCCCGCGGGGCGACAAGACGCAGCGGAGAGCGGAGCCCCGAGCAGCAGCGCGCGAGCCCGCCCCGCCCCCGGCATATGACCCGGCAGAGCGGCGGGCGGGGGG
>JAOXNO010000001.1:36474021-36497863 GCA_028565335.1 Limnodromus scolopaceus
GGCGGCGGAGGGGGCGGGGGGCGGTGTCACGTGGCCCGGGCGGCCACCGCGGAGGGGAGAGGCCCCGCCCCCTCCAGCCTGGCCACGCCCACTGCCCGGGGACGCCGATGTCGGGGGCGGGCCCTAGGCATAGGCCCCGCCCCCGCCGTTCCCTCATGGCGGGCCGCCGGGCGAGGTGCTCGCTGGCAGTAGCGAGGGCGCGTGGCCCCGCGGCTCGTTCTGAGTCGTTCCTTGTAGTTGCGAAATACTGCGTGTTTCCACCGAGCTCCTGGCGCTAATTAGCCGAGGCTGCCGGGGCGGCCCCGGCCTCTGCCAGTAAGGGCCATCGCCTGCCCCTGTGCCCACCGGTCAGCCCTCGGCTCGAGGGAAAGTATTTTACCGGTGTTGGGGAAAGCCGGAAGGCGGGGGCGGACAGGGAGCGCGGTGGGGGTACGGGGAGCGCTGGGCACTCCGGGCACCCACGGCAATCGCAGCCTGGGAGCTGATGGGGACCCAGTGGCCACAGACAGTCGGGCCCAGTGGCCATAGCTGATCGGGCTCAGTGGCTGTGCCTGGCTGGGCTCTAGCAGCAGCCGGCTGGGCTCAGTGGCCGTGGTTGGTAGCGTTCAGTGGCCGTGACTGGTTGGATGCAGTGGCCACAGCTGGTCAAGCTCAGTAGCTATGGACAGTTGGGCTCGGTGGCCGCGGCCGGCTGCGCGCTGGCAGCGGTTGCGCAGGGCTGTCCTGCCGCAAGCCGGTGGTTTGCCGGGGTAGGTCCGGGGGAGCAGGCTGCAGCGGCGGCGGTGGCTCCTTACTCCTCGCAGGAACCGGCTCCGGGCACCACAGCTGCCCCGGCCGAGCCCCGGGGCCCCGGCGGCCGCACAAACCCTGTCACCACCTCTGCTTGGTGCGTTGTCTGGGGGTGACGCGCGGCAGGGTAACGACGGCCCTCACGGCCGCCTCACCGGAGCTCTGCCCCGCATTTCCTCACGACCTCGTCTCCGCCTTCCTCCCTGCGGCGGCGCGGGGCGGTGACCGGACGGACGCGGGGGGCTCCCCGGCGAGGGAGCAGCAGCGGGACAGACGGCAGAACCTGGGGCGACCTCTGTGGCAGCCGCACCGGCCCGACGCCCGGCCCCGGGGCCCAGCGCCGTGAGGGGAGCCCACGCCGGGCCAGGCCGCCCTTCCCCGCCCCTCAGCAGGTGCAACGCTCCCCCCCCCGCCGCCGGCCTCTACCACGCCGCGCGGTGCGTGGGGAGGGACCCGAGCGGGGCGCGGCGCTCCTGCCTGCGGGGGAGCGTGCCGCCGGCCCGTGCGCTCCCCTGTCCCCCCTCCCCCTCCCCCGCGTGTTGCTGTGGAACGGGCCGAGCCCGGAACTGGTCGCGGCGCCGGCGGGCGGCTGTGGAAGATGGAGGCGGGGGAGGCCGGCCCGGGCGGCAGGGCGGGCAGCAGCGCCGACAGCCTGGCCGAGGAAGAGGAGGATGAGGACGAGGAGAGCGCCGCCAGCGGCCGGTCCAGCCGCACCTCGTCGCTGGTGAGCGGGCTGCTCACCGAGCTCTACAGCGCCGCCGAGGCGGCCGCCCCCTCGGGCAGCGCTCGCTCCCGCGTCCTCCGGGAGCTGGAGCAGCGGCCGAGCCAGGTCAAGTACCTGCGGCTGAAAGGTACAGCCCGCCCCGCTCTGCCCTGCTCTGCCCTGCTCTCGCTGCCGCGCCTGGGCCGGCAGCTGCCCCCCCGCCTCGCTTCCCTCTGTGCCTGCGAGGGAGTCCCGCTTAGAGCTCATGGTCCCCTCTCTCCTGCCTGTGCCCACCTACCCGCACGTATCTGTGTGGATGTACCCCCCTTCGTCTGTTATAGCAGCTTTTATGGCTTGCTGTCTCTCCCAGAAGCTTCCCGGGCACAGTCACCTGATGTTTCCTTCAAACCATGGCCTCGTCTGCTCTTCCTTCCTTCCCTCCCTCCTTCCTTCCTTTTAGGTGCCAGAGGAGCAAAAATGGGGTCACCTGCTGCTAGAGTTTCTCTGACATTGCACAGGATCTTGTGCTTCTCCAAGTTCAGTGTTTTTCTTCACTTACAATCATGAATCAATGATCACTTTCCTTTTCTTTATTTGTTTTTTTAAGCAAAGTTCCTCTTTTCTTAAGCTAGAAGAGGTGCTACACCTACTGTGTCATAAGAGGTGGTTGGGTTTTTTTAGGTCTTTTTAGTTCTAGTGGACTTGAACTAAACCTGACAATTGTAAAGCTTATTTGCAGGTAAGCATGTCTTCCAGGACAAAAAAAAAAAAAAAAGGGTGTAATAAAAAAATACAATAGTCTACTAACTAAAATCTAAATGAGACTATCAAAGAATTCTTATGAAAGCTAAGTAGCCACAACGCTGCACGTTTGTGAAAGAATGAGACTTGCAACTCCAAGATGACCCAGTGAGGAGGGGCTGTACAAAGGCCTCTTGTCTCCTGATGTTAAATCATTCTTGTTTTTGACAAGGGAAAAAAAAGCAAGAGGTGAATAGATGGTGTTTTTTCAGACCTATGCAAACAGCTTTCTGCTTCCGTGTTTGGCTTCTTAATGAGCTGATGTGCCATCTGATGTTACAAGACACAGCTCAAGTTCTTCTGTGGTAATCTGGGACTCAACAAGAAATTTGCTTGGTTAGGAATTTATTTTGTAGAATTTCAGCTTGCTGATTTTGCTGCAAAATTAATTGACTTTTCCGGGGCAGCTAAATGCCGTGAGCGGGAAAGAATAAAATTCAACTCACTACTTTTGTGGTGAGTGTACAAGTCAGTACGAATGCAATATAATTTTTTTTTTCTCTTAAAATCCATGGATGTTTTAAATCACCTTGCCTGGTACAAGTGACTGGGAGTTCCAGCTGAGCAGCTGGTGCTGAAACAGGGTAGTGTCTATTAAATACAGGACTTACCAGTGGCTCCCCTCCCTTGCAGTCGAACTGTGCTCTTCACTATCCCATGACTTATTGTCATTTCAACCTAAATTGTCCTTCTCTTTAATCTTTCCAGAATTGTTGAAAAAGTTTTGCTGTATGAGCTGCGCTGTTTGCCATCCCACAAATAGTAGCTTTTCCTGGATGCATAAATATTTTTCTCATTGGATCGGGTTACCAAAGTATGGATTTTTTTTTTTTTTTAATTGATTTTTCTTCCAGGATCAAGGGGGCATGGTTGAATTGAAAGTGATAGGATTTGAAAACTTAGCTGCAGGGAGCAGAAAGCTGTTTAGCTGCTGATGGCAAGCTGCACCAGGCTATTTCAGGGAAGAACTGAAGCAGTCAGCGTGCGATAGGCAAGACCCAAACTTTCACTGGTGGGGTGTGCCTCTTAGAACACAGCAGGGGACTCAAAAAAAAATAACGGCCTTAAAACATCTCCCCAACAACTTCCTTTCCTCCTGGATATGAAGCTCACCACATGGGAAAAAGCAGGAATGTTAGAATTAAGCTGAGATTTTGTGGTGAACTAAGAGGGACTGGTGGTGCTGTGACTGACCAGTGGAAAGAGTTGAGGTCATGACTGAAGCCACCCAGTTTGCGTCTTAGTGTAAAGAGTTTCCCACTTAGAGCTCACCCTGGAGTTGCATTTCTAGCTTTGCAGGCAGCTTCTTGAACGTGTTGCTTTGTCTGTTAGTGTTTGCTTATTCCCCATGCATGTTTTCCACAGGCGGCATCTGGAAGGTTCTGTATTTGAGATTTACCCCCTGGTTGCACTACTATAAGTATATTCTGGCTACATCTGTCATGATGTTTTCAATTTGTAACAGTATAATTATTAAGATTCATACACTGTGCAATAAATTGAAGTACTTTAGTTTAAAAGAAAATTAAAGACTTTGGCTCGGATCCTGAAAATGTTTATAATTGGGAATTATCCCAGTTAATAGAACTTGTAATTTATAGAAAGTTTGTATGTTCAAATGTCCTCGGGGTAAGTCCCTCTACGTGTCAACTTCAATAAGCTGTTTGTGAATGTTTTGGCCTGTACTGAAGTTATTTTCTCTGCTTATTGGCAGATGTCGATGAATTAACAACTATAAAACGAGAACTGAATTACAGAATCTCGGTTCAGTCGGCAAAGTTGCTACGCCTTCTGAAGCAGAAAGACAGGCTTGTACATAAAGTCCAGAAGAACTGCGATATTGTCACAGCTTGTTTACAGGCGGTCTCCCAGAAACGATGTAAGTACTTTCTGTGTGTGCGTGTACTAGTGCAAGCAGTTTATTTCAGTAATGTGTCAGGTATTTCAATTAAGCCCTTGGACTTGATTTAACGTCAAGAGGCCAGGCTATGCTATTCCTTAGATATGACTGGCTTCCAGTGTTGTCAATGGCAGCTGGGAACGGGCAAAGTTCAGGTACCTCAGCCAGGTACGCTGCCCTAGCCTCAGCTTTGTCTATTGGTTAGACAACTAACCCTTACTGTAGGTTGTCTGCCAGGCTTTTTCAGCTTTAGTTCACAGAAAGTCCAAGTTTAATTTTCTGGTGTGCATGCTGTGTTTAACCGCATGCTTTCATATGGTTATAAGGGAGATGCTAGAAGTGGAAGTTCTTCTCACTGGAAACTGTCTTCCCAGAGCACTGTCAGTAGTGTGTAACTCCTTTTTATTGAGTTGATTCAAGATGAGGAGTATTAGTCAAAACAAACCTACTTCCCTCAAGCCTCTTTATCAGCAGCTGTGTTTTTGGAGGTTCAGAGAGGGTGCATGGGAAAGAGGAGAAATGTTTCTCTTTAATTGTTTAGCCTTTTCTTTCAGCACACTGAAACCTTTTTATTTGACTTGGCAAAGTTGTCATCTAGAAATAGGCTGAAGTGCTTTTGTTAGTTTTGCTAAAGTGAAACTGCATGTAATGTCGTAGGTAAAAATAAGTAGAAATTATACCTTTAGAAAGGACACGTGAAAATAACCTAATGTTCCCTGTCTTATTTTTTCATTAACATGCAGCGTGACAGGTACAGAAATGTTCAGGTACAGTAAATAAAGCATGGTGTTTTCACAAAAATGCTTATAGGAGCTTTGACGTGCATGTAAAAAATTTTATTAAAAGAATCTTACTGTAGTGGCATGTGCTAATGTAGTTTCGTTAAGGGTTTGTCTATTACTGTGAACCTTAATTTTTAAGCGTTTAAAAGTGTTCCTTTGTTTTACTTAAACCTAGCATGAAGTTCTTGGCCATCATGTGTTGCGTAGGCATATTTCTTCTCACTTACTCATTTTCTTTCTCAACATGAGCTTGATAATTGAGTCCTCAGTGCCATTAACACTTAAGCATATACTGTGGTCTTCTTTTAAATGAGACTGCTTTAATTTTGCATGTATTTGAGTATTTAGAGGATTTGACTATAAATTCTGAAAGTCTGAGCATCCTGACCTCATTTGTTAGGTAAAACCCTATTGACTGAAAGGGATATGGGATTTCATCCTAAATATGAATGTGTTTTTACAAATTTCAGGTAGCATTTTACACTTAAATTAATGGGGCATTATGTTTAAGATGTGACAGTAACAATTGAAGTTTTAAAGTAATGCAGTTTATTGACTAATATCCATGCACGTGCATGCAGGTTTTTGATGACTATGTGTGGGTTTGTGTATTACAGCTCTTTAAGTGAGATATTTTTATTATTAATATAGCCTATTTACCTACTGTTAATTTTCAGCTTATATTTTTGAAAATCCAGATGTAGGTATTCCAGGACAGCAAAAACTTAATTATTTCTTGCTTTAAGATCTTGTTTGAAGCCACTGGGATTTTTTGAATGACTCCTGATAAATTCAGTTGCTTTGGAATAGATTGAGACTGTGATTTTTATTTCTCAGTATACATGTACTAGCACTATACAGAGAATGTGGGAATAAACTTTTACTGTAGGATGTACAACTTTAAATTTCCTGGTAATCGTACCTTTGAGGCAATATTTGATCAATAGCTGTGCAAAGCCAGGCACAACTGCTCTTCTCTCCAACCGTCTATTTCCTGTGTAGTAGTAGGAACCCTGGGTAGGATATGAATCAAATTGGAGAGATGATCTCGTAATATAATCACTCCTGTGATATTGACTTCTTTGGAGTAACAAGATAGAGGTTTGTTCTGCAGCATTGTGAACTATTTCAAATCCATCTTAGAAAGCAGAGTGCTTTATGTGCGTAATTATATCATTTGAGAAAAGCAGAATTCAGTAAAAAATAAATCACGGCTTTGCAGCTATCATCTAAAGAATGCGCAAAAGACATCTCATTCTTTTCTCTCTTCCTGTATTTTTTATAGTGACAGCTTGCTTATATTACTAAATATATTTTGACTGATCAGATTGCAATTCAGAAGTTCTTTGAATCATAAATTTTGATTGTCTGTCATTTTAATTTTAAAAAAATTGAATATATTATCTATAAATTATTTATAAGTAACATTATCCAACTCAATTGTAACTCAGTCTGGCTGGAAGCAAGCAGGAATGCTTAAATCTGATTCAATATAAAATAAGCTGAAGTTATATTAACAGAAAGTTCATTAATATTCTCTTGTATTTTTAATGGAGAAATAACTTTAGTAGAAAATTTCATAAAGAGATTATTAATTTGGTGCTATATAGCTATGGTGCTCTGTACATGTAATAATTTAAATGGGTCTCATGCTGTGTTCAGAAAGACTCTTGGTATTCTCTGTTGTAATACCTGTTTAGAAACTATGATTAAAGATAAGTATTACTCCTCTGCTAATTCAGCATTGACTGTTGTATAGAATTCTCTAAGGTAACAATAAATATCAGCTTTCTAGTTTTTCTTTTTCTCTTCCTGGTTTGATTTAATGCAGAGCCAGTAGAGGGAGACAGAATATTTAATTTTGTGCAGAGATAGAAGTGTATCTCAGGTTTTCATAGCTCAGTGGCTTTCGCATTCTTTCTTTAAATGTGAAGGGAAATGCTTTACAAATGTAGTCAGGCAATAACTGAATGAAAAGATTTAAATTCAGGCTGACAAATAATTGTTATTCACAAAGGAACTATTAGGTTCCTTATGTGAAGTAGTTGAAAAATGGTGAGAAATTACTTCTTAATTATAACTGAGATCATTAATTCCCACATGGTTGTAGAGGTTTTTCAGACGCTCCTGACTGAGAGAGCTCAATGTTTTGGAGTCCAGCTACAGAATTTCAGAGGTTTATGTGTATGCTTATTAGCAATACCTGTGATGTCTTTGAGTGCATCTTAACTGGAAAGTTAAGAAAGCCAGCAGCACAAACTGGCATCGTCTTAATTGGGCCCAGATTGGTACCCTGTGTGTTCCCAGGGGATGGACAGAGTTTCCCGGTAGAGGACCGGGCTATGAAGTCTCCCCAGTTTCTGAGAATGTGTTGCTGGCTCTGCAGCATCAACTCTCCTCACAGGGAGTGGAACTCAGAGGGAACTGGGAAAGCCTTGCCTGATGGTGTAGTAGTATGAGTTGGTCAGGAGAGGACTTGGCAAAATCACTATCATCAGGTGTCTCTGCATAAGTGCAACTGAGATATGCAAAAGTACTCGCACATCTAGGTTAAACTCCTGTTTTCTCCCTCCATCCAAAGTTTCTCTTTAGCTTCAGCCCTGCTTTTTGTGTTCTGTGCTTTAAGACTTGAAATATATATTAGAGGAGGATGTTCTGTATTAAAAATTAAAAATAACAATTTCTGTGAAATTTCTAGTGTTCATTTGCAACTTAAAGAGAGACTATCATGTACTTGCTGTGTTCAACTCTAATTTAGATTTCCAAGTGGGTTTCCCAGTTGGTCATTCATTTAGAAAACTGTTTCATTTTCAAGGTGTTGGTCTGATACATTTTAAATTTAACTCAGTACCTCTGATGTTTGAAGCCAGATGAATCTGCTTCAGTAACCTTTTATAGCAATAGATAGTTAATTGATCTGTCAAAAGTAGGTTCCTCCTTTGATGTGGTTAAAATAGGAGGTTTACTTCTTATGCAGTCTGATTTCATGTGAGTCATCCTCAAATGACTCAATTGGCTGCACGTTTCAGTTCAGTAGCTTTCCTATTGCCTCATCTGTGTTTGTGTCCTTGTTTACAATACTAGTCTGTACCCTTCGTGGGTGCAAATGAATTTGATCCTTTGAATTGATGCTGTGGCTTTTTGAAATGCATATTTAAGAAATGTTGCTTGTGGCTACTTCTTGTTTTTCCTAATTAATTGTTCTTACTTGATCTTTTGTCCTTTGAAGCCTTTTGGTGGGGAAAGGGACATGGAACAAAACAGGATCATGAGCTTGAAAATGTCATGGTCATCTTGTTTGTTTAAACTGTTGCCAAAGGTAGGCTGAATTATCTTTACCATCAGTTGCCTACTTGTAGCAATGCGTGTATAAATAAATAGAATATTGAATTTTAATTATTGCTATTTTCATCAAACTGTTAGTTATGCTGCACAGAGCGAAGGCTTTCTCTGTTACTGATGACTCAATACGTGGAGGTGGTCTGAGGATTGGTTAGCAAGGATTTTGTAATCCGTTCTATGTTCTGGGCTGGTTTGCAAGGAGTGAAGTAACAGCATAGTTAGAAAAGGAGAGAACCTGTATTGAGGGATGCTGGAGCTTGGCTCAGTGGGGATGGTGGCTGTGTGCCTGGTCCATAAGCTGCATTAGGCCACTGGGCAGCAGTCCTTTTGATCTGGATGGTGGAGGTCACCTGCTAGTTCCTTGGGTATGTGCTGTGCATGAGAGAAAATGACTGTAGATGTTAGGTGTGATCTTAACTGGCTTGTTCACTGTTACCCAACATTATTAGTAAGTTGTGTGATGCTTAAAAATATTCCTGGAGAACCCTTCAGAAGAGCCATCTATAGTGGTGAATATAAAATTAAATGCCATTTGATTATTGTATTTCATCCAACTTCAGCCAGTGAGGATTCTGGGAAACCTGAAAGCTTATTCCATTGCAATAGGAGCCTGAACTGAGAAGGATTACTTCCCTTTTAACACTAGGCTCGGAGCAGAAGGGCTGCAAACAGCATCATTCATTGCTGTGCACCAGGTCATGAAGAACTGTTTCAATGAGTAGGTGTGTGTCATGTTTAGTGTTTGTCAATGTAAATTAGATTGTGTATTCTGGGTATCTGTTAGTGAGTCTGGGAGAAAGAAGAGAAAAGTGAGTGTTATCAAACATAATACCAACAGTGTGGAACACTGAACAAGATGTTGATGCTTTGCAAGGGCAACGATTTTTGTTTCTAAATGCCACTGGGAGTTCACTATCATAGTATTTTATGCAGTTTTGGAAGTTATCTGCATGAAAAGTGACATCTCTCTGTAAAAGGCTGACAACTAATCACTAACTGAAGATTTCTAGGGAGATTTTAGGTAGTGAGTTCCATGCTTACTTTCTTTTGATGAGAATATGATCTAAGAACTGGTCTTTGAGCAGCACAGCCAGGATGCTGACACTCAGGGAAGCAGTGTGAGGGGCAGTAGTTTAACAGAGCAGCAAGTCAGTAAAATTCTGCTACAGAAGTATGCTATTCCATTGCCCCTCACAGGATGTTCTTCTAGAGAACTATCAACTAAGTTCCCAGCCTTAAAGTGTGTTTTTGCTGCTGGTGGAATGTGCACACAGAGCATGGATCTTGTAGGTAATGAGTTTTGACATCATTGATCACTCGATGAGCAGTAGCATTGGTAAGCACTATGGGGAGAGACCACCCCACTTTGTTGTCTCCAGCCAGCTCTTCAGGGTGGTCTGCAGTAGCCCCAGAGAGCTGACTGGTGTGTGAGTCCACAGAAGCCCTTGGCTGGCTAATTTGAAATACCTCAGCTGACTGCCGCCTTCTCTTGCTGCTATTTTCCACTGTAAAAACAAAGCTGTATTATAAATTCTGAATTGGAAAACTATCCAATCAGTTTCCTTACAAACTTGGCAAATTGTGTGATTGTGCAGATTTGGTATCTCTCAGAAGCCACGTTGGGGCTAATTTCAGTTTATTGACTCCTTGGATGAAGTAAAGCTTATTTCCTTTTCTGGTGTTAAAAAGGAGATAATATTTTTCTCTTTTTTCCTAGAAAGGAAGAGGCTGGATTTGCCGTCTGATTTGGTCATATCTGGACTGCAAAGTTCTTGTGGTCTGTGCAACTGCAGAATATCAAATTCAAAAGATGGCAAGAACTAGTGCTTAGAGCAATGCAGAACCTGGAATCCTCACTCTGAGGGAAGTTCTGCTTTAAGAATACAGCAACTAAAATATCTTGTTCCAGCACGAAAAAACACCCACTCAGAAAAGTCAATTGCTTATGAAGCAAAATTCAGAAAGCTTACATTTTGAACTAAAATGCTTTGTTCAGATTTTTGACACCTCACCCTTTTTCATTTCGTGTTATATAACGAGCCATTTTCAAGTAAGATGTTAAAATCTTTAATCCTAAAAAGATTTTAGAATTTGGAAAGATATTTTCATCCAAGATAACATTCTGCTGTGAAGGACTTTGCTCTCCACAAGCTGGTATATTATGGCACAGCTCTCCATTCAAGTGGGTCCCAACCAACTTTGTTACTGAGCTCTTTTAGCATTTAGAAAGATGTTTTCATCCAAGATATCTTGGGGTGAGAGTGAAGTGGGGCTAAATTGTCTAAAGTGTGTTGTGTAGGCGTGTTCCGTAGTTGGCTTCAGCTGCTGAGGTGAAAGGGGCACCCTGTAATGGTCACTTGAGGTGGTGAGAGCGTCAGCCACTGCTAGTCTAATTACAACCAGTTTTCTTCCTTCCCCTCCCTTCCTCCCAAATAAATAGTTCTACAGTATTTATTTTTTTTATTATGTAGAAACTTGATAGGATAGTAACAGCCAAATGTGGTTACAACACAAAAAATTATTCCTGCAGAATAAGTACTTCATTGTTTATCATGGAACTGAACAGTAAATTCAATAAATCCTTCTGTAAGCAATAACTTGGCTGTTGAATTTAAACCTAGTTTGCAACAGAAAATGCAGATTATTCAGTATAGGAACGTATAGATTGCAGAATTGCCACCAAATTCTTGTCCTGCAATATTTGGTATGGGATGTTGTGAATATTCTTTGTCAGTGTGCTAGCAGCTGAGGCAACAGTGAAATGGTGGAGTTAGTGCTACACCTGAGACTATGTTTATTTTGGGCATGCATACAACTCAAGAGATTGACTGCTTGGCTTCTTTTCCGTATTCTGTGTAACTGTAATGCTGTTGCAAAGTGGTGGCTGACCTTGCGGGATTAGTTTTGTGATGCATGTAGAGCTGAGTGCACGGAATTACACTTCTCACAACAGCTGTGCTGTGAAAAGTTGATGTATTGGATAGTACTTGTTACATAAAATACTTCCTGAGTATTAGAAATAGGGATTAATGCGATAGATTATTATGTGGGGTTTTTTTTTGATTACTTATCAAGTAATACTTGGAGTACTTATATACACTAATTTACCTAAGCAAAGTGGTTCTCAGACTAGTGATATCTTATTTCTCTAGTGCTGCAGTAACTTTGGAAGGGGGATTTGATCAGCACAGAGGTGGCATGCAGTCACCCGAAGGAAGGATGCTGCTGTTTGCTGACAACAACAGCCAGAACAGCCTGTTCTCCATCTACAGTCCCTGTCAGTCAGTCAGAAAGTCAGAACTAACTGTCAGACACCACTGTTCCCTCTGACAGCTATTCAGATGGATACCTCATCAGTGGTAAAGTTTGATTACTCTAATAGTTCCATGAAAAACTGGAAAAGCAAGGCTTTTCTTTAGTCACCCTGGGATTATTGTTGTTAACTGAGGCGAGGTGCTGATTTCCAGGTAGCTTCAGGACAAGCGTGAACCTGAGCTCGTCCTGCTCCAGCCCACCCTGTCTGCCTGGGGCAGGGGGAGCGTTGGCCAGGGAGGGAGGAGTGGGATGCATGGCCCGGCAGAGCAAAGGGCTCAGCCCGCAGGTCCCTGTGCGAAGGCAGTCACACGCTTTGCTGCAAGGGGTTGTCAGCATCCAGGGTATAACCCAGGAGTTCATTGCCTTAACTGGGAACATGCGAGGAAGCCAAAGGCCACGTGTGAAGGAGTGATGCGCAAGAAGCGCACCTGAGCGCACTCGTATTTCACAAATCCTTTAGATGCGCTTCTGAACCGATGGCTGATCGTGCTCCGATTCCTGCAGGTAGTGAAAAGCTATGGCAAATGTTGGACAATCAAGATGTAAGGGTTTATTTGTGTGTATAAGCTCGCAGCGGGGGTGGCTTTGTGAGCTGCATAACTATAATACCACGTCATTGCAATCTTTAATCTTTCTCTGACAAGCTTTTGGATGTGGAAACAGCCCGAGAGAAAAAGTTGGGCAATTAGATTGTATGCATAACCTTTCACAATTGTCAAGCTTAGCACTGCCTCCTCTTTTATTCTTCTGGGGATTACACTTAAGTACGAGTAGCTGTGCTGTTCTTTTTCTAACATTTCATTTTCCTAATGAAATGTTTTGGAGTTTTTTTGTTTGGTTGGGTTTTTTTTAAACATTGTGAACTTGTAGGAGGGTTAATAGGGCTTCACTGAAAAGGCCCAACAGGGTACATGGCCTTTAAGTAACACAGATGCGTTTCATCTCCGAATATGGTACACGCTAAACATTCTTTGGTTGATTTAGTCTTTGAAGAAAAGATTTCCTGGATACTGAAGATCAAATGGAGGATAACAGCTGCTTGGGATAATTAGTGCTAGGAATAGACTGATTTATGGAGCATCAGGCAGTGCTAGCAGCTATGTTTCTGCAGCTTTGTGAGATAAGCTTGACTTTTAAAAACAAGATGCTAGAAAAGTGGGCTGTGAACTTAATCTGTTTGGATCAATAGTCCTGCTTATAATTCTGTGCTGGAGCAGCCCTGGAAGAAGAGTTAAATGAGAACATCAGATTTTAAAATGCTTTTCTCCTTGAAGCTGTTAATAACCTGCATTTGACTTACTGGGCAGTAAATGAGTGCTCCTCACATACCCTTGAAATTTGCCAAGGAAGCCAAGTCCATGTTCTGTCTCCACTTTACATCATCTTATTAGAATAGTTTCTAGAAAGAAAGTGACACAAATTTATCATTTATATCTCTTCCTTAGTAAAAATTAGAAACCTCTTGCTATGTTTTGTCAGCAGGGAAACAGCTTCTAAATTTAGTTCCCTATAAACTGTAGTTACCTCCCTAAAATCACAGCAACCTGATACTGATCAATATGTCTTCCATGCCATCCATACAATACATGTGGCCAAAATATAGAGCATGAACAGTTTTTGGTTCTTGGGTTTGGTTAGGCATCATTGATAGCTAACAGTTTCGTGTGGGTTTGGTTTTGGTTTTTTTTCTCCCTAATATGTTACTGTTAATTTCGTATCTCGTCTAATGGTCATTGGCAGCAATAGCTATTGGGCCTTGGATCCTGTGGGACTAAAGGAGGTCAGAATGGGGAGATAATCAATATACATAGCTGATCATTTTTAAAAAAAAGAATAGTAATCTGAGGAATTAAATATTACTAGTATTTATAGTAATGCCTAGAGAGGCCCAGTGATGTCAGGAACCTAATGAGCTAGTCACTGGACAAACATGTTACAAGGCTCTCTAAAAACAAAACTTTTAATGAGACAAGACTACTTGAAGGTGGGTAAAAGAAGCACGTGTTCAGGGGAGTGAAATGAGTGCTCCCAAGCTATGCAACAGTAAATAAACAACCAGAGCTTTGCTGTTACCAAAACTCATGCTTGCATGGTATTGTACATGTTCAAAATCAGTTGTAATGGCTCGAGGCTTCAGTACTAAATGAGCCTTTGATTAATCCTAAACATGTTCAGTTCAATAAACTTGTCCTGTAAGAGTGGGTTATGAATTGAAATTTAGTCATTTCACTGTTGAGTAAAAAAGCTTGGAGTAGTAATGTTGTGACTGATAACTGTTTTCTCCTCTTCGTCTTACTCGCAAGCTTCAGAAAAAAATCTGTCTCTGCATCAAACTTGCTTAAATGACTAACGTATGTACTTATCTTCAGGAAGGGGAGGTGGCAATTTGAGGTTCATTTGCTTTGTTAGCTGCTCCCTTTCCAACACTTGCAAAATGTGCTCTGCGAAGCTATGACCCATGTGGGAGATGAAGGGAATTATTATAGTGGTCTGGAGGACTTGGGGCTGCAATAGCTTCACATACGTGCAAAATGTTATGGGAAAGTTTTCATTTCTTTACAGAGCTTGTGGCATCTGCAGACGGGAACCAATATATCTGTGATCAAAGGACTTGAGTGGTATTGGAGGACTTCCATATTGACTGATGAAGATTTGTAGTTCCAAGAGCTCTATGAGGCTTATATGAGCTTCTCTTGGAGTGAATCCCATTGCCCTCCCCGACTCCCAAAGGGATTTCGTTTCCATTTCTGTGTAACAGAGCTCTGTCCGCGGAGGCCATGTGTGCTGGGAGAGGGAGGATCCGTGCTGGAAGTAGGACTCTGTTATCCTTGGCCAGTGCAGGAACAACCTGTCTCTTTGCTATGTCTCTAATAAAAGCCTTGCACAGCCTGAGCCTAGTCTTTGATGGATGTCCTTAGCGTTACTGCAGAGCAGGAGTAAACAACGTATGTATAAGCATGGTCCCATTCCCATAGTGCTTCAGGGTTAGTAATTTTTCTAACTTTGCCAATTAGTTTTTAATCTAAGATCTTTGGTAGTGTTCTGTCTGTGGATAATTTTGTCTTGGGGACATAGGGTGATTTTTGCTTTTGTTAATTATGTTGGGGGGATTAATATCTTGCAGTTTCTGAAATAGCAGTTCAGACCAATGAAGCTGGTGATCTACACTGTAAAATTCAATTTCTATGCTAAATGTTAAGCAAATAATCAGATTCTAATAAAGGAAGAGCAGCTCAGTTTTAGAGCTGGGAGCCTACAATCTGCTATGATCTCCATTCTTCTGCAAACATCTTAAGCATGCCTACAAATCATACCTGTCAGAATTCTTTTTTTTCATATATTTCATTAGTTTTTCTGCTATATCGGTGACTTGTTTTTTAAAATGACCACGTAGTATTTAAGAGGTATTCTAAGGTGTGAATACTGGCCAAGATATGCATTTACTTTGTATTGTTTAGCAAGGTTAGGGAACATTTCTTAATTTTTATAATCCTCCTTTTCAGCAATATTTTTATGTAGACTTCTTCTTAATATGTTCCTTATCAAAGTAATATTTTTAATTCTGTGCTTCAGTAGAGACAGTTAATTTCTCTGACAAAAAAAAAAAAGGGGGGGCATATGTTCCCTGATACCTCACTTCAATTCATTAGTTTGTATTTAATTTAAAAGATCCTCACTATGTATTCTATTGAGCATGTAAGCATTGCTAGGACTTTTATTCCAGTTGTTAACTTTTGACTTTATGCTACTGGTTACTACAGCAGTTAAAATTTATTGTTACTTTAGCAATCCTTGCATGACTTGTCTTTTACCTTGCTCATGAGATGCAACTATCTGCTTAATGTAACTGCATAGGATCTGCTTTACTGTTACGGTTGGCACATCAAGGAGATGAGTAAAATAAATTAAATTGACTCCCTGCCACCCCTTTTATTTTTTTCATCAGGACAACGCAGATCACTGTGCTCAAATGGCTTATAACTTTAGAGTTTGTTTATACAGTCGAACCAAATTAGAAAAAGAAAAACAGAAACCTGGATGCTGTTGTTTAATTCCACCCTCTCACCCCAATTTCACAACATGAGAAGGTTCATCCACTTACTTATCTATCATTTTTCTCTGATTAAGAGCTTGTTGGAAGCACTTGGGACATAGAAAGCTTCTGCAAACTTCCTCCCCCGCCACCCCCCACCCCGGTTTACTTTTGTCCTTTTGGAACACACGTGTACGTACATAGGTGTTCACATGAGTGCTAGGTGCCTAAACTTCCCTTATGGTCATTGCAGATCTAGTCAATATGTTGCTCTCATTGCTTTAATATCCAAAGCTCTTCACAACCTACTCTTCTCTGTTGTCACGTCCTTGTCATTTCTTGCTCAGTATTCAAGGTTAGCTCATGCCTCCTACCTCCATCCCACGCTTCACATTTTAAAACAAGCACCTTCTCAATTTCCCCCCATGTTGGTATTTCCTGGTAGATGTTTAGCCATGTTGAACTTGAGTTGATTAAAACCCAATCCCTCAGCCCTCTTACTGACCTGATGCTACCTCATTGTCCTTCTTCATGTGTGTCCCTTGGTACTCATCTTTGCCATGAAGCCTACAGAAACACAACAGCAGCTCTTATGTTAACACTACTGTTTGCCATGCTTTCCAGTATCATCTTGCTGTCTCCCTGTGCTCCTCCATATGCTGATGTGTTTTGTTTTCTCTTATTTCTTTATTTTAAAGCAGGTGGTCTGGTTTTTTTGCTGTGCTTGTGCAGTGCTTACTACAATAATGCTGCAGCCCAGAACAAGGATTTATGGGCCCTGCAGAGAATACAAATAGTTTTAATAGAATATCAGGCTTACTCAGTTATGCAAGTTTGTTGTCCTCTATTACTGGCATAATAAGAGGAACTAAGTTACTCCTGCCTTGTGATCAGGCAATATTATATTTATACCCCTTTTTGTTTCTCACCCGGATGGTTCCATGTGATATCTCTGCCTTGTCCTTTCAGTGCAGCCATCGAACCCTGTATTAAGATCAAGGTTTCCACATTGCATCTGTTCTGTAATGTCAGAGTAGATTTTTTGTTTTCCTTCTGAAATATTTGAGGTGCCTTTGATCTGTGGTATGTGATGTTTAAAAAACATGACTTGGTTTCTACTTTTCAGGAATTCTTTCAATTCTGTCCTGTTAAGCTCTGGGAAGAGTCACTTCCCAGCGATGGGCCCGGAGTGAAATAGGTCACTGTTTGTACTCAGCCCATTGGCACCAGTTGCTGTCACTTGTGTGCTCAGGGTTGCTGCGTTATCAGCAAATTAAATTCTTCCATCCTCAAAACCAGTTTTTGCCTAGGAGCTCCGGGTGCTGCAGAATACCAGCTTTTTAATGGTGTGATGGAGAGAGTCAGTGAGGAGAGTTAATAATTTGTGATGTAAAGCATCTGAATATTAACATATTCGTAGCTGTCAGTGTGATTGTGTTGTAGGGACAGGTTTAAGAAAAGCTTGTAAATTATACTGCTGAGTGGTTTTCTAAAGAACTTGGGAAAATAGGGTCTTTGGACTGTACTGGATTGTGCATCGGTCTGGCAGAGAAGTACATGGGGTTCTGCTGTTGCTGCCTTAGCCCTGGTACCGTGCAGATGTCAAGTCTTTCTGCGCTGTTCTCATTCATGGAAACAGCTATGTCCTCACAAATGGAGAGAGGTTATAGGCAGGTTCAAGAGGGTTACAGGCACATCTGTTCTTCTGTTTTAACAACCTGTGATGCTTTTGAGGGCTTTCATATTCTCACCTGCATGATTCTATTGCATGAGCATCTTGTGCCACTCTTGAGAACAACCTACAAATTGAGGGACTGCAGTCAGCCTTACTTGCACTGATTCACTGCCGGTGAATGTGGTACCTCCCTAGATGGAAAACTGGTCATTACAGCTCCATCCCATTGTGTTTGTAAGCTGCTAGAAACTGTTTTCACAACAGTTTTACAGATGCCTCCATGTTTTCACTGGTGATGGAAAAGTTTGGCATACTTCTCAGGCTGCATCTTATCTGCCAAAAATTTCAAGAAGCAATATGATTATGAATATTATTCAACTTTTAAATGCACTTGCTAGGTGTAACTGTCCATCACTCCCAAAAGATAAATTACAGCACATATTTGTGGGTAGCTGAGGCTGGGGTGAAGGAGAACTGGCTCTGTTGGAGGGACCTTCTCTTCTTCTCTACAGTCATCGATCCTGTCCTAATGTGTGCACATGTGTAGTACAGAACATAGGAGTGGATAGTGAGTGTGGGAGGGAAGGAGCACAGTGACAAATACTAAAAATCATAGTAAGGAATCCTGAGTCTGAAGTTCTGTCTTGGCCAAATCCTGATTGTGATAAGCTGAAGGATCATGTAGTGTGTATACATTTGTGAGCTTCTTACAGGAGCTCTTATAGTAGTAATAGCCTTGCAGATTAATTTCCTATTGAAAGATATACACTACACAGTGCTATTTTAATGATGTTCTCTAGATCAGTCCTCAGTAGATACGGCTAAACAACATGTGGGCAATATTCAGGCATATTAGCTGTAGATAAAGCCCCATGGCCAGAGCGCACTCTCTAATATGAGAATACTCCAGATACTCTCTAGTTTGTTTTAAACACTCCAAGAACAAGTGGGCTGTTTTAGGGCTTCCTTCAAGAGAATGTGCTGTTAAAGAATACTTACTGTGTTGTCAGTTTTTCAAGGGAGAAATAAGTAAGAAGGCTGTGTGCCTGATGTCTAGAGGAAGGGGAAGCATTGGACTAGAATTGAGCATGTTTGGATTTGTTTCTCAGCTCTGCTGCACGCTTCCTGAGACTAATCATTTCCATCTTAGTTTTCAGTTTCTGGAAATCATAGATGTTATTTCCTGTCTATTGTGTAGTTTATGTTTGCACTGATACCTTTCCTTTGTAGGCAAGGATTGGCTCTGCTCTTTTTGTCTGTGATACCTAATATAGGACACAGTGAGGTTCTGACCTCTTTTGTGACATTTACGTACAAAGTGATACAAATGATGACTAATGCAATGGAAAAGTTTAAAATATTCATGCTGTGTTGATGACTGTGGTGCGTCAACACGCTGCACCATTTTTCTGACTCCTACGTATTGAAAGTCCATAAAATGAACCATCTGTAGGCACAAACACAGTAGCAAAACTTCATTTTTGTATAGGTTCTAGAACCCTCCTTTGTCCAGTAAAGACAACCCTGGATGACTTGTTTGAGAGCAGAGGCCAGCTTGGTGGCAGAACTGAATCTCTTAATATAAAATAATGTTTCTCCTTCTGCCTAATGCAGATCTGTCCACTCGTAGCCATAGACTCCCTCATGTGCTCGTGCGACTGTGGATATGTGAAACAGTGCTTGGAGGTTCACACAGTAGGTACAGCTAGCTGCTAGACCAGAGCATCTCCTCGCCTGCGGTGTCTGAGGCAGCGAGTCGGTAACAGAGCCTGTAGAGCAGTGCTGGGAGCGATGGAGGTGATGCTCTCCTTGCAGGCTGAGGCGGGAGGAGCGCTGGGCTCTGCCACTTTGCGGGCTCCCATGTTCAAGGACGTGCACTGTAGCATCCTTCAGTGTCAAAGACCCAACAAGCCAGAGGCCTCTTTCCAAGCTGTCAGAGATGGCTCCATCTTGTGCGTTGGAGGAGTGTGAAATGCCAGGTGGGTCACGCTTGTTTTTAGGCTTTTAGGATCAAGCAGAAGGAAGTGGAGCTGTTTTTAGCAGGGTAGATGTTTAATAGTAGAACATATATAGAAGTGGGTAGGGTAGGAATTCTGTGCTCTGGTGGTGAAGATGGGTTAATGTATTTAACTAAATGTATTTAAAATAGATTCTTCTGGGAGAATCTCAAACTGCCTTATCCTTTCTTCCTTCCAAAGTGGACATATTTTATTCCATGTGTTTTCTCTTATACTTTACATGTTGACAGTGAAATCTTTTCTCTTTTGAAGCTCATGATGAACTAGAATGCACATCAGAACACGTGTTGGGTACAGATTAAAATTTCTTGATTTTCTAACTTCTGTAGAGCTGTTTGAAGCCAAATGGTAATTGGATTACGTTTTCTGGTAACATTTTGTGGGCTTCTAAAGGTTCTATATGGAACTCTGGGACTTAGCAGACAATGGCCCTATGATGTGGTCAATACAACAGGTTTTGCTTTGTGGTTGCAATAGATTTTTTCCTCTTATCCTATTGATACATACATGGCTTCTGATATTTGCTGTATCAGCAACTGGTGCAGTGATGCTGCCTAAACATAATTTCTAAAATGCTTTGGGATGAAACATGGCAATATTATCATACAATATATTTATTATAATATTTTTTTAATGGGTATGTGTTGCTTTAAGTATTTATGCTAACACAGGTGTCCAGGATTGTGGCAAACAAGCTTTCTCCCCAAACTCTCACCATTTTACTGGGATGTTGTGAAGTGAATCAGAACTACAGGAGGTCTGTACACTTTTCTGTGAAATAAAGAGGAGGATGTGGATGTGGAGGATGTATACAATAAATATAGTGACTCAGCTGAAGATGTCTTGCCTTTTTTACTCTTTTGATTACATGCAGTCTTCTTTGCACACATCAGAAGAGAAGCAGTGAACTGTGCCTTCCATGAATCCTGGGTTTGGGTAGTTAAAGCTCCGTGCAGACAAATGTGTCCTTTAACAGAGAGATTGGGCTGTGGCCCCATTTCTGCTGTTCCTGTTGCTGCCCCATCTGCTTGTGCTCATTCTCCTTTTCTAGCTGCCTGACTCTTACCTCATTGTCCCGGTGCAGACAGAAGAGACGATGAATGAGAAGGTTTAAGGTAAATGGAGTTGGTTTCTCTGTGTTAGTACCTGGCAGTGATCAATGATCACTGTACGGCCGATGGTAACAATCGAGCAAGTTATACACGTGAACTAGTATTCCTTATGAAGTATGCCGTGCCTTAAAAAGCCATAGTTAGCAGGTGAGGGTAAGACTGCAAAGAGTTACCAAATGAGGAGGTAAGGTTTTCAGAAAGCGACTCTGTTGCGTGGGAGGGAATAAGTGAGGAACTACAGAGGGGAAAAAACCCCAAAGTCTCAGGTTGATTATTACAAATTATCTGGAGCTGAACTATCTGGGCTAGCCAAAACAGTTTTTTTTTTTTCCCCAAGTCCTTTCTGAGTGTCATCTGTCTTATCAGTAATTGCAGATGAGGGCTTGTGGACATGGGCAGACCTCTCTGCATCTGGTGGATCAAACTAGATTCATGATGGCTGGTGACATCTTTGGGTTCAAATTTGTTGCTTTTTCACCAACTTGAAATTACAGTGATTTGTCTGTGAGCTTGAGTGTTCCATACATTTTGAGATTTTGCCATCATTGAAGACTATTTACAACTTAACAGTGGTAAATTTATACTGACATGCAGTATAAGCTGCTGACATGCAGTGTCATGCTTAGGTGTCTGCAAGTCCAGGGAGTGGTGGAGGACATGTCTCGCCACAGGCAAATCGGAGGCTTTGCCTGATCGGTGGTTAAACCCCAAATTTTCCTAAAAGCTGGGCTCTTGCCCTTAAGATATGTATATGTATGCTTAATGGGAGGCTTATCCGTGTCTCTAAAATCCACTTGTGCTAATGATCCAGTGAGTCATCAAACACATTAGTATGGCTTGGTTTCTTCATTTTGTCTCCTGGAGTTCATTTTTGCATTTTTTTCTTTCTTAAGATTAACATTGCATTAATTGGCTGGCATGTGGGAAAGCATCCTTAATGGTACGCTGGTCATTAGAATTTGCCATGTCCCAAGTCACAGAATGATTGTCCTGATTGTTTCCAGTTTTCTTACAGAGTGACAAAATGACAAGTAGGAGAAATAGCAGTAATGAGGATGCTGAATTCTCACTTCGAGAGCTGGTTATCCTCATCAGTTAAATATTGGTGTCTGTCTTAGAGCTGATTTGCAATTGTTTAAAAATTGAAGGTAGCGTATGATTATGTTCAATTTAGTGGGATGACTGATTCTCACTGTATGGATAATTAGTGCTTCCTGGAACTTTGGCTGTGGTTCCTGAGACTTTGGGCAGCGGTATGTGGTATTGGGTTAGCCAGTCTTGAAATGATCCAAGAACAATGTGGTGCTATTTGCGTATGCTGCTTAAGGAAGAGGAGAATAATATTAGAGAGATTACATGGTTATTTCTGTATTTAAACGTTTCTGTTACAGTCCCATTGGTACAATCTGTACACCTATGGAGAATAATTCATTTCAAATTTGATGCTTTAACCACTAAATCATCATCTCCAGCTGGCACTGAAATGAAGTGATTTGCATCATCTACATCAGCAGGGAAGTGTCACCTTTGTTAAAAAAAGAACCACCGACACACAGACTTAATTATCTATTCAGAGTGCAAGCTAGCAGCTCAAATGTAGTGACTTTTTTCCAAAGCCAAACCAGATATTTAAAGAGGCATGCTCAAAATCATGCTTCTGTGAAAAATTAACAGTAACTTCTAAAGATAGCTATAGCTGATCTTAAAAAAAAGGCTTGCTTCTGTGTTTTATATCGTGTATCTTTTATATAATGGACTTTGCGGCTTATCTGTTGCCAGTTTTCTCCTGTCTTTGTGAAGTGGCTGAGAAAAACATCTTTTTAATAAAGGAGCAAATTGTTGTTTCAAAGCTACAGATGTTGGCAGGTAGCCTCAGACTTCTCGTAGGTTTGTCTTTGAGCCCTACTAATGTGGTGTGATTAATCTGCTCTCCTTCCGCCAAAATGCTGAGTGGTTTAGATGGCAAAAGCTATCATTATTCCAAATAGTTTTCCATCTTGTCAATCAAACCACTAGACTGAAATTCTGTATCAAACCCTTTTAAAGGTGCTGTTAGGTCAGATGGCACTGGAAAATGCATCTGATAAAATGCTGTTGAACAGCTTCTTTTAACTGTTTAGTGCATGTATGGCACATCGTTAATAATAAGTGCGTTTGCAGTTTAGGTTCGTAGAAAAGGCTGTTACTTTAGTTGAGGATGTTCAACGTCTCTGTGTTGGAAAGTCAGAAAAACACAGCAACTGTGCAGCCCGTTGGCTCTTGCTGCTGCTGGGGCTGTCCCCGAGCAGCCCCGGCTGCAGGACTGGACCCCAGCCCTCCCTGGCATTGAGATGCTGTTACATCCATCGCTCTCCCCTTCCTCCATGGTCTGGTAGCGCTTGTGGGACTCCTTCCCAGGACAGCCTTTTGAGCGGGGCAGTGGGACATGTCCAGCTGTAGGCCAGAATCCCACATGAGAAGGCTTTTTGCTGGATGGTCAGCTCGTGTAATTCTGGTCAGACATTTCAGTATCGCCCCCTGTAAGAGCGAGACCTGTGGGTGTTGCCGGTGTTGGGTGGTCTGTGTGCTGCCCGGGGGCTGTGCCGCTCTCACGGAGCCCTTCGCTGGGCTGCCCGTGTTTCTAACCGGAGCCGCTGCTGCATCCCAGGTGGTGCTGGAGGAAGAGAGGCTGCTGGTTTATTCAGGCGGTGATGCTAGGATTGTGGGCGGGAGCAGCTCTTTTTTTTTTTTTTTCCCTCCCCTCTTTTCTCTCCCCCCATCCTTTTTTTTTTTTTTTTTTTTTTTTTTCCGCTTTCTCCTCTCCTTGTCCTCCCTCTTCTCTCCCGCACTTCGACTTTGCTGTCTCTGCACTGCAGATCCCCGCCAGCCGGGAGAGCCGCTGCCTCCCGGCCCGGCCGGACCCCCCTCCATCCTCCCCGCCATGCTTCCCTCCCCACCGCCCTAGGGCGAGCTTTGGGGTGCCGCCGGCCGGCCATCGCCCCGCGGTGTGGGGCGGCGGGCCGGGGCTGCCATGCGGCAGGACAGGCTGACGGGCTCGCTGCGGCGGGGCGGGCGATGCCTGAAGCGGCAGAGCTCGGGCGGCGGCGTGGGCACCATCCTCAGCAACGTCCTCAAGAAGCGCAGCTGCATCTCCCGCACGGCGCCGCGCCTGCTCTGCACCTTGGAGCCAGGTAACCCCTTCCCCCCTCCCCGGCGGGACGGCGGCCGCAATCCCGTAAGCGGCTTAGCGGGGAAGCGGGGGGGAGCGGCCGGGGCCCGGGGGGGGCGGCTGGGCTCGGCGGACGCGGCCGGAGGGCGATGAGGGCCGGGGGTAGGTGACGGAGGGGCGGCTGCGCCCCGGGGGGCGGCGGCCGGCGCCGACCTGAGGCAAAT
>JAOXNO010000001.1:36497914-36515427 GCA_028565335.1 Limnodromus scolopaceus
GGCCCCCGGCCCCGGCTTTCCCCCCCCACCCCCCCCCATCCCGCCGTCCCGAAGCGCGGCGGGGGCGTGCGCCTCCACCAAGTGTGTGTTTTGGATGAGGCAGCGCATCAGCTGCCTGGTATCAGCGCTGCGGCTCCGGCGGGGCGGGGGAGCCGGGCCGGCCCCAGGCGTCCGCGGGCGCTGCGGGGAGGACATCGCGCTGCCCCCTTCCCCGGGGGGCGAAGAGACCTTCCTGCTCTCCCCAGCCGGCGGACCCCGGCTCTTTCACCCGCTCCTCCCGCCCCGCAGCGCTTTTGTGCCCGGTCGCCGCCGCCTTCCCCCCGCCCCAGGCTTTCCTGCAGCCTCTCCCCGTCACCCCCGCCTTGCACGGCCGGGCCGCCGGGGCCCTGCGGTCCCCCCTCGCCTTCACCGGACCCTTCCCGCTAAACCTGCCGACCCTCGGCTTGCCGGAGCCCCCTCCTCCCGCCCTGCCTTTGTCTGCGGCAGGGTGGTGCCTGAATTCCCAACCCTGCCTTCCCGAAGGGGGAAGGCATGAGCTGCTGCGGCTGGTTTTATTTTCTGGATGCTGCTTCAGTACCAGAATCTTTTGAGGGAGCCGGTGGTCAGCCAACAACGTCTGTTTGCTCCGGGGAGCTGGGCTCTCAGCAGAAGCACTGATGGGTGATCATTGCTGAATGCTAGATTCTAGTTGCCTGCCATCAAAATTTGAGATCGTTTGTGGGTTTTTTTTATGAAGTATTGGAAATTTAAATGCCATTTGCAGTGTTAGAGCTGTCGCTCGTGGGTAAAATGTTGATCTGTTGCCTAATCCTAGACATTTATGAAGGATGCAAGCCTGAGGTCTACTGAAACACAGAACAATGCGTAGAAATATGTAAGAGTCAGTTTCCCATTGTACTGGCTGGGTGTGCATCAGCCACACGGTGCTGACTGCCTCTGCGTTTGAGATGAGTTTTGGATGCTATTATTAAGGTCTCAGATAAATTCTGGTGTAGGTTTATGGTATTGCTGTTTTCAAGGAGATGATTTCCTGATTCATAATTCTCACAGACCCCTGCTCCTACAGTATTCTTCCGGTATCCCAGGTAATTATGTTATCTGGGTAATGACATGCTTTTACTTAAACACACACAAAGACCCGGGGAGATGATTGGAGGCATAACTACGAATACCATAATCTTAAAGCAAGGAAATCCCACTGGGTTGAGGTTTCCATATTGTTTATATATAAGTAAACACAATGATGTCATTCAGGGTACGTGCTTTCATAGAGTGATGGAGACAGGGCACCTAATGAGCCCTTAAAAAATCAGCTGAATGAAGTTTCCTTCAGATTTTCTTAGTGTCTGTATCAGCTGTCTGTTTGTATTGAGAAGTTTCTGTAGACTGTAGATTTTGGATGTGCTTTGATACATCCCAGTGAGCTCTGGCTCATGATAAAAGCGATTTTTATGCAGAGTTACTTAGAATGTTACTTCTGCTTCTCATTTTGCAGAAGAAAACCTACATTTAGAAATAAATTACAGGACAAGGCTAAGAATCTTCCTGAAACAACAAGCGACAATAAGGTGGTAGTTCACGTTGTCACTTTTTCCCTCATGTTTGGACTCTCACTGCATACATACAGAGCTGCTTTAGGCCTTTTTCCTTGTTTGTTTTCAATAAAATATTTATTTGCTTTCCATGGGAGAAGTTTCAACAGCTGCTTTTAAGTACAGTGATGTTCTTTGTAAGTTCGAAGCTATGGCTTTATGGCTCACATACATGCATCAGAACAGATCATCTTCCTACGCTTTTTCTGGTTTAGTATTTCTGAAAAAAATCCCAGACTCTGCCCCATCCTTTTGTTTAACATTGCTGAAGAGTGGGGATTTGGTTTCTTCACCCAGGTACTTGGCTGACCACAACATTTTGGTCATGCAGCGGAAGACTGATAGGGTTTGGGAATCCTAAGGGTGTAATCTTCCCTCTTACAGCCTTTTGTTGTCAGGAGTCGTTGTGTATTTTGCATGGAAAAGCTACCAGGACTGGGTTTTGTGGGGTTTTACCTTTCTTTTTCTTTTTTTTTTTCCCCGCCCTTTTAAAATAGCTTTTCTGCAGTGGTTTCTGGTGACCTCATTGCAAGGGCATTGAACAGGCTTTATTTTGGCATTCCTCTACCCTGCAGAAATTTGATGGGTGCCAAACCTTTTTGTCACCTTTGGGTGTGCTTGTATTTGCGGAGCTAATAATTCATATGTGTTCCCAACACATTCCCGCTTACACGAGTTAAGTATGCTTTTTAGGTATGAAGCATCAGTTGAAAGTGTATGAACTTGAGGTGATACTGAATATGTCAAGTGACACTATAGCCTGGCTGGCTTGATGTAAAAGGGCTGAGTCGTACTGACAGCGCTTACAGTCCCCGAGAGTAGAACAATGTACCGTTGCTGCGTATACAGTACATTTCTGCCAGGCTGTCCATGCAGAGGAGCTGGGAAGAAAAGTTCCCATAAGGTCCCAGGGTTTTTTTTCTGCAAAGAGCTTGTGTTTACATAATGGAAAGGAATGTGGACGGAGGATTGACCAACAGGGGAAAATCCAGTGAAAAGGGGTGCAGGAGGTCTATGGTAGGGTTGGATGGGTGTGGGGTGCTGAGGGGGGAAGAAGCTACTTGGATTGGGGAATCTAAGTTAGTTTGTGGGGAGGAGGGAACTGAATGCAGAATTAAATGGAGTTGCTGGTAGGATGTAGTAGACTATGAAAGTATAAGGGAGAAAAGATTTTATGTGGAAAGCAGCCCTGGGGAAAGGCTGGTGATAATCCAGGCAAGAGTGGACAGGATGAAAATGACAGGACTGAGTGGAGAAAAAAAAAAAAAAGGTATGTGCAGGGGTGGGAGATTCGTTAGGGAAAGGACAATGATGGAGGTAGGAAGATTTGGGAAACCAAGAGAGATTGGAAGAGGGATGGGCATTAGTTTCCTTGAAGCTCTAAAGTCCAAGGACAAATGCAGTGAAGAGTGCAGAAACTGCACAGAGCGAGATGGTTCTTGTGCCAGAAATAAGTAACAGGCAATGAGGTGCTGCTCACAGCCCCAGCTTGCTGGTTGCCTTCCTACAGATGTCCTGCAAAGTTCCTGGGTGGGTGGTATAGCCTTTCCTTGCTCTGTCTGTACTGTTTGTGATGCAGCATTTTTTACTTGCTTACTTGCTGTATTTTTATTGAGAAAGGCTGTAATATTTTGGTTTAGGACATGTAAATTTTTTGAAATGGATAGGAATAAGGAACCATTCCCATATGGTGTGTGTCTCACTCTCCATGGCTCGTTCCCTCTCCTGTCACAAAGCCATCACTTAATTTGATTTTGGGAGTATTTCTGACTGGGAACAAATAAAGGGACGCAGACTCCATGGACCGAGAAGTTCCTTGCCATATTAAAGAGAGAATGCCATGTAGTCTTGTATTACCTACCACATGATGATATTCTTATTTCTAGTAATTTTCACACCTATCTTAATTGTCTGCTGTGATTTAATAAACTTAGAAGATGGAGATTCAGGGGTCTCATTTCAGCCTCATTCGATCGAGAGAGACAGCTATTTGTGCCTCTTTGTGAGCTCCAGGGTAATGATGTTCATGTAAATAATAGATACATTTAACCTTATTATGTTGTATCTTACTGTGCTTGATCTTTGCAGACTTGGCTGTCTCTCCTTGCATCTTTCTTAGGAAATTTATAAGAGCAAAGTTGTTACTGGGGTCTCTAAGTCTTAGAAAATTGTGAAGTGATTTAATATTTGGCTGCTGAGTTGGAAATTAATATGTGATTGTTTTGGAAGATTATTGCTTCTTTGCCACAAGGCAGTGTTAGATAGCTTGTCAACATTTGTTACCTTAACAAAAGGAATTCTTGGTCGTGATATCTTTTTGTATGTATTAGGGTTTTCCAGTAATTGCGACCAGATTGCTTGGGAACAAGGCTCACTTTTTCGCGTTTACAGCGAACGTGATACAATTTCATCTTAGTAGGTTACTGGCATTGCTTTGCATTATTATGAAAAGATTTATCTATTTGGAGTCCCTGCTGAGTGCCATGGAGCTATGGGGAAGAATACTAATAAACAGTTACTTCCAGGAATAACTGCTAATCCTTTAATGTTTTTCAAGACATTTCTATTATGGCTTTAAGCTTTTATTTTTCTGGATCTGATAAGCATGTCTTTTAAATCTGGAGCAGGGAAAAGAAAGCACCAGTCTCCAGGTCTCAGTGATGCAATTCTAAAATGCTAAAATTGTAAACAATACTGGGTTTTATGTGAATTTTCTTTTTTTCTCTTCCCTCTCCCCCTACCAAAGAAGGCAAAAAAGAAAAAAAGCCTTGAAGGAGAAGGCTTTGTTTTTAAATATATATTTATCAAGCAGTAGGTTTTTAAAATTACTTATCACCACTTCAGTATGCAAATACTGAAAGGCATTTTATGTTCCATAAATAGCAAATACCACTAGAGTTTGGGTTTCTGTCAGACTCGCAGGCTTAGTCCTCCAAACCACTGAGTATTAGTGGTGAGTTGATTAGCATGGAATCTATATGCTTAAACTGTCGCAGGATTAAAATCTGGGGTTTAATAGATATGGCTATTAAAATATATATTCAAAATTATTTGGCTTGATAGTCTAGAAAGACAAGAAGGTATGCATAGCATAATTTTAAATATGGAGCAATCCATCGTGTTAAATTACAAAGGAAAATATAAAGAAGGGCTTTAGTCTTTATGCCGGAAGACTTGAGGGAGGTGACGCGACGTGACGCGGGGTTCAGCACCTGAGCGCTGGACAGCGGCATTTGAGGGACCGAAGAATTGTCCATTTAAAATGTGGGATATAAAGCAAATGACAAGTGTTACTGGTCTTCGGGTTATGCATATTCCAATGACACAATCAGGATCCGGTGTAGGCCGAACTTGAGATCCTAGTGTTCTATGTAATAGAACTGTATTTTATAGACTACTAGCAGGCATGCTTTGTAACAATTAAAATAATTTGCTCATATGGCCAAAATAAAATCCAAGCTTAAATGACAATACTGGCCAAATGTGCTTTACGTTCTGAGGAATTCGAAAACATTTGATATTCTGAGCAATAAGATAATTTTAGCACCTCAAACTTAGAAATGAGTGATTTAATGTCAAGAAGTTGAAATAGATGGAAAGAAACTGCATATGATAGTTTTCAGTGTACAAACATACAGTTTGTAGAATAGTGAACCACTTGATTTTTTGTTAAATGAGTTGTACTGAACTACATCATTGGAGTAAAGAGGGTATTACTATATTTTAAAAACATTCCATGCACTTCTTAACATGTGAATGAATCCACTGTGAAGACAAGAATTCACAGAAACAGGTTGAAATGTAGTTGTTGAAATGGGTAGCTGAAATCGTGTGTTCTTACTTCACTTTTGTTTTTGTTTTTTCTTCTGAACTAAATGAAAATAATGACCATAATTTTTTTTCCTTTCTGTTTCTAGGGGTTGATACAAAATTGAAATTCACTCTTGAACCATCTTTAGGTCAAAATGGCTTTCAGCAGGTAATATGATTCATTTTTTTCTCTTGTGTTTGTGAAGGACTGAGTTCTGTTCAATCAAGGTACTTGCCCTCGTTCAAAAGTGCATCTGTCATCATAATGTCGGCTTATTATTTGCAATTGCATCAAGAGCTGTTCAGTTGGAACAGTGGAACATTTGGGAAAATAGGTGTTCATTGTTTACTCAGATATCTCATAAGTCTTTGTGTCCTAGAATATTATGTTTTTGTTACATCATTGAGTAATTAATGTATATTTTTCCTGTGAGTGGATTAAGTAGTTAAACTCTGATATGTGTGCAGTAAAATGAAATGAATTGCATGTCTGCAGTGTTGTAAATGTTGCTATATGGCTGCATTAAGCTAACAGTGGATTTTATAAAATTTTGGATGCTTTTGCTTTTAGTGGCATGATGCACTCAAAGCAGTGGCCAGATTGCCGACAGGCATACCGAAAGAATGGCGGAGAAAGGTAGGTAGACGTGTACCCTTTGTGGGACGTGTTGCCTGTGGGTTTCTCAGGAGAGATGAATAACATTGATGTTATCAGTGTTTTTTAACAAATATTTGGAAGTTTTAAGTTGTATTGGGGATTTTTCCTAGTTTACGTTCTTTAGTGATAACCTCGCAGGGCAGCTGGAGAGAATGAGGAGACAGGTAAAGATGGTGTTTTCAATAGTTGGGCTCTTTCTGCTTGAGGCTTAGGTAACTTTGGTGCAGATGTTATCGCTTCATTCTGTCAGTCTCAAGGAATTGCATTGGTGAAGCTGCCCCCGAGCTGAAGATCAACTGAAAGGAGAGCAAATCTCCAGTGTAGGCTGTCATACTTATGAAGGTAAAGTTGATAGGTGCTAGTGCTGACAAGAATGCTCATGGAAACATTTGATGGGGGAAAGGCAGATTGCCTAAATTAAGGAAGTTCAGAGTCAGGAGTGATGTAGAATGGTGATGTAGGAATTTCGCCATTAATGGGAAATTGCACTGAGTTAGTGTTGTAGGAAAGGGTCCACTGGGATTTTGCTAAACTTACTTTATTGCTTTCTTCAACGATGTTTGAAGTTCCCTAACCTAAAAAATGTTCATCTTTTCTATAAAACTGCGTCACACAATCTCAGCTTTAAAAATGCAATTTTAATAAAAAGAATATTTTTACAGCTTTATAAAAGATACTTAGTTCCATATATTTTTGATGAATCAGATTAATTTCCTTCTTATTGCTATCTTTCCAAACTGAACTGTTCCTCTTTATAAATCAGAGGGGAAGGAAATGGAAGACTTATAGTGGCATTGTTCCTCACACCACTATGATTTTATTTTTAGTCTACAACTCCAGTGGATCATTATATCCTTCTAATGGCCGTTTTTCTTTCCCGAAATGTTCTTTTCCCACCCTCCAGTAAGTCTCTCAGTCACTTTTCTGTGGTACATTAGTGGCAGAGGTCATAGAATCACAGAATGGTTAAGGTTGGGGGAGACCCCTGGAGATCATCTGGTCCACCCCCCCGCCCAAACAGAGTCACCTACTGCTGATGTGAGAATTTAAGATCTTCAAGGATGGAGACGCCACAACCTATGGGGAATCTGTGTCACCCTCACAGTAAAAAAGTGTTTTGTGATATTTAGATGGAACCTCCTGTGTTTCAGTTTGTGCCCATTGTCTCTGGTCCTTTGTACCCTACCTTCAGGTATTTACATAAATTGATAAGATCCCCCCAGAGCCTTCTTTTCTCCAGGCTGAATGGTCCCAGCTCTCTCAGCCTTTCCTCACAAGAGAGATGCTCCAGCACTTTAACCGTCTTAGTGCCCCTTGCTGAACTTTTTGGTAGTTCTGTATCTCTATTCCATGAGGGAGCCTAGGACTCCAGTTGTGTCTCACTGGGGCTGAGCAGAGGAGAAGGATCACCTCCCTTGACCTGCTGGCAGTGCTCTGCATGATGCAGCTCAGGAGGCTGTTGGCCACCTTTGCCACAAGGGCACATTGTTGCCTCATGGTCAACTTGGTGTCCACCAGGACCCCCAGCTCCTTCTCTGCAAAGCTGTTTTCCAACTGGGTGGTCGCCAGCATATACTGGTGCTTGGGGCTGTTCCTCTTCGGCTGCAGGACTTTGTACTTCTTCTTGTTGAACTTCATGAGGTTCTTGTCGAACTTCATGAGGTTCTTGTCAGCTCATTTCTCCAGCCTGTCAAGGTGCCCTTGGGCTTATTAGCCACTCCTCCCAGTTTTTGTGTCATCAGCAGACTTGCTGAGGGTATGCTCCACCACATGATCTCACTCGAATCTCTCTTTTCTTTCTCATTCTGCCCACCTCTGCATTTGCTTGCATGTGACCACATGATGGTAACCAAAGAAATAGTGTTAACAAAAGGGAAGTATGTGGTCTTTTCACTGCCATTCTCTGGTTTCCCAATGATTTTAAGATTGATACCAAAATAAAGGAAGCATTATGCGTTGGCAGCATGCTGATTGCCTCCTTTGCTGGCAGCAGAAGGAGCAGGATGACATCTGCATTATTGCTGTGGCATGCGACATTTGCTTTCTGGGGCTGGCAGAGGTAAAGAATCCAGTCAAACAACATCAGTAGGATGTCAGCAGTGCCAAAGGCTGCTGGGAGGCAGAACAGCGGGATTCCTCTGCATGGGTGGCTTTGCAAAGTGTGGGAAGGGACAGTTAAATGCAGAAAACATGAGATTCTGGGAGCTGTCTATAAATTCCTTCATCATGCAGCTATCTAAGTGTTTAAATCTGTGGGAAGTGTCTGAATTGCTTTTCTCACTTGGTAGAGTTAATGGCTGATATAAAACTCAACCAATTTGCTTTCATGATTTCTTTCAGTTTCCTGAAGAGAAAGATCGTTTATTGTTACTTGTTGTCATTGTATGATCTGTCAGGTGTCTTTCCGGGTTCAGGAACCTTTTTCAAATGCTTAGTTAAGGTCCAGCCTTTGTCTTAGATACACATGCATAAATCTGTTCTGGTAATTATTGGGCTTTAAAATTATGGAGCGAGGTATTACTTTAATTGTGCAAAATTTGTTTCAGATATAGTCATCTTCTGCATATTTCAAGTCTAACAGCAGATCACATATGGGTGAAGTGGATGAGGTTCATCTAACTCTATATATCAAAACTGTTCATATTTTATCTGAGAAATAATTCATTTTGTTGACTTGCTTTGTCTGTTTCTAGGTTTGGCTGACCCTAGCTGATCAGTACTTACACAGTATAGCCATTGACTGGGATAAAACCATGCGTTTCACGTTCAATGAAAGAAGTAATCCTGATGATGACTCTATGGGCATCCAAATAGTAAAGGTAGCCAGCTAATTTGTTGTTTTATTTTAATTTTTTAATGAAAATTTGAATTTATTTTTTTAGTAGGTGGAGTTTGGATTTATTTTGCTCCTTGCAACTTCTTTGGCAAAAATTACATCTTAATTCCCTTTAGCTCCCCAAAATTATTTCTTTGGCTTCTTTGGTCCTTCTTCTGCACTGGTCTGGTTAATTTTAGCTGGGGAAAAAAATCCTATTACTGTTGTTTGGTTTTGTTGGTTTTTTTTTTTTTCCTCAATTTCTATTTTTTATTTTAAAAGAGACACTGGAGTTTAATGGAGACAAAGGAACATAAGTGATTTTTTTTTTTTTTTCCTCTATGAATAAACACAAATGCATGCTGGGATTAAAAAGTATGTTTTATAATAAGCAATTGAGCATTTTTAGTTATTTTACAGGACTGAAAACACCTTTGTTTATGTATATTTCTCAGCTAATTAATGTTTAATATTTAAAGCAGTGGGCAATTTTAGGGAAGAGTTTAGTAGATTTCTATTGCTGTGGTGACTTAAAAATTATTTACCTATTTAGGCAGTATTACTCTATTTAGGAGAGATTATGTTATGTAGTCACCTCAATTAGAGTACACGGAGCAAAATACTTTATGATCCTCATTATTACAATTGTCATCTGTACTTCATAATTTAAGCTTATAGATGTTACATATGAATTATTAAACATTGCAGTACATGTTTTGCCTTTTACTTATAAATAGCTTAAATCTCAAAGACACTCTTTCTGCTTTTTTTATTGTTTGAAAATGTAGTTGCCTAGTAGTTCTTTTATACTTCAATAAGAACAGCTACTCTTTTTTGTTCAATTAAGCAGCTGTTATGTCTTGCCTCTTTGAAACATAGATAAATGTTAATATCTTCTGTGACAGCTTCACATGAACATCTTTTAGGAAAAGCTCTTGTTTATTTAAGAGCTTTCTGAATCTATTTCTTTTCAGCAAGCCAAAGGTTTACAGATTAAAAAAGAAACCTTGTCGTCACCTTTAGGAGTATGTATTGGGAGGGTGGAGGTGGAAATAAAACGGACACGCATGAGAACTAAAGGAGGAAGGAAAATGCACATCTTTTCCGTCTGTTCTTGTCTTTTTCTTTTTTTTTTTTCTTCTCTAAAGGACCTTCACCGAACTGGTTGCAGTTCTTACTGTGGCCAGGAGGCAGAGCAAGATCGAGTGGTATTAAAACGTGTTTTGCTGGCTTATGCCAGGTGGAATAAATCTGTTGGCTACTGTCAAGGATTTAACATACTAGCTGCACTTATTCTGGAAGTAATGGAGGGCAATGAAGGGGATGCCCTGAAAGTGAGTAAAATATTTTTTTTCCAGTGTTGAAGATTGCTTTTAGTTGGTGAAAATTAGAATAAACCAGTGGGTGAATTTTGTAGACAGACTAAAAGAGCAGGACTCAAAGGAGTCAACCAGTTTATATCTGTAGATTGTTATCCTGTCTCAGTTAAAATGAACAGTTTGAGTGTTACCACTGTTAATTTTTTTTTCAAACAAACTAATGAGGGCTTGGCCATAATAAAAGTAAATTGGAACACCACTACTGACTTTAGAATATTTAACCCCATAATCCCAAATCTGCTTCCAAACACTGTAGGAAGCTGAAACCTTCAGATTTCATTATCAGCCTCTTGTGTGGCAGTAGCATGTGAGGCAGTTAAAAATCTGCTGCATTTTAAAGCAAATTCTAGGGAAACACAAAATTAATATTTAAAATGAAAGTAAATCATTTTGAAGCTATTTTCTGGCTATGTTACTCATACAATGCTTTATCTTTTTAGACCTTTTCTATACTATTTAAAATAAAGCTTCATGAAATTTATAATATGTCAGAAAATGGAAATACGGTTTACTGCAGGATGTGGTTTAAGATTTGCCAAGATCATGCGCAAATTTCCTTAAGTAAACTTGCTCATATGTGTGAGTTGGGGTCAAATTAGTAAAAGATGAATGTGACTCTTGAAATACTGAGCTATTTGTTTTGACTTAATGATTTAACTATGGTAAATATTTAAATTCACTCAGAGCTCCCGAAATATAAAGCTTGTGGTAGCAGAGTCCAGCTAGCTGGTATTTAGTACTTCATTCTAGAGAACTTATTGTAATAGGAAAGAAATACCATAATATATCTACTTTATATTAGAGAGTAAAATTTCCTTTTAATAATTCTTGCTAAAAATTTCCTCAGTATTTTTAGCTATAATTTGTCACATTTTATTGTGATCTTATACTGTCCAGAAGCTCCTAAAATGCATTATGATAATGTAGGAAATGCAATTGCTCAGGGCTTATCAAGTTCAAATTGATTATGAGAACTGTGTGCATCCGTGTATGATTGGATTGTCTTTCACTGCGAGCGGTGTCAGGCTCCTAGTGCCAAGGAGGCAATGGAATGGCACTGGGCTGCCCTGGGGAGGTGAAGCACTGAAAGCTGGTTAGGACCATAATGGGTCTTACATGACAAAAATAAGAATGGAAAAGAAAGTAATTTCTTTTCCAAGCTTAGTGCATGGTCTTTGCAGGGTTTGAATTTCCTGAGAAAAGAGAGGGAAAAGGTAAGGGGAAAAAAACAACCAAAAACCCAACAAAAAAACCAAACAAAAACATAAAGGAGCAGGGGAAGAAAAACAAACAAACAAACAAAAAAAGGAATTGGCAGTTGGTATGTGGCTCTTGTTGTAGTCGCCCTGCTTGTCTAAAACAAATGATGAGTGACTTGGGAACAGCTGCAGAGGTTTTTGCCTGTAAATCTGCCCTCAGAATTGGAGCTATGGGGAAACTATGTTTGGATTATTGCAGAATCTAGGAGTTAAGGGAGCAAAGGGATTTTCGGGGCTCACCAGTCAGGTCCCCTTTCTGGGAAGGATGTTATAAACAAAAGCTCTGTGTCGGGGAAGTGTCTCCCAGAGGCTGGGAAATAGCTGGTACTGTGGACATTGTGGGGCTTTAACAGTACAGGACCCAACATGGTAGCTTCAGTGAATGCCTAGCTAGGGATGCTTGAGTCTTTACTAGTTAATATAAGTATGTTTAAGTTAAATCCGTGAATACACCTCAAAGTTAGCCTACTGAAGTTATGGTAAGCAAGAAAATCAGAGCTGGCATGTGTAGAAGCTGCCAGAGAATGCATAAAATCTCATAGATATTGAAACTTAAAAAACCCCATTTTTTTCCTTGACATTATTGTGGGGAAATATTGCAAAGTCAAGTAATAAAAATAAATATGTAGAGATGTGTCATGAAGAAAGTATCTATTGCAAATTGGTAAATACATGAAGCTGCTTTTTTAAAAAAGTATTCTCAAAATAATTCACATGCCAGTGAAATAGAATGGACCTCAGTGTTGTAAAAAGATTTCTGTTCTTTCCTCTGCTCTCCTATGTCTGAGATTTCTGAAGTAATACCACTCAGTAGGAAGGGAGCAAAATCCTTTCTTTAAGGTAGGGATTTATGGCTTATAAGAAATTAATGAAAACACAAATGGAGATTATAAAAGATCATGAAGTGAAGGTCAGCATCTTCTGTTGGGCTGATGATATACATCAACTTCCGCATATTTCTTTTGTTGCATTTGTTCATTCTCAAAAGTTTCACAGTATCCAGTTAATAATACATTACCACCCATGTAGTTGAGCTGTCTCACTTGAAACAGATGTCTGTTTAAAATGTCTCATGCTGCTTAATTTAGCACCTTGTAAAGTGACAAGATGAAATGCGGCACACGGTAACACATCACAGTAAAATGTGTGGAGCATGTATTTTAAAGAACAGCATCTTGCATTTTGGAAAGGGGGGGAAAAAAGATGATGTGGAATATCAGTCTTCTAGTTGTGGCAGTGCACAACCAGAGAGGGGACAGTGTAACTTTCCAACAATGCGGAGAATCTCATAAACACGAACAGCATCAAAAGTGCCAAAAGCTGCCTGTGGTTTGAGTAATGGTTCCAGTTTGGACATAGCCTACTGTGACATTGATTTTGGTTGTTAAGGGTTCATAAATTCTGGACAGCTTCAAGAAGCCTTTGCACCCTCGTTGCTTGTGGATACCTAGAATACCTGAGGTTGCCTAAAGTGATAATGTTTTCTCCCCATATATACCAGAGGCACGTGTTGCTCCTGGCTCCCAGCCATTCGTTAGTGAACAGAGAACTTTAAAATAACTGGCTCTGTAAGTCCTACATGATTATATTTTATTTTCCCCATAGATCATGATTTACCTAATTGATAAGGTGCTTCCTGATAGCTATTTTGTCAATAATCTCCGTGCTCTCTCTGTGGATATGGCTGTTTTCCGAGATCTCTTACGAATGAAGCTTCCTGAACTGTCCCAGCACTTAGACACCCTGCAAAGAGCTGCTAACAGAGAAAGTGGAGGTAGGTTCAACAGAAAATGCTATTAAATTCCGTTTTCCTATTGTTTCATCTGAGCACTGGTCTAAAGATACAGTCTTTTAAGTGTTTACATGAGTTTATTGCTTAGAATATGTATTTTAAATTAAGGTGATAGATGATGGTTTCCATTATTGATAATCTTAACATAAATAGGTGGCACTCTCTGGAAAAAATAAAGGGGAATAATTTGGTTCCACCACTAACTGCAAACAGAATCGTGTTGACAAGGATATAAAATGTATGGAGTGACAACACTGTAACACACAGTTACAAGTACACACACAGAGTACAAGGGCTGCCTTGAAAAGGTTGGCCCTTGCCTTAGCTCGAGACACCAGTCCTACCATTACTCCTTGTGCTGGTTAGATTACATAGCTGTTCTGGGAAGAGTTACAATGTGAGACCCAATGGTGGCTGGTTAGTATTTCTTCACCTGGATGCTTAGCAATGCACAAGTGCAAAATTCAGAAGTACTTCTTTGGTTGCTACCTGAAAACTGGCCTTGCACTGTGCTTTTTTTTTTTTTTCCTGTTATAGGATTCCCTCCAGACTTGTGTGGTGGGTTTTTTTTTTGTTTTGTTTTTTTTTAAAAAAAAACAGAATAGAGCTGTTTTATTTGGGAGTATTTTGGGTTTGTTGTTCATTGGTTGGGGTTTTCTTCAGTCTGGAAGCTAAGTGCAACCCAGTGTTCCATCTTAGAAAAGACCTGCAACCATGTTCCATGTAAATAAACTGTGACTGTGCCCAAACTGTAAAAACAAAGAAAGGGTATTAAGGAGGTATTTGCTGTTTGAAAGTGTTTTCACAGGCAGCAGCCTCTTTGGTCATAGCCTTCAGTGCATCAGTTGATACTAGGATGCACAAAGTGTTCTCCGAGCACAACAGGAAAGTAAAACTTAGAGTTTCAGGCTGAGATACTAAATTTTGTCTGAAACTTAACCAGACAAAAGGAAAACTGAGTGTGTTACAGTTGCTTCTGCTAAGCTGGCAGTGTATCAGGATATTAAAACAATAGATAAAATTTTACAGAGACAGTCGCCTTCATGTAGATAAAGACCTCTTATGACATTAGTTTCTGAAGAAATGCAGTGGGTTTTGGGTGGTTCTTTTGTTCATTTTTTTTGTTGGTGGTATTTTTGTTGGTGTTTTTTTTTTTTTTTAATAAAAGCTTTTAGCTCATATGGCTTTGAGGAAGGACAAGCAATCTTTCTAATATAAGGGGGGAAAAAAAAAAAGGGTGGTGGTGTTTTCCAGGGTTTACAGTCCAAAACCAATGCTGCTGCTTAGAGCTTTTTTGCAGTGCAGCAGAATGAAAGGTGACTAAGTATGTCATTTTTCCATCACTCTTTTTTTCAGCTTATCTTTGGATAGCTGCAGGCTAAGTAAGTTTTGAGCAATAACAGAAGTACTGGAATGTCTGGTGGATTTCAGTATGCAGTTTATACTCCTTGTAAAAGAATAGTAAAGCATTTACTATTAAGTAGTTTTAACCTTTTTTTTTTTTTTTTTTTTTTATTTCAGGAGGATATGAGCCCCCACTTACAAATGTCTTCACAATGCAGTGGTTTCTAACCCTCTTTGCCACTTGTCTGCCTAACCATACAGTTCTGAAGATCTGGGATTCGGTATTCTTTGAAGGCTCTGAAATTATACTGAGAGTGGCTTTGGCTATCTGGGCAAAGTTAGGAGAGTAAGGAGTCATTTTTATCTGATTTTTCTTTTCAGTATGAGGAACGTGTGTAACTCATGTTGTTCTGAAGAGCATGTTCTCAGTTCTAAACAAGATGCAGTCTTTCAGGAGAGTGTGCAGCTTTTTCAAAGCAGAATCAAATGCTTTATGGCTTCCCCATTGTGTCAGAATGAGCATGATAATTAATTTAATTAATTGACCCTTGTTGCAGGAAGGGTCAACTGTCTTCAGTTGTTTACGTTGGCTGTGTATAATGTCTTCATGCTATGCTAAAAGGTTGGTTGGACTTTCGAGAACATAGACCTCTGAGGGAGCTGGTAAATGACACACAGATGGGCTTGAGGGTGACTAGCTAATTTAGTTTGGTACCTGAAGCTGGGGATGTTAATTCCCTTATTTTCACCTAAAGACTTAAGGACTTAAGCCCATCAGCTATACCCAAGAAGAAAGTTCAGGGTTACTAAGAGAATGATTTAGTGTTACACGATTCTTTTCTGTTAAGCCCTGCAGACAAATTTTCCTGAAATTCTCTGCTTTTTAAGCACGTTCTAGTCAGTTTCTATTGTAGTCCTTTATGACCTTGGAAACTCATCACATAGTACAAAACACAAGAGGTGGTTAGTTCTTCTAAACTCCTGTGTTGTCGTAGCAAATATTTGCATTCCAAAGAGTGTACAGTGCTCCTGGAGAAATGGATTTTGTCACTGACTTCAGTGGGAGGTGTGGGCTCTGACAGGTCAAGCAGATGTTAGTTCAGCTGGAAACTTTTTTTCAGCTGGCATCAGCAGTTTCATCACGTTTTTCTTGTGATGCCTACCAGCACTCACCTTCCTTTTACCCCTGAGACTGAAGCACTGGGATTTATGTTCAGCTCTGTCCTTGGAGGTTTCATTTCTTTTTTCTTTCTGAATAAATTAGCACTACAGGCCAGTGGCATTGTAAGAGACTTTGTATAGTATATTTAATTTTTAATCTGAAGAATAATAATTAGAAAAATAATTTCCTAAGAGCTTTATTCATTCGGTTCATGAATTAAACTTGCATGAATCATTTGCATTAGGATTAAACTATATGTAGTCCCATTGTGCTTTATTACTTTATACCATACCTTTAGATAAAAGGTCCTATTGCAGTGGGTCTCTGTGCACTTAAAAGCTGTAATTAAAAATGTTCCAACTCCTAACGTGATAAAAAGAAAGTCAATGCTTTGAAGGTTTTACCATAAAACTTAAAGCAAAAATGAAACCTGTTTTAAGAATATGTCCAAAAGAATAAGCTGATCACATTGCACACCATGTAACTATTGTTCTGGAGGAAGGGGAGAAGGTCTGGCAGATTTGG
Source organism: Limnodromus scolopaceus (assembly GCA_028565335.1). Lineage (NCBI taxonomy): Eukaryota > Metazoa > Chordata > Aves > Charadriiformes > Scolopacidae > Limnodromus > Limnodromus scolopaceus. The sequence goes on from JAOXNO010000001.1 coordinate 36,514,251, forward strand.
GGGCAATTAACAGAAAAGGACACTGGTGTGTTAACTAGAGATCCAGAAGATGATGAGTCCCTAAAACTGAACAAGAATTGACATTCCGTAATTTTGTGATTAATGGTACCAAATGGGGGTAAAAGATCAGGCACTATGCCTTTGCCGGGAGAAGACTGGTTTTGTTTGTCTGTCTTCTCTGCTAGAAATAGAACGGTGGGATTTAAAGAAGTGGGGCCTGAAACAGTGGCCATAGTCTCATGATCTTCATACTTCTCAAGACTGTCTTTCTAGACGTGCAAATGGGGTGAGAAGTGCTTTTCCTAAAATGTGGGTGGTTCAGTCATACTTCTGTTTTGAGGGAAACTTAAGGAATGGGGAGGTTAAAAATAGATGCAGCAGAGAAAGCAGTATGTGGAGGTCATGAGAGACTGAAGGTATCAGGGAAGGTAAGCAGTAAGTTTGTGGTAATTCGCTACATACCCATTGTTTCAATTTTTTTTTTTAAACTAAATCATTCTTTTAGCTAAACTATGTTAAGATTTCAGTAGGGATTTCATAGTTTAATGGTTGTTCTCCATAGACATTGAAGATCAAGGGAGACTTCCTCTTCTAATCATTAAGAAAAAGGCCATGTGCTTTTTTGATCATTCCAGCAGCTGTGTTTTACAGAGAATGCTACAATATGTAGCCAGCAATGCACTTGTTTGGGATAAAAGTAAAACAAATTTTTCCCTTTACAGGAGAGGATGTTTAGCAGCTGAACCTAATGTATGTAGAACAGCAACTCACAAAAGCATATTACTCATATTTTTTTTTAAACCAAAAAACCCAAAACCAAACTAAACCAACCAACCAACCAAAAAAAACCACAACAAAAAACTCTGGATCTCTAATTTAGAAATAGTATTCACAAGTATGCAGTAGATGAGTGAATTTTCCTTATAGCAGCCTACCAATATCTGAAGGGAACCTACAGGAGAGCTGGTGAGGGACTCTTTGTCAGGAAGTGTAGTGACAGGACAAGGGGTAACGGTTTTAAATTGGAAGAAGGGAGGTTTAGATTGGATATTAGGAAGAAATTCTTTACAGCGAGGGTGGTGAGGCACTGGAACAGGTTGCCCAAGGAAGTTGTGGATGCCCCATCCCTGGAGGTGTTCAAGGCCAGGCTGGATGGGGCTTTGAGCAACCTGCTCTA
>JAOXNO010000001.1:36515527-36529678 GCA_028565335.1 Limnodromus scolopaceus
CTCTAGTGGGAGGTGTCCCTGCCCATGGCAGGGGGGTTGGAACTAGATGATCTTTAAGGTCCCTTCCAACTCTAACCTTTCTATGATTCTATGATTATATGACCTCTTTTGAATACAATGACATATATAAGTACACCTAAACTTAATTTACTTCACCAGAATATTTTCTGGCCAGCGAATATGTTCCTGTCTGACAAAAGATGGTTCAACCAGTGAATTCAGCAGTGAAGAATGGGTGACGAGGCAGTCAAGAAATCTTTATGTTCCCGATTTGAGCTGATGGGAGCGCTCCCTTGTGCTGGTAGGAGGCAGGATTTATTGATTCTCATGTTGTAGAAGTGAAAGGGGCAGGGGGAGTAACCTGCCTGGACACGTGTGAATCCTTTACCATGAGCAGTCAGGACAGTAAGCTGTGCTCAGTATGTCCTTTTACTGCACCAGTATTTCTGATGTGATGTGCACAGTTTTATTATTTGGAAGTGTAAGTAGAATTACATTAAACTTAAGAATTAAGGTGACTAATGGAAGCACGTATTTTATGATGACAGAAAGCTCAGTTTTAGTTTGGAGGTGTATAATTGTATGTAAAAGTAAAATAAAAAATTAACATGTATTTTGATGTAGGCAAATAGAGTGTTGTGAAACTGCAGATGAGTTTTACAGTACCATGGGCAAGCTGACCCAGGAGATGCTGGAAGACAGTCTGATTGATAGCAATGAACTCATGCAGGTGAGTAATTGTGATATAATTATTGTTTGTGTTTCCTGTGCATCCTTCAGGTGCTGATTTCTAACAAATTACATTTTTGTTCAAGTACTACAGAAACCTAATCTCTCCCAAGATTATAAGTTTAAGATAAATGAGATGAGCTAGCATGTCAATGAAGCAAGTAGATGGGCTGCAGTTAAAGCTAATATCTTATCTTATACTTTGAGTATAGAGAACCACTAGGTTCTGTTTGATAAAAATTGGTTGTGTGTTGACAGCTGAAAGTTTGTTGTGTCCAATTGGATTTACGCAAGTAAGATATAGGATCTTTTAGTAGTCATAATTTTGGGGGTGTTTTGTCTTTATGTTTTGACCAGTTGTTTATGTCACTGTGTCCTTTTCATTCTGCAGACACTGTGGGAGACAAGGGTTTATCAAGTGAGAAGGGAAAAACATCCTTCATCGTTTAAAAAAAAATAGCTATAAACAGTCAAACAAAGATATTTGTACATAATTGCAGTCCCTGAATTCTTACAACGTACGTCATTCTATGAGAACAAAGATCCATATTGTTCTGGGAAAGGAAAGGGACTTTAGTATAACAGATGTAACTGGGTTGATTTGCACTTACACTGTTTTTTTCTGATATCCTTGAGGTGTTGGCTACTTAGGTGTTTTATAAAGACTTCATGCTATGGCTCTGGAACTTTGCTTTTGATGAGTATGGTGTGATTAAAGGGATGCAAATATAGAGCACAGAATTCATCTGACAATTTTTACCTGACTTAGGGGAAGGAAAAAGTCAGTTTCAGTATATGAAGTTGGATGAGTTTATTAGAGGAGTTAGCAGGTGACTTCTGTTACCTATTACTGGAAGGAAAACTTCTTGACTGTCTGGGATAATACACTTCCATTGTCTGATGAAGTAAAGGATCACTTTCAGATTTTTGGCTTTTGCTATTGCTGTTTTTTTGTTCAATGAGGGAGCTCTAGGAATGAGAGGTGAGCACTGGCTTTGTTTTGCTTCAAACATGGAAATGCAGGTGGTACTCACGTGCTTTTAAAGTAAGTGTTAAGGTTTCTCACAAGGCAGTTCAGATATTGAGGATGCATGAGGAAGGCGGCCGATGCTGACACCTTCTCAAATTCACTGTGTTTCAGTTCCTGGTCTGAGGTGCAGTACAAAATCAAGATGTGGCATTTGTGACAAAGAGTGATGTTGGGAAAGCTGAAGTGGGCTTTAGTGGCTCAATGTGGATTTCTTTCTTTGCTGTTGTGTCTAATAGAAGATAAGACACAGGTACCTTACTGGTTGGAGGGATGGAATGATCTTTTTGAGTTTTTAACTGTTGCAATTAAAAGTGTACTAAATTATCAGTCTTTTTGTGCTTCAGCAGAAAAGAAGCACTTGATGCTTCATAGTGTACATGTATATTTTGTGATACTGACAGGAGCATTGAGGTAGGTGGGATAGCATTGCCATTGATATGGAGAATGTGGCAGGTTTAAATTTTCTGCCTAGAGAAGCAGTGTGTCTGTTTTTAAGATAGTATTCTTCAGGTCAAAGGCAGGCACTGTCAGCATAGCCATCTCCACCAGAGGCGTTCACTCCAGGCTCCCTTTATTGTAAGTGGAGAGAATTAGGCACTACAAGTGCTTACCATTAGGGGATATGAATGCCACGTTGTGCCTGCCTGCTGCATTTGAACAATTTTCTCTGTGCTGGAGAAGAAAATAAAGAAATATGGACCATTGCGTTAATGAAAGGACATAGGCTGCTTGAAGACACTGGTTTTTAAATTGCTTCAGGCGTTTTCAGAGGAGTCGGCCAGAGAAGAATGTTTAGACTGCTTTGTTTCCAAAATGTTCGTTCTTCCCCCCTGTCCCCAAATCGAAAGCAGATCAGTGAATTTACGTCTAATACTTTTTATAGGTAGGCTCAAGGATTAGTATCCTACTGCAGGAAAGGATTAATATCCTGCTCTGCCTTCCCTGCATGTTTCAGTAAAGGTTGCTTCAGAGCAAGGCTTCAGAGGCAAGTGTTGACTGAACAGATGTCTAAAGTAGATCAGAGGACTCTTGTCCTCATTCTCGCCACCAACACGTAGAGTTGGTGCAAGTTTTACCATTAAAAACGCCTGCCCGCAGACAGTACACATACCTAGGACTGAGGACTTAAAGCTTTTGCAGCTTTGTCCCTTGCATGCCAAGAGTTCTTATGATGTTGTGCTGAGGAGAGCATGGGGGACTGGAGGAGCAAGCAAGCCTACAGCTTCCTCCTTTTCCAGATTGAACAGTTTAGGTAAATAAAGGGTAAGTGCTGTGCACATCAGATGCTAGACCCAGTATGTATTCAGGACTAGAAGTTAAACAAATGCGGTATTTGGTAATGTCATTTTATTGGCTTATTAATAACCTTTGGTTCTAACATGGAGACAGAAGGCTGTACGCCAGGTGTCTGCAGATATTCTAAGCAGCGTGTGCTAGACAGAGTACACACTTCCATGCCTTTTCTGAAAGCAAGTGTTTTTATGAGCAGCTAAACTAATTCAGTTTGTATGCCTAGAAACATCCCAGCACAGGGGAGGTGAGAAGCAAACAGGAAAAGGAGAGGTATCCCTGTGTGTTTACTGTGGTGGAAGGGAACAGGGATTAGTCCCTCTGCAGTACCCTAGTGTTTTAGACTGTCTTCTGTAGGCAGTTGCCCTAATTTGATGGTGTTCACTGTTAACTTTCTACTTCAGTAGCACTTTGTCTGTTTTCCTATGTGTCTGTTTTTGCTTTTTGTTTTGTTGTCTTGGTGAAAGTGAAGAGAGGAGCCTTAAACCAGTGTGGGGCATCTCTTAAGATAAGTGTGTTTGAGCTGTCTGCAAAAGCAAAACTGCTTACCCTCTTTTAGAAGCCATAGCCCAAAACCTTCTGTATGGTATTCTGCTGAGGGAGTAGATGGCTTTGCATTTTTAGGGTAAGGCGGAGGATTGACAAATGTTACTGACTTGAGGTGAAAAGAGAAGGTTTTTTCCTTGTCTGTCTTTGCGGTTTTTTTTTTGTTTTGTTTCCAGAATCTGTCCCTTATGACCATAAATAAAATGATAATAAGGTCGGCTGCATCATGCTTTATATGTGTAGGTTATTTCCCTCTGGCAGAGTTGCACCAGAATTAACCAAATGGCACCCAAGGCCGTGTACAAACTAGGAACAGGATGCTCTGACTCTGAAGCATCACTGTGAGGAGATCATGGGTGTTAATTGATGATATTTTTTTAATGTCTAGTGGCAGTTGCATCAGCATAAAATTTGTTTGTGGATCTCATAGCCAGGTGGCAAGTGAGTCTTCCAGTTATAATCTGGTAACAAGTAATTAAGTTAAAAATGTGCAGGCTAAATGAAAGGAGTTGCACATGGTCTGGAAGAGACACAGACTGGAGGCAGGCAAAAGCTAAAAGCATAATCTAAAACAGTAGGTGCAAGGAGTAAATGGAGGGCTCAGAGTCGACTGTTTCACTTAAAGGGTAAGTAGCATATGGAAAAAGTTACCTGAGAAGGCTGTTGTCATAAAGAGTAGAAATAAATTCCAGACACACCTACTTCTCTGTGAAGGGAGAGAGTTGAGACATGGCGGAGAGGGGGGCGGAATCCAGGAAAGTGTGGTGGAGATCAAACAAACAGGCAGACAGGTTGGGCCAGAGGTGGGTGGGTCTTTCTCCAGATCATAAAATGCCTTTGTCTGGTAGACTGCTGGGATATCACTGTTCAGGCCCTGGAGAATATTTGCCTTTCACAGTAGCATTGCAGTTTCATGGAGTGGCAAAGCTTTGATTCATGCTCTGGGTGTTTGTAGGCGTTCTCCTTGCCTTAGAGCCTGTGCATGGCTTGAGCTGTAAAAGCATTTTCATGCAGGAGCCTGTTGAGCTGCACTGTTGCCCCGTGCCTGATACAGCCAGGAGTGTCCTTCCTGCTCCTCATGTCTTAAATCGTTGCTGTTGGTGAAACTTTTTTTTTTAACCTTCTGTCAGGAGAGGTCTAATGCTGAATTCATGTTTGTGATTTTCCTTAGTGTATTTAGCACAGACAAGGCACAGTTCAAGAATGGATTATGTAGAAACTGTTCAAAATTCCCTTTCATTTTAATTGAGGCAGTTTGCCTTCAGAGGAAAATGTCAATGACTTAGTAGCACAGGGGGGAAAAAAGAAAGTGAAGATTTCCTGTAATAGCTATGAGAAATTTTTTCATTGCTGTCTTTTGGAAGGCGTTTAATTTTTAAGGTGAGGGAAAAGCTATAATATTTCAGAGAAACTATGAGAAATTATATATGGTTATTTTTTTCTTTTTATTCTGACATTGAGACTCCCAATGAATTGTGTGTCAGTTATTTGAAAGTCTGAATAGTTGTGAGTGTACAAAAGAGGGGGGAAATACATAGGAATAAATCAGCAGTGGTATTACAATGAATATGATGTGTCTTTGTGCCAGGTTGGCTGGTGGCACACATTCTGTTATTAGAAAAAGACCTACAGCAAAAATAATGCTGAAAGCAAATGCATTTGCAACTATTTATCTTCTTTAACTCTGAGTATTGAAGGATATAAAAGGTATTAGAGGTTTTTATTGTTTAAAGTTCTAGAGACTATGTACTGAGTTCAGAGAATTGCAGAGAGGTTTCTTTGTTCACCATAGAACAAATGTCTTTAAAAAAAAAAACAAACCCAACCACTGCTACAAAACAACAATCAAACCCAGAAATCGAGAAGAGAAAAGTTAGCTTGATAATGTTGGGTCCTTCCTCTTTGCCCATATCTTTTTTGTTGGAGTGATTTCCTTCACACAAGCTCCTTGGGCTGCTCAGGTGAAGTAATGGATCTGTTAACTGTCCACATCAAGTGAGGATTTGCTCCTTCCGTCTATGGTAGTGTCAATACCTTGTTGAATACTTGAGCAGAAATATAGGTCTTCTGGAAGATCCCCAAGACCTCAAAGATGCATTTGTGTAAGTGAAATCATAATTGGAGGAGGATGATTTCTGGTTTGCTGGCAAGGAGAGGATTGACAATGATTATTAAACAAGTACAGGAGTTGAAAATAACCCTACATTTCGTGCTATCTGTTCCTTTTTTTTTTCTCTAAACCATGTATTTTTCCAGTGAGTCAGTCTTTATTTTTCTTAAAGGAAATACTGAATCATAAAATCAGACCATTTCCGTTTTCCTACAGCACGTGCAAATGTGTAGCCTTTAATCCTGCAAGACTGTGCAAGTCTGTTCATGGAAAAGTCTTTTGTAGCACTGTTAAAGCAAAAATTTTAAGAAGTGCATTTTTCTTTTCCCCCCTAGACTGTTTATACCATGGCTCAGTTTCCCTTCCCGCAGCTGGCAGAATTAAGGGAGAAATACACGTACAACATTACTCCTTTCCCTGCAGCAGTTAAATCAACTTCACTTTCAGGGTAAGTTTGAAATGGACTGCTTATGGCATATAGGGTTTACCCTACACAGATAGCAAAAAGGTAAGTGGCATCCTCCCTTGTATGCTCCTAAAGAACATAAAGGTGTTTGGTAATGATCGTATTTAAGAACGTCTCTTTTTCTTTTTTCTCTTATGTTCTCATTTGACAGAAGGCTAGGCAGAACCAGAGACAGTGATGAGGAGAATGACCTAGATGATGAAGACTCAATTGCCAATGCAATTGGCTGTCTTGGACCATTAAGTGGGTTTTTGGCACCAGAGCTCCAAAAATACCAAAAACAGATGAAAGGTAAAAATGCTTTTGTTCATTTTGGAAAACATAGTTAAATTTGCATGACCTTGAAGAAATTGTCTGTATCTACCTCTGTGAAAGCCCCTATGAAAACTGTTTTATACTTGAGTAGAGATTACAGCAGGTACTAAATTACTTGCTCTGCACTCTGTGACAATGTCTTCAAAGTCAAGTTTGAAGGCTGCATGCATACAGTAGATGACAGTGTGGGTTAAAGATTTAGCTACAGTGATGGTTAAAAAATCAACTCCATAGTGTTGCCCACCCACTAAAAAGCAGCACACGTTTGGAAAGAAAGTCCACCCTGAATCCATGCTTATTTCCAAGAAAGCTGTTATGTAGTCATCAATTTCTGAAGAGTGCATATGAAATAAATAATCTTGACCTTTAGTAGCATATGCATGACTAATGCTGGAATCTGTCAGTGGTGGGTGAATTCTGTAGGTCATTTTCACCACCCTTTTGACCAAACTTTCAGACTGTTACATGTTTTGGATATGTTCATATTTTTATAAAATGGGGTGTGGTTTAGGGTGTTCTGTCAAAATGTCACTATTTTTCAAATCCCTCCACATTGTAATAAAATTTCTGATGGAATTATGTGTTCACCTGTGCAAGCTCTACAAGCAGAATTAAGTTCTGATCTGTACAAGAAAAGCAGATCATTTGTTAACTTGCAGCAGCCTTTACAAAATGGTAATGGATCAGCAGTGATTTTATGACATTCCCGGGAGAGGCTGTAGTTACTTATCCCCAACCTGCCCCCACCTTCCCCACAAAAAAGCCCAGACTGATGTAGGAGTCGCTGTTACCTGATTACACATCATCATTCTTGTGGCTTTGTTTAGCTGAGACCCATAAGATGCAGTTTTCCTCTTGATTGCTATGGTGTTTTGATTTTTCCTTTCCTGAGGGACTCTAAGCCTCTACCTGCTGCTTCAAGCTGGCGCTCAGTCAGAACATCAAACTGCTGCTGCAAACTAAGCCAAAGACAAACAAACATCCCTTGAAAAAAAATTATCCCCTTGACCCTGGAGTGCCGGTTTGGTGGTGCTTCCGAAGCAGCTGTGAAAATAAATTGCCCCGCTGCTGGTTGCTCTGCAGCTGTTGATCCGAGATGCTTTCAAGTTGCCTGGTCCTCAGCTGCTCTGTGCCTGTCCCTTTTGTTGCTACTAGCAGCTTTCTCCCTGTGGTGCTGTAACTGCTTTCTTGGTGCTTCTTGCTGGTATCACTAGGTCGGTTGCTTAATCTCATGCCTGCTTGACTGTAACGTATTTTATAACTTGTGTTGTTAGCTTCCTCTTTGACCAGCTGAGTGTCTTTAATAATCAGTTTCTGAATTATGTTAGCGATGGCTTGATGTACGTTTGGGTAATTGGAGAACTGTGCTTATAACTTTGTATTGCTCTGTTAATTCACTTTGGTAGTCTTTAAACTCCTCTCACACCCTTACCATTCTTAAGCGGAAGTTCTAGAAATGTAATACTTATTATAAATAGTGCAGCTTTGTTAAATGTGCATATTATAATAAAATTTTAATTAAGGACTATGGTTAAATAAGACAATAGGAATCGAACATAAGCTTCCCTTGTAGATAATCTGTGGAACTCCTGAGTATGCCAATTTCCTCCTCATCTCTACTTTATTCCCACTCTGTGCAGATCAGAATGAAGAACAAAGTCTGGGTTCCAGTAACATTGCAGAATTAAGTCCAGGAGCGATAGACTCTTGCCGAAGCGAGTATCACGCTGCTTTTAACAGCATGATGATGGAGCGTATGACTACTGATATTAATGCACTGAAAAAGCAATACTCCAGGATAAAGAAGAAGCAGCAACAGCAGGTTCACCATGTCTATATCAGAGCAGGTAACATGCCAAAACATGCTTCATTAACTGATTTATTGCAAGCTGACATCATCATAGGAGACAAGGCAAATAACTTTCTTTTACATTTAACCAAATAGACAAAACAAGAGAGACTGATGGGATATGTAACACATTAGTAGTAAAACATTTATGGACAGATCATAAATGAGAAGGTGATGTTTTCTCTTCTTTTGTCAGGATCTGAAGATGATGACCCTGGGATTTTTTTAGGTCCCAGGGACCAGCTGAACAATGGTATTTAAAAATGTCTTTGCTGCCTGGGTGCTTTGTGTTGATCTCCTTGATTAAAAACTTTAAATCTTTGGCATTCTTGGAGTTGACATGCTGATGCACTGGGAAAAGGGAAACAAGGACATGAGTACGCTTCAGACCAAGTGTCAGGCAGATTCTTAGCTGGTCCGTATTAACCCAACTCCTCTGAGTTCATCTGGGCATGGCAAATTATGCAGCTGAAGAACTAGCTTAGATGTTCCTTTCTGGCTGACAGTTTATGTAGCCATAACAATACTGCTGTGAGGATTGAGCTGGACATCAGTGCATTTATTCGCAATCTGTCTTGTGGAGTCTATTTCCCCAGTTGGCAAACTCAGCAACGTGGGGCTTAGCATGAACAGCGCAGCTGAAGGTTTCAGTGGTTGTTCAACCTGAACACAGCCCACCCCAATCATTTCTCCCCACTTAGATACCGTCTCTCTCTAAGTCAGCATTGAACCATGGAGATGGGTCACCCTGGAGAATTTTTATTCCTCTTCTAGATTGTCTAAACTTATCCTAGCAGGAGCATTTAAATACATACAGCTGCAATTTTTTGTTAACATTAACATGATCCGTAAATAATTTTTTTTTTTTAAATATTGGAAAAGTATTTGCTATGAACAAAGGCTGTATCCAGCAGAAACAGTGCAAGCAGTAAAATGTTGATTTCCAAGGATTGCCAACCCCCACCCCCAAACACAAACCTTTCTAATCTTACTAATCATGGTGTGGGGCTGGGTTTGTGGTTTAATCAAACTGTCATCTAATTACCTAATTCTGAGTCTACTGCTCTGGTTTAAGAGGACCAAACAGAAAAGAGCTGGTGCGGTTTATCCATTAAAAATACAATGGTCCATTCTCCAGTCACACAAGCCTCATGGAGAGGCTTATTTCACTGACCTCGTATAGGAATTGAATTGGCTCTAATGGAAGAGAAATGAAGAAGACAAGAAAGATCAGAAGCTAATAGTAATGTTAAACTATCAGTTACAGTTCAGTCCCCAAAAGTGAGAAGTTACTTTTGTTTTTTCCATGTTTTTTCCAAATGATTTATTTTCATAGTATTCCTGCCTTGGGACTTACCTATAAGTAAGAAGCAGGGAGGGAGGACAGGAAATCTTTATGATAGAAGTTACAGCTTTGTGTTCAATTCCCAGATGTAAGAGAAATTCAGTAATTTTTTTTTTTTTTTCCCCCTAAATAAGTCAGTCCTACAAACCTTTGCTGTACCTCAAGAAAGGCATCAAATTTGGTGGTGGATCCTTAGAACATTAATTTGTTTTGTTCTTTAACACCACTGTGTTTCTTTTGAACGCTTTTTTTCAGACAAAGGGCCAGTTACCAGCCTCCTCCCTTCTCAGGTGAACCATTCCCCGGTGATAAACCACCTGCTTTTAGGAAAGAAGATGAAACTGAATAACAAGTCCCTCAAAAATGCTGTTATTCATATCCCAAGTCATGCTACAGGGAAGATGTCTCCCATTCCCCAAGAAGATCTTAAAACAAAACTGAACTCCCCGTGGCGCACTCACATACGAGTTCATCGAAAGAATATTGCAAGGGCCAAAGGCCAGCTGGGCTACGGGGATACCATAGGGCTAATAGATGAGCAGAGCGAGAGCTGTAAGACAAATAGTCCTGGTGCAAAGGAGGAGAATTCCAAACATTCTGACTTTGGAGAAGGAGAAGGAGGTGGTTTGGATGACAGGACTACTCGGAAAGCGGACCGGCGGTCGTCTGATCCAGTCTCTACGGACAGCAGTACAACCATGGCAGCGGTTCAGCTAAAGCTGGAAGCGCTGGAACTCACCTCAGATAGCAAAACCGATATGGAGTCGACATCCCATCGCCCCAGCCAGCCACGTTTATCGGAGTCCTCCAGCTCATCCAGCGACAGTGGGAACCGGGCTAAATCTCCCCAGCCTGACAACCCAAAGCCGCAAGTCTTCAATCCTTTTCCCAGCGTCAAGCCTCTTCGCAAGTCAGCCACAGCCAGGAATTTGGGGCTGTACGGCCCCACGGAAAGAACGCCAACTGTCCACTTCCCACAGATGAGCAGAAGTTTCAGTAAGTCTGCCAGTGGCAACAGCGGGACCAGGAAACGATGATGGCGAAACCACCTGGCACTTTCTATTTCTGACAGCAACAAAACAATTTGTATTGCTTTTTTTTTTTTTTTAAATAATAATGTGTGCGTGTGTATGTGTCCCCCAAAGGGTTTCTAATCTTTAAGTAATTAATGGGGACAAAAGTGGGTATCGGATGTATAAATATGTGTCTTTGAAAATTGTGCTCCTGTGTTGTTATGGGATAGATTAGTGAAGAAGCACTTTGGCACCCTATTGTCGATTCTGATGGTTCTGTGGTAAAATAAACATTGATTTGCAGTGTGAAGCATAGCATTTCTTTGAATCTAACTCAGACATAAAAATCACCGTCTGCCTTTAACCCCTCAGCCCCCCATAGCTGCCTCCTGTCTCTTTCAAAGCTTGAAGGACAAGTTGTCTGGTGCAACAGACAGGTGTAACAGTTTTTATGACTGTTGTGCAGCCACCCTGTTAGACCTCACCATCATGCTCTGCGAGTAGCCGGAGAAGCCATGACTAACAGAAGCACAAGCAGCCCCAGCAATCAAAAATACCCTTTTGTGTCCGACATAACCACTTGTCTACCAGGCCATCTGCCTTTGGACCTTCTTGAGCAGCATTTTGTGCTTCTCTTCCCACAGCAGTCCCCTCCTGATATTGTTTCTAATACAAATGTAATCAGCAAGCATGAGGGTAGCAGGCTTAAGTCCATCCACAACACTGATTTGCTCCTTTTCTGTTTACATATGTACATACATACATCTCTATTACTTACTGCTGGAGAGTAGCCGCACTGCAAAATTAGGAATTAGGTACGAATATATTCATGTAGTTGTATGAATATTATGGCATATCTTGGCTTCAGTGGATTTAAAAGCTATTATCTTGTAATTAAATCATATTTGCCAGCTTAGCAGTAGGTAAAATATATGAATGTTTCAGAGTAGTTTAGGGTTTTAAATACTATATATAGAGTGATTAGATACTTAGGGTGCCACTTATAATTAAAAGCCAATACATCAGCCACTGAGTGAGTGGGATGGACCATGGGACTGCCAAAGGCTTCCATGGCTTGGTTCTGGTTTGGTGGGAAAGAGCAATGGCAAAGCGACACGCTGAGTATATACTTCCAAATTAAAAAGCAAAGCTGGTGAATACCATAAGAAAAGTACTTTTTTTTTTTTTTTTTTCCCTCTATACATTAGGCAGGCAGAGAAACTAAATGTGAACAATTCTATTTCGGGGTTACAAAATCAAGCACTTCAAAAAATTCAGGTTGCTCTTAAAAATATTACATCTCTGCTGAACTGTATGTGTTGACTGTGATTCGCTACCTTATTGCTTCCAAGTTTCCCACGACATGAAAGTGCCGTTATTTTAAAGTGGAGTAAAAGCAGTAACGATGTATCAGCCCCATTGTATGTAGTATCTTACTTCCTCTTTTAAAATTCTGTGTTAAATTTGCAAATTAATATATCACTGTCTATTTATTAATGTATCCCATAACCTATGGGATGTTATGTCAGTTTTACTGTATAACACAACTTACAAGCTGTACAATATACCCTGTTTATTGTTATGGGGACAGGTTTATTTTGTTGTTGTTTTATAGGAGTGTATGCATATAAAATAATATACAAGTATGAACACTATAAATATAAAACAGATGTAGATCAGGCCTTGTCCCTGCCTTATTTTCAGGTTATAGTAGTATTGACACTAATGATTATTTATAGTGCTACGTAAATTTAAAATAACGTAGAATTTAGTCACTGATCACGGACAATACGAGAACTGTTTCTGCCTTGATTTAGAAGAAATGGACTTCTCAAAATTTTACTGTGAATCATTCTCCCCAATTTTCCTTAGCTCCAGCGTATCAGGTGGCTGTATACCGAACCACAAATGCTGAAAAATTCTGCAGAAACAACTAAAACCTCTCAAGTATGTGCATGAATTTCCAACACGTTAAGATGGGATTAAGCAATGGAAAATTAGCAAGCTTTGCACAGGTCTGGGGAAAGAAATGCCAATAAAATACTAATTCTAGTGATTCAGACTGACTCAATATTTAACGAGCGCGCTCTGAGGGGCTTGTACTCTCCTTAAGCCCTTAGGATTGAGGGCGAAGGAACCGTGGCAACTCAGTGCATTGGTTTGATGTGGTTTGCTGCAGGAAATGTTCTTTAATTACTGCTAGATGAGAAAATGGAATGTCATTTTAGCTGTTCGGTACCTCAAAGGTTGTTCACTCTCTACTTGAAATCTGTGTGGAGCGCACAGCGAAAGCAATTTCATCACTTGGTCCTGAGGTGGAACATCCTAAGACGAGGTCCAGAGAACCAGAAAACTCCAGAGAAGTTCCCAGTTATTTTCCCCTAAAGAACCCCTTCAGCAGATGTGGCCTGGTCATGCCGCAGCGCTTGGAAGAGTGGCCCTGCAGCAGTGGGACCCCGGGTGGTCCACACGGTGGTGGAAGTCTCTGCAGCAACAACCTCTGCGTTTTGTTCTCCTTGGGGCCTCTTTGTATTAATCCTCTCTTCCATGCAACTAAATGCAACCTTTCTGTTTGCTGGGTTTTTTTAAACTCGAGTCTTTTTTTCTGAGAAAGTGGTTTTTTAGGGTCAAATTGACTTTTTTTTCTGAGAATGCTTTTCAACATCATCAAATGGAAGTTCTCAAGGAATGGATGTTTGATTTAGTTTTGAGGACACTTGCACTTTTACAAGTGGAAACAGGACTGAAGCTATTCTGAGATTATTTAAAATTGCCTACACTTTTGGGGTAGAAATGGTAGATGTTAGAAATAAGTTTTTCAGAATTGCAGGCAACTAACAGTTGATTTTATCTGCAACTGCAGTTAGATAAAATATAATTTTGTCTAGCTAACAAAAATAGTACTAGAATCCATTCAAAATGATGTAAGTTGTTGCTAGAAAGGCAACAAAATGTTATTTCAAGGAAAAATGAAATGCAGCCCTTTATACTGATATTTTAAATTCAGGTAAAAGTTAAATTTCAAAATTTGAAGAGAGACTTTAAATCTGTTTCGGGCCTCCACAACAGGTATTTTAAAGCATGTGAAATTGTTCATGCAGGAGTAAGGAAACGGGGGTTTCACTGTTTTGTAGTTTTCCTTGATCTTGCAGTGAGTCCCCCAGTGCTGGGCCACAGGCAGTGCTCACGCCTGGCCGAGTGGCAGGGAGCCAAAGTCACCATCATCTGACACCAGCTCCACTGAGGCATGAAGAGACAAAAATTGGTTCTAATGGATCCCTGTCCTTGTTTTGATTTTGTTCATAGAATCATACAGGGTTGGAAGGGACCTCTGGAGATCATCTAGTCCAACCTTGCTGGAGCAGGTCTACCTAGACCACGTTGCACAGGAACTTGTCCAGGAGGGTTTTGAATGTCTCCAGAGAAGGAGACTCCACCACCTCTCTGGGCAGCCTGTT
>JAOXNO010000001.1:36530445-36542893 GCA_028565335.1 Limnodromus scolopaceus
GTCCTTTCAAGTAGTTGCAGAGAGTGATGAGGTCTCCCCTCAGCCTCCTCTTCCTCAAACTAAACAGTCCCAGCTCCCTCAATCGTAGGGAGGGTGTAGCTGTGATGACGCCGCCCCAAAACCGGGCTAGTAGGTGTTGCAGCTGTGCCAGGCCAGGGCTGGGTGGAGGTGGCCGTGCAGCCCCGGGAGAAGCCGGCCAGCCGGCTCAGCCCCAAGGCTTTGTGGGGCGCTGTGTGCTGGGAGCAGGGCACGCGTCCCTCCGCGGGGCGCCTGGTGGATGCAGACACCGCTCAGCCCCCAGCCGGGCTTGGGGTGCCAGCCTCCGCCTCTGGTTTGTCAGCAGCAGCCCTGCCGGCCTGGCAGAAAGGGCTGCTACACCCTGTGTTGCTCGCTCTCTCCTTCCCGCGAGGGCACGTACATCTTCTTCATTATCACTTGTTGGTTTTCTGGCATTTTATAATTGTTGGTAACATGGGGAAAATTTTTGAGCAGCACCTCACTTTCTGAACACTGGAGCAGGGGAGACAGGTGCTTTCTGCTCAATAGCTTTTGCAACTGTTCCTCTCTACGTTTGGCTTCTGCCTTCCCTTTGCAAACTCCCAACCCTTGCTCGTGTCCGTTGTCTGTGTGTCTGATGAGAGTTTTCAGGAAGACAAGGGTAGCCATCCTGGTCTGCTTAGCCCAGCATCTTCCTCTGACCACTGATGGTTGGAGAAAGGAGTCCTGGAGCGACACAGTGCATCCAGGGACAGCCTTCCCTGGGGCAGCCATCCGATTTTGTCTGGGTTGTGCACATTGTGTGAGCTGAGGTGGGTGGCCCTGCCTGTGGCTCATCCACAGCAACCCAGGGATGTGCTGATCCGGGCAGCTGCATGCACAGCAGGGGCCACAAAATGTAGCAAAATTTCCTCCTTCACATGAAAAGAATAATAGTAATAATGGAGACATGGCCAGGAAATAAAAGAATGACAGACACCAGAAAATGTCAGACTGTGTCATGGTTTCAGCTGGGATAGAGTTGGCTTTCTTACTGGCAGCTGGTACAGTGCTGTGTTTTGGGTTTGGGATGAAAATAGCGCTGGTAAAACACGGTGTACTTGGTTGCAGCTCAGCAGTGAAGGCCTTTTCTGCTCCTCACGCTGCCCTGCCAGGGAGTAGCTGGGGGTACACAAAAGGTTGGGAGGAGACACAGCTGGGACAGGGAATATCCCATACCACATGATGTCATGCTCAGTGTATAAAGCCGGGGGAAGAAGGAGGAAGGGAGGGCACCTTTGGAATGATGGCATTTGTCTTCCCAAGAAACCATTAGGCATGATGGAGCCCTGCTTTCCTGGAGATGGCTGAACTCCTGCCTGCCGATGGGAAGCATGGAATGAATCCTTTGTTTTGCATTGCTTGCGTGCACGGCTTTTATTCTACCTATTGAGCTGTCTTTATCTCAACCCATGAGTTTTTCCTCACTTTTATTCTTCTGATTATCTCCCTCTTGCCACCAATGGGGGGAGGGGGACAGTGAGCAAGTGGCTGTGTGGGTCCTAGTTGCTGGCTGGGGTTGAGCCATGGCAGCCTGAAACAGCAGCTGTTGCTGTGATTCCTGCTGTGCCCCCCTTGGCCTCTGCTGGCCCCGCTTGTGGTTTGAGCCTTGGGGCTGTTCCTCCCCTCCAGGCTCATGGCCTCCCCTTGCTGGGGAGACACCGCAGGGGTTGGCCTGGAGGGATCCTCCAAGGGGCAGGGGGTGGGAGGGAGCAGGAAAGCCTTACGGGGCTGAGAGAGTCAGACATGGCTGAAAACCCGGCTTCAAGAGCAGCGCCTCACACAGCCCATGCAGTGATGATGGGTAACAGTTTTAAACTGAAAGAGGGGAAATGTCGATTAGATATTAGGAGGAAATTATTTACTGTGAGGGTGGTGAGACACTGGAACAGGTTGCCCAGAGAAGCTGTGGATGCTCCATCCCTGGAGGTGTTCAAGGCCAGGCTGGATGGGGCTTTGAGCAACCTGCTCTAGTGGGAGGTGTCCCTGCCCGTGGCAGGGGGGATTGGCCAGCAAGAAAGAAGCAAGTTTATTCTTAGGAAAAGTAGGTAAGGTCTCTAGTGGCCATCCAGTGTAGGTAAGAGTAAAACTTAGAAAGGCCAGTGATTTACA
Source organism: Limnodromus scolopaceus (assembly GCA_028565335.1). Classification (NCBI taxonomy): domain Eukaryota; kingdom Metazoa; phylum Chordata; class Aves; order Charadriiformes; family Scolopacidae; genus Limnodromus; species Limnodromus scolopaceus. The sequence continues at coordinate 36,532,594 of JAOXNO010000001.1, forward strand.
GCCCACCTGCAATCAGTCACACGTGCTCAGGGAGAGGAGAGCTGAGCGAAGCCCTATGAGGTGTGAACTTGAAGTTCCAGGCACCAAAAGTGGTGTCAGAAATCTTACACTTGTTTCACAGCTGGGATTTATAATTGCAGCTTTCCTTACTCTCCTAATGACATCTGTTTATGAAACTGCGTTTCTTTTTTCTTTTCTCTTCCCCCCCCCGGCCCAAAGCGTAGGTCCATTGCTCTATCTGCCCTAGAATACAGCTGTAAGCTTGATTGTCTTCTGCTCATTCTCACACTACCAGTCAGTTGCATTAGACATCGTAGCCTGTTGAACTCCAGACTACTGCGTATGATTTTTTATACTGGTTCCCCTGGACTAGTAAACTTTTCACCCAGTTGCAATAATACTGCTCAGTGTCTGCCCCCCAGCGCTCTCAGAGAAGAGGCCTTTCTCCAGAGGGAACAGAAGGGCTATTGTCCATTTGGCAGAGGGACAAATGACTTGGTGTTGGCTGACACGTTCTCCATCCCCACTAGCCAGCGCTGAGTCACTGGTTTCCTTCCAGGCTGGAAAGTGTTTGTTCCTCTTATACTGAAGAGCCTCTTCTTCTGCCACAGCGTGAGAGGCAAGCTGTCCCACACTGCTGCTGAGCCTCCTGGCTGGTGTGATGGACAGAGGGTTGGTGGGGGATTTCGCTATTGCGGTTTGTGAGACACGGTAGTATGTGCCCTAAAAGTGCTAGGATACCTGACAGCGAAGACGAGATGTTGGTAGCTGCCAGAGGTTAGACCAGGTTTGCAGCGCCACAACCAGCAGCAGGTCCGTGCTGTACCCCCTGGCTGCACCGTGTCTTTCTGCGTTCACGCAAATCCGTGGTGATCTTCTAGGTGCGGTCACTAGGTGCCACTGCTGCTCCACGCAAGGGCAGCTGTGCTGCAGCAGCGCTGCTCTTCTTGGGAAAGGCAACAGCTTAGTGCTCCCAGCTTTTTTCCCATCTTTGATCAGGCATGGGGTACCTTCCAGGTGATCCACCTTTGGTTTTGCATTGCTGCTTCTTTCCTCTGTTTGACCCTTCTTAGTAAGCTTGCTAACCCTCAGCAGTGATCCCAAACTACAGAGATAGCTTAAAGCTGTATCTTTGGAAATAGTGCTCATAGCAGTACAGTAAAACATTCTAAAGGCTCTTTCTTAGTGGTATAATAAATTTTCTCTCTGGAGGATGAGCTGGCAAACACAATTCAGGCAGCAGGCAGCTGAAGGAAGCTTGTGAGATTCACTTGGTGCCTTGTAGAGACTGCTCTTTGTCTTAGGAGTGGCTCAGCAATGACAACCAGATACTGCTGGTCATGAATCAGCTGTGGTCCTGACTCCGAGGTATTTCTATCTTAAATATTGGAGCTGAGCTGTTCCACCCTAAGGGTTAAAAAAAAAAAATAATAATTTTTTTTTTCTAAACTTCTGTAAAAATGAAACATACCTAACTAACGAGTAACCCCTCTCAGGTACTCACCAGCTTGCTGCCCTGCCCTGGAGACCTTACTATTGAACCCATGAGTGCTTTTGAAGCTTCTGGAGTTTGAAGAAAAACTAGGTTCAAGTTTTTCACACGTGGATCCTGTGTCTTGAAGAATTGCTTGTCTCTGCCAAGGGCTGAAATTTGCAGTCCACCTGGCAGTCCTCAGCAATCACTACTGACCTCTCTGGTCCTTGTGTGCCCCAGACACAGCCATTGCCAGCAGAATGAGACGAGCCTTAGGTTCACGGTTCAGTTTTTCAGGAGCACGCTCTGCAAATCTTCGTGACCAGCCACGTGCGGCGACACGCAGGCTTGACACAGCCTGGCTGGGTGTGCACCGGCCAGTTTACTGCTAGGAGAAAAGCACCAGCTGAATACAGCTCACTCGAAAAAACAAACACCTTAGATCCATTTAGGGACTGAGGCTCTCAAAACAGGGCCAAGATGTCATTAAGATACTTGAAACACAGCCCTTGCTCAGCTACTGCGCAGCAAGAGAGGCCCTTGGTGCCCTGTAACGTTTCCCTGTTTGGCTCCAGCGCTCCCAGAGCATCTAGAGCTCTGCCTTTGCTGATGGCATGTGTCCCTTGGCAAATCCACGTGAGTAAAACTGTAGCCAAATCAAGCTGAAAAAACTGACTCTAATTAACTCTGGGATTTTTCTGGCACGCCTAGAGCTGCTACTTGGCATTCAATAATGAATTTCAGCACAGGGCAAATCTTGATGTGCCTTGGCAGAGACAGAAATGGACTGATTTTGGTTATTAAATCAGGATGTGCCTAAAAAGAGTGTGCTTATTTGTAGTTCTAAGTGTGACTAGTCCAACAATGTCTGGGGAAATTCAGCAATTGGTTGCTTTTAATCTTCACTTTAAGATACTTCAAGGAAAGTCATAATGTCTAAAATTACTTTTATCCTCAGAATTTGTTTTTCCGTTGTGCAGCCTGTGGTGTCTATGACCAGCATCCTCAAACCTGGTCAGTTCCAACCAATGGTTCCCCTGAACGATGAACAAGTATCTTAATTGTTGAGTGTTGTCTGTTTTAGGGTACATGGGGGCAATTTCTGTGCCTCCTGTTGAAGTGGCAACTCCACAGATACAAAGGTAAGTTCCAGGATGCAAGGACATGGCTCTACGCCATCTACAGAGGGTGGATGGATTTCATCCTGTGGGCTGTGGCTTCATGAGGGTGAAAGGGGAGGAAGGCATTGATCTTTTCTAAAGTTACAGGCAATAGTCTTGTTTTAAAAATAGTCATAGGTGGGTCTATGTATCCACTGGAAATGCTGCAAATCATGAAGAGTGGAAAAGCACTGTCCTGGGGATCTGGCCACTCATGGATGATGAGGGAGACCTGGGCCCCAGTACCTGTGTGTGGTTAGATTTTACATTATGCAGTAATTATGTAAGAAAAGGATGGAGCCCTGTCCAGGGAATAATCTCTCTCTTTAGATTAATGGAAAAAGGTTAAAAGATACCAATGGCATAATTTAAATATACTTTCTATATTAAGGCTAACCCATAATAAATCTCCTGTGTAATTTCCCAACTTGCTTCTCCATTTCTATTTGCCAGAGAGTACAGAAATGAGACCTAAACACCTCCAGCTAAGGGACAGATGAACCGTGCTTTGAGCAGAAGTGGGTACTGATTCTGAGATGGGACTTGGAAAGGGTAGCATGGATGGATGAGACAGGGAGTACAAGAAGAGGTTATTTTTATCTAGTCTCTATTTTGAATATACGTATTTTTGTGTACCTTTTTCCTTCAAGGACACACAGTGCATCGGGCATTTAGCTGTTATATTTGTTACCCTACAGGTATTACTATTCTGCATGGCGAGCATTGACTGTTATTTTAATTTATCAATGAGAAGCTTGCACTAACCATTCCCCTCTCAGTGTATGAAGTGAGGACGCCTCCAGCAGCAGCCCGCAGAGAGGGTGATGGTCTCTGAAGCCATATGCAGCCCTCAGTGATACCTTAGAGTGACCAGAGCTCTACAAACACATACAAGGTTGGTATTTGCTGAAGTTCAGTATCAGGAAAAAAGTGAATTGGAAACATCCTTACCATAATGAAGTTGTATGTACACAGCTCACATGGGCAGGGGATTTTTTTTCTTTTTTTTTCCCATGCACACCTGCTAGCAGGTTACCATGCAGTGTAACTGGTGCTAATAGTGATTACTAACCTCCAGAAGCTGCTGTGGTCTCTAGGAAAGGAGTTACCACATAAATAAATGCACTGGGTTTGGCTTATGCCATCCTGCAGTGTCTCCATGGAAAACAGGTTTGTGCTACTGCTGTTAAAGCTGGGAGACCAAAAATTTTCTGTACCTTCGTTTCATTCACCGTTCCTTCCTTCCCTCTTATCTGCCTGCCTGTTTCTTCTTTTGTCCCTTCCCACCCGCCTGCTTTTTCCCTTCCTTCTTTCATCGCCAAATAGATCAAGAGCATTTCCTAGAGCTGGTAAAAAAACCCACACAGTGGTACTTGACCTGGGTGTGATGTTTCATTTATCCTTTATTCAGCTTTCCATTTCATATTTATTTTTTCTTGCACAAGATCTGTGATGGGTCTCCAGGCTTCCAGGGGAAATTATGGAAAGAGCGGAATGATTTATCTCTGTTCCAGTATGCTGCAGGGACCTCAGTGCACCATCTGATGATGAACAAGGCTGTTTATGACACCTACACTCCTGTTATGAACCAGCTATAACTTTCCCTTTTTTTTCCTTCATGCCTGTTTTTCTCCTAATCAAAATTTCTTTTACTCTTTCTCCCATGTTATAAGCTCTCCCAGTTAGATATTGAGTCAGTGAGGGATTTCTGTGGTCTTTTTTTTTTTTTTTTGAGACTTAGCTGCTTATATGAGGCTATACCAAAAAAACCAAACCCAAACCCCCACAAAACCAAACCAAACCAAACCCCTCTCTCAGTCTTCTTTACAAAACTAAAAGGGGAACACTGTGTTTCTAGCTCAAACTTCATCAAAAGTTTGGATATCAGAAGGGAAAATGTCCTCACAAAGTTGTTAACCCTATTTTGAATCTGGATGTTTTGGAGGCTCGATGCGTGATTTCTTAGCATTTTGTTGTGACAAATGGTGCTGTCCTTGAAAACAGAGAGACTAGTGATTATTCAAATTCAGAGCAGCAAATAAATGGCCTACCTCATGAAGGCAACTTTTCTCAGAGTGAGATGAGCCAGAAACTGCAGAAGTTTGAAGGAACGTGGGAGCAAGGCTCCAGCTTGGAGAGGCTTGGGGTGAGCATGGCTTTCCTCTTCCCTTCCTGCACAGCGCCCTGTGCTCTGCCTCCCTTTTCTAGAAAAAAGGCAAAGTCCGTATCTGAGACTACAATTTGGCACTCACTGTAATCACTCCTGTAAAATAAAAGTCCTATGAGGGAATTACTACCCAGCTAACACTGCTGCAGAACTTGTTGCAGCTTCAAATCCCCGTCTCTCAGTTTATTTCACCGCTGCTCAGAGAAGATGGGGGCACTGGGACTCTGCTGCAGTCGAACCTGACTATGTGAATAGTGAGTGAGTGAAATACAGTTCTTTTTCTTTCGGAGGTGTGTTCTGCTCTGAGGTCCTGTTGGAGAGTATGGAAAGCTTTGATGAAGGTACTTTGATGATGATGAAAAGAGCCATCACATATGTGTAGAAATAAAAAGGAATTCCTTCTTTTATCTTCTCATTTTCTCGCACAATGGACTAATTGGAAATGGGATTGCTAAACTGCATCTTGACTATTCACCAGCTTTTAAACTCCATCCAGGATCACAGAACAGAGAGTAAGTCCCGCTTGCTTTTCTGTCAGGCGGAACATGCGCCCACACAATTTTCAAGCTCTGCCATCCACATATGCAGATCGTTACAGATAAAACGTATTCTTCATGTTGTTTTGCTCCCTACTCCCATGCAGAGATGGACTGGGGTGGAGAATGCCTTCTACATTGTAACCCTGAAGTGATTACTCTCAGAGTAAGTGTTGCAATATGAGTATGTTGCTGGGATGTATTGCCTGGCTCACTTTTTGGCTTTTGAAATTGTATGCAATGTTGCTGCAATGCAGATTTTTAGTTTGCTTGCACCACAGGTTCTTGCTTTAAGTTAAGGCCACCTAAATATGGGAAGAGGATGTCAGCTCAAGTCCTTTGCTGCCTTCAAACGGTGGTCTCAGATGAGGAAGGATGGAATCCTTCTTCCCTTAGTGTTTGGAAGATCCTTGGACCTGTTGAAGGGAGCTGAGTGTCTTGCTTTGCTTACATGCACAGTTTTTGCTTTACTTATTAAACTGTCTTTATCTCAACCATGAGTTTTTTCTCACTTTTAGTCTTCTGATTCTCTCCCCCATCCTAGCTGGGGCGAGTGAGCGAGCGGCTATGTGGTGCTGGTTGCTGGCTGGGGTTAAAGCACAACATCCATCCTTCCTGTGCACAGCATACTCTAAACCAGGCCAAGTTTCTGCCCATCTCTTCAGCTATGACACCTGTTCTTTGGAATGCCTCCATCTACACCATTGCTGTTTTCTTTGGAGGAGATGGGGGGCTGCTCTTGAGGCTGGGAACATTGCAGGCAGTTTTTCCTGCAGTTTTTGTACATTTTCACCAGAGAATGTAGTTTTAAGGCTGAAGTACGGGAAATCTGCCTCCCTGGCTTTATCGTCACAACATACTTTAGTGGCTGAGATCTAGAGAGCACAGCAGTGGCTGCAGGAGGCTGAACAGGACAACGAGGGAAGGAAGAGGATTTGTGAGAAAGGAGCATCCCATCAGCATCCAGGCATCCAGGAACCACCACCATCAATAGCGTAGCCTGTGGGGAGCAGGTGTCCCAAAACCGGCATCCAGCTGAAGTGGCAGCTGCTGTTGGGCCACCCTGATTTACCATATCAGGTTTTGGTCTGTGACCAGAGAGCTAAACAGCAGAAGGATTAGAAGAAAAAGACTGTCGTTTGCTGCTGTTGAGAGCTAAATGGAAAAACATAAACAAGCTCATGAGCAAACCCCCTTTATCTGGCAGTCCCAGGGCTCTGTGTAGGAAAGCTGAAGAGCTACATGTGGGAAGATCCCTGTAGGGCTGCACAGAGCTGTAATACTTGTTTAAAAAAAAGGGAAGCTGGCAGTATGATTTTGAGCACCACCTATGAGTACATTGATCACTAACAGATTATACGTGTTTAAAAGTAGAGTGTTGAATGAAAAGAGGTCGATTTGGTCCCAAAGAGTGGAGTATAGAGCTAACAGGAAAAGTGGACTAATATGGAAGGGGGTTGAAAAATTCTGGGTGGATTTTGCTAGACGTAGTGAATGTGAAACAAAAAGAAAAAAAACAGTCCAGCAGTGCTGACAATACCTCACACTCACATTTTTAATGAAACATTGTGATTTTCAGTTTCTATTTTTACAACGTTTACATTCTGTGATCTAACTCAAATAATATGTCCTATATCATAAAAAACCCAAAACCTCCTCAATTGACTTGGAACACCCCAATCTTCTGGCATTTTACTTCTGGGAGAAGTGTGGGGTTCTTTTTGCTCCCCCAACTTGACTGTTAGAGAAGGGAGGAGGAGTTTGTCCTTCCCTACTGTTGGGCACACAGTATACGAGTGCCTTTCTGTAAAGAGCAGGTTCGTCTGAGCGCTAAGCTACCCACGGAATGGGTGGGCTCCCGGCTTTTGCTAACTGGAGGCTGAAGGCTCAGCGCAACGAAAACCTGAGTTGCCCACAGAATAGCTGCTCCGGTTCACCTGAAACCTAAGGCAGATTTTTTGTCCTCTTCAGAAAATACTAGTGCTTTTCTGGTGCTTGCTGTTGTTTCTAACAAAGACAGAATTTAACTGATCTCCCAAGTTAGGATGCTCAGTGATGTGCAAGATGAGATGTGACTGGCGAGACTACAATACACAGATTAAATAAATAAGGAAGTCATTAAGGGAGAGAGGAGCCCTGAAGGGATGCAGTGGCTTTTAGTCTGAGGAAGAATAGGTATATAAGCTCTCATTTTGCATTAAATTTTATCCTTCTTTTCTGTAATAAGCCATAAGTCAGTCGACTGTTTGCTGTGACTTCAGCAGAAAACAATCTCTCCCTTTTTTGTTGTTGTTTCTCACAAGCATCTTGGGTTCAATAGAAAGCTTTCTGACTTCTATCCAACTATTTGCTCAGTTTAGTGGAAGGTTCTGATGTTTTTCAGTATTTCATAATGCCACCGGCAGGAAGTTTATCAGCACAGGGATTCTACTTAATTAACAAACTGCCAGGAATACCCCAGGGACAGGAGACGAGAAAGGCCATTGCAAGGCATGGCTGGAATTTGAGTAGGCGGAGGTAAGGAAAAATTACACCAGGGGAGGAGGTGTGCTGCAACATGGCAGTAGAAGAAAAGGAAAGGAAAGACCATAAATCTGAAGAATAATAGAAAAAAGCAAAAACAAACCCAAATTATTCTGTTTTTCCACACATTCCTCTATTTTGCTTGCCAGTCAAGCCCTGTCAGGCACCTTGACTCAGAGCTGGCTAAACCAGAGTGTCGTTATTATCTAAACATGTCTTCCTTTTTTTTTGCTTGGGGTTCTTTGACAGGAACATGTATCATCTGAGCATGTTCTGAGGACAAATATCCCCCATTACCATTTTCAGGGCAGTTGTATCTCCCTGCTTCAAGAAGACTGGGAACTTCTGCAAAACTTCTCTCTCTTTCCCCTCTCTGGAACAGGTGCCTTGCTCCTAAGCACCCCAGACCAACAAATAATGAGACCTACTCCAGAAAGCAGACCCAGATCCCCACTTGTTTCAGGTAATACCTTCTGCGAAATGAACTTCAAGGAGCTTCCCTAAGGAGCTAGACCAGAAGTTCCCACCCTGTGGTCCAAGAAAAGCTGGCAGATCACACAGTGTGCAGCAAGGCTTATCTCATGCTGCCTTGAGCTGCCTCCAAAAGAGCCTTTGCACTGCATCATATCACATATATCTTCAGGTGTCAAGCCATGGCTGGAAGAGAAACCAGCACAGCTCTTCTTTTCACTCTTTCTGAGCATGAGTCCATGTAAGTTTGAAAGTTCTTGGATTGTCTTTAAGTAGTTTCTACTGTGTAGTACCAGTGACCTGGTCACACAGGACTAAAAGTGAAGGTTTTTTGGAGGGATTTATAGATGGTATCCTGTATCCTAGAAAGACGTTATGCTTTTGAAGTTTATGTAAGACTGTGCCAAAACGATGAACAGGAAGACTGGGACAAAGCATCAAGGAGGTGGGGTTTTATTAGCTACATTTCCTTGGGAATTGTCTTATCAGTGCGGGATTTGCACTTCACTCTTTTGAGTATCAGGAAGGATTTCTACATCTCTCAGGAGAGAAGGATCAACACTCTAACCAATGAGCATAATATTCATATGTTTTCTGTTAGATTAATCTTCTAAGACACCAAAGGCTCCCTTAACTTTACATCAAAGGGGCTCATGTTTCATACAGCGAAGAAACTGATACAAAGCTGTGGATTTAGCAGTTGATTTTTCACAGTGCTCAGGAAAGAAGTTCCTGATGTGTTCTGCATGGTTCATGTGCTTCTGCTGCACATGGGAGCCACGCCAGGGGACAGGTGCAACAGGCTTGTGAGCTCAAGGAGCATCCTTGGAGGATCAGCTTTAAAGAAATCTGATCCATTTACGAGGGTGAGAAAATACCATTCCATCTAGAAGATTTCCTGCTGAGTTTCAGTGTTGCATGTTCTCATAGCACCTTCTGAATCCAGGTCCTCTCTCTGCTATCACTTTTCCAGGGTGCTTACCTCTATAATATTTGTCCCTCAGGGACACCTCTATGTCGTTCTCCCTCAGACCTATTAACGCACAAATATTCATGTGGAGAATTGGAAGAGCTTTTTGTTTCCTGTTTGGTTCTGTAAACAAGAAGTCATTGTGCTGGGCACTGTGGAAGATCCTTGTGACCCCTACGTCCGTAGTCTTGGTGTTTACTGTATTCCAAAGTCACACTGGCGCCAGCCAGGATAAGAGAAATGGAGAATAAGAAACAGAAGTCCCAAATGCAAACAGCACAGACAGAGGAAACCACGCATATCTCTATTGCTTGGATTAGATAAAAAGGGTCTTTCCACTCTATATGATGTACCTAACTGATAGATATTCACACCTGCCTGCCAATAGACTTGAACATCCCTGTTTTTCTCTGTTGAAGAAGACTGGACTTACTTCATTTCATATTTTAGATACCTTTGCTTGCTTACTTCTCTCATCTGCGGATATCTCGATCCTTAACTCAGACACAGAGGAGCTTTGAGCTTTCTCCAGCCTCCCTTGGACATGTGGAGCCAGAGAGTGTCTGCCCTACTGCAGGGTTCGTGGGATTGCCTGTCCACCCCCAAAAGTAGCTGAGGCACTTTGTGGTGACAAGAGAACTGGGGTGAATGACTGCCTTCCTCCTGGATTCTGCTTCTAAGGATAAAGTGACATTTTCCCCCAGATTAGGCCTCACTGGTATTCCAGAAGACTGTCTAGCTAGTGGAAGGAATCTTCTCCTGAACCATTTCTGCTGGTGATGCTACTGCACTGTGCAGAGAATAATTTTGCACTTTTAGGTATACGTATATATGAAAACTACTTTTGTTTCTTGAGAAAATGGCAATATCCATTTTTTTGGATTTTTTTCGGATTTCATGGGTAGACTGTTCAGTGGATAATGAATTGGCTAGATGGTCGCATCCAGAGGGTTGTACTCAATGGCTTTAAGTCCAGTTGGAGAGAAGTGACAAGTGGTG
>JAOXNO010000001.1:36542969-36621915 GCA_028565335.1 Limnodromus scolopaceus
TGTCATTCAGAGGGACCTGGACAGGCTGGAGAGGTGGGCTCAAGTAAACTTCATGAAGTTCAATGGGAGCAAGTGCAAGGTTCTGCACCTGGGCTGGAACAATCCTCGCCTGCCATGCACATTTGATTCAAAAGCTTACAGATTCAGATAAAAAATTAATGCTTCTATCCCTTACAAAACAGTTATCTTCTGAAAGCTTTATTCTTTCTAGGAGTACAGTGCTATTAAAATCTCTACAGTAGAGCCCATAGGTAGGCTCACTTTCTCTAGCTAACTTAACTGGAAGACATCACCTTTGCCTCCAGGGCTGCTGGTCACTTGGAGAATACACCAGGAAGATATCACTGTGTTTACCCTGTTATTAAACTCTTTGCTGGCATCTCTGGCCAGTGTCATTGGCTGGGCCAGGGGAACCCTTGGGTTAACCCAATAAGGCTCTTTTTCTGAATTTATGTTCTATCATCAGTAAATCTCTTCCCTCTGACCCTGAATCATTAAAAAAATAGCTATTTTCTGCTCCTTTCTCTTTCTGCTTCTCCTGTTGCCTCCTGGCAGGGGTGGAGCTCTTGTTCTTGGTCAAACCCCTAAAGGTACCTGCTGTGTTTGCAGCAACCTCCACTTCTTCCAGAGCTTTCCCTTTCATGTTTTCTACCCACGAGCTTTTCTCCCAGTTCTCTGTTTCTAGCCCTTCTCTTCCCTGTCCTTCTCAGCTCCTCCACCACCTGGTGTCATTCCTTGGCATTATCATTAATGGCAGCTGTGGGTAGAAACCTATAATTAAATACTTAATTAAATATTGCATAATGAATGTGTATAACAGAACAAAAGATAGGATAAAACACTGAAGGAAATAGCTCCTGACAGATGGAGGAAGATCACTCACCCCGTTAACACTATTGCTTAGTCAGTTGTCTCATTAATCAGCTGCTATAACTAGTCTTTACCAGAATGTTTTCTGTGCTGTTGTATTTTAGTCCATGCCTCTTGTAGAGACAGATGCTCCTGGAAGGTTATCTGCTGGAAAGATTGTTTCAGAGTCTTTTTAATCACCGGTTGGATTACTCATCGTTATTAGTATTATCTCAGCTATTCTAAAGGTAAAAAAAAATAAAAATAATTCAATAGTCGTTTTGGGGGTTGTTTTGTTAAGGAATGAACTGCACAGCTGGAGAGCGTGTAGATCTCTGTATACCATAATTGCTATCCTTACTGTTATTGCTCTAGCTGTAATATGCTATGGCACCAAGAAGGATCAACAAAACTGGCATTTCATTATGGCAAGCCTGATATTGATAGCAAATGACAACCAAAGAATTTGCAGTACAGTCTGAAGGTTGCACAGCTAGAAGTTACTGACATTTTATCATTTGAGAGACACAGGCATAGTGAAGTTAATTGACTTGCTCAGTGCAGCACAGTAAGCCAAAGCCAACAAAAAGCTGAACCCAGCCACCGTCATTTCCAGGCTCACATACAACCATAAAAATTGGGTTTTTCTTCAAAAACAACCAATTCAAAACAAAAAAAGATTCTCTTGGGTATGAGCTGGTAACCTCTAATGTCCATAAGTGGACTCTTGTAGAGATTTTTACAATTTTGTAGTAACTGTGGGATGTTGTTCCTTCCAGTGTCTGATTAATTATACATTTTGTTGCTTGGGTACTAAAGCTGGAACTATCAATTTTATATATGTTTATTTACTTTTGAAAAACACATAATTTGGTTTATGGTAAGATGTGCCCTATCTCTGAGAGTTCTGCATATGGTCATGCTTCTGGCATGTTAGCTATCATCTTCCACCATTTCATAGTATCTGGATGGTCCTGTATCTTATGTGAATAAACTTACTTCTCCGGAGCATGTCTCAGCACAACTCTGTTGTTCTGATCTTTGCCCTTTGACATGTGCATTGTGTGCAATTTTCTAAAAATTGAATGTTTCAAGTTTATTTCTTTTCTACCTTTAACTAATTTCCCTCAGTTTAGACAGGTTCTCATCCCCATAGTGCTTTTTTTATGGAATGTTTCCACTTTTTCTTTAAAATTCAGTTGAAAGTTCTTCATTGTAACGAATGAAGATCCTTCCTTGACATAAAACTGTTGTAGTCATAGGATAGACCAGGATATTTGAGGACTTCAGGCCAAAATTGTCTCTGGTGAGTTGTCCACCAGACGATACATACTTTGGCTTGAGATTTTGGCTATGTGTCTTATGAGGCAGATATTCCCTGCTGATTTCAAGGGGAGTTTCAGGCACGGTAGAAGAGAAGAGTACTTGAGTAGGAATCATCATATGAAATTAATAAGAGAATTTTTCTTCATGCTTTCAATGTTCTCGAGACTACGGAAATTATGCTAATGGCATAAAAGAAGTATTCTTTACTCTGTTAAATGTTAATGAGCATTGTGGCTGTTATGTAGTCATGACATTTCCACATTAGTAAGTCCATCTGTAACTGAAAAGGGAGAAGTCGGGCTTAGTCATGTGGCTTATTGACCAACTTCTGTTACACTCCATCCCTAAGGTTTTAAAAATCAGCTGAGTTTTTCATTCTTGAGGAGAGGGAACTTCTGCAGATTGCAGCAGGATCTGCTTCCTGCTTGCCTATGTGGATCACAAGTTTAGTACCTTGTTCAATGGGGTTGTACATCCCACACAGTCAGGGAAAGGACAAATGGGTCTGAGGAGCTCTAGTGGCTCTCCTGGCATCACTTGAAGCTGGGCAAGAAATGGTGTCAGCAGACATTTGCCAGGTGCTTAGCTTTCTTTCAAAAGGGTTCTGGCTAAACTTAGCCAAGTCTTCCAAAAGCAGGTAAGTTATACAAAGGCTGCATGAGTAAGGCAAGGCGTTAGCCTTGTGTTTTGCTTTCCTCTCTGCAGCCTAAGACATGAGTCTGAGGTAGAAAGTGGAAATGAACTGAGCATGACTGGATAAGTGTAGAAAAGGGAAAGTGGAGACAAGAAAGGATACGGGAGGATTAAAGTCTAGGTATGGGAGGATTTAAGTCTTCAAGGTCAAATGTGTTTGTGAAGGGACTGGGAAACTGTTGCTCTCCGTGGGCTGTCTTCCCAAATACAAAATAAATCACTGTCTTCTACAGCAGCAACACCACCGTTTCTCTGCAGCAATAACCAAGCACTATGGTTAGCCGCCTTCTCTGTTTTGTTCAATTAAGGACAGTCCTTTTTTATTCTCAGACACACCAGCCATAAAATTCTACCTGTGTGTCTTTGTTTCTCTTATTAACTTTTTACAGTTCACAGGTCCTGATCTGTATTTGTTGTTATTAATTCATCCTTTCATTCATTTCTTCTTTTTTTTTTTTTTAAAAAAAGTGCTTTTAGCTTATTTTGCTCTCTTCCTAAGTCAGGTTATTTTCTAACCAGCACAGCCTTCATTCCCAATTGTGGTATTGTGGCTTTCTTAGCATCTAGTGTAATATTCTTAAATATCTCCTAATTATCATTTTTCTTTTTAGAGTCATTTCCCAACTGACTTCAGTCAATTGTTTTCAGCTTGGTAGAAAGTTGGCACTTTTCAAGCCCCAAGGATGTATATACTTTACTGGTTTGGACTCTGTTCTAGTTACACAGAACAAAGGTAATCAAATCATGATCACTGGCTCCTAAGCTACCACTACCTCCTACTTCTGTGAATGGCCTCTGTGTCAACAGGAGGGCTAAATATAAATCCTTCTCGTGTTGGGTATAATATTTGAATTCAGATGTTGTCTATGATTCTCAAAAATGAAGTACAACCTCATATTTGTGCTGTGAGATCCTTGAAACACTTATTTTCTCCTTCCTGAATTTTGCAGATAGGCCCTATAGGAGTCAGCCATCATTCAAACCTCTGACCTCACCAAAACTAAAGTAATTTTGCAATGGAAATATTATCAGACAGAATATAAAACACTTTCTAACCATCCACACCTTGTGAAAACCAGACACGAAGTTTTTCAGCAGCCAGCAAAGCCTGGGCACTTTTGTGTGTCTCTGGATTAGCTTGCAGATAGCAAAGCATGCTAGACATGAAGAGCTTGACTTTCAGGATTTTTAGTTGACAGAAATCCTCTGAAGTTATTGAAGGAGGAACCTTAGTGCTACTGGTAGATAGAATCCTCTATGGATTCAGTGTTGAGCCAGGAGCTGTAAGTCTGCTTTCTACATCCTTAACACAAGCTATTAATAAGTTTCCATTTTTACACACAGTCACCACCTCCCTATCTGCAAAAAAGTATCCAGCAAGGTATCTGAGACTGGGGCTTTTGCTTTGTGGTTTTTTTTTTTTTTTCTCATTTGTTTGGAAAGTATGAGCCCTTCCACTCCCATTAGAGAAGTAACTGCAGTGCCATGTCTCCTGGATGCCATGTCTCACCTTGGATGCTTATTTTACAGACCCCAGGCAGCAGTATATGCTGGGGGCCGACCAGCTGGAAAGCAGCTTTGTAGAGAAGACCCTGGGGTTCCTGGTGGACACCAAATTGACAATCAGGCTGCAATGTGCCCTTGTGGCAAAGAAGACCAACAGCCTCCGGGGCTGCATCAGCCAGAGCACTGCCAGCAGGTTAAGGAAAGGTGATCTTTCCCCACTGCTCAGGCCTGTTGAGATGCAATTCACCAGAGCCCAGTTTTGGGCTCTTCAGTACAAGAAAGACATAGAGATACTGGGGAGAGTCCAGTCACTCAGGGGGTGAACAAGACATTGGGAGAGGACACAACTGGAACAGGGGACAGCAGGGACAGATCCCCAAACTGGCCACAGGGATATTTCTGACTGTACCATGTCACGTTACACAGCTCAAGGAAAGGAGAAGGAATCAGGGACATTCATGGTTATGCAGTTTGTCTTACCAAGTAATCATCACATGTGCTGAGGCCCTGCTTCCCAGGAGAAGGTTGACGGGAAGTATGAATAAAGTCCTTATTTTGCTCTGCTTGTGCGTGCATCTTGTGCTTCACTTATTAAACTGTCTTTATTTTGATCCATGAGTCTTCTTGCCTTCATTCTGTTTTCTCCCTCAGGACAAGTGGCTGTGTGTGAGCTTGGCTGCTGGCTGGGGTCAACCCATCATGGGAGAGGGAGACTCCACTCATGGGGGGATCTCAGCAAAGTGTATAGATACCTGAAGGGAAGGTGTAAAGAAGTCAGAGCCAGCCTCTTTTCAGTGGTGCCCAGTGACAGGCAAGAGACCATGAGCACAAACCAAAACACAGGAGGCTCCTTGTGAACATCAGGAAACACTTTTTTATTGTGAGGGTGACTGAGCACTGGCACAGATTGCCTGGGGAGGTTGTGGAGTCTCCATCCTTGGACATATTCCAAAGCTGTCTGGACATGATCCTTGGCAACTGGCTCTAGGTTGCCTGCTCCTGTTTGGGCAGGAGCATTGGACCAGATGACCTCCAGAGGTCCCTTCCAACCTCAACTATTTGGTGAGTCTGTCTCACTCTTTTCTTATCTGTTTGTTTACTCCTCTTTAACACCCACCCTGGAATTTGACAGACACATCTGTGAATTGCAACAACTCACTGACCCAGCAAACACATTAGTTTTTGCTGCATTAGTAAGTTAGCAGTGCAACAAGCACCAAACCCAGTGAGAACAACATCTGTCTGGGGACATCTGAAGAGTAAGGGGAAGATGGGAAAGAGCTTCCTCTTTTTCTGAAACACTGAGCTTCAGTGGGCTGTGGGCTCATGGGCTGGGGAGAGCCAGTCTAAGTGATCTTTGGCAGAGTGGCTGCATTAATCTTCTCTCTTGGGTTTTGAGAAACCAAGTTTTCTACATATCCACTTCAGAAAAGGATGAGGAATAGTTGCACACCCAGGGTGAAGCCTGCTGTGTCCAAGGTAGCAGTGTCCAAACAATCACGAAATAACCTCCTGTCTCCCTTGAGCTGGCATCCCATTCTTCTGGCTTTTTGTAGGGTGTTTTCCATAGAGTCCATGCTCCCTAAGGATCCTAAGAGCACCTTTCACTCAGGTGGGATCGTAAGATTACCTGGTGCTTCTCAGGCTTGTATCTCCTCTACTCCCCTGACCTCATTCTTTTGTTCCCTTTCTGCCCACCTCAGACTGGATGAAAAGCGAGTCTCTCACGTAGCAGTGAAATCTGAGCTGCAACCAAAGGACCTTCTCCTCTCACGGTAAAAAGTAGAGAACAAAAATGATAACTTTCATAACATTAAACGCTGAAGTTAAAAATATTAAAGTCCTGGAAAATTAGGGACTGTGATGTCTTAGCAAGAAAGCACTGAAGAATCGATGCACGGTTGATACCAGTGTTTGGGTTCCAAGTACAGCACCCAACCTTGAACTTACTCAAATGCTTTTTACCTCTTACAGTTTCCACTCAGCTGCAAGCACTCCACTGCTTCACATGCTCCTTGTTTGTTAATTCAAACATTGTTTATGTCCCCTTTATTTCTGAATTTTTAGGTTTCTATATTTTACAGAACATCAGAGGACGTAGTCAATAATTTTTACAATTACATGTACGTATCCATGTTTTTAGTAGTAGGAACTAGAGAATGTGCTGAAGGACTTGCTTTTTCAGCTAGTTCTTTGTATTCAGCAAGATAATTCCTGAACTTCCAGCTGAATGCCACTGGTGCATATAGCTTTTCTGTTTAAAACAAAAAAAGAGTCCTGCAGAATAAGAGGCATTTTAAAGCAGTAAGGTTTTTTAAAATTCAGTCTGCTGCTTGAGGATACGTTTGTGCGCTCTAGTGAAAGTCTATCTGGATTTATAACACGCACTCTGAAGAGGAAGGTATCTGTTTTCTAGGAATGTGTGTGGTTGATACAGTCTTCCTGGGTTTCTAAAACTGAAATTATTACTTCCTAGGCTATGAAACACTGTTCAGCACACACAGGTTATTGTGGGCTTCAGTTATGATAGAAATGTGTGTACTTAAGTCTATCCTGGAGACATGAAAGGATTTTTTTACTTTGCTTTGCTTTATGAGCTCTTCCAAAATGTGGTCTCCACTTCAGAGACACTGTTATAATGAAATATTTTCTAATATCCCATGCAAATATCAGCTTTTATATACTGTGGCCAAAATAAATACAGACTAAAGACTACATCTACGCTCTCCTCAGGATCAAGCTGGAGGTCTGTATTCCGGGACCCTGTTCCACATGCCCACACCATCATGATGGCTCTGTGTTCTGCATTGCCTTTTGGAGCACTGTGTTGGATTCAGCGTTAGCCACATACCGCCGTCACCAAGCACTGTGGTGGGTCTTGTAGGCTCTGGCTGAACAGATGGTACAAACCCAGCTTTACCTCTCCTGTCTGCAGTCTAGGGATTTACCAGCTTGGGTTACGCATTTCTCCCCTGGAGGGTGGAGGGGGAGTCTCTCAGTTCCAGGCAGCATAAAAGCAGGGTAAATTTTAGGGCAAATACAGGCCCATTCAGATAAAGTTGAAATTCAGCATAGACATACCTAAGAAGAGCTGTGCTAGATTTGGGGTGTCTCAGCAGCTGGATAAAGAGACAAATGCTCCTGAGACCCCACTTGCCATCCTTTGGTGGTCCACCACACATAGCCGGCTCCCCCTTCTACCCCAGACTTCTGCTCCTTCCCCAAAACAAGAAATGTCCCTGTGAAATACATTCCCAGTAGCTTCTGTAACAGAGTGTCCCGGCTTCCCAGGAGAATGTCTTTTTGAATGCACAGTTTGAGATAAAGAGTTCACCCAAAGGATAGACTGAATCCATTTTTGAATGTCTTAAATATGTTGCATCAAGCATCCCTTTGCCAACGCTGTTTTGAAAGCCTGGGGAGAGGAGAAGAGGAGCACAGTGTTCCTTCCCGATATGTAAATGTTGTTGGATGTTTGTTTGTAGTTCTTGGTTCCCTGTAATTGCAGTTTTGACTTTAGGACTAAAGATGCATATTTGTTTGCTTTAGATTTCTAATCCTGTTCATTCTGTCATGGAATTGCACACATTATTCCAATCATAGCAGGGCAGTCCATAGCTTCTTTCTTACCATGTAGCCAGACCAGTTTCTCTGAAATCAAGGGCTTGGGGCTTATTTTGTTTATTTTGCTTCTTTTAAATAAAGAGACTTTCCAAACAAAAAGCCAAACAAATTTTCCTGTGGCCTTCCTAGATTTGTTCTGCTTCAGTTAAAGAAAGATGTAGGACAAGTCTAAGTATGTTAAGGAACAATGGAAAAACAGGGAGTAATCCACATTTTTTTTTTTTCCTTTTTCTGCATTGAAGAGCTCCCTAAACAAAAGCAGCAACCTTCCAGGGTCTGAATCTGGGCGTCCTTGAAATCTGCGCCTGACCTCACCTCTCCAAACAATGAACCTCCTCACAAAGAAAGTGCCAACTGTTAGCCCAGCCTTCATTTGAACTTCCTCCAGCTCCAGAAGAAAGGGAAGCAAGAAATTCCACTTAGGATGCCAGCGGGTCTCGTTTGTGTGACTGGCAGCTCTGAGGGATTCCAGATGGCTTAAACCTTTCTTTTGAACATATCTTTTGATCTCATTTAAATTTCCTCCTGATTTCACCTGCTCTGTGTTTACTGACTGGAGAATACGCAGGTGGACGTATTAACTCCACCATAGGGTACAAATGGATTAAAGGGAATTTATGTGCAGGAGGGAGTTCGTGTAGTACAGCTAATACAGCTCCAGCTCCACTCCATGATTTATGATTCAGAAACCACAGTATAATTTTAACAGACAGAACAAACAAATGGAAAACCTTCTCCATCCCCAGTGTGTATTTTCTAAACGTTACAACATGTACTCTCCAATCTGGTGGTCACCTCGGAAGTCAAGTGAGAGCAAGAAACTTTTTTAGAACTAACTTTTGTGATCACATGTTTTATCCTGTTCTTTGTTTACATATTTACAGTTGTCTCCATTCACAAACAAGTTCTTCTTCAAACTTGCAAGCTACTTTTAGCTATCGGACTTTTTTCCATAACAAGTAGCAGCAAATAACTTGCCCTAACGACAGCAGTCTTATTATATTAACATTTTAGCTGAACCCTGCAGGTTATGGCAGGAAGGAGAGCAGTCAGGATCAAACACCGATACAGCACAGGTGCAAGAAGACATGAGAATGCATCAGAAAATAAGACTGATGAGCTGGGTCCTCATGAAGAAGGACATGAAGTGGGTCAGTCTGCAGAGACAAAGACCTTTGTTGGTTGGGATAGTGCATGACCAGCATTGCTGATGAGGAGAGACAGGTACTTCTAAACACCTAGGCAAGATTAGTTCAGGTGCTCTGCTTGTAAGAGCCTTTGCTATTACTGGCTACAGAGGGTACCAAGTGGGAGACCAGGCTCTTCACGTGCTGTCTCAAGAGTGACTATTTCAGGAAGTCACTTAGCTTTGCCTTGCCTCATCTGCATAAATAGCAATAACGAGTTGTTTTCAACTTCAGAAGTGCTGTTGTAGGAATAAATGTGTTAGATGGCATACAGAGGTTTCTCCAGTGAAGGTATCTAACTTAGGTTCTTCAGATTTGCTTTTTATGGCTTGTAATGTCTTCAGAGTTTTTTTTTTTTTTTTTTTTTTGACATGTCTTGTCAGTCAGGACACTCGTCCTTTCTGTTTAGGAAGAGGTGGCGACACCCTTGCCTTGAAGTTTCCTGGCTGTGAGGTTGAGCAAAGGCCGGTGCAGCGCACAGCATCAAGTTGGAAGCCAGAGACTGCTCTATAGTTTACTGAGGATTTTTACCCAGATTAGAAAATTCTTCACATATCTCTGTGCCAGGTCCATATAAATATTTAGTTCTTCAACTTCACTGATTTCTACAGAAAATTAAATGCCCAGTGGTCTCTAGAACTTGGCTATGTCTATTTAGGAGTGAAAAACTGCCCTCCCAGACTATGCAGCCAAGTCTTGTCATAACACCCATAAATGCTGCTTCTTGATTTTAGCTTACCGTGACTCTGCGTAGTGTTACCTGGGTTCCAGGTAGCTGCCTCTGAGGTTTAGGGGATAAATATGTCCACATTTTCAAAAAGGTTGATTACCTTCATCTGCGATGAACTTCAGAGGTGATTGTGAGGGCTTCATCAACTCCCAATAACCGAACTTCTGTTGTGTGGCTGTCTTTAAATAACAAGGATCAGGTGTGTTTATCCTGCTGGAAACCTGCCATGTTTTTTGTCCAAGAGGATCTCTGACTGAAAAGTTATGCCTGAAAGAGAAGAGTGTTCTGCAGAAGGACAGAACTTTCTCTGCCCTTCTGGACTTTTCCTGAGTTGCAGCTTTGGCTGACAGACAGATTTCAGTGCCATGATTCCTTTGAATAAAAAAAATAAAATATAAATATCTCCTTAATTCGGTATTTAACTTCTTGACTTCAGTATTGTCACAGCTTTGGGCACACGAGTTAGTATTGTATGAACCCATCTAGCAGATTGACAAAATATTAAGCCCTAAAAAAAAGATTTAATTGCTAGGAAGCTAAGCATGCAGACAGGCAGTGGAAAAGAAATGGGTAGGTAGATTAGCAAAATGTGCCTTCCTGCATCCTGAGGAATCCACACCTTTGAAAGACCAGAGCTTTTGTTTTCCGAGCTGGGGAAAGCATAACAGGGGATCTTCAGGATACAGCCCTTGTGTGATCCTTGTCTCAAAGATGAGAGGAGAAACCCTCCCAGCTATAGGCCTGGTAGGAGAAAAGGAAAGTCCTCTCCTTCCTTGTTTGATCTTAGTCCTGTTGTCCTGTAGCTCCTCTTCCCCCCCAACTCCACAGGGCAGTGCTCCAGGAAAACACTATCAAGCAGGATGCTTTATCTCCACTGTTCCTCTCACCTAGCTGTTTTAAGTGAATTGTACTGCAGAGAATTGTAGTTTAGGCAGTTACTGGGAACAAGTGGAAACACTCCCTGTTCTAGGGCTCCATCCAAGAGTACTCTGCCTCCTCAGCTAGCATGCACACCAGCAACTCCCAGGCCTGTCCTACCATCAGTCCCTTTGCCTTAATTTGGTACCTCCTCCACTACTTGTACCATTCGGTGTCTCCATTAGAAAATGGAACTGCCAGGGTTAATGACATGGTACACACCACTGATGATGTAGACCAGAGACTAAGCATTGCTTAATGGCTCTTTTGCTACTTTTTTTTTTAAATAAAGCCCAAAACATGTTGTTTCCCAGAAATATTTGAGCCCTCCCCAGCCACATGATTCATACCTGCTGGAAAGATATGGTTAGGTTCCTAGCCAAGTCACCCAACCGCTCTGAGTTTGCCCTTCCTGACCGTTTGCTTCAGAAGGATCTCATCTGCCCAGTGTAGATGTTTGTAGCTGAGAGAGTCTTCTAGACGCCATCTCTAATTAAAGGAGAGAAACAGGCACTTCCTCAGCATGATTCTCCCCATCCTAAAAAAACAAACAAACAAACAGAGCAGTTGTTCCAGCGACAGGCTCCAACGATGAGAGAGGGAACACGTGGCAGTCAGTATAAAGTTAATTGACTGCCTAAAATCAAGCGAGACGAGACCTACCATCTATTGAGGGCAGTCACACTTGTTCCTTGTCCTCCTCCCCTGGGATAAGTCAGTAGGGATGCTGTTATTTTCTTATTTTCAGCATGGTGCCCAAATCGACCTGGCATGGGGCACCAAGCTGCGGAGAGCCCTGTCTGCAGCCATTCCTGTGGTTGGTGGCTGGAAGGGCCCCCCTTGGCCACAGCATCTACTCATCCATTCACATCACTGTTGTTACACGAAGTACCACCTCGGCCCCAAGGACTAAACATGTTGCTTTTCCTGCGTTCCCAGCTCCCACAGCTGCTGAAGAGCTGCTGTGGGTTTCTCTTCTGAACAGCATGGTATCTTAATGCTAATGCAGCCTGAATACATCCCGCTGGAATCAGGAATGGTTGGTAAACGGGTCGAGTAATACTCCCAAAGGGTGATTTCTCTGCAGTTTGTTTGTTTTTAATTTAAAGTTGTGCTGACACCACAATTGCACCTGACAGATAGATAGCTCCAGGTTCTCTTGACCTAATTAGGGGAAGAAAAAGCCCTGCTTGGGCTTTGCTCTATTTTCCAGGTTTCAGTGAGGCTTGTCAGATTAATTAGAGTTTTGAATGTACCATCACCACCACAGAAGGTGACAAGAGCATTTACTAATATGGACATTTAAAGCTTTGGTCTCCAGATATGCAACCCAGTGACAATATGTCCTTCCTGTACATGTCCTGGCTGGTGACTTTTGCCTGCAATCAATGTGTGTTCTTGATTTTCAGCCTTAGAGAGTCAGGTCTGGAAGCAAATGTTTCTCATCAGTTTTCCATCATAGACAATATTCCAAAGGTTACAGACAACTTGGCATGATTTAAAGAATAGCCTTTCAAAGCACAGACATGAAAATTAAGCCCTGTTTACCTACGCTGTGTGGCAGACGTATCTCTCAGCTCTGGGGTACATTGTTGGTAGTAAAACCACATGAACTTTCATGCAACGTCCCTGGAAAATGCTCACACATTGACTTTATGTGCATGAAGATTGAACACGGCATGGAGATGCTTTTGTTACCCAGTATATAAAACATTTTGTTAGAAGAAAAGTGGGAAAATAAATGTCTGAGAGGAATAAGCAGATGTTTGCTGTTAAAGATCAGCATGTTATACAATCGAGTTTACAATAACTGCTTTTAAATATAAACTAACTTCTGACCAGTGTTTTCCAATGTACTGCAAAATCTGCATGTCATTCCTTTTGTCATTTACAAGTAAACACCCACTGGAATGTTTTATAGTTTGTAAAATATGAAAAGGGCTTTGTTCATGAGAGACTCCTTTGATTTACTGGAAGATGAAAACCTATGTGCCAGAAGCTATTTGGTTCTCTTAATCAGAACTGAGCAAACTTTTCTTCAGCTTGACCGCTCTGATCTCCTTGCCTAAACACACTAGCAAATAGCTAACAATTGTGGTGGGTTTTTTTTTCTGCCTTTAACATAGCCTTCCTTCCCTCTGGACGGGGCACATGCTGGAGAGTGGCTTCAGCAGCCAGGAAAGGCCACTGTATCTCCTGACAGTCCTGCAGTACTTGAACCAACAAAAACAGCAATAATGAGGAAGCTTTCAAAATAAACAGACCAAATGGGTGCATCTTCTTGTTCCCAGAGCCTTCGAGCTGGACACTCGCGTTTAGCTCGAGACTCGTGACTTGTGCTGAGTCAACAGCTATAAAAAGCAACCTTAGGTTTGCAAAGGTGGGGAAAAAAAAGCCCTCACAATCGTTAGCAAGAAGGTAGAGCTGCCACACCTTCAAAATTTGATTATTACTTATAAAAGTAGCACTGCTGCCACTAAAGATGATTCAACTTCATTACAGCCCTAGGCAAGGAACACGTCTTCTCTCTGCTTCCTGCTAGCAGCAAAACCCGTTGGCACAGGTTAACAAGGTCCTCTCCTCAGGAGAAAAAGCCTGGTTACAAAATCAATTTAAAAAAACACAGGGGCGATTTGAACATGAACCAGGGATCTGCAATTGCTGGTGTCTCAAAGTATTTCCTGCCTAGTCCTGAAGCAGGTTTGAACCTTTCACAAACAGCCGCTTCCCTAATTCCCACTGCCTGGCCATCTGCATAGTCTCGCTTTACTACCCTTGCAAACACTCTCCTTCTGAGCTGTGACCCTGTTTCTCTGATGTGTTAATCACAAAGCCAAAGCAGGATTTGTTGCACATTGGCTTTGAAGTTTGAAAGTTTTTTATAGAATTGTTTCCTCTTATAAAGAAAAAAAAGCCACAAACTGTAGTATCGTTATGTTCTCCACTGAGAATGGAAGTAGTTTGGTCATAGTTAGTTATTAAAGAAAAAAAGTAAAATCTTGCCTACTGTATGTAATCTGCTGTCATGGTACTTGAGGAATGCCCTCCTCCAGGCATGGCCACCTGGAGACCTCTGGTTTCTTCCACCCTTTTCCAGCTTGGAAATGTACCCCACCTCAGCTGATGCCACTGACTCAAAATGGCCACCAGGACCCAACACAAAGTCTCTTACCTCAAACCCCTGCAGGCAGTGGAGGGCAGAATCTGCTCTACAGCTTTTGTGCCTAAGGGATCACTCATTTATTTTTGAATGGCCTTAGTCTAAACCACTCTTGCTGCTGGGTCTGCTGTAGAGCATAGCAGTTGTGAACGATTCTCATCAAGCTGCTGTAACTCTTTTGGCTGGTTATTAGTTGTCAGATTGGCCACAGCTGGGCCAGGTGGCCCTTTGCAAGGCAGTCGTCAGGAAATAGCTGACAGGACCCTGATCAAGCTGGAAGCAAGAACAACCAAGTAAAAGTCTTGGTGCTTTCCAGGACTGAATAATTGGTATAGATTGGAAGGGGTGGGGGAGAGATGGAAGAAAACCGCTCACTATGTGCAAAGCTTTCTTCTCCAGGGAGAAACTCTTTCCACCAACTTTTTAGCAAAGCTGAGTCTTGCATGGTGTCCCACTGGATTTGAGTTTTAAAGGGGAGATAAAAATAAACTTTATGTTGTCTGAAAAGACCACTGAAAAAGTGATTTAAGAGGAAAGAAAGCTAAGCCCTTTTCCCTACTCATCCATATGTTTATCATGTGCACATATGAGTAGAGAGGGACTTCTAACCCTAGAGGAAGAGCTAAATTACAGGAGAAATTCCCAGGGACTTGGGAAAATTTGGAGCTTCTGCTCTTTCTTTTCTAGAAGCATTATTCTCAGGAGTCCCCAGTAGACACAAAAAGGGGTGGCAAAAGATGAATTATGTGCTGGAACAATAGCTGGGTTTTAAAAGGAGTTTATGTATAGCTCAGCAGGACTTCATATTGGATCGTTCCCTGAGAACCTGCTGGAAATTCCAGCCTGGCACCAGGCAGTTCTGGGTGTATGGCTACACCCATGAACAAAGCTAAGCTTTGACCTAAACATCTAAGAAGATGTCTGGGACCCTCAGAAGAAGAGCTACAGTAGCTAGCGTTCTGTCCAGGAAGCTAAATGCAGCAAACACAAACCTCCTCATCACTTAGGGTTTCGAGAGGTAGTTTCCTTCATACAGAGCAAAAAGCCATTGTTTTCACTTGAGGTGCCAGAGCTGCTTAAACCCATGGTTTCAAAAAAATGCTTGCTGCTGTCCTTCCTTGTTGTTATAAAATGTGATGGTTCGAGCGTTCACCTGAGGGGTTAGAGATGTCTGTGTGAAGCCAGATCATGGCACAACAAGGAATTCAAGATACAATGACACAGAAGTGTGGGGGGACTGGTGACCAGGGCCTTCACTGGGAGGAGACAGTCCCAAGGTTTGCTTACTTTTCCTGATGCTGGTCCTGTATCTTATGGGAAACATTTATTGGACAGGAGTCCTTAGAAAAGGCACTGGAAAAGGCATCGGCAGGTGTCTGTGCTAGCCACAGGGCTGGAGACCAGCTCCCTCACTAATGGGATGAACACCCAGTGCAGCCTGCTGAATGCTGCAACTTGGGTGGCTGCAAGCCTCAGAACTGGATGCTTGCAGGTGAAATCTGTAAAAGCAATCCAAGTGCTTTTTCAAGCACTTGGGATTTACCTGGGTATCAGTAAAGCACCTCCCCTCACATTTCTGAATCCTAAGCTACTCTGAGTTTTAGGGCCAGGAGGGGTATGTAGAGGTCCATGGATCCTATTCAGTTAGGAAGCTGCTTCACTCTTGGATGCCAAGCACTATATTCACTTCACAGATCCCATCCTAAATCTGTTATGTATTTAACCTCAAATTTAGGTGCTCACTTAAGTCCTTCCTCAGCAGCTGAAATGAAGTGTCTTGTCCTGTAATCTCTGGTCCCATGGCTGCTTGTATGGGGCTGAGCGGCCACCAGCACCCGTTCCATGTGCTATGGCACCCCTGCACAGCCTGGGCACCCACTTTACCCTCTTGAGACTTTTTGGGCTTTGGCTGGATCTGGCAGCTCTGTGCAGCTGTGAAGCTGTATGTGGTGACAATATCTTGACTGCTTTGCCAGTGCTAATGAGAGGGAATCTAATGTTTTGGGAGATTTACAGCCATAGGAATAAGGTGGCACACCAATCTGAAGCTGACAATGACTGTGTTTATGCAGTCACTTGAAAGGTCTACCCAAATAATTTGAGAGCTAAAAATGAAAGTTTCTGAGCACTTCCATAGCCGCAGAACAATTTTAGCATCTTGTTAATTGCATATTTTGCAGGAACATTTGCTTTTGGCTCAGGAAAAGACCACAGAATACAGTGTTTCTTACTGACGTTGTAGTCCTCTTGCCCTGGGTGCCTTGCTTCAGAAGAGAGATGCTTCTCAAAACTGCTCTCTGTCAAACTCTGACCTTCCAGGTACCTAGCGTTTATGACTGCCTGCACACAGGATGCCACAGCCTTTGAGGATTTGCTCGTTCAAGACCTGAACGTATAAATCTAAGTCAATTATTACCCTTGTTTTACAGATGGAGATTTGCTAAGTTCCTTGCCCAGGCTCACTACCCGAGTTTGCATGAGACCAGAGAGCAGAAGCCAGTGCTCTTCAGTTCAGCACCATCACCACAGTCATCCTGCTCTTATTAAAATTTCAGTGTGTGGCAAAGTCAACACGTGCAGCACAACGGACTCAGTTTAGTACATTAACTCCCACGGTGGCTCCTCCTTCATTCAGGGGAAAAGTGAGGTAAAAGCCTGTGCTGTTTTTTTAGCAAGGTTTTTTAGAACAGCATGGGAAGGGATTTAAATCACATAGGTGAGACCCATCTGGCAAAGTTTGATGTACACACTTGTCTTCTGTCTGTGACGGATGCCTTAAAAGTAGTTAATACAAGCACAGCCCTGCTGAGCCTGGACCCATGGTTGTAAAGGGTGCCTTATAAGATTATGGCTTAAAGGTATATGGTTTCTTTGATCTTGTAAATTCTACATAAGTTTATGGAAGGAAAACTTTGACTTCAGGAATTCTATTATCAAGGTATTAAAATTATTTCCTGTTTATTGTTTTGGTTTGTTTGTGGGTTTGTTGGTTTTTTTTGGATCAATTATAAGAAAAGGATGTTCTGAGTGAGGACTGAAATAGAAAGAAACCCTACTTACTGCTCCAAAGAACTGAGAGAATCCAGGTTATTGTGCAGTCAGACCTGCTCTGTGAGCTTGACTTGACTGATTTAACTTGAAAACAATAATGCATGCAAATAAGAACCTGAACTCCTTCCCCTAGGGTTTCCTGCCCTGATCTCTTGCTTGAAGAGACAATTCATATTTTTCATCCCTCTTAAAACAAATTAGGCCCGCATGCCAGCATGACTTAGTGATTATGGAGTAATTACCTTGAATATTTATGCAGGATTTCAGTAGATAAGCTTAGGGTGAGTCATCAGAAGGATTTTACACTCCTGCAAAGTTCAGTCGCTAACTCCTGCTTAAAAACGTCATTTGGTTGCTACTGCAATAACTTCTGCTCGGCTTGAATTTCATCAATATTTTTGTGCTACCTGCATTATTTTTCTTACTGAAAATGACAATTTTATGTGCCTTTCCTCCATGTTTGAATAATTCTTCTGTTTGCATGGGTTACGTCTGTATTTTGTTTGAGAGCCACAGACTTTATCTTGGTGTGTTTAAATGCGAATGTTAAATCATCGAAATAAGATTTGAATTAAAAGGAGTAAATCAGAGTTAAAAAGTAAGGTGCTGGCTTTGCATCACTGTACATGTTAATGCAAACACAGCTTATGTGTCTATTTTGTTCGCTTTAGTCTTTCTGACATAATTGATCTTTGTTTATTTTGTTGTTTGGTTGCTTTTTTCTTAAGACGATGCAAGACCACAATTGTATCTTCTAAATCCATTTTTTGATGTCTCTTCAAACAAGTAAGAATTTGTAAATGGTTTCAGATTTCTTTACTTTTTTTTTGCAATTAAATGTCAATTTTTCTTTTTCATCTCAGCTTTATTCTGATATATCAACCAAAGGTCTGGGATGACTTACTTTCCTTGCTGACAATAAAAAAGAACCTTTTGTTTTGGCTTGTGACCCTCTCTTGTAACTCTCAAGTGTGCAGAAAAGCTTATCCCCGGTTTTGTGCAGTGAAAAAATTCTGCTCCTTTGATTGCTGCTCCCCCTCGGAGTGTAACTGCTACATACCTGTTAATCAAATGTGTATGTCTGTTTTGCAGCTCTCTAGTGCTGTCACAGTGTACTGCTAAATTACTGACCCTGCATTTCTTTTCTCCTAAATAAAGTCTTTTTTTTTTCAGTCAGGTTTTTGTGGCAGAGCTTGCACACGAAGCGTCTAGGACTTGGTGCCATGTGGCAAGTGCTTTCTCTCCTATCCGTGCCGAGGAGAGCTCTGCTCTTGAACTCATGCCTGTAGCTGTTTAATATGAGAAATGGGGATTTCACGTGCTTGATTGTGGCAGAAGAAGCCTAAACTGGCTCCTTCGAAAAGCTGAAAGCATGTGGTCCTGCTCTTGCCCTAGTGAGCTTGTCTGTGGCAAGTGTTCAAGGGAACTGTCTTTGGCTAGTCCTATTTTATATTTTGACCTGTCTACTCTCTTCTCTTTCTCCATTTCCTTCATTTTCTCACATCTGTTTTTCTCTTTTCTTTTCTTGCTTTCTATATTCCTTTAACCTCTCTGTTTTCTCCCTTTTCCGTTGCCCCTTTCAACTATATTCTCCCTCCCTTCCTCTCCTCTCTCTCTTTCCTTCCTGTTTTTCCTTGCCACCCCCCAAACCTGTCTTGTTCTGGTTTTCATACCCCCACACCTACTCCCGCCAGCCTGCTCTGCTGCTGTAGCTGGCAGTCGATTTCTGTCAGGCATCCCAGCCAAAAATTGCAGCTAAAGATGGACTTTTTTTTCTTTTCCCCTACCTTTTAAACCAACTGGACTAGTAATAATTGCAGTTTGTCGCACATTCTCAGTGGGAAATGTTTTGTGAGTAAATCTCAGTCAATCACAATCTGGCACTGGAATAAGCACCTTGTTTAGTCTAGGGGCACTAAATAAATTGGCCTTGCATCCTTGCTTTCAAGCTGTATTTGAGCCCTGTTGTGTAATTGCCATTTGCATGCCAGAGGGATTGCGTAGGGGTGCTACTCAGATCAAAGTTGCATTCATCTGGGCTTGAGTGTATTAGCTGTAATTAGTAATGTAATTTTAGGAGACAATGCCACATTTGTAGGATGAACTGAACCTACAGCAGCACGTTAGCACAAAAGCAATGTTGATGGAGTCTGTTCCTCTCCCAGTAGCAGAGACTAATTGCAGTGGGAGGTATTTATATTATATACACAAAAACCCCTGACATATTTCCAAACGAGCATGAAATACTAACTGAAACTTAGGTATTTTAGTACTGTGGCTCTCACCAGGCGGAAAGAAAGCACTGCAGGGAGAGGCTATTTGCCTTGTGTGCTGCGTGGGGAAATGAGAGGTAAGTGGCCACCAGTCAGAGGGGAAGGCAGGAGGGTTCAGGGTGATATTTCAGGTTTCTGTCTGTCTTCTCATTAATTTGTTGATGCTCTTCCCCTTCCAAGGATGGTCCTGCTTGAATGTTTCTTTTAATCCTCAGGCAAAATAAATGCCAAGCCAGCAACTCTTGATTTCACCTGTCCCTTTTTTAAACAGAAGTTAAGTGTTACAAATTTTGGTAGTCAATTTTTTTGCCCTGCTATTTCATCTTGGTCTTTCTGCCATCCACTTTCCTCCTTTTACTGCTCTGAGCCAGTGTCTAGCAGGGAAGATAGCAACAAACTGGTGAAATTCTGCAGTCCAAGATTATGGCTGTGCAAAGTATGGCTGTGTGTGAAACAGGTCATTAATGACAGGTGAGATTATGACTATTGCAGAGCACGGCAAGTCATGGTCAAATTGTGCCTTAAACTAACAGTGCCGTTTATAAATGCAAAGGTATTTGATAAAGGATGTCTTTTGGACATGCACAGCCTTGTTTCCAATTCTAGACACCTTCAAGTGGGAATATGGAGAAAAAGTTGTGTCTGAGCCCTATAGGACATGCTTGTGAATCCCAAGAACTGAACTGAACTGTGATGTATCTTTAAAAAACAAAACAGGCCTGAGGGAATCACTGCTGTCGGACTTGTCTTACATGGATGGCCTTATCTGTTGTCTTAAACCTATCTCCAAATGATGTGTGGAACTAGCACATAGACAGTAGGTACAGTGCATATCTGTCTGTGGTCTTATTACAGATCCCAGACATACCTGTTTGTGTCCCTTCATTACAGAACCGTAGGGTAATTCGGGTTGAGAGGCACCTCGGGTGATCACCTGGTCCAAACCCCTGCTCAGAGCTTGCCCCTGCTCCCAGGGCTTGCCAGGAGCTGCATCTGGCTGCACAGGGGTGTGTTTGAGCAAGTGTGAACACCCCCAGGGATGGAGACTCTGTATCTCCCCTGAACATCTGGTACCCTCACCACAGCAAATCCTTTTTCCCCCTTTTACTGAATTGGAATATTCTTTGTTGCAGCTTATGCCTGCTGCTTCCTTTTGTGTCACTGTGCACCTCCTGGAAGAGTCTGGCTCTATCTTCTCTATACCTTCCCTTTAGGTGCACCTGTTGTAATGGCAGCAAAGAAGGAAGAACAAAGCAAGGCAGGGAAAATGCTGTGTGTTGCCTAAACCTGGTAACGGGATGCAGTGCTAATGCAGGGGCAGCACCCGGGACTGTGAAAAGTCCTACAGAGGGGTCCAGATCACCCTGGATGGCTCCTGATCTTGTAAGAGACCAGCATGAGAAAGCAGTGTAAATGCCCAGTTTAAAGAGATGTTACTGAGATTAGATAGGGAGAGGGAAGGGGAAGTTGTACTGGGTTAATGCACAAACAAGTTTTAAAAATGGATATATTTAGTTAGTGCAAATGTGCTTGTGGACTGGGCTTTTACTCTCTCTTGAAAGCCCTAAACATAACATGAAGACGAAAATGTATTGGACTGATGTTCTTCCTTGAATCTGGAATAAAGTATGGAAAAAAGAAAATTAACTAAAAAAAAAAGATTGTTATTAAAAATCAGCTTCCCTAAGTAGAAAAATATACAATTTATTACATTTGTACACAGAACCATTACTGTACCAATGTGAAACTCATTTAATTACAGTAATGTTTTAATCTACTTATTGTTTTGGAAATTAATATTTCCAGTTGTAAGTTTTCAATTCAAAAGTCTGACACTTGGCTTTAAAAAACATATTGTAACTCATGATTGTTGCTTATTAAGGTTTACTACTCAATTATAGACATTTTCCTTCTGCAAAGGCCCACTGGTGGCAGAGGTATTTATGTAAGCCAGGCAATTTGGAACTTGCTCAGGGTCTGCAATAAAATGCTCAGCCAAATGGTTTTGATAGTAAAAGGTTCCTTTCTTTTTTTTTTTTTTTTTTATTTTATTTTTAAATGGGTAGATCACAATGGTGGCTGAGAAATCTTTGTTGTTCCCTTCTCTCCCATCAGCAACACTCATATCCAGGCTGAATAAATCCTTCGACGGCATTCTTTGCTTGTGGCCGTTTGATGTGGTTCCAGCAGCTTCAAACACAGGAGGCATCCAAACTGCTGGAAGTTGAAAAGGCTGAAACTCCACCATCGCAGGAGCCCCTGGCAGAGCCTCGCAGGACCAAAGATGCACACACACTGAGTGCTTCTGCTTTCCTGCCCTGCAACGTGGCAGCCCTTGGAGTCGGGACTGCTGGGAGCCCAGCAGGGTGCTGCTGCAGCCATCACCCAGGGAACGTTGGGAGCACAGTGGGATCGACCATCTGTCCGTCAGAGGGTAGCTGCTGGAAGGAATGACAGCGGTACACGTGCCCTGGCTCTTGGTGAAATGAAGGGTAATGTGGAGCCAAGGCCTCTGCTTACTGTGCTGTACTATTGGGTCTAGCTGCAAGAAGAAGGTGAAGGTGACAGCAGAGAGTTGGAGTCCCCAGAGCAGGGTCACGTTGGCACTGTTGTGCCCATAAGACTCTCTCCTCAGGTGGTATCTTGGGGACATATGGTTTTTATGGATTTTGCTTTAGTTTGGGATTTGGTTCCTAATGTCACTACGGCCAGCAGTTTGGTGTCCTGGTGACTGTGAATGGGCTCTGTCTACTCAGAAGCTGCAGCCATGGATGGATGGATGGATGGAAGGATGGAGAGGGCAAGGCCAGCGGAGGAGGTAGGCAGTTTGCTGGCTGTGAACACATTTCCTGGACAGAAAGTGATCCCCCTGTACAACGCTGGCCATTTGTGAGTGCAGTATCTCCTCCTGTGGCAGGAAGTCCTATGGAGTCCAGCTTGGTGGGCGAGGGGGCTCCAGCATCAATGCCTTCACATCTTTCCAAGCCCAAGGCTGGCTACAGCACACCAATGTCCCCACAAACCAAAGCTTTCTCCCAGATGACCGTGCAAGTGAAAAGCTGGACTGAATTTGGGTACAAAGCTGTTAGTGACTAGAACAAATAATTGTCAGTTTAATGCCAGGATAAATCAGTAAGTGCCTGTTTGCTTGCAGCTCCAAGGACAGTGCCAGCAAGCCTCCCTTTAACAGCTGTCTTCTGCCTGCCCAGAGCTCACTTTCCTTCAGCCTTTGGCTTTCTCCTTGGCTTGGTCCCCTTTGCCTTCAGAATATGACTTACATTTTTGAGTTTGTACTAAGCCAATCTGACTGGGCGCCGGATGAAGATACTTTCTGAATGGAGTGACTTAGGAGTTTTCAATGAAATGACTTGTAGAAAATGCTGATTTGTCAAAACCAACTTCCGCGCCCTCTCCCCCCCCACTCCCCGGAATGTATTTTTATTTAAATAAAACTGTCAAAGGAAGCACTTATTGAAAACCCAGAAGAAAAAAAAGCAGACCCTCCCCAAGATGTGGAGAATTCAAGGATGAAGGTGAAGAGCATCATTAGGTTTTTGCTGTTCATCCCGGATCATCTTTCTTCATCCTTTGTTTCTTTCTGGTGGAATCGGGGAAAGTGTGCAAGATTTGCTACTGCCTCGGCTGAACTGTGTTGTGGACAGGCTTTGTCCTCCCCAGCTAGCATTCTGTCACCTTTCACAAGAATAAAATTCATGTTACCAACAAAATTCTCAAGTAAGAAACCTCAAATAATTAGAGGATACCACCACAGAGGTATACAATATCCAGTTGAAGACCTTGCTGAAAACTAAACAGATTATGCTTGTTATAAGTGGTTAAAGTGGGCCATTAATGTTAAATCTGTTCAAAACACAAAATA
Source organism: Limnodromus scolopaceus (assembly GCA_028565335.1). Lineage (NCBI taxonomy): Eukaryota > Metazoa > Chordata > Aves > Charadriiformes > Scolopacidae > Limnodromus > Limnodromus scolopaceus. The sequence continues at coordinate 36,566,167 of JAOXNO010000001.1, forward strand.
AATTCTGATTTTCTTCTGTCAGAGCTTGTGGTTCAGTGTTCACACATTCTAGGCTCCAGTTAAATGATTTACAGTACAATTTAATGCCTTTCAGCTGTCACTCGCACAAAAAGATCCCTTGAAGAATCTGCCAGCAAATAAAGGCAACACTTGTCCAGGGCAGAGTTTGGCCAGGACTGGGAAACCCAACGTGCCAAGATACGCAGGAGCAATCATGCTACCCACTGTGACCCACACTTGGTACCCAGAAAACTGAAGGCCACAGGGCTCTGACCATATCTGCAAAAGCTCTTCCTTTGAAATATAGTGAGACACTCATTCTGCTGCGGGGCTTTTGCAAGTAGCTGCCTCTGCAAAGGCTCATATCACAGGCTTGCTGCTATTCTTTGTCCTTCTGATGAACTTTTCTCTGTTCCTGATCTTTAAATGATGTGCATTTTTGAAGGTTTTCCTCAAAACCCCTTCACAATAGTTTTCAAAAATCCCAATTCTCACATAACAGCGGGGTGAGGAGAAACAGTTGCCATGGGACAGTGAAAAATGTCCTTCAGGAGCAAGGAAGGAAATAAAAAAGCCACAACTGTTTGGAAATTATGCATTTTAGGGTTTGACGTGGCCTTGAGTTCTTTGCTTTGTCACTAGCTAAGGTTGTAACATGTCTCTTACAAACCAAATATCAGTGTATGAACAGCACCTAGCTGTGACTTCAGTCACTAACAAGCTTCGTCCACCTCTGGAGTGAAACTGTGGAGAGGCACTCAGGAATGCAATACCTGCATTAGGATTTGTCTTTAGTTCTAGGACTGTTCACCATTTTACATGGTTAAGACCAGAATAAGCTATTAGACAGAAGCTTAGACTGGGTGATCATAGTGTGGAAGGAACTAGAACCTTGCCTTGCCATTTCTACATGAAGGCTGTAACTTCATTTTTAGCTAATAGTGTATCTTTTTGAAGGTCTTACTTTTAAGGCTCGGGTGATGAAGAATCTGCTGCAGTCCCAGGTAAAACCTAACATTACTAAAACCTAACCTAACATTAGGTAACATAACCTAACATAATGCCCTGTTAATAATGTGTACCCTAGATCCAGTCTGAAATTTCTTTAGATTTAATTTTTCAACCCCAGCGGGCATTTTTATAGAAGGGAGTTGATTCTGTTAAGTAGCTGAAGACCGTGGCTGGGACACCTTTTGAAGATCTCCTCCCTTCTGCTGATCTGCTGGAGAGCTGGTTGAGCTCACTTATCCAGCAGAAAACTGCTTTTTTTTCTGGTGGGATGGGGTGTGGGGTGAAGGAAAGACCTCTCTTCCCACAGCAGGGAGCAATTCGGGCAGCTCAGCCTGTCCTCCTGAATCACGTTCAAAGTCTCTCGCTCTGTGACAGGCTTTTCCACAATTTTGAGTAGCTCTTGCCACTTTCTTCTCAACTCTCATAAATTTTCCAAGATCTCTTTTGAAATATGGATGCTGGAAGCAGACTCTTTTCTTTTCTGGAACTAATGCTACACCTCTTCAATAACAACATCTGGTTAAGATCTTTAATTCTGTCTGTCACAGAGAATTACATCAACATTGCTGCGAGGTCCTCTTTTGCCCTTTCATGAGAGCGATGATTCAGTACCGTCTGAAAGGGAAGCGAGCCACTGTCAGCTCCTCGTTGCTGCTCCCCTCTGTACTTTGATGGGTAACTCAGCTGGGAGAGCTCTGCTAAACTGGGAAAAGCGGGCAGGATCAAAGAGCTCGAGATGCCCCTGGGTCTGGGACAATCTCCAGGGCTTGGCTAGCACAGCTGACCCAGAATGGCCTGAAAGTCAAACAAACCTTCATGCATGCAGCAGACGTTACTTCTAGGCTCCAAATATGTCCCGTAAAAGAGCCAAACTCAGTTTGTGCCATGCAGCTGCGTTTTCAGATCCAAAGCAACGAGGCAGCAGCTGTATAGCTGCACTCCAGTTTCACAGCAGAATTATTTGCCTCTAATAACATCTTCAGAGATATGAAATAACACTGTTGTATCACCAGCTGCTTATAAGATGAGGAAGCCTGGATGGAGCGTTCCACAATGGATAGGAAGGTGGCATGAACAACGGATGAGGTTATAATTACTGTAAATCACTTGCAAGGTTTTTTGAAAGATTCTCCCCCACCTCCACACTTTCATTTCAAAGGGACATTCATTGTCTTGTGTTTTAGAAACCTTATTTGTTTTGCTGAGTACGATGGACAAAGCATACCTCCCAATTAGCCACTTTTTTTCCTTGCAATTATTCCCTCTCTATTTTCTGGGATGCTGAAGGGGACACATACAAAAGGAATGGTTTTTGCTAGGAGAGGAAGCAGAGTTAAAAAGAAATGTGAGATTTTGCATTGCTCTTTCCATCAAGATGTTGTGTTCAGCAGATCTTTTTTTCTGTATCTTAAACTCTTCCAGAACAACCTTTGTGATGGATATGAGAGCACTGCAGCATGGTCAGAGCTGTTGCATGAGGATATGTCAAATCCACTTAAAAAGTGAGCAGAAATCTAAATATTTAACTACCCTCATGGCTCTTTTCAGGTACTTTCTGTACTTAACAGCTCACCCATTTTACTTAGGTGTTTGTGTCACCCATTTGCTTCAGAAAAGACTGCTCTCTCTCAAGCAGAACAAACTCGTCTGAGTGATCAAAACCTATTTCAGTCAAAATAGAAACCAACAAACTATGTTCTTATTGTCCTCTAAATCCCCAAGGAAACGTCACATTCAAGGCATTCTGCTGGCTACGTGGTTGTTGCTCCTCTTGCCTGCGGGTGGTCCACAAGGTGTTCAAAAACTTTGCAGTGCTGTTGTACTGCCAGGGAGGAGCGCGAAGTCAAACATGGTGTTACTGCAGTATTGAATGGCTCCTCCAAATAGGCCAGAAGTGGCAATTCTGAACAAATGCAAATCTTGTAGATTTTCAGTTTACTTGGGACCTAGTTGACTTTTTTTGTTTGTTTGTTTATTTGAAGTTACTGAGTTTTAACTCAACACAAAAAATGGACCAGCAGTAGAGGGGAAAAATCTAAATCAAGTATGTGATGAAAGGCTGAAAGAGTTGGGGCTGTTGAGCCTGGAGAAGAGAAGGCTCTGGGGAGACCTTATAGGGGCCTTTCAACATCTAAAGAGGGCTTATAAGAAAGACTGAGAGAAACTTTTTACCAGGGTGTGTAGAGACAGGACAAGGGGCAATGGTTTTAAACAGTAAGAAGGTAGGTTTAGATTGGACATAAAAAAGAAATCTGTAACAATGAGGGTGGTGAGGCACTGGAACAGGTTGCCCAGGGAAATTGTGGATGCCCCATCCCTGGAAGCATTCAAGGCCAGGTTGCATGGGGCTTTGAGCAACCTGGTCTAGTGAAAGATGTCCCTGCCCATGGCAGGGGGGTTGGACTAAATGATCTTTAAAGGTACCTTCCAACTCAAACCATTCTGTGATTCTATGTTGCTAAATCATACATTGTAAAGATGTTCAGGAACATCTGCAGAGACCCACAGGGGTTATGGCGATCCCAGTTTCAGCTCCTTGGCAGCAAGATGCATTTGCTTCCAAAAGGTCAATGCACCCACCTCACCTGGGGTTGCTGCCCTTACCCCAACATCAATTGGTGGGGCTCCTCTGGGCTTGGGGAAGTTCCTACTCCTGCTCATCTCAAAGGTACACAGAAAGGAAGAAACCGAGTGTGGCATTGTGGATGGCAAGTCAGCAACAATGAACAATTCGGCACCCAGCAATGTCCTTAATTTTTTTTCTAGACCCTTATCAGTTTAATGAGATGATTCTTATGAAACTGATGAGGAATATGGGAGGAGATAAAGAATATGTTCCCATTTGTCGTAGGGTGGTGTTGAACATCCCAGGAGAGCAGAGAAAGAAGTGTGGGCACATACTGGAAAGTCCAGGGAGTCTGCATGCAGAAGACCACGGAAAGACCTGAAGAGCTGCACTGTCATGGTGTGCAAGGGCAGAGGCTGGCAGCCTTCAGGACACAGGGCTTCTCATATAGTTGGGACACCACTGTGGCATATACCTGCCTGCTGGGGAGAGCTGCAAAGGGTTTACAGAGCCAGCTGGCTCTGGCTGCTCCAAGTGTTTCACTTGACAACACAAAGTATATTCTTTTAGTGCAAGGTCTTATGCATAATAGAAATGAAGATATGCATAAATGTAACAACATGAAGTTGTGACACAGGGTGCAGGACTATTAAACATGGGTAGAAGTGCCTTCCTTGCAAGCCAAAGGTGGCACTCCTAAAGTGGGGGCTCTGCATGTGTAGAGTGGACATGGCTAAAGGGAGCGGGGGGAAGAGTGGTGCCTGGGTGCAGTGGCTCTGGGTCTGTGTCTTTAAACCTGCAGATGCAATGGTTGGGGTGTATTCGGAAACTCTCACTTGAGGACTGTGCTGCAGATGTTGCAGGGTTTGTTTTTGGAAGTGCAGGCTCATAGGATGCCACATTGGGCAGAGCAGGAAGAGGCAAAGATGTGGTTGAGATGCAAATCAAATACATCTTTTGCAAAACCCAGTGGTACAAGAAACATTGACCTGTAGTTTGATTTTGCAGCCATTTGGCTCTTCAGCGCAAGCGGTCAGTGTGCTTCTCCCCCATCACATCCACTACAGCAGATCTGCAGAAGCAGGGGCCCAGAAGGAAGGTATCTGAAACCCCATCGTTGTGCTGGGCGGGTTTACGAGGCTATGTACTCGCTGGTCATGTTGTTCGCATGACACGCTGGTTTTGTGTTCTGCTTTTCAGGCACAGTGGGGTGTGCTGAGCCAAGGGACAGTGTAAATGGTGTCACTGCAAGTTCAAGCCGACACCTCGTTCACCCAATAAAATCTACTTGGACTTCAAACAGCCGAAACAGTTTTTGGAAGCACTGCTGGTCTTGACTACGGACCTTTTCCCTTCTCCTGGAACATTTTGGCTTTGATTTAGACACCCTGACAAATATTTAAATGGTTCTAGAGAAAAGCAAGCTTTTAAAGAGATGTTTCTCTTTGGTTTCTCTTTTTGGGTACTGTGGGGCCCCATTTGCTGCTGGTTGTGGGCAGCCCCACCTCCTCCTGTGCCCAGGTTGTCCCAGGTAGCACCAGCAAGGCCAGATACTGAAGCCAGTGCCACTTTTCACAGCCTCTCTGTCATTTTGGGTGCATGTGCCGAGAAGCAGCTGGTCACACAGCTGGTCAGCTGGCCTGACATTTGGGCTTCTCCCTGTAGGCCGGGTTGGAGGAGAGAGGTCCCTTCTGCAAAGTATGTTCTTAAAGCACAGACTGACTTCTCCTCTCTCCCCAGCCATGAGATCCTCCAAGGATACAACCAGGAAAGCAAGTGTTAGAAAGGACTTGTCAGGATGTCCCTTGTAAGCATCTGAACTGGTAACGAGCTGTGGCTTGGCCAGAGAGGGTGTATGTGCTAAACCCTCCGAAAGAATCACATTTCCATGGAAAGATTTGTGCAACATGACTGTTCCTGTCTTCTGATGGGCTATGCTGAAAGGGATTAGAATGCAATTTCTGGAACTAGTATAAATAATAAAACATGTTGTTCTAAGCCAAAAATATAGAGTGGGTTTTTCTCTAACTTTAAATTTTGATGGCTCATTTAAATTAATATCATCTGAATGCTACGAACTTCAGAAAGCCACAGAGGTAAGCAATAAATTGCATGTATTTTCCAAACCCTGCCATTCTCCAGAGCGGTTTCTTCTGTGCCCAGTTCAGCTTTGCATCGCTTTTGAGTGTCGGTGAACTTGCTCGCGCTGTGCTGCTGCCTCCAGCCAGGCACCGAGGAGTCTGCAATTCACCGTGCTCCAGCAGGAGCTGGGTGCTGAGTCCTTCCACGCAGGAAGGACTGGCCGGTAGCTCAGCAGCCACCCCATCAGAGAGCTTCAAGAAAAAATAAACACCAACAACTGGGACTCATTTCACTTGAGATTTTTTTTTAAAAACGATTTTTTTTTTTCATTGAAAACACCATGTGAGCAGATCTTGCTGGCACGGTTTAGAACTGGAGAGGATGTTGCTGCTCTAATCTGAAGGTTTGGATATGGCCCGGCTAATGATAGCACCTCGTCACCTCACCAAACATGAAGTCATATTCACACTGCAAGACCTGTGGGATTTAGTAGGATTTAATCCCTGATAGAGATGAGAGCACTTTTGGCTGATGCGGTTTCTCTAGACTTGAGCTGAAATAGCTGCAAGACCTGGAGCTGCTGTGAAGCTGTGGCTCTGAGTGACACCTTTGACTGTCCGCAGGGCAGGGACCGGAGAAACCCTAGTGTAACTTCAGGCTTTTTCATGTAGCTCCCAATCTGCCAGCTCTCCCTTAGTAGGAATTTTTTCCACAGTGGGCAAACTTGGTAGAACAGGTGATGTAGAGAAGTGAGCGGGAGGGAAAGGTATCAAATCTGGAACAAAGCTGCAGTGTTTGAACTAATAGCACTAGCTTGGGCCAAAGCTTCCAGCCTGGCTTTTGGAGTCTGAATCTTGCAGGCAGCGAGTCATCTGGAACAGCTTTGAATTTTTTCTTTATCAGTTTTTTCACCTTAATATTCCTTGAAATGCAGCTGCAGCTGGAAGAAGAACAACTGGACCATGCATTCACACCACATGGGGAAGCTATGCCTGCTTCCTGTGGGTCCTGGCAGCCAGCACTACCAGCTGGTCAGGGACATCCTGGGAACATCACCTGCTGTGGACCAAGGTGTCGGCTCCCTGCAACCCCAGTGCCACAGCCACAGGGCTTGCTTTGCAGGCAGCAATGAAGCTATGCTGCTAATTCATGCAGAGCACAAAGAAGAAAAAGCTCAAATTCTCTCCAGTTCCCAAAAAGTCAAGTGAAGAGGCATTAAAAATGATATATTTTAAATCGAGCAGCATATCTGGAGTTAAGGGGATAGTAACCTAAACTGTAAATTACAAAAAAAATCCCCACGTGCACAGGTTCACTAATGGCAGTTTGTCCTCAGGGCTTCTGTCTCTGCTTTCTTTCTGTGCCTTATGTATTTGTCCTTTGAACTGTTGTGCACACCTGGACTTAGCAGGATGCTAACATTAGATATCCAAATTATCAAGCACTATTAGAAGCACTTTTAAAAGCTATAATTTTGTCAGTTGCTTAAATTGGGATCTTTGGGCTGGAGGTCAAATGATTTAACTATTTATATTATTTTACCAGTTTTGATTATCTCATAGCTGCTGCTCACAGGTGCAACATATGGCATCTCTCTCTAACTGCAAACTTTCCAAACATTGTTAAAAAGGCAGTTTCTGTCTGTTAATAGATTGGTATTTTGACTTTTTTTGTTACTTTTATTTAATTGATTTTCATCTGTGGCTCATACATGCGCTTTTCCCATACATATGCCTTGTCAAGTGAGAGGGTGCGATAAATTCTGTAGTTTATTTCTTAATGGCAAAATTGCTTTCAACTTTCCACTGAACTTTTTCTGAAGAATTAATGTCTTGTTTTAGCATTGTCAGGTATCATGAACTTTGACTTAAAACTTCTCTGACATGGGGACTGCCTCTGCCCAGGAAACTTTGTGCTCACACTGGCATTAAAGGCAAAGTGATGGAGGAAAATTTGCCCGTGGAAACTTGCTGTTATTTAAGAAAAAGAGTTGTATTACAGTGTGCACTTTGAGGAATATTTTTTTCCTTTTGTATCCCTTCCGACTATATTCCACTCATGATTAATGAGCTTTCCCAAAGACAGTGGGGAAACTCAGAAAACAAAGCCGCAGCAGAGGCATTTAGTGCCTTTGGAACAAACAGCAAATTAAATTACTCCATATAAAAGAATACACTTGTTGTTTTTAAGGAAGCACTTTCTAAGAAATTGACAGGAGCAGAAAAAGTTCAGCCAAAATATCTGAGGAATTTTAAGCAAGAAATTTCTGTGCTTTTTACTGTGGCGCGTGACCAACGGCTTCGGCCAATCTTTGTTACAGAAAGAGCAAAAAGCAAGCAAATATGACATCCACGTTTATAAAGAGCTCCTGGGGCATCCCTGGAGACACACAGCACTTACACATTTAACCTCAGCCTAATATTAATCTCCTCCTTTCATTGCTTCTAAAGAGAACCTCAAAAAAATATTTCCATCCTCAACACCTCCCCCGGGTTTTCATCACCCAAGTGTTTTCTCCTGCACTTCAGACTCCCTGTTTCCCATCTTCTTTTGACTTGAAGAGGGTGCTTTTGGGAGCACAGTGATGGGGCCGGGGCTGAGCTCCTTTCCTGCCCCATCACCCCCTTTGCTGGTCCCGGCTGAGGGAAAAGCCCAGCTCACACCAGCAGCTGGTACTTTGCCTTCTTGCCTGTAGATACAGCAGATTATTCCTTTTAAAGGAAAGCTGATTTCACCACAATCAACAGCAGCCTTGCTGTGATGGAGAGATCCACAGGTTGCCAGGACATAGGTAAGGGCTGCCACAGGGACTGAAATCTGCTCCAAAATGCCCTCAGCACAGAGATGTAGCATGCCCAGAGGCAAGATGGCTGCAGGTCATACTCAGGCTCCCCCCAGTTCCCCTAGGAGGTCAGGGAGGTGCTGGGGGCCCCACGGGAGGCGTGAGCCTGAGGGCTGCGGGACCACCAGTTTGGATCCCACCAGCCATAGCTGTTACACGTATCCATGCTAAGAAAGCTCCTTCTTCAGCAAACCTGAGATATTTTACTGCCATCCCGGGGAAGGATGTCAGGCTAGCAGCCAAACCACCTTGTTTGGGCTGTTTCTCATTATCACCTGTGGTGTAATGAGGAGCCAGCCTGGCCCTGCCCCTCCTTCTCCGGCCACCTTTCTCCCTGCACCAGACCTGGAGGGTTGCAGCCATGTGTGGTGACGGGGGGCTGGTCTCCTGTCAGACCAGGCTTGCTGGGCAGCATCTACACTCCTACCACCTGAAGAACAACATAAAAACACATCCTTAGAGATCTGTCCTGCCCCTCTCTGGCCTAAGCAAGACTTTTTACTTGGTGCATGGGCCCATTGACTAAGTAAGATCAGCAAGGTCAAGTTAATAAGCTAGACTTTTTCATTTGTAACTCAAACCCTCTCACTCATGAAGGCAAATTTTATGCCCCAAATTTAGTGTTATTTGTTTGTTTTTTGCATTTATCTCCTAGATAATGAGGTTCCCAGAACTGCAGTATAGCAAGGGTCAGTAATCATTTGGTGAAGTGGATATTGTTCTTCAGCACAGACAGAAACCATTCTCATTGCTTCCTAGCCACAGCACATTGCAAACCGTGTGGCTCTTGACTGTCACAAGAGACAGCACCCAAAGCTTATGCAGTCTGGACACAACATGACATGGGAGCATCACCCTTGAACAGGAAACATCACCAGGGCTGGACTATTACCTGCTTGGACAGAGACTCTGAGAAGATCTTGGGTACTGGAGGTGTCATGGACAGGGCACACCAGCTTGGCATGGCCAGCTGGCAGTGCAGGAGGGGACCGAGGACATGGCAAAGGGCAAATACAGGGAGAGAAACACCTGCCCTCTGGTGCTATCTCCTCCTTTGCAGATGCACAAGAAGAAGTTGCTCTTCTGAAATATTTTTAAGAGCTGTGGAGCTGAATGCAGAGACAAAGAAACCAATACTACAAGAAAAAAGAAGGAAACCCTCACTACAAGAAAGACACTGAGGTGCTGGAGTGTGTCCAGAGAAGGGCAATGAAGCTGGTGAGGGGTCTGGAGCACAAATTTTATGAGTAGAGGCTGAGGGAGCTGGGGTTGTTTAGCCTGGAGAAGAGGAGGCTGAGGGGAGACCTTATCGCTCTCTACAACTACCTGAAAGGAGGTTGTAGAGAGGCAGGGGTCAGTCTCTCCTCCCAAGTAACAAGTGACAGGACAAGAGGAAATGGCCTCAAGTTGCACCAGGGGAGGTTTAGATTGAATATTAGAAAAGAATACTGAAAAACCCCAAAGGGTTTTCAAGCATTGGAACAGGCTGCCCAGGGAAGTGGCTGAATCGCCATTCGTGGCGGTATTTAAAAGATGAGTAGATGTGGTGCTTAGGGACATGGTTTAGTGGTGGACTTAGCAATGTTAGGCTGATGGTTGGACTTGATGATCTTAAAGGTCACTTCCAACCTGGACAATTCTATAATTCTATACAATCGGCCACTATTTTATGAGGGTGCTCTAGAGAAGCCATTATGCCAACCCAGTGCCAATGAGCCCGGAGCAGGCCACACAGAGCAGTACTCGAAAAACTAAAGCAGCTTCTTTATTTTATACATAACTGTCAGTATAAAAAGTTTATTACATAAGAGCTGTTTTACAATATATTATATTGCTTCAAGCCAATGCAGAAAGTTCATACGTTATAGTTCTACTTTGTTTACAATATATTATGTTGCTTAAATGGCACTACCACAGTGTATTTTAATACACAGTACTTTGCAAAACTGCAAGGCCAAAAATAGCATTGAATTGAGTTATTTAGTTTTTAAATTAGGTAACATTTATTTAATTTCTTTTTCTTAGGGAGAAGTCTAAATACACAATAGCAAAAATGTAAAAGGCACCTTTCTTTTGTCTTAGGCAAATTAAATCTGTAGTCATTGAAATGATTCAGGTTAACACCTACGAGGTTTTCTGCTTGAATATTGTTACTTAATTTTTGAAAAATATTTGCAGCTATATAATCAAAAAAGGAAGTTTAAACATAACTGAAGTATAGTACAAAACACCATCCAAAGCACTGAAAGAAGAAGCCTATATAATCATGCTATAGAAGTATTTATAAAACTTAAAAGGAATAGTAAATATCAGCTCAGTGGTTTATAATGAAGCTAATAAAATTCCAGCCGGTAATCTTAACTGTAATGAACAGCATTTTAACATTCAATCCATGAGAGGTTAATGAAGGCTATGAACTTTGTGTAACTCGAACTGTTTCAGATGTTGGAGTTCACCAGATATAATTGGATTCGGGTGGAACATGCCTCTCCTCGGCCTTTTTCGGAGAAGGCGTGTGCTGCCTGTGCTTGCTGCTTGCTGGCCTCAGGGCGCTCAGACTGCTGGCTCCGTACCCTGGAAAATTATCCAGTTCAAGAGAAAAGAAACCGCAGAAGTGGGATTGCCATCCACTACTAATATTTCAAGTGAAAACAGTCCCCCCCCCATTTGAACAAAGGATTTTACTATGCCTTATGCAAGTGCTCACCCCTCTCTGTGCCCGCCCCCCCGGAGGTGCTGCCGGATGGAAAGATGCTCTTGCCGCACCAGGGAGCCCAGGGGACCATCAGCCTGCCCAGGCTGTCACTCAGCCCTGGGTTCGCACGTGCCCAGCCTGTGTCGGTGGGTGACAGTCACACTGATCTGCCGTGACAGGCTCTAAAAGAAGGGTGTAAGCATCCCCCTGGGAAAAATCCGCGCCAGCTACCTGAGCTTGGCTTCAGTTTATGGCTGAATGCAGAGAGAAAGAACAGCATCAACAATAAACACCTGGGAAGGAGGGGAAAGTAGTCTGAAAACAGACTGTAGTCTGAAAGCAGAGCTGCTTTGTTGTGGAAAATGAAAACAAACAATAAAAATGGAATTCCAAGTATTATGTTGTAATTATTTATAGTTTCATTTATCCATCTCATTACTTAAAGCTCATGGAAATGACTTTGAAAACTGGAGTCCCAGGTTCAATTTTTTTAACCACTTCTTTTTAAGAAAAAGGCTTTACTGAGGAGACATTCATTTGAAGGAGTATGCAGCAAGTCTCTCAGATTAACTATAAATCTCCTCTCAAGATCAGGAGATGTTTGGTTTTAGTTGAAAAGACTGAATTGCAGTGCATGCAGACTTGTATGTGCAATTTAAGCCCTGCACGGGCACTTAAAATGGGGCTGGTTTTTATCCAAATGGCCTGTTCTCGGTTTCTTTGCTGAACACAAAAAGACTTTAGTAGTGTTAAACACATTCAGACTGTACCCAAACTTTGAGTAATTAAGGATGGAAAAACTCAGAGCTGACAATAAGGTGTAGCTATTGACTCCTTATAACATGGCAGTTATGAGTTTTGGTTATGTTGTACAGGTAATTACTTCTTTGGGGATAGTACATTTTTTTTCACTTGCTATTCTAGTTCTTTATAAGAGTATTATAAGATCCATTTTTTTCTAACCATAACTTATATTAATGGTATTTCTCCTTCAGGGAATGACATAAATGCTTAATACTTGAATATAGGTCCACTAGCCCACAGCAGAAAAGTGGACTGAAGGCCTTTAGATCTGTTTCAAACCATGGGTAGAAGACAAATGAGGTCTAGAAATCTGGTTGATACCAGATTCTGAAATTTCCGATACAAGGGTGATCTTGGTACAACAGTTTTAGACGACTCTGAGGGTTTTTTTAAGTAATTAAAATTACGGAGTATTGAAAAACCTTCATTTTATTGTTTGGCTTAAAGATTAGAAAAAATGGACTATTGTATCATTAATGATGCTGTAAAGGCTCTTGAAGCAGTCATTTCTGTACAGCATTGGGTGTGTAAGACCCCCAATATGGGCTTGCGGGGGGTTGTTTCTCACTTACTTTTATTGCAGTGTCTCCCATGCCAGCCGTCTTTGCACTGGCACTTGTTGGGCTCAACACAGGTGCCATAGGGGCCACAGCCGGGTTCGCAGACAGCTGTAAGAAAGAGAGGGCACACGCCTGACCTCTTGACATTTCGTCCAGAGGCAGAGCTGCATATTCGCTTTCCCTGCTGTTGCTCCTCGTGGCAGGTTGGTCCTGCCACGGGCTGGGGCTCTCACAGTAAATCTGTGACTTTGCACCGAGTGTCTGCAGAGCCCCCGAACATCTCGCCCCCCAAGTTCCCCTGCAAGGTCTGGCTCAGTCTCTGGCAGAGAGCAGCAGATGGAACAGCAGAGCTGAGCATACACCAGAACCAGCGGGAGAAGGAGGGTGGCCCTCAGCATCCTCCTGTTGGATTTTAATGTTTCAATGTATTGACGTTTTATTAAGCATTTCTCTATTACTGAACTGCTGTTACTGAGCTGACACATTGCCGTTTCATAGAAACTCAGAATACAGAAGAGACTGTGGGGAGGCTTTTGTGAAAAAAACATTTCTAGTGTCATAATTCCCTTAAGTCTGATGTATGCTGTATGTCCAGAAAGTAAATTAACCTGAAATACTTTGACAACAAGCAATTAGTGCTGACATTATGTATAAAGATACTGTACAACCAGGTTGATGCTCCTTCAACAAGGACTGATGAAGTGGCGTTGGTACTTACGCTTTGAACACAGGTCTCCCTGGTAGCCTTTGGAGCACTTGCATTTATTCTTACCAGTACACTTGCCTCCGTTTCGACAGGGCTGATGGCATTTACCTAGAAATCAAAAACACAAAAACAATGCTCTCAGTCCCCTGCACCTACTGGAGACAAGTGTCTGAGGACCCCTCCACATGCCCAAAAATCTCGTCGGGTGCTGGTGTAAGAGTGCGCACTATGGATCCATCAAGGAAGACTCTGCTGCAAGTCTATTCTTTCTATTTATATGCATTCTTCTGCTTTGAAAATATGACCATAATTTGGCACAGCCAAAGCTCGTGTGCTTATGCAGCTCTTGCCTGGGTGTGTGCCACTCAGGCTCTGCAGAGTCCCCGTGCCACTGGTCAGTATTGCCTCATCCTTTGTGGGGGAGGCAGCAGTGTCCAGACTTCATGTTGGCAAAGGGTGGGATTCATTACCCCAGGGGCACAAGCAGAAGAAAATTTGGTGGTGTGCAAGAGAGATTTCACACAATAGGATGCTCGGGAACTGGGAGGTACGGCAGCTCCTTGCAGGCAGAAAGTTGGTTGTCTGGACCTGTCAGTTTGTGGCTGTGGAGCACCATGATGCTGTGGGTGGTGCAATGAGGGCTGTTCCACACCACAGCTCAGAAACTAAAGGTGCATTAAAAAAGCATGCCCTCCTTTCCTGTTTGCAAAGAACAGGGTGTCTTTGGTAACAGTTATTAGAACTGGCAGACATTTTTCAAGGCGTTTGGTCCGGAAATTACTTTCCCTCACATTCACACTTTGCCAAAGGAAGAGGCTGATTCTGATGGTGCTGTTTGGCCCTGGCTCGCCTGGGCGGGAGGAAGTCCACACTGGTGGAGGAGATCCACACTCAACTTTCTGCTGGGCCTGACTCACACCAAGGGCCTTCCTCAAACTTAACATCAAGTCTCCCATCACCAGACCGTCAATCCTTTCTTTGAATCTGTCTGCATTATTGAACTAAGTAAATCTTCACTCGTCTCTAGAAAGAGTGAGCACAGTGCCCATGAGCCAGGTCACCCCCTGGCATATCCCTTGGCATAAGGGATGCTCACTGCCACGTCCCTGGGTGCTCTTGGGCCATCAGGAACTACATCCTCAGCCTCTTGCCTCCTCGGTGGCCATATGTACCAGTGCAGCTTTTCTCACTGCTGTCCAAAACCTTTTCTCATATTTTCTAATCCCTCAACATTTTCTGTATTCTTCAGAAAAGAGAAAAACAACCCCTTCCTAGATATAGCACTAATATTTACCTAAATCTGCAAGTAAACAGAAACTAGAACCTGGGGCAGCAAACAGCTTCCTTTACTTTTTTTTTTTTTTTAAAAAAAAAAGGATGCTAACTGCGACCTGCACATGATAATTTAAGCATCAACACTGCCTTGCTGAAAACCTCAGCAAATGCACTCATCTCATGATCACAGCCTGCCCCCTTGGGACCTCAGCACCCCAGGTAGCACTTACTCAGCTCTTGACGCCGGCAGACTTCTGTGACACACATGTGTATTGTCAATATAAAAGAAACACTTGTTCCTAAAGTACACCATTATTTTAATAGCCCTGAAACAAGCCTGATAACCAGCTGACACAACAAACGTGATAAGGAGAGTTTCTGCAAAAGTACAATTTCCCCATAGGAGCCTTTGGAGAGGGAACCTTTAGGTATTCTAATTTGCAAGCATTTGGATCCAAGTAGTTAATGACCCAAAGGAGCAATGCTAAGGAAATCCAGGAATTTTCCTAGTTCTTGAAGTAAATGTGGAGAACGTGGGTCAAGGAGTGTGATACCAGCTTCCACTGAGTTGCATTAGGCAAGTGTGTGGCTCAAAACAGCTCAATTAACTTTGGACTAAGATATTTTCACAGACTGAAGGAAAGACTAATAACTCTCTTTGGTATTGACTAAAAAACGGAAAAGGCAACAAAACAGTTAGTGACAAATGGGAGAGGAATCCAAAACAAAATAAAACTCTCTGGACTCAAACTGAAACACTAATTAGAGACAATGCATAACTATAACTAGAAAAAAACCTGGAAGACTGTGAATGCTTGTTAGTATAGTAGACTGGGTCCAGTACATTTCCCAGGAGTCTTAGAGAGTGATTCAACTATTAGACAAGCACTCAAAATCTTTAAGCAATATTAAAAAAAAAACAAGCCAGAACAACAACAACAAAAAAGCTTTGCTGTTTTCAGAAAATGGCTTTCTGCCTGTCAAAAGGTTTTCTCCCTTGTTATTTCAAGACCCCCATGACTGAATGTAGCTGGCCCTGGATCTAAGAAAAGCGACTGAATTGTGTTTCTCCTCTGGTGTTTCTAAGCCTTGTCTAGCATTTCTTGCAGTCTTCCAGTGTTGTGCTGGCACTGGTGCAGCGCCTGGAGATGGTAGCAGCCACCAATCACGGTCTAACCATGGCTGTCCCAGCTTTACAAAAGCCAAGGCAAGTGCACAGCTTTCCTTGCTCTCATCAACATGATCCCAGTTTAGCTCTTAGCACACTCTGACCCTGATTTTTTTTTCTTTCTTTTGTACAGAAACTAGTTTATTACCTGTATTCTAATTAATTTAATTTCAATTGCACAGGTAAGCCTTTGCAAAAAGCCAAAGTCAGTTGTAACTATCCCAAGTAGCAGCAGACAACAACAAGCTTACGAGCCACTGGGACAGACCAGTTAAGTGCAGCACCCTTAATTATATGTGCTGTAATACCAGTTCTAAGAATTTTCCTCAAAATACCGCCACTGTCATAAAATACATGCTTCTCAAACATTGAACTAAAGCTTCTCATCTGAGAAGTGTCAGCAGTTGACCTCTTAGGACAGAAGAAGAAATAAATTAGATTCTGTCAGAGTGAAAAATTTGAATTTGATGTAAGCAAAGGTAAATTCAGTGGAAACCCACACTGTTGTTCTTGCTTACATCTGATCTGAATTTATATCAAAGGGCAATCGTTATTAATTTAATAACAATTAAGCTTTACTTCTTCTGTTTTGCTCCAGTTTTGATTAGGCAAAAAAGAGTTGCAAAATGCCTTGTAATGGTCAGAGATATAGTGAAACATTTACATACAACTACTATTTATCTACACATAAATACTGAGCAAAACCCAGTTCTTACGGTATCTATGTTCTTCCTTTGGACAGTAATTCACTTATTGTCCTGTACTGGCTGACAGCACATTGGAGTTTATTTCCATGTGTTTCCAAAGTATTTGATGGTACAAATTTCATAATCATGAGACGAGCCCGTCTCTACTGATGCATATTAAGAAGTCAGCTGTTACGTGTCCCAGGCCAAATGGAGCTCCCCATGCTCCTGTGAAGGCACTTGGAAACGTCAGTGACATTATTTACAGCAGGGGAAGCTCCTCGCACAGCGCCCTGTTGGAAGCTTAAAGCCCAGAAAGAACGACCTGGGTGTACATTCTCAAAACCGAAGTGCTCATACTCTATTCAAGTGTGGGGAACTATAGAATTAATCCAATTTAACAGAGCTGTGAGAAAACTCTTCTTTTAGTGAGATCAAATACTTGATAGCTGACCTCCCAGGTCTGTTCCAGTCTGGCCGTATCTCCACCCCCAGCCTTACACAGCACACTTCGATCAACCATGAGCTAAAATATTTCGAATCACTTTGATGCTAAACTTCTGAAAATGGCAAGCCTTTTGATGTTTGCGACACGGATTTTCAAGTCGCCATGTGAAGTGAAAGCTCTCAGCTCTTACCGTTCAGCCCTCGCTTTGCCCCAGAACCCTTCCCTTCCCAGCTTACAGTAGCCTTTTCAATGCGTGGGCTCAAACCTAATCTGCTGCGCCCAAGTGCGAATAGCTGTAATGTTTGAAAATAGCAGCTCTACATAGGCTTGGCACAGCAGCACATCCCTCTCCCAAAGGGTATTGCTTGCATACTTACGGCTTGAGGGTTGTTACCAAGCCCAGTTACTAGTAAAACCAAAACAAGGTGAAATGAGATGGTCTAGCAGGACGTCAAACTCATCAGTAAGAAATGCATTTGGAGTCATGCGGCATCTGATTCCAAGGGCCCCAACCTGCCCTGTGAGACCCTTCGCCGTTCAGACTTTGGCACTAGAATGAGTTGATGTAAGCGAAAGCAAGCACGCGGAGATGCTACTCACTGATTTCACATTGGTCTCCTTCATAGCCCGAAGGACAAATGCATTTTCCCAGGTAGAAACACGTTCCTCCATTGAAACAGGTTGTTGTACAGTTTGCTGAAACAAATAAAACAGGAGCAAACTAAGTCACTAATAAGAACTCAGTCTCTCTTGGCCGTAATGTTTTCTGCTGCTCATCATAAATAAACATTGAGTAGGTTTAAAAAAGTCACATTAATGTCTTTTCATCTGGTTTACAAAGGAAGACTGAAACGCATTTTTTTCCTACAGAATGTTTTACCCGGGCACACACACAAGTCAATACAGAAAGAGACAAGTGAACAATGCAGCAATGAGATCCCCAAGGACAGACTGTGTTACATCTTTATCAATCCTCACACGTAAAGCTTGAAGGATGAAGTCACTATTGCTATTGAAATTGCTAGTGTCTGATAAAAAGAGCAGAACCTAGGACTGGGAGTTACTTCTACAAGAGGATGCTTCACTACAGTTCTTAATTAATGCCTTGAGAGATCTGAGGTTTAACTAGAAAGAAATGTTTATAAGTTTTTGCTGTGTGGTGACATAGATGCAAATGCTCTGTCTCTCACCTGCTAAATTACCTACATTGTATTAGACACGACTTGTCACCAAACAGCTGGGATTGACATTAATCTTGCAGTTCAATATCCTTCCAGACATTGGGAGCATTTCATTACAGTGCACTTCAGAAAGATTTCTTAAATACAGTAAAGGTCTCATCAAGGACTCATACAAGTCAGAAGGACTTTGATCACAACGGTTTATGGAAACATGCCTAAAGGCTTAGAAGGTTTCCATTATTTTGCTGGAAAGTCTACAAGGACCTTTTGCTTCACACAGTTCTGCACCAATAAATGCAACATGATGTTCTGTAATCTTCTCTGCCATAAGCAGGTCTGTTATATTTCTTCAGGAAACTACTTGGTTTTTTAATACATGGTAGCTTGGGCTGTTCCATATTGCTGTCCTAAAAAACTGATTGTTCCTTTTTATCCTTTCTGAGCCACAATGCAGCAACAAAAATTAACCAGCCATGTATTTCTTCATGTGCCCAAATTAATGGACTAACAATTAGTAAAACTAATTTTACTCCAGGAAACTAGAGTTCAAACAGAGATGATTCTTTTTCCTAGGCCAGAAATATAAGTGAATTTTTTATTGGTAGGTCCCACAGCTTTCAATGGATCAACTGAAGAGATAATCTAAATTACCCTTCACTGAGCTAGTGTATATGGATGGCAGCACGTCCAGCTGCGAAGCGCTTCCAGCAGCTCCCAGGTTGTGCTAAAGCATCTATTTGAAGAATCATGAAATGACTTACTTAATTCACCCCTTGCCTGACTTTCCAAAATCCAGTTCTAGAGGGAAACTAACACAGGGGAATAAGGAGACGTTGCTGGATACGGAGCCTGTGGGGTGGTTTAGATGGCAGTTACCTTTGTCGCAGTTGATGCCGTAGAACCCTGGGGGGCAGATGCAGAGGCCGGGTGTGATGCAGAGCCCACCGTTCATGCAGCGAGGAGCACACAGCGCTGAGGAGCAGGAGGAGGAGAAAAAACATTGCTGGTGGTAACAACTGTCTATTTGAATACACAGCACATTGTCCCCTTAATCTACTTTTCCTTCTGCTGAATGTAACAAGTCACCTTCGTAAAGCATCTTTGTAAGTGGATTAAATCGACTACATCTCTGGTTTGTAGCTGGCAATTTGTATACGGTGTTACTAAAAAAGTGAAGATTAAATTAAGTCCAAGTCTGGTTCCATACGTAAGCAGAAATTGTGTTTTGTACAGTTTAATTCCAAACTGGGGAGAGCAAAGCCCCAACTACACCCCCTGGATATTTGTTGTGATTTGGGCCAGATTGACCAATGACAGACGACAGATACTCTCCCCCACCTCAAACCAGGACAATCTTTGAAGTTCCTCCCCCCATAACTGGACCCTGGTGCTGCAGCTGGTGCCTCAGTTCTGCAGACAGGACTGTCTCTTTGGGGGCTTCACTCGGAGGTGTCAGTAATTCAGTGGGGTTCCTAGGCAAGCTTTACGTTGAACCCTCCTTTCTCCCTCTGCAAACCTGAGTATAATCATGGATACATAATTTAGGCTAGGAGAGCCAGCTGTGTGGCCTGGTTTAGTGGCCACACTGTCCTGCATGTTCCTCATCAACCCCCTCCAGAGCACCTGTGCTCTCTCAAGCCCTTTCTGAAGCTGTGGCCACCCCACAAGGCTCTTCCATGGAGGTAGGTTAGGTGTCAATGCTTCATTTCTTGGTTGCCCACAACTGGTACACAGAGCGAGACTGGGTCCATACTAGTTAGTTAAACAGCACCCAGGCATGGGTCCAAGCAGGAGCACAGGATCATCCATCTTGTGAAATAGTAAAATCACATCCATCTTGTCAAAAGCCATTCCTGCTATGGTTTTGTCCCTGGCCAACTAGCAAACCCTAGTGGGCACAGCCCCCTGGCAAGCAGAGGCCACAGGCTCCTCCCAGCAGGGAGTTTGGAGAGTGGTTTTCTGGGGGGTAAGAGTTTATATTAAACATACGCATGCAAACTGCACCATCCCAGTTGGCCTCCAGACCAGAGAACTCATCCTTTGTCCTTAATATTTTGGAGGTAGCCAGAGCATCTGGGAGCTCAGTGAAAGATGCCATTGGAATAGGATGTCCATGAGGATGGTTTGCTCCATCTCAAGTCACCCCAGGGAGAGTCTGCCACTGAGGGCAGGTGAGGGAAGAGACAGGAAGAAGAGCTAGTTCCCTTGCCAAGTCACTCAATATCTTGGTCCCTTACTCTTGGAAATGTCGTTTGGGGCTATTAATTACTACTGGAAAGGAAAAGGAGACTCTTTCCTTCATCTTCCCATCTTTGTTGTCAGCCTGCCTCCAAATTAGATCTTATCTCCGAATAAACAAATGCTGAACAACAAAAGTCCTGTGCTTTGTTTCCCAGCTAGTCCTCATTAGGAGAAGAATTTTATTTAATCTTTTTGCCAGATGGATTCCCTGTGATTAAGGACCACTTAACTATTGTGTCAGTTTTTGTTAAAAGCAATTTCTTAGAGAGAAAACATCTTTCCTGTAAACAATTCATGTTTCTATTAGACCATGGATGATGATAGCAGTTCTCTTACACGTGTGGACTCAAACTATATGAAATCTTCAGCATAGGCTAATCTTTTAGAAGAGGCTACAGTGCAGTAGCTACAGTTTTCTTGAGATTATGGTAAAGACAGTTGAGAAGACTTTTTTCAAATTACCTTTCTCACAGTGAGGCCCATAAAATCCATCTGGACATTCACAGACATGTCTTTCGTTGCAAAATCCTCCGTTTCGGCATCCTCCTGGACACTCCGCTTCATAAAACATAACAACAATCTTAATTGGATATTACACACCTCAGCTGTCAGCCAACTTTCAGTAGGATCAATATATTACTTTGACACAACAGTAAAAATATTTGCTGACAGAGAGGCAAAAGGGGACAGTAATGGAAGCTCAGCTAAGACCTCCTCAAGAGAAACTAGTTTCTTCTTTGTGAGTCTGTCAGTAGAGGTTTCATCAGGCATTCAGACAAAGGGGCGATGTGTTTGTTGACAGACTGGACTTTTCCATTGCTCTGCTGTTCTGTAAGTGCATGAGCAATGCGGATGCTCTGCAGAATCCAGCACTTTCTCCTCTGTGTGGAAACGAGCAGGCAGCCAACGCAAGACTTACATCGCTGGTTCAACCTGCCCTTGGTATGCAGTTTCAGTTTCTGCAGCCTTAATTAGACTGCACTGCAACTTGCATTGACTTAATTACTATATCTGTTGCTACTGAGGTGACCAAGTGATGAAATCTGTATTCAAATGACGGTCACCTTCGAGGCTAGATGAAAGAAGGTCAGAAAGGAAGATGGAAGCACTCCTGCACGATGGTCCTGTATCATCACCCAACTCATTCACATATCAACTACTGATCAAACACTGGTTAAAGCATTTGGCAACCCTGGCTGTATTATGCAAGGATGAAAAATACCTCTGGGTAACATCAACATCCTCAAAATACCAGAGTCCATTGAACAAGAGGCAAAACAAACTGAACCCTGTGGAACTCCATGAAAACATGACTTCTGGCTAGAAAACCAATGGCTTAAAAATACCTTCCTAGGTCTCTCGCAGAAAAGATGACAGACAGGAGACGCTGCCTACTTCCATCAGGAAAAGTGAACATCACTTTTCAGTGGTACCAGGGCCACAGGGCAGCTTTAGCAGAGTAGGCATCACCTTCTCATGCTATGATGCTATGCTGGATGACGCTCCATGTGCCAATGTTCAAAAACTCTGAAGTAGACCGATATGTCTCAACCCAAACTTGAAGGCCATCTGTTAGACAGCAACTGGCTGTAATGTTGGCATCACATCTTTTTTTTTTTTCCTTTAGTGTAACCGTGTTGAAACACATGTGACTGCCAACACCTGCCAACAGCATCCTTGCCTCATTTCCATTGCCTCATTAGGAAGTGCTGGCACCTTCCATCCCTGGGCTGTAAAGATGTACCATGGATTCACACCGATTCCCAACTGAATAATACCTGACTTCAAACTGAAGCAGTTTGAACCTTTAAAGTGCACTTGCCTAAATTGGCAAAGAGTTGGAGGATGTCTATAAATTCAAGAGGATCAGGTTGCCTGAGACATTTTTGCAGGCCACAGAGATTCTTTAAACTGTAACTCCTTAATTAATACAGAGGAAAATATAACCTTGGATATAAAAAAACTGAATTATTATCCCTTCTTCTAATTTTTGAGTCAGTTGACATATCTGTTCGTTAGACTCATACACAAATAAACTTTTGTTTTTGAAAATTTATCTAATAGCTGATTAGAGCCATAAGAAATGATGGCTGTTATAACTATGAGCAGTATTCCGTAGCACTCTCTGTTCAGTGGGATACAAAGGGTAGTGCCGAGACTAAACAAAAAGAAAGAAAATCTGATGTACTTGGTCAGGTGGCTGGATATTGTGTACAACTGCCAAACAAACAGGAAGGAGAGAGGAGGAAAGATATAATTTTGAAATGCTCTTCTATCCAAGGCCATAGATACATGAAGCAAAAACTATTGCTTTGAAATACTTTTTTGAAAAAGCTGTTTGCAGCAGTAGTAGTAGTGGTAGAGGCTTTTTGGTCATATTGTGTTCCAACACTGTACTCTAGGACACTTTCTGGAAATGTTTCTCTCTTTGTACCCGAATGCAGAGCTGCTATTCATTACAGAAAATGCATGCTTAAACACATACCATTTCAAACAGAAAAATAGGAAAACATAATTTTTTTGTGCCACTTATCCTCTTTGTGCCACTTGTGGCCTCTTAGCCACAAGAAAGCCTCTCCTCTCCCACAAAATTGCTCCCTCGCTCTGGTGAGGGCCTTTCTGGATGGCCAAGAATGACTGGAAACAGTGATCAGGGCCCCAGGCAAGGAACTGGAGCTCCTCACCATAAACGATGTCTTTCAGAGGAAGGAAACTCACCCCTACTCTAACACCAACTGGTAAGGACATTCTCATCCTTCTCAGAATCTGTCCCAAGACACTGTGGTGTCCACCTCTCCGGATAGAGGGCAGGAGTGGGAGTTACCCCAGTACGTGCTGGAAGAGACAAGGTGTGAAAACGCCTCCTCTGTCCACCTCTAGAGCTTGGGAAGTCTTCTTTGTCTCTCTTAGCTGGCTCCGTGAACAACGGACTGGGACAATAATCACCCCCAGCTTCCTGAAAGGCCATATGATGCAATGCTGCTAAATTGTTAAATACTACATCTCATATCAAAATAGTAACAACAACAACTAATAGCACAGAAATGATAACTTGGACGAGTGCTAACATTAAACTGAATTTGGACCGCTCTCTATTTAAACCACATTTTTCCACAATACAGACCTGTAACTGCTTTCTCTATTAGATTACCCCAACACTATTTACAAACTTTATTAAGTTCAGTATCTTTGAACTGAACTGAAAAGAAAAAGATAGTGAATGTTTTGTGTTGTGTTTACATCAACCACCCAGCTTCATACACGAGATCTGATTGATTTTACTTCCATTAAGCCCCCATTTTCCTTCCTGTTTCTCTGGCCACTTCTCCCCCTCCTCCACGTTCCCTGGGCTAATTGGCAGCAGGGATGCTTCAAAGGAGACAAGCAGCTTTGCTATTTAGGTGTAGTGAGGTTTCAAAGAATAACCAGCTCCTGCTCCTGCTGCTTGCTCTTTGAAGCCACACCACCACCAATTAGCTCAGAGAAAAGAGTGCAGAGAAAAAAGTGTGGGGCTAGGAACGAAGATTTAATAGGAGAAGAATAAAAATATCACTTTTTCTACATCAGCCCTGTCATGGGTTAATTTGATACTCTTGCACATGACATGGGATAACTGCCTTATCTGAGATACTGATTTTTCAATACCCACAGGCTCAGTTCAAAGTGCTAATTATAATTGTTTGTAGTGTATCAAATTAATCCACAAAGTCTTATTACATAGTGTTTATGGTTCATAGACTGGTTGATTAAACAGGTTCCCTCTTTTCCAAGTAAACACTGTAATAACTTCATGCTGTCCTTCTTTTACCAGCAGGTCCTGTGTGTTGCTTGATGATCGCAAGTATAGAGGACCAGCTTCCACCACCTTACCTGTGGCCAAAACCAAGAGATTGCTAGAGAAGGTAAAATTTTATGCAAAAATGTTCTGATTTAGGATTTTTGCATTTGATTTGGATGTGCAAACTGAGATTATTAGGGGCCTAGAACATCTCTCTTATGAGGAAAAGCTGAGGGACTTGAGTCTTTTTAGTCTGGAGAAGAGAAGACTGAGGGGGGATCTGATCAATGCCTATGAATACTTAAAGGAAGGGTGTCAGGAGGATGGGGCCAGTCTTTTTCCAGTGGTGCCCCGTGACAGGACAAGAGGTAATGGGCACAAACTTGAACATAAGAAGTTCCACCTAAACATGAGGAGGAACTTCTTTACCTTGAGGGTGGCAGAGCAATGGAACAGGCTGCCCAGAGAGATGGTGGAGTCTCTATCTTTGGAGACATTCAAAACCCACCTGGACACGTTCCTGTGCAGCCTGCTCTAGGTGGACCTGTTCTGGCAAGGGGGTTGGACGAGATGATCTCCAGAGGTCCCTTCCAACCCCATGTAATTCTGTGATTCTGTGATTTAAGCAACTGTTGAACTAAGGCACCAAACAGTATTAATTGAAGTCAGTGTCACCGCTGCAGATCCCAGAAGTTCAGTTCTCCAAGTTAAGTGCCGTTTCTGGAAATGTTAGCCTCAGTTTGTTTTCACAGGACTAGCTTTCCTGCAAGCACCTCAAATCATGTGCTAACAGTTGCTTCTCGTATGATACATTTCTACTAGTGTCCTTGACATGATGAGCTATGAACAGGAGAAATGCCTCCAACCCAGTCTTACTAAGGGAGACGTAGCTGACAGTAAGAAAAAGGTCAGAAAACATGTGGTAAATACACAGCAAATCCATAGAAAGATCCAGATCAGCCTGGCATTCACCACCATTGCTACACATTTCCATCTTCTCTACTTACTATCCTGAACGAAACACCAGAAGGTTAGGTGATCAGGTCTTACAGTATTTCAGAACTCAACGTTACCTTGCTGACAGGTTTTAAAGAAGATGGCGTTCTGAGGGGTCTGGAGAATAATATTGCCTTCTGAATTCATTATGATCACATTCACTTCAAATGCAGCAACCCCATCTTGTTTTCCAAGGCAAGGAAATCCAACCTGAACAACTTAAGGAGAATTATAACAATAATATTGATATTTGCATGTGTATATATCTATATACATATAAAAACATACATTGAAATACTAAAAAATGTAGACAATATTTACTTCTAAGCTTTAGAATAATGCCATTGACGAAAATCTATAACACAGAGATACACAGATCACCTTACTCATAGGCAGCTCCAGGACTGGAAGTACAGCAGCGCAGGACGTGAGCCCGTGCTCATTTCCTGACGTAACCCCAAGAGCCTGCAGCACAGACAGCAATCCTAACACACACTTTTGGTTGTAGATGAGGTGATTACTCATGTGGAGGTATCTAAGGATACACCAAAACAAGCTGGAAGCCTACATTTAATTTTCGAAGCTGAGTTGATCACTTCTGAGTCTAAACTTTGCAGGTTTTCATACGACTTCTGTAAAAACATCTTACAAATTTTGGAAAAAAAAAAGTTACTTTAGATATGATTTGCTGGTTTGGGTATTGCAATTAATATTTAAATAAGATACTGATTTAATAAGAACTTACTCCATAAAGTGGTGGCAAGACAGTACACTTGATAAATAAGATCATGGGTTGAAATATTTAAAAATAAGACAGAGACACATCGCTCTGACAGAACTTGTTAAGTGTAGCAACATTTGGAGATTGTCTTTCCAGGGAAAGTTTTCAAACACTTTTGAACTACAAAGAGTTCAAGTAAATAATTAAGGCCAGTAAATCTGGAGTATTTCAATGAGGAAGCAAGCCTGATACCTCAGAGCTATGGAATGCACCTCTGTGATTGTCACAAGCGATCTTAAATAATCTTCAGATGAAACGATCTTTTCTTCAAAATTGGCTCTTCCTAACTGCTTTATAAGTTAGATCCAGCTAACAGAAATTGTTTATTCATTTCTTCTGAAGCTGGCCTGAGATTTCAGAACCAAATATTGAGCTCACAGCCCTACATTTGGTTTGTTTTAAATTGCTTGTTATAAAATATTATGCAAGTCATAATTGGGCCATTTCTGTTATTTGTTGCCTTGGTTAATACAGAATAATTTATTGCTGAAACATGCTCTGCTTCTGGTAAGTCCTACAGACTGAAAGGTCTGTTGCAGCTTTTGTTGTAAAGGAAATTCATTGCTGAAGCACTTTCACACCAATCTTTAAAAAGACCATTACCAAAAACATGTAACTGTATGGTAAGAAGGAAACTCTTACAGTGGATTAAATACAGTTTAAATGCAGTGAATTTCTTAAACTGTAGTAACCTTCTTAGCACAAGCGCAGGAAATCAGTGCTTGTATTCGCATGTGTGTCACTTCACTGAGGAAATTGCTCTGGGGAGGAAAATATGGCAGACATTTAATGATGGCGTGACAGTCATATCCAGACTTCACTGAAACGGTAGCAAACTCCTGATCTCCCCCGAGATGTGGCTGTGGGTTTGAATGCCTGAGACAAAGATCAGGCATGTATCTCTTAGGGCTAAAGTCTGAGGGGACAGGCCAGAATCTCCTTATTCCAGCACTGCCCACCCTGGAAGCATCCGAATTTTTGAACTTCCCGTATGTCCAAAATGCAGTAAAAGACCCTCCTATGAGCAATAAGCAGCTGGATCCTGACTGAGCTCTATGGTGGTTCAGAGCTAAAATAAAGTCCCTAAACTTTGCCCAAATCCCTGCTTTTTTATGCCTGTATGAATAACGCTAAGCACACAGCGACAGCACTACAGTCAAAACAAAGCACAGAGCACAAGTCCTTTGCATCCAGAACCACGGCCGTGAGCTCCCGTGGGCTCCAGACGCACCGAGCAGGGCTGTGGCAGGGCAAACCTCAGGTCTGGACCCTGCTTCCCAAATTCAGGATGCAGTTTACATTTGCCCATCGCTGGCTAAAAATAAGGAGAGGGAATCACAGCTCGGGGCTTTACACTGCTAGCCATCATCCCATCAGCCACAGAATTGCCCCTTCACACAGTCACACATCTGCATCCTCTGGGCTCCAGCCGGACTGAGGAAAATTCAACTACTTTGAAAAGGAACCTAAAGAACCTAATGATTTATATCGAATTGAATTTTAGCTGGCAATTAGAATGCTCTCCTGGAACGTGGAGGATGCAGGTCTAATCCCTCTTGCCTGGGAGATATTGCCTTTTCCTTCTGTTTGGGAAAATAACACTCACTGAATTGTCTCCTGCAGAGGCAGGTTGAGAGTAACTCCTGCTCATTCGCACAGGCCTTCAAGTTTGCAGGCAATTGTGTTACCCACGTGGCTAACATGCAAAAGCCACCACCAAAAGCCACACAGACTCTCAGGGGTGGGATTGCTTCAGGGACATCTCTGAATTACCAGTCCCAGTAGATGTGGAGGTCCATGCCCATCGCTGTAGCTCACTGTTCCTCCCTGACAGTGTGGCAGAGTAAGAAAGGATGCTGTTGTACCCAGAGAAGGCACCCCTTTCTCCCACTGAGCCTGAAGAGAATTTCATCACCTTCAGTTGCTCAGCACGTAGGTTTTGATGTGTCAACACCAGCAGTGGGCAGTGTCCTGACTCCGTCCAGTGGGCTGGGGGACTGTGTGACCTGCACGAGGCAGTGCTGTGTCAGCAGCCCAGGCATGCCAGCTTGCACTGGTGGCACCGGCACGGCACTGAGCCGGCTCGTGCAGATAAGGACAGGAGTGGCCAGCTCAGGTCACTTAGGGACCAGCTCCTTCTCAGTCACAGGCCACTGTGTTCCTTCTGGGCACAGACCAATAGCTGGATTTACTTTCCTCAGTGTGGTGTTCAAGGTGTTAATCACTGCCACTACCAACAACTCCTGACTTCGTTTTGAACTTGCTGACCTCAGTTTGAACCACCAGATCTTCATAGGTTTTCCCCTGTGAAATGAGCAGCCAGACTCTTTTCATCAGACAGGTACCCACACTCCTCTCAAACACCTTCCTTTGGACAAGCTGAGCGGTCCCAGCTCTTTAAGCTGTCATTGAAAGGCATCTTCTCCAGCCTTCTTAATATCTTACCATGTGTCTAGGTGCAACAATACCCATGTTGTGAGCACTGAACCAGGTAGCAATCTTGAGATTTGGGGATGGGGTTTTCAAATGAGTCTAAGCAACCTAAGTGGTTTAGATCTAATTTAAATTCATGGAGAATTTGATACCTCATCTTGTTAAGGATATACTAGATTAAATTGAGAGAAGGACAACAAGGCTGCATCCAATGAGGAGTAATTGACTACGTTGTGATTCTTCAGTCTGGCAAAGTGAAAAATTAGGGGGGACATAACAGACATCTGCAAAATCGTGACTGGCATGGATAGGATCAACAATATGGACTGACTGCTGTCTCCGCCAGTACTCTGCCAGTAGTGCCCATCAGATGAAGCTGTCACAGCCAGACTTGAAACGACAGGAGAGGATCTTCATGCAATGGAAGTTAATTCCTTGCCAAAGTGAGTGGAGATACAAGAAGATAATATGGACTCAAGTAGAGCCTGGATAAGTACTGGAAAGAGAGATCTTTAACCCGGTGGGGTTATAAAAAGATAAATCTCCTGAGACTCAGGAAATGCTCCAAGCTAAAGGTTGTCACAGCTGAGAGGGTAAACAGAAGTATCACTTGCGCTTGTCCTCCCTTTGCTCTTCCACAGGTCTTCTTATGGCCACTGTTGGCCATAAGACAAAATACAGGCCAGGCAGGCCCCAAAGCATCAAAGCCATCCTTATGCTTTATTGGTGGTAGGCAAATATCCTCAAAGAAGTTTTAAAAGTCCACTGATTTTGGCAAGACCACTGGGTTCAGCTGCCTTTGAGTAAGATATCTAACTGTTAATTCTCATTTTTGTTTCCCACTCTCATGTTTAACACTGCTGTCTTTCCTTTTTTATTCCTCCTTAATTGTCTTTAGCGTAATCTTTTGGGCTAAAATGCTTTTTCAAGAAACAACTTATAAGTACAAAGAAGCAAACATTCACTACTTTTATAGCATGTATTTACTTAAGGCTACTTAGTTAATTTTGGCCCGCTAGCAGGCAGTGTAAAAAACCCACCATCATACTAGTGGCTTACTGTTACATAGTGTACATGCTTCAAATACTGTATGTGTACTCATTATCAACCGCTGTTAAACACTGGACTCACTATCATGCCAAACAGGACTTAAATACAGCTTATATATACTAAGTGTGGTGGTGCACTGCACATGATCCGTGTAAGGAAACACCACGGACATGCCCGTATTAGTCCTGGAACGGAGGCACCAGTGCTGCAAAGAGGGTAAGTCATTTTTGGCTTTAATCACACCTCCCATCATGATGGTTAACAGATCTTCTGTTGGAACGATGAGATCTCATCTCCAGCCTCCCTGCACTTGCAGATTATGTGTTCCTAAACACAGTCAGAAGAGGGTCATTTTGGTCTAGCCTTTCTAGATAGTTAAAAATTAAAGGAGAAATTAGCTTTTATTAAAGGATGCTGAGTGCAGAGCTTCCCACGTATCTCACCTGCTTTATATGGAGATGGAAATAATGCTTAACAAAAACTTTGCCTTTGTGACTTTTTAGTTACTTTTAAATGTCCTTACTTGCCAATTTATTGGGCTTGGAACCAATCAAATTGCAGCAATTATGGTACAAATATTATAGCACTCTTCACCCAAATCCATTTTCAGTACCACTCATTCAATCCACACTGAATGGAGAGACCAATTACTAATATTAAATTCCAGGTGCCACAGCAAGAATCTGTGCTGCAACATGACTTCAATGCCATTCTGCTACAAGCTGAAAACGGAGGATATCAAACACAAACTTTCTGAACTAACACACTGAAAAAGAGAAGAGAAGGAAAGACTGGTCACAGATGTAAACCTGAATATCAGTGCTCCACTTGCAGTCCCACCCTCCTGTTAAATTTCTCATTTCTTTCCCATTTTATCCCTTATGGTCTTAGGTTGGCTAAGGCTGATCATGAAAATCACCAAGTCACTACTGTCCCCTAGATGTGCATTTCTCCCTTTCTGCAAGAGGCTACCGCATACTGGCTCTGGAACCTATCACATAGGCTGTTATTCATCCACTTCAGAGCAAAGCATATTCGATAACCTCTCACGGAAAGCTTTTTTACTCCACCCTGCTCACTGTGCACTGTGGTGCTTCTGGGGAACTCACATTGGCTTGGCCTCAGCCTCTGCTGTGGACCTATAAACTCCAGTGAAGGACTAAGAATGCACAACTAAGGGAAAAGTGGTAAATGCTAATATTCTAAAGCAGAACTTGCGTCTTTGAGCTGAATGACTGATGACAAGAGCTGACCCCAACTGAAAGTAAAACGTCCAGAAACTGCAACCTCTGAGAAGCAGAATAATTTTATAACTATTCCTTACAGTGATCAAAGATTTTGTTTTCCAAAACTTGCACAACTTAAGCAATAATATTCATGCACATGGATTTTACGCAACAATTTTGCACAAGTTTCTGCTGATTTATCTACACATAAAAGCTTCATGTGACTTGGCTCAGACAAATCTGCTTCTGTGGTCAGGCAAGGCACTCACAAACTGTTCAGTGTCAAGCACTGTGGCAAGCACTTCTTTAGCAATAAACTTCAGAACTGCAATTCATAATAAAATATTTAGACTTTTTACTGGCTGTGGAATATTTTTTACAGGAACACAATTTATAATATCAACAGCACAAACCTGATGCTTTATGAGGAACTGTTCCAAGCAGAGGGATATTTATAGTTGGATCAGCCATTATGCCTTTGTCCAAAGAGCGCAAAGACAGGAACTCGTAGAAGTACTCAGCCTATGACAAAATAAATGAAAAATCAGCATGTATTTTAATTGCATTCACAGAAGCAAACTATTTAGCGTATGAACTACAGCAGAAGAATACAACACTTTTCATTATGCCATTCACTGGATTTGTTTCTATTATTTCCCGTGAGTGCTTCTTCACCTAAGCATAATTTTCAGATAATTTCCCCTTATTTTCCGAGATTTCAAGTGACGATAGAATAATCAGGACGCAACATAGCAGCAAGGAAAATGGCATGTGTACACTGAACAAATGCTATACAGAGAAGACATTTTTTACAACCCACACCTTTTATCTGGCAGACCACAAAAAAAATGTATGTAAGTCTTAAAGCTGTTTTTTGGGGCAGAATCCCCTTGGAACTGACTGGTGACCCTGGGCAACCTGGCTGTACCATGAGCACAGCTTGAAGGACATACATGTGTGATACCAACTGTGGCATGAGAATATCTGGGCCTCCTCTTGGTTGATCTGCACAGCACGGCACATGGGCAAACAGTGCGGAGCCATGGATAGCCACGTTGTGGCAGTGCCATGCTAGGACACGCATTTCACAGCTCTGACACTGCCTTGTTCAACCTCAGCTCATTAAATTGTTCCAAGGGTGGAGCAGAGATCTTTCCTACAGAGCTGGCTTCATGTCACTCATTATTAACCGCAAAATAAATGATTTGTTTTGGCGATCCCCAAGAGGTGTTGGCATGATTAAAAAACTACTTTCCTCTACCTTCACCCTACTCCCGATACACACCCACGCTGTGGCACAGTGGCACAGTGAAGGCTTTAGTACCTTCTCCCATGGGACCTTGGCCTCTCTGTTAAGTCATCTATTCAGTATTTCTTCATATTTGATGCAAAGTGAGGTCATGCATCTGCAGCATAGCTGTGTGCACCATGTACACCTGAGATGTATGCATCTTAGATGTATGCACCCCTGGAGACTTCCACTACTGTCAGTGGCATGGCTGCAGGTGTGCAGAGAAAGTGGAAATGAACCTGTTCCTTAACGTCTGCCTTCTCAATTACCCTGAAGCAGATGAGGGATCACAGTTAATTGTACCTGCTGCTCTCAGAAAAGCTCTTGAGACCTTAGCATGGGCACTGGCAAAAAAGTTTCTTCATCCAGCAACTCACTGGTAGTAGGCAGTATTGTTATGTCT
The DNA here is from genome assembly GCA_028565335.1 of Limnodromus scolopaceus. Taxonomy (NCBI): domain Eukaryota; kingdom Metazoa; phylum Chordata; class Aves; order Charadriiformes; family Scolopacidae; genus Limnodromus; species Limnodromus scolopaceus. The sequence continues at coordinate 36,598,390 of JAOXNO010000001.1, forward strand.
GCTTTTTAGCTAAAAGAGTGAAACAAAGCCAGACCAAAGCCAAGATTTTATGTCTACAAGATGGCAGTAAATGTCCTTAGCCAGAAGTCTGCCCCTCTTCTCCTGTAATATCCTGACTCCCTAGTACAAGGAAGATGTGGATTTACTGGATTGAGACCAGTGAAGGGCCACAAAGATGATCAAGTGACTGGTACATCTGACATACAGGGAGAGACTGAGAGAGCTGGGACCATTCAGCCTGGAGAAGGCTGAAGGGTGACCTAGTCAATGTGTTTAAATAGCTGATAGGTGCTGTAAAGAGGATGAAGCCAGGCTCTGCTTGGCGGTGCCCAGTAACGGGTCAGGAGGCAATGGGCACAATACAGAAAACTCCATCTGAACCTGAGAAAACACCTTTTTACGGAGCGGGTGACTGAGCACTGGCACAGGTTTCCCAGAGAGGTTGTGGAGACTCCATTTGTGAAGCTATTCAAAACCCAACTTGACACAGTCCTGGGCATGTGGCTATCTACAGACAAGCCTGCTTGAGCAGAGAGGTGGACTAGATCATCTCGAGATGAGACTGTAGAGTCTCAGATCAGCCTCAGCCCTTCTGTGATGCTGTGCTCTGCTAACTTGAGCAGAAGCCCCAACAGCATGTCAGAACCCATCTCTCTTTAGCTCCTGTTGACACCAGCAAAGCACTCATGAGCTGGGCAGAAAGGTCATTATGAAATTCCTGATCAGCCCTGGCAGCACATTCGCTCACCCTGTGGGGACAGCAAGGAGACCCCCGAACAGCATGCAGGGTCCACACTCTGGACAGACTGTCTTCAGAGGGTGTTGTGCAGGCACAGAGAGCTCAGAGGAGGACTTGCAAAACAACAGGGAAGGAAGCGATGCAAGTTTTTAAGGGTGGGTTAAACACATGGAGTGTATGTGGGAGGGAGAGGGGACATGGAGGGAAGCAGTAAAGGAGATGAAAATTGAAGTCTGGGGTAATGTTCAAAAGCCTGCTTTTAATTAAAGATGTTTTTTTCCAATACAATATACCATGCCAAAATATGAAAACAAGCCATAAAGTCAGATTGTGAACATTTTTGTTTTCAAATAAAACTTTGGTTCAGAAAAATAATTATATGTCTCCACACGTCTATAGAATAGTACAGTGAGTGAGTCAATGCCGTCCTGTCTGTTTCTCATTGGTTAGCTTTGATGTTTGGTTATATCTAAACCAGGTCATAATGCATTGAGATATTAAAACATTATGTTCTTACTATTCTAGTAAACAACAACTGGTAACTAGACCAAATAGCTCCATTCCCATATTTCCATTCCAGCCACGCTGTTGTAGCAGGTCAGCTCGTGAGCCAGAGCCCTGATTTGCAGGAAAGGAACTGGAATCCCATTTTCTAGCGTCCAAACGCTGCCTTAAGGACAAAGACAAAAGGAAGGTTTGCTGTGGGAAAGGGGACCGATTGCTGCATGATCCACAATCCTCACCGCCTTTCAAGGAAGGAATTCCACTAACCACAGTAGAGGTGCAGCAGTGATTAGTGCCTGAGGCAGGAGTACATTCTGTTCACACGTTAAAAAGATGGGAAGAGACATTGCACAAGCAACAGGATGCTCAGAAGGAAAGCCACACGTTGCAGATACCTGCTCTCACCATTTCTGTTCAAAAGTTTGTACATCTGCTGAGTTGACATAAACCGAACTTCTTGAAATGATGGTATCTAAGATGACCTGAAACACCTCATGTAGATCCATCTAGCATGACTTCGAAGTTATGAAGCCAGCTGCTGCAGAGTATGTTTGCAAATCATGTGCTGGACTGAGTTGGTTAAATTTTGATATAAAAATAAACACAAAAATCACTGTCTAGAGAGGCTGCACAGCAGAGCAGTTTAACTCCTCAAACCCGTGAATCTGTAACAAGATTTGGCTGCCATAAATCCTATTTATTTGGAAAAAATCTGTCTTGACACGATCCCTACATCCATTCTCCAGTATTCTCCTGCTGTAATTTGAGTTGATTGCCAATTAACTTGCATTAATCATCATGACCGAAAAGCAAACAACACGCTCTCAGCAAATATTTACCATGCTCCAGCCTAGCATGGAATTTAGTCATGATGGCTAATTGAAGAGATAGGTCTGTGCAATTAAAATATTGTCTAGTGACTACCATAGTTTGTGCTGTAAGTGGTCATTGTGAGTGACCTGGTAGTGAGAACAAAATTTCCTTGGATATTGTTGAGAGATAAAGGGAAAACCCCCCATAATCTATAATCCCTTTTCTATTACAAAAACATTCCTGTGAGGTTTTTTTTTAAGTCAGCCTATGAAACGTCTGGCATGTGAAGGACAAAATCTGGTACTGAAGATAAATCTTAGAGGAACGGTGTTACTGGAGGTGATGGAGGAAACGAGGTTTGAGATAAATTGTTGATCTTTGACAGCTCTACACCCTGCATGCACAGAAGATGTTTTGGTTTTTGATTGACTTCAGGAAGCACCCAGGGAAGAATACACTTGATTTTTCTGTAAAGACTTTGTTTGAGACCCTCAGAAACTGAGGCAAGGGCCCCTGTATACCTTGTGTGGACAGTCTGGGGACTCGGTGCCTTCAGGCAGCAGGTAGCCCCGCACAGCTGCCCTTTAACAGTTCCCCATGTGGGCAAAGCCCTCAGCAAAGGGAGGAAATTTCGTTTTAGGCAAATAATTTCATGCTTGGGATTAACTTTTATGGACTTTAAATGGCTGTTTTCTATAAATCAGAGGAATTTAAAAGGTTATAAAAATAACGAAGCCCTGTAACAAGTATTGTAGCAAACATCTGTCGGCAGTTTGGTTTAAAATGATATACACTTAAAATTCCTACAGAAATCCACTCCTCAGTACAAGATCTACTGCATTAAAGTTTTCTTATCACTCAGACGCCATGTTGTGCCTACCTTTTTTTTTTGTTTCATATTTAATCAAAGCATTCACAGGAATGTGCTTTAAGTTTTCTTCATTTTACATGAAAGGCATAGGATTAGCAGTAACGGTAGTACCTGAAGCAAAGCAGAGTATCTTAAACTATTGTATGTCACAGCTCAATAACCTAATGACATCTGCAGCCTTTCTAACAAAGAAAAGAGAATGTGTGCTAGCTTTGCAAGTAGATTTAAGAAATTAACTATATTTTTTTTCTCATTATTTTAAAGAGATCAGTGCTGAATGTTCTATTCTGTTATCAATTAAATGACAAATATGCCCTAATGCCAATTTTCTACAGTTAAAGAGAGAAACTTATCATAAAAGTTCATTTTTATCCCAGATCCATGGATATTTCTGGCTATGCACACACTAGAAGATTCTAGCACACATTATCCATAGCAGATGCTCACAGCTGCATATGCCACAAATAAAATCACAAAGGGAGGCAATGTATGTGTTTGCTAGGTGTTTACAGCATGGACCATTGCTTCTCCAAGATATTAACTGCATTAGGTCAGAGAAGTTGGTCCGTCTATGTTCCAAGATGAAGCATGAAGCAAAATGAGATGAAGTTCAACAAAAAGGGGAGGTTGCAGCCATACCGTGTGTACCAGGCTATTGAAGGAGACAGGCCAGAGCACGAATATGTTTGTCAGCAGCATATTTTGCTACTGCGGTGCAGTCTAGACACTGCTGTAATGAACAACATAATGACGCCTCCTCAGACAAGCAGATAATGAACCATCTGCCTACATAAGGTTTTATTTTCCTGCTGGGGAAGGCAGCTTTGCCTTACCTGCTGATGGGTCCTGTCACAGGGCAGGTAAACCATTTCTTGCACCTCAGTGGGACACTGAAAGAGACTTGCCACCAGCCCTATGAGGTAGTCCCCAAGTGGGAGGCATGCTTAACAATATGAAGTGATACAGAAACACACTCTGAGAAACTCAGTTTACACAGAAGACAGGATAACCTGCCCGTTTCCCAGTACCGGCTGCTAAGGGTACGGGAATGAGCTGAAGCAGCAGGATTACACAAAAGGAAAAACAGAGATTAAAAGGAGGGATCCAAATTGGAATTCAGCGAAATGGGCAATTCCAAAGGGAATCGTACTATGTGACAGTGTTAATTGCACAATGTTGTGGTGAAATGCACAAAGCCCTGCAGAGCCTGTTTTATGTCTGCTTTCTTCATGTTAAGAAAACTGTGGCAGACTGAACCAAATCCATGCACAAGGACAAAGATTTTTTAACAACAGGGTGAATCCTTGCATGCAACTTTCAACAATAACCATTTGTGGGTTTAATGGTTTTAGAAGAATAATGCTACAAAAACTCTGATTTTGTCAATGGAAGATGACTAACCGGTGCTTAATGTCTCTTGTGGCATGTGACTGTGGATGCCAGATCAGATCCTCCAACAGAATGATTTTTTAGTAAGCTGGAAAACAGAAATTTATTGGTTGCTATCAAAAGGAGCCCGAGATTTTGAAAGGTGACGCTGCAGGCTTCCAAGAATGCTCTGCACAGGAGAGATGGACAGAAACCTTTGCAGAATACATTAGCCTTTCCTCCAAGCAATGAGTAAAGGATTTCTGTGAAGGTAAGTAATACAAAGAAATCACTGTCAAGAAGGCCACAAAGTAACAGATTTAGATTACATTTAGCAACTGAGTTTCTGGCAGTTTTCTGCTCTTCGGGAGCACACAGTGGGACTACTTGGTCATTTTGAGCTGGTACTTTCTCTCACCAAACCTTGAGCTCTGGAAGCACTCTAGCATTTGAAAAGGTCATTTGAAACCAACTCGAGACTGGAAGGTGAAGGGCTTGGCAGAAAGGCTGGGGCTTGAGAGGGATACCAGGGGAAAAAGAAAAATCCAAGTACACCAGCAGAGTGTTAATCTTGGAACTCATCCTCACGCACAGAAAAAGCAGGCTACCTGAAACACAGGGCCAAATAAATGTCTATTGCTTGCTAATGAAAATACAACTTTGGTTTAGATCAGAGTCAATCCCTTGATGCAGTAGGTACCTGCAAGGGGTATGGTGGAGCCCTTCCACAAGGCTAAAGCCTTGTGGCTTTAGAAGCATACGGGCAAGAAACCTACGGGCAAACAGATCCACAGCAACTTCCAGGTAAGTACAAGCACACTGATGAAAAAGGCATGTGGCAAGCAGGATTTCTTAAAAAACAGCCACAACAAATTTACAGCTCCTCATTGAGGAAAGTCTTGGAGTTTCTCACTCATTCTCTACCTTCCTTTATTTAGAAACAAAAGAAAAACCAAGAAAGCACAACTCCCCATATTTAGATGATTTCTTGTTTAACAGATTTTCTGTCACGTCTTTTATTACTGCTTCACTAGAGTTACTTTTGAGAAAATTAAGCTAAAAGGAGACAAAGTCATTAGGGTTTTGACAAATATGCACGGTTAATTACATCATGAAAATCTCTAGCAAGGAATGATACTTCTCAGCATGAACCTGGCTGAAACGTATATGTGGTGCACAAGTTTCCTTTAAATTCTTTTCTCCTGTGTCTTACACATGAAAATCAGGTAACTCTGCCTTGAGAAGGGGAGAGAAGCAAGCAATACACTGAAAAGAGAAATAGCATTAAGAGTTTAGATTTAAAAAAAGTAAAAGATACACAACCCTTCATTATCTTCAAATATTTAATGAAACATATTGTTCTAGTATCCTGAGAATTGGTAAAAGCTGTTCTCCTGAAAAGTTATTCCTTGTTCCGGCACAGCAAGGGCTAATTCATTCTTTTGTGACTCAGTAAAAGATCAGTGCTCTCTCCAGTGGAGATTTCATCATCAGGAACATTCAAAATGCCAATTTCCTAAGGCTAATAAAAAAAAGGGGAAATTATTACTGCTCCTTAGAGAAAAAAAAAAAGCAAACCCTAAAATAATGTCTCATCAGGTTAGTTCCTAACAAAACAATACTGTACAGGTCTTCTACCAGCACCTGCAACATATCTATGTGGCTCTATCTACATGAGAATAAACAGTGAGGTTATTTTCTTCCTCCCACAGCTTGAAAAATAAGTGAAACCCTTACATCTTTACATAGATTACAGAATGATTGCAGTTTCAGGCTCTGGATAGATTTATTTGCAATTAATAAATTAGCCTGAAAATTCTTCTCAGGGAATGTAAAAATTTCAATAAAACCTTTGCATTTAGGGAAATGATTTCACCAACAAGCATTTAGACTAGTTATGATGGAGATCTGAGCAGACACTACATTTAATTACACAGAATACTTTTAAAAGCACAAATGTAAACCTTAGAGACGGTGGCTCATCTGATGTGACGAGAGAAAGTTCACAGCTGAAGAATAAGCTAATCCACCTCTTGCATGGTGGTAAACACGGATAACGCACACAGATTCATTTTGGCCGTGCTTCAAACTTCCAGCCCTTTGTTCTTAAGCCTCACAGGACAGCTTTGAAGTTGAGGATAAAGCTCCTCTAGCACACCATTACCAAAGAACAACCTTCTGATTATGATCTCATGAAAGTGTAATCAATAACTTACACGAGTTAAAAGCGTGGCAAACAGCAAAGGTCACGTAATTGGGCCTTTATTGGGTCCATGTGTTTCACTCTTGGCTTTAACTGGCACTCCTGTATAATAAATATCTCTCCCCAAAATGTAAGCAATGCACTTTCTCAAAAAGTTATGAAACCTCATAGCAGCTTCTGTCAGACTGGAGTCCCTCTAGGGCCTCAAAGAAGGGCGCTTCCACTTTTGTATACCCAAGAGACAGAAAGTTTGCAGCACAGCTCTCAGTGAGAGTTTCTTTATTTACTACTCAGTAGATAATAGTCTTTAGCCTTGTAGTCCAAGCAAATGAGTGTTTAAAAGTTATGGTGAAAAGGCTTTGAAAAAAAATCAACTCTTACCGGACTAATAGTTAGAAAGACCTTATTAACATTGCTCTCTTTTTAACATCTGCTGCAGGGATTTTTCAAATGCTGTTTTTTTCTGAATATCCTGACTAATTTTATTCTTGTTTTACAGGCTGACATTGACCAAAGCAAATTCTAGATATGACCATGAAAGAAGAACTAAATTTGTTATTTAAATACAATCAGTGTATCCAAAAAGGAACTTGTGTGTTTATTGTCACACCTGAATTCACACTGATTTGTCTACTGAGACAAGACCCCAGTATGTGAACACATATTACTGTAATATTTCCACGTACCACACAGGCCTCCATATAGTTATGGCCTCCATAACCATACTTTGAATTTTTCAAAGCAACCTTCATAGTAAAGCAGTGAAATATTACCTCATCCCTGGTTTGTGATGAGAAACTGAACAGTTTCTGCAAACAACTTTTCTGTCTTTCATGCTGTTTGCTTGCATAGGCAGGGTCTGCACAACTTCATCCCTGGGTGCCAGTATCCCTGCGTACCAGTCTCACAGGCTCCAGTCTTTTCAGCTAAGGTCAAGAATGACCCAATGTATTTCCCAGCATTTAAATGAAGTATCTTCTTTAAAGCCAGCTCATCCTCGCCTCCCTGTACACTCAGAGGAGAGAGACCAGCACTTGCAGGAGAAAATTCAGCCCAGCCAGCATCTGATTTACCTGCTGTCTTGAACTGCCTTTCTCTCTCTCCCTGGGTGCAGATGGATCTCTTCACAGCGTTGGCATCTTCAAATGGCCTGGACTCTGCTGACTTTCTCCGCACTGGTTTGGTTTGCTAGCAAAGTCATATAATCATAGAATGGTTTAGGTTGGAAGGGACCTTAAAGATCATTGAGTTCCAATCCCCCTGCCCTAATGCAGGGACACCTCCCACTAGACCAGGTTGCTCAAAGCCTCATCCAGCCTGGCCTTGAACACCTCCAGGAATGGGGCATTCCACAGCCTCTCTGGGCCAGTCTCTCACCACTCTCATAGTGAAAATTTTCTTCCCAATATCTAATCTAGATCTACCCTCTTCCATTTGAAGCCATTACCCCTTGTCCTATCACTACCTGCTCTTGTAAAAAGTCCCCCTTCAGCTTTCTTGTAGGCCCTCTTCAGACACTGGAAAGCTGCTACAGTGTCTTCATAGAAGATGTGCTCTAGCCCGCTGATCACCTTTGTGGCCCTCCTGTGGACCTGCTCCAACAGGTCCAAGTCACACCCCAGAGAGGTGGTGAGTCCTGAGTTTCACTCCAGCACATGGGCTGCACTGCAGAACATAGACAGTTCTCTACACGTGGTATCATTTCACTGAATTTTAGCAACAGTTATTTAGAGAAATCCTCTCATCAAAACCATCTTTGTTCTGCCCCTAGCTACTGCTAGTGTACCAATCCTTTCCTACTCTTCAAGGCTGTTCAAGGCCTCTCCTTCTTGCTTTCTCTTTCTTCTTCTCACAGTCTTTCTTTAGAGGAGATTCAGATGATGAACAAGGCAAACAGCCATGCTGGTTTTCCTTTTTTCTCCTTCTGCTATGGTCCCTTTCTTCAATGGGGTTAAGAAATGGTCCTGTCACTTTCTAGGTTAAAAGTTTTGTGCAGATGAACTTAGTGAAAAACAAAAATAGTGTTCTGATACAGGCAGCGCTGGCATGTCCAGGGCAATCCTCCATTCAAAGAAGATGAAATAAATTAGGAAGAGTTATGACAGTCAGGGTCAGGTTGACCTTCCAGACGAACCCCTTGCACGCACTTGTAGGAATGAGACCTACTCGGAAAGGTATGAAGTTTATTTTGGGAAAGCTACATCCTTCTGTTTGGTTTTGTGTTTTGGTTTTTTTTTTTAACTCTGGATAACGTGACCTATCATCTGTCAGGATAAATCCTGACGGGGGGGCCAGCCACTGAAAGTTCCCCAGAAGAATGTTTTGCAGAGCCCCCAACCCTATTTTGATTAGAGAAAATGCCAGTGGGACAGTTCAGCTTCAGACATGACTGTGTCAACCTCCCCAAGTCCAAATTTGCCTCTGATGAAAAAACAGCAGGAGCCTGAGGACAGCAGAAGTCTACACTCTGCTTTGAGATAACTGCCCCCTTTGGGATTAAAGAGTTGTTCTAAGATCAGAGATGTAATTTATTCCTTGACGCACAGCTATGGTAAATCTGGTCTGCTCTTGCAGACCAAGGCCAAATTGTCCTTTTTGTCACTCAATACATCCCAGATGTGCTGACAATCCCTAACTTCTGCTGGAGTCAAAGGCTGCTGGAGGTTCTCCAAATCCCCCAAACCAGCCTTTACTGAGTAAATGAAGTGAATAGCTTTGGGCAGAGTGTGGTCCACCATACTTCCAGGAAGAAAGAAACACTGGAGCAGAATGACATCCCACGCTGCAAACCCTGCTGAGCTGCCAGGTCTGCTCCCTGCATCGATCCAGGGCACAGAACACAGTGCTCAGCACGGTAACCTTTGGGTCAAACCCTCCCTGCCACCTGCAGTGGGATTCACTGTGATACCAGCCAGCTGAGTCAATTTTGTTTGGTTCTGCTTGAATTTCTGCTGGAGTTTGGGAGTTGTTTCTCTGGTTTGATTTGATTTGCCACATTTTCTGTAGCTCGCAGTACTGGGACTGCACCAGGGCAGCTCAGGGCAGCTCAAGGCAGCCTAAGTCTGCGGCATCACAGTCCTACCCTCTTCAGATGTGTCCATGTGATGAGCTAACCAAGACAGTGGATCAATTTAAAAATTAATCACTTCTTTCTGCAGGGCTGCTTTTCCGCCAGGGCAGCTCCCTGAGCAGCCACACCAGCACTGGCACAAGAAAGAGTGGAAATGAGTGACGTGGGGTGGGAAAGAAGATGGGATGGTGTCAGCTGCTAGCCTGGCTGGAGCTGTTGTGGAGCAGCACTGGCAGTGAGGTGTTGGCAGATGTCAAACTTCATTCTTATGGTGTGGGGAAGCAGCTAAGCTGAGAAAAATCGGCGGCAAGATGGTTCCTCCAATGCACTGCTGAAACCAACAGAGTCTGCACCCAGACAGGGCACGCACATTCCCAATGGTGCTGTCAGAGCCGTCACATGGACACAAGGCTTTTTATCTCTCAGAAAAATGAAAAATCCAAACACACGATCCCACTCTGAGAAATATCTTGCTATTGTTCATTAAGGTTTTAAACTGGATATAATTCAAACTGACTCAGGTTTGTCACATTTTTATGCTTGAGGTAGTTCATGGTAACAGGTTTCTTTGCAGCAACACCAGATTGCAAACACATTTCTGACACGTGAGCAGGGAGCCGTACTCTTTAAACGGAACATGACACACCTCTCAGGAAAGTGAGACACACGCCAAGTGCCGCCTTTCCGACAGTGGCATGCCCCTTGGCTGTGCTGTGCAGCTCATCTGAGGAAAGGCTGCACATCCATTTTCAAGTGGCTGCCCTGCCACCTCTTATGAAAATGTTGTACATACAGTGTCTTACAGAAGACACTGGACAAGGATGCTGCACCAGGAGGCTTTTGTGATCACGGCAGCCACACATATGGTTTGCCAGTGAGGAAACCCACTGGTCAGCGTATGACCTGTCTCAGCTAAGGACGATGCAGCTCTGGTGCAGAGGTGAGGCCCTTGCTCTGCTCCTTTTGCCCATGAGGTGCTCAGGCAAACAGGGCTGGAACACCTGCACTCCTGAATCAAGTCAGCCTGACACTCCGCCAACAGCCTTTGCCGCTACGGTGGTGCACGCAGCATATGGGCTCCCTCCTGTGGATCTCCTAAGATGTACCAGAGAAGGACCACGCAAGCATAGCTGAGGAAGATGCCCACACAACCTGCTCCCTTCAGCTCTGCCGGGAAGAGGGACTCTCCCACACCCTCCCCAGTGTGCGGGGAAGGAGACCCCATCTCTGCTCTGCTCAGAGCGAAGAGACACACTGCTGTCTGGACGATGGGATTAAGTTTATGCAACACACAAACTATTTTCAAACTTTTACATCTCTGAGGAACAAACTGGGGTTTTTCTAAACCTTTCTACCTTTCGGTCTTGGTTGGTTTTTTGTTGGACTTTTTGGCTTCTTGTTGTTCTTTTGTTGGGTTTTTTTTTGGTTTTTTGTTTTTTAAGGAATCAGAGGAAATGCTATACAAAACCCACTTGTGTTAATAAAAAAAAGTTTCAAAAAGTCTTATGGTATACAGTTAAACAGTCAAAAATCAGGAAATACCAGTGAATAATGCTGTATGTACAGACTTACCTCTGTCTCTGTTTCTACAGGGCATTAAAACCTTGTTAAAAACATGAGCCCACAGTAATTCTCATCTATGAGGCATAACATCATTCAGCTGCTTCTATAACTGTGAATCTCACACAACCAAAGAACTGGTGCTGAAGTCCTGTGGGTTTCCTCAGGGTCAATGGCTGTTACAAACACTGGGTAACCTTTGAAAGTCTGGCCTATTAAGTCAACTTGACATATTAATATGCAGATACACAGCAAACTGAACAGCTGCAAGATGTGCAGTACAAGATATGCAGAGGTCTAGGGAAAATACGCTTGCACAGGAAGGCCAGCTACCTTAATGTAACAGTTTGTTGCTGTAACCTTTAAATTGTATTTAATAAACTGAGATGCATATGAATTAGGGATGGCAGGAACTGGAACACCAAAACTCACTGACCACAAGATTCATTAGAAATGTTTTTTTGGGGAAATGTGTATGGAAAAAACTCTCAAGTCCAAACCATGCTGGTCATATGCAAATATCCACATATGTTTTCAAATGCAGATTTTTAAAGTAGTAGGAATCTGCTTTCAGAAAAATTATGATTTATCTGTAAGTTATTAACATACTCCTGAAGGACAACAGGTGAACAATGCACCTCAGTTAGAAAGTTCATTTTCCATGATATGCTGAAAGCTATGTTTAGTTAATGGTTGAGTTTTCAACATGCAGGATGTGCAAATTTTAATTCAAGGCTTTTTGCTTTTTCAAAGAAATGTCTTCAAATATTTTCTATGTATTGAGAGTGGTCAGTAGCTCATCTTGCGCTTGCCAGAAATATAACTTAGACTTTACCACAGGAACTAAGTTAAGTATATAATTGCTAAATCTGGCTTATCTGGAACTCTATAATCAGAGATAAAAAGCAAGCTTCACCTAACCATCTCTACTGCTTGATTATTATCAGAGTAGATGCCTATGCATTTCAAGTAAATTGTCCTGTGAATGTGGCTGGGTTAGCAAAACCAGATTTATTGTCAAGGCATAATAATAATAACGTGCGAAACAGTGTTGCAAACTCTCATAATTGAATATCAGTTCAAGAAAATTTGCTCAGGTTATAAGAAAAGCCCTCCTTCCTGTGTCTCACCATGCTTAGGGAAGCCCCTGCAGACCTTCTGCTTTGTCTACCCTCCTCCCTCATGGGTGGAACAACCAGACATGGCCTGAGCAGAAGACTGGCACTACTCTCTCCTCAGAACAGAGAGGGTTACTTTGGAGACTCTCTTCTGTTTTCATGAGAAGTAGTTATAAAGGAATCAGAGAAGGAAGAATCTCACAATGCCACTTTCACAGAAGGGCAATGGTCATTCCTTTCTTTCCATCTCTCATGAAACTGACTTGCTGCTTCCCACTCTTCATCTCTTTATGAGACATCTGGCCTGGGGAAAGGAAGAAATCCTGAAGAACCTGAGTACGCTCCACCACCTGCTCTAAACGGGGGAAAGACCTTACTGCAGTTACATCACTCTTTGCAGACCTGGACAAGAAACATATATTAACCTAGAGACAGAAGTTTCTGTTGGAGTTGTTTGGGTTGGGGAGAGGTGGAAAAACAGAGATTTCACGAGAACTTGTCTAGGCTGTGAACTTTATACCTCCAGGTAACCATTTCTCCTACCAGCAAACCTTACTTTTGGATGAACAAAGATCTTACATAAATAAGTTACATATTTAGGAATGTTTTAAAGCTTGTAATTCTACTGTTAGGTTTCAACTAATTGGTGTCTAAACAAATCATAGTAACAGTGGCATCATGGCATCAACTATATAAACTATGAAGTCTACTTGACTGCAAATGTTTGGCAGGACAATTAAAAAGGATCCATTAACTAAATAGGATATTCACACTGATAGAATTCAAATGTGAACTCCACTAGTAGGCAGGATAAGACGTAGACTTTGTCCCATCAAAGGAAAGCTATTGTCATGTCAAGCAAAAATGTGAAACCCAAGTGGTTCTTGATGTGATGAAGGCCTCTAATTTCTGTCTGTAAGAGACGGTATAAGCTTCTCTGCCCTGTACCAACATGTCACAGCTCTGACTGGAGGGGAGCAACATGTTGGGTCATAAGCTTTCAGTTGTGCTCCTTTGCCCATACAGAAATCTGATCATGCCCACATGATCTGAATAGATGCTCCTGTGCAAAACTGGAAAGAAGGAGATGAAAAAAACCCAGCACAAACAAACAAACAAAAATCAACCAAGGTAAGGTTCAACATGCCCTACTAGCAAATTATTTCCCAATTCTTAATATGGCTATGCAGTTCGTTTGTTGCTTGTGATTACAGACCTGGGTAACTGGGTTTTGCCTCTCCTTCCTTTCTGGCAGATGCTGGTGTGCTCTGCTCTGCAACCCGCCTGTTCTCCCTGAAGGTCCCTGCTTGGAATACAGCAGGCACGTAGCTGCTTGCTGCTATTTGATGTATCTGTGGCTTCGCAAGGAAAAAATAAATTTGTTTCAACTTGGTCACTCAAATGGACTCTATTTCAACAGTTCAATTTATTTCCCAGAACTTCTGCAAGAAAGAGAACTGGCTAAGGCCCAAATGTGGAAAAATGAAAGCAGTGTTTACTGCAGTTTAAAAGGAACAGGCTGAAGTTGGTACTTGTCCTCCTTACTGAAGGTGTTCAGTGGACTTGATTATTTGCCTACGTGGTTTTTAGTCTCAGATTTCCATTGACTATATCAACATTCACACATTTGCAAGCTGAGAGCAAGTAGAAAACATTTCAGGGAGAGCCCATCTTCTCCTGCTCATCAACAAGTTGGATCTCTCCATGTTTTCCTCATGTTCTCAGAAAAAAACATAGGTTCACAATTGCAGTACTGAAAGCTCTGAAGTCATTCTCTGATGGTCAGGATGGTCCAAGAGCCTGCCCTCTCCTCCACTGTCCAGCCATTACTGCGAAGGCCAGCTCTGATGCTCTTGCTACTGGTTTCTGTGCTTTAGTGCTCAGAGCTGGTGACAGGTCTTCTCATTAGTGGGCTGCTGTTTGGGGAGTTTGTTTTCCCTGGTGATGGGCCAAAACCTGAGGCTGGGAGATTGCCAGGTTTGATGTCAGGCATATTTATTTCCTTTAGGATTGGTTGGGTTTAGCTAGCTGTTTATCCAGGCTAAGGGGCAACTTCAGAGGATTTGTGGGACCAGCTCTGAAAGCGGTGCTTGGTCTCTTTTTATTTATTGAAGTATTTGGCAGTGATGGCAGCAAGTGCTGAAGGAGCTGGATTCCACCAGTTGGTTGCAAAACAAAGCAAACCTTCATGATAGATGCAAAAAACCCGGGGGTTTTCTTGTTGTTTCACTGAAAAAAAATCCACCCCAAATCTTTGTAAGCCTTTACTAAGGCATTTCTATTCAACACGTGCCTCTTCTCAAAGTCAGACTTGTCAGGTAACTCCTCAGCATTTTGTGCAGCTACGTGGTCTTCTATGAATGGACTATGAAACCACATACTTTGGTGGATTTCAGATACCATAGCTGGATAAAGTCTTCTCAGTACCTCTGTACAACAGTATCACTGTCTTTGCTTTATTTATATTACCTTTTCTGAGGCAGATTTCGGTTTGCTGTTTCGCTATGGTTGTACGAGTTTTCTGTTCCTTCCTGGCCCATTTTGTGTTAATGGCTGGCTTGGGGGATGAGAGGAGGGCAGTGGTTTTTGCTTACCTTGACTTTAGTAAGGCTTTTAGCACTGTCTCCCATAACACCATCGCAGGAGAAATAGAATTTACATAAGTGAGGTGGACTGCTGCACTGCCGGGCACAGTGGATGGACTTCAGCAGCAGCATGAAGTCCAGCTGGAGGCAAGTCACAAGTGGTGTACCTCAGGGGTTGATAGTAGGTCTCATACTGTTTAACATCTTCATTAATGACCAGGATGTTGTGACACACTGCACTCTCAGCCAGATTGCAGATGATACAAGACTGGGAGGAGCAGCTGATACTCCAGAAGGTTGTGCTGCCATTCAGAGGGACCACAACAGGCTGGAGGAATGGGCTGATAGGAACTTCATGAAGTTCAACAAGGGAAGGTGCGAAGTCCTGCACCTGGGGAGGAACAACCTGTATATTTTGGGGGCCAAGCCACTACAAAACAACTTGGCAGAAAAGTAGCTGGGGGTCCTGGTGGATACCAAGTTGACCATGAGCCAGCAATGTGCCATTGTGGCAAAGAAGACCAACAGCCTCCTGCGCTGCATCAAGCAAAGAGTTGCCAGCAGGTTGATGGAGGTGATTCTTCTCCTCTGCTCAGCCTTGGTGAGACACACCTGGAGTGCTGGGTCCAGTCCTGGCCTCCCCAGTGCACGAGAGACATGGACACACTGGAGCGAGTCCAGAGAAGTGAATTCACTGACTAGAATGAGTCCAGGACATGAAAGGATGGGAACATGCCCCACAGAAGTTTGAGGACTTGTCTGGTTTTCCCTATTTAGTTCTTTCTTCTATGATGTAACCATAAGGAAAGAGACAAATATTCTGCAGGTTCTTCTACAGGTCTCAGTAGAGACTAGGAGGACCAGTGACAGGCAGGACTCTCAGCTCACACACGTCACCTGCTAGGGTGCCACACAAGGGGAAAACACACCTGACCTCAATGCACACATACTCATTGAGCAGGACTTCTGTGACTTCATACAATTAGCTCAGCTCAAAGTGTCACAGATAGCCTTGGTGCTTTTTGTACCTGGTTCTCAACTTTATTTTGTGTAAGAAGAACCAGTCTTTCATTACGTTATTACATACATTATTACATATATTATATTACAATCTCAGCTTATTACAAGTAAGAAATTTAGAATGTCAGTCTCCAGAAACCAAACAGAAGAGAAAGAAAAGCAAAGTTAACTGTGCATTCAACAATCTATCCAAAATGTGACTGATTTTCTGTTTCTTCCATTTACAATTTTCAAAAAAGCCATTTATGTAACAGAAAATACCAATAAAGCTATCTTCTACTTTTACCGAAACATGCACCTGCAGCACATCTGCTACAATTTTTAATGTATAATTCAGTGCAAAGAACACTATGTACTTTGTTATGGAAAGACTAAGTATTTCAATGCCACTGTCTGTTCTTTTCTCTGCATTTCAGGTGACTGCACTTTCCATTATGTCTGGGCTACAGTCTGATGTAGTGAAGACTTTGGCCACAAATAAACAGCTAAAAAGCAAACAAAAAAAAAATCCCAGCAAAACAAAAAATCTAACACGGCTGAGCAGCAGAATAAGAGACTAGTAGAAGTAAAGTAGCATCTTTCAAAATGTGAAATTTGTGCATAAAACAGAAGAGAAGAACAAATCCTAGCAAGGCAAATATAAAGCCACAGGAAGGTGAAGCAAAAAAGATTTTGAGGTGCATTTTCTTGAAAGCCTTAAAACTACAAATTAAGAACTCATTGCTCTGAGCCAAGGTATACAATACTTAAAATTCTGTTCAACATGATGCAAATACCTAGTACAGATCATTGTCTTGAAAGCTCTGGGTCACACCATATTCCTTACACATGTGCATGCCCTAGCACAAGTGTGGTTTCTTACATTCATTTTATATGTACATAATTCACTTGGCTAAAAGCAAATCATTCATACTCGTAGCTACCCAACAAAACCTCTTTGGAAAGCATGATACCAACAGAAGTTAAATACGTTAAAAGTTCTTCTAGTTAGTTCTCATTATGGTTAATTCTTACTTTTTACTCCATGGCATTATTTGTAATGGCGTTAACTTTAGGCCACTAAAAACATACTTGGGAAACTGCCTGTAAAAAAGAGGTGATGTTGACAGAAAACATTTTCACTTCCACATAGAAGAGGAAAGCAACACAGCCTGGATTTTGCATTTCAGAAAAACAGTTAGTAACATGGGGAGAAAAATCTGTGTGTTTTCACAAGATACAGCCTTGAAGCTTGGGGTGTCCCATTAGTTCCAGTGCTTTTCAACAGCTATGTTGTACAATGCAGCTACTACTGCAGTGAAAATATTTTATTACTTAAGCTTTTCTGTTAAAAATGTATTAGCATATTTATAGAAAGGATAAACAATGAAAATTTTGAAGAATGCTTTATTTAACGCAGCTTTACACTGCTGTGTAAAAAGAATAATTGTGTAGTTTACACATATACCATGTAAATTACTATGGAAACCAGATGTAGCTTACACTACAAGGTGCCTTGTAACTCATCTCTGCTGAGCAATAAATCCCCCCCTTTCTTCTTGGCAGAACTTTGGGAAACTTTACTGCTGTTTTCTATCAGCAGATACAACAGATGGCTGGCACATGCCTGCTTTACTAAGAAAGTGGGATCTCTACAGCATTACTTTGATCCCTGGTGGCATGTCTACAACACTGAGATGTAAAATACCACAGCTGAGCAGAATCTAAATATTAAAGGTCTGGAGCTGTGCTCTCGATATGAGAACCCCCTGTCTAAAAATCATGCTCACAGAATGTAAACATCTTCACATTCCACATGGAAATTTTGGTACAGAGGTCAGAAAACAAAGTATTTCCTTTGTTTGGTGACATGAAACTGCAACGCAGGTACTACTGTAAATCCCAAGAGAGTGAGTTTATGCAATTGCTTTGACCAAACTTACAGAACAGACACACTTTTATTGGGAAAAAACCTGAATTGTGCATATTAGACATTTTTAAAGCTGAAAAGCATCACTGTAATCACTAGGTATGAATAAGGTATTTACAAAAAGTTCAGCAGCTTCTTTGAAGAAAGTTTCCTTTGAAGAATTATGTGTTTTGAAATTCACTGGTTTTTTGTTTTCTTTCAGTTTAACAGGGAAATAGCAATGTTTGAATGGAGCACCGTCTTGCATCAATAATGCCTTAAAATTGGTAGCCTGTTAGCTTTCCTCTGGGCAAAGAAACAAAACTTTTCCTGGCATAACTGGATATTCCATTTTATCTTCATGGTGAGGCTACATCTCAGCAATATAAGGTAATTCCAGAGAATAACAAATTGAGCTATTCAGGGTTGATGGTCACATTGCTGGGATGAGGACTAGCCTCCAGGAGCTGTAATTATATACTGCTCCTAAGCTCCTCTTTACAATATAGAAATGATGCTAGAAAATGCACTGATGACATATACCCCCTCTTCTTAAGAGGTGGGCATCTTTTTGCTTTCCTCAAGGTTATCAATAACTCTTCGATCAGAAGTAACCCAGCCTTTCCAGTAGGGACAGGTTCAATTGCCTCTTTTAAGGACTACGTGCTGGGATGCCCCCTTATCTCCTGACACTTGTGCTCCTGTGACCACAAGCGCCCCCAGACCAAACACCTTTCCCCAGCACTTGATCCCCTTGCGCACACACACACATCTCCTGTCATAGGGCAGGATCACACCCCAAGAAGGCATGCATCCAGCATCACAAGGCGGGATATATCTTTAGCACATAATATACATGCAATATCCATGCACCATGAGAGATATATATATACATCTTCCAGTCACATGGATCAAAGCCCACCCATGCACCAGCACAGGACTGAGCGTTCAGCTGGCACATCATGGGCACGCATTCAGCTGTGCAACAGGAGAAGAGCCGTGGGGTACTCATGACAGTTGGGAGCAGGAAGAAAGCTGCTACAACAATTGATCTCACCATAAACACTTACAGAATCATAGAATTGCCTAGGTTGGAAGAGACCTTTCAGACCACCTAGTCCAACCATCAACCTAACACTGACAAAAAACATATCTACAAGGAAGAAAGCAGCCTGGGCAGGCTGTGGCCCAGACTGGTTGGTTTTGTGGATCAAACCAGAGACTGCTGCAGAACAAAAATTCCTACTTGCTTTTTGGTTCCTTTTTTCATGTCCTGTCTACTAAATCAACCTGGCTGCTGCTCTGTCACTGAGCACTTGCTTCCTCTGCACTGGTCAATCTTTTTTTTTTTTGGATATGGTTCTCTCCCACCAATGCCCATTCACATGTGAACTTAATTTTATTGCCATCAGAAGTCCCACTGAAAGTTAAGCACACACATTGGCGATTGTGGATTTCGAGCTTAAATACCCGTCACAAGTTCCTAAACACTGTAGAGATGATGTTATCACTGCAGTCTTCGGTACCTTCCACTGGTGGACACAGAGAAACATGCTGTAGCATTAGTGAGCCTATTAGGGTCTGCTCCTCTCTCATTGGGAAGTCCTTCAGTGCAATCTTCCCCAGAGCACAAGACCTCCAAAAGTCATTATTCTTTCTCTTGCAAAAGACGTACAGAGTAAGAGCAAGAAGCACACCAGTGAATTCTAGTGGTTACACATGTGCCTATTGTATGCTATATATTGCCACTGATTTTTGCTGTTTTAAACCTCATAAAGCAAGGAACAATCTTTGTAACTGCCAGTTTACCCAGATTACCTTTTTGTCTAAAGAGAACATAACATCTGTAATCTTACATTTAAATTCATAGGTAAAAACATTAGGTGCATAAATAGCATAACAACCCTGTTCTGCAGTACTCTAGCCTTCTTGTAACCCCTGGCTCTTCTTGACTTCACCAGAAAAAGCAAGCATTAAGCACCTTCAGACCCTAAAATTTTGGGTTTCCCTTAATATTTCCTAATAAGTAATTAGGACTAATGGACTAAGGACTAAAAGCAACTAATGCTTTTCTTTGGTTATTGTTCTCTAGTGGAAATGGCTTTAATTGTTTGTTTACTATAAAAAATCGTTTCCATGTAAAACATATGCATGGCAAAAAGGCCACCGTATTAGAAACATAACATCTAAATATCATGGACTTTTACCACTTCAGTTTACACAGAATACAGGTATAAGCCAGTCCTTAAAATGTTCCTTTCAACTGACATCTTTGAACTAGAATATGGACATACACAGCAGTGCAGGACTGAGAAGTATTGCCATTCCCTGTGTTGGATTATTTACTCACCTACCACTTGGATCATTATTTATACCAGGAGGAGGTAGACGTAATCTACCCACAGGGTATTTATATCCACTTTCCACAGGTGTAAACACAGCAGGGGAGACTTAGCCCTGCCCTGCTGGAGATCCCAGGTGTGATGGGTTGACCTCGGCTAGCTGCCTGACATCCACCTACCCAGCCACTCTCTCATCCCCCTGTCAGGGCTAGGAACCACGTGATGACATAGACAGGATCTCCAGCCTTAGAGAAGGCTGCAGAACAGCAGTACTTCTGCTCAGGAGAAGTCTTACATCTATAGACTCAAAAGGAGTCCAGCGGCTGCTGAAGGCTGTGGCATGTCCTACTGACAGCCCCTCAGAATTGCAGCGCTAGAGAAACACCTTCAGATCTCAGGTGGGATACAAGGATAAGAGGTCTATAAGGCACAAGATACAAGGCTCATAGAGGAAATTATTTCAGTTTAACCAAACAGGAGACAATTGTATGCTACTTAACAGTTGTTTCACAGAAAGCAGTCTAGTGCTTCAGTATCTTGAATGTCTTTCTTCTTTCACAGAGTGCTAGTATTTTTTCCTTTCCTTCTTCCTTTCTTGGCACTCTTCTCCCCTTTCCTCTTGTCTCCCTTTTCCTCTCCTTCTCCCCTCCTCTCCTTCTCCTTCGCCTTCCCCTTCCCTTCCCTGACTCAGGAAATTCCCAGACAAAAGTATTCTGCCAGACTAAAGGTAGCAAGTATTTAGTAGTTTCCTGGACTTGTCAGTGGAAACTTCTAAGAACCTATATACTTAAAACTAAAACAGAACACTGAAAAAACCTGTTAAAATTTACTCATTTCTACCCCTCATAAAATATCAGAAATTCTGTGAAAAAGGAATTGTGTTCTTTTCACACAAATAACTTTTATCCTACTCTATTTGCAACAATACTGTGGGCATTGTTCAATTAGGATCTATAAAAAAGGTATTCCAATGATGTCATTGCCCTCTGGCTACAGAAGAAATATTGAAGATTTTTCCTGTCCCTTCTCATCAGGACAAGGTCTGGGTGGCATAGGGACACTAAGTGCCCTGGTTTCCACAGAGGATAACAAGAACTGTGGGTAACAGACAGCTTTACTCAAACACCTCAAAGAGATGCAAAAAAACCAACAGGACTGTTTGTGTGACGAAAAAGTAGACATTTGGGTTTTTTTTCCCCGAACTCCTAAAACACCAGAGGGTTGAAACTCCTTCCTTATCTTAGGCTTCTGGTTGCAATCCTACTCTTTATCTGGAGACCTGCATGAGTATTTAAATATCCATAGCCATGAGACTGGCGTGCCAAGGTTCATATTGACTACACAGATGAACTTGTACACACAGACGAACTTGTAAGGAGTTGCTAGATGGGATTATAAAGTCTCCAAATGCAGAGTCTCTCAGTTTTAACACTTGTTAGACCCATAAATATCTGAAAGTTAACACACTGTTCTAGGAACACAGTACACAACAACTTTAACCATTCAGGTATTCCATTTACTAATTAGGTTTTGTCTAACAGAAATTCAGCAAAGAGGAGGAGGAATAATGGGTTAAACACTTTGTCCCTGCTCAGAAGGGATTTTGTCCTGCAAGTTGCATCAAGGGGAACACTTGCTGTCTGTAAGCCTGTAACTTTTCTCACTGAAATGGGTGCTACGACCGTCTTTCCCTAATGATCTACCTATAGGCAGTAAAGGAGGGGGAAGACAGCACGAGAAAAAAGGACAAGAGAGGAGGGACAGGGTTCAGCCTAACTTTTCATCCTCCTAACATTTCATCCAGCCTAACATTTCATCGCCCTTTCCAAAAAGACAGCAACTGAAGTTGGCAGAGAAATGGAGCAGGAAATACAGTCCCAAAACACACTAATTATTTCTAGGTATTTAAATGCCAAGTCTTGACGTACAAAGTCGTTTTCTCTGTATAGCCGGACTGGAACACCAAAGACCTTGAGCAAGTCATTTAGCCTTTGTGAGTAAGTTTTGTCTCTCCATGTTCCCCTCCCTCTCTAAAAGAGAAGGTAAAGTGTTTCCTAAACTTAAAAGCTTTGTGAGGATAGCAAAATTTACAAGGGCCTCAGAACAACACCTCAAAGCCAAATGAGTCCTGTAGTTACAAAGAGTATTTTAAAACAACCAAAACCAGAACAGAATTTGTGAAGCTGCAATTAGCTGAATTATACAACCAATTTTCACTGACTATTTGAAGGTAAATATTTTTTCAACTTTACCAAGCTCTTTATTGTACAAAGTCAATGTTCAGTGTTGTAAAAAGGAAGTAATTTTATCACCATTTTTATGTTACAGTGATTTTTTCTGTACCCATGATAACGTATGCTAACGTGTTTCAGCTTTATGCAAATCCAACATATGTTGTCAGTGTGTCAAATCGTGCATATGTTTCTTCATGAAAATATGTCACGCATTCTTATCTTTTCAACACAAGAATCCAAGGGATTCAATACACTACAGATTTACGTGGTTTGGCAATTCAACTTAGTAAAATTACCAAGTTACAAAAAAAAAAGTAAGAAAGAATTACGATTTACCAGAACTACGCATTAGGCATGCACTAATAGAGACCGATGAATAACCTGTAGCGTATGTCCATAAGCTAAAGACAATGGAAGGAAAATACCTGCGCAACTACTGTCAAGTAACATTTTATTAAAAGTAGAGGCAGCTGGTGTCTCCCTCGTCAGCTCTGGCTGTCTGCTCGTGCCCCAGCGCCGCCGAGACACCCGGCTCTCCCATCCGCTCTACAAACCCACCGTCAAACACACTTTTCCCCGCCGCCCGCCCCGAGGAGCTCTGCCGAGGGGCACGACGGCGGGCGACCCGCAGCGGCACGCCTCGGAGAGGGTTCCCTCGGTTATTCCAGAACCAAAACACCTGCCTGGGTTTAAAAAGCCGCCCCCCCAACACCGTCCCCGTCCCGCACCTACCCGTCCCGTTGCCTGCCAGGTGAAGTTCATGGCGTGGATGCTGACAGGGATGGCGGGCATCCTCTGCTGGGCTTTCCTGAAGTCGTGAGTGAACGGGGCCATCTTCCCCTCGGACACGATCAGAATGTCCTCCTCGAAGCCTGCGAAAAGCAAAGGGGTGGTGGGGTGGGGGAGCGATGGGAGGCCGCCCCGCCGGGCTCCGCTCCGTTCCACGCAGGGCGCCCGCCCGCCGCCGCGGCAGCCGGCCCGGGGGAGTGGTGGGAGGGGAGCGACCCCCGCTTACCGATGAGGACCCGGGCTTGCTGGGCGTCGATCCACATGTAGAGGGTGTCGGGCTGACGCGGGGCGGCCCGCAGGCTGCAGAGGCTGAGGGCGCCGCAGAGCAGCGCGGCGCACAGCCGCCCCGACGGGGCCATGCTCCCCGCACCGCACCGCACCGCGCCGCGCCGCCCGCCGCCTCCCGCTGCCGCTGCCGCTCC
>JAOXNO010000001.1:36626620-36642234 GCA_028565335.1 Limnodromus scolopaceus
TTCATAAGGGAGATGCTCCAATCCTTGAATCATCTTTGTTGCCCTTCGCTGGACTCTTTCCAGTAGTTCCCTGTCCCCCTTGAACTGGGGAGCCCAGAACTGGATGCAGTATTCCAGTTGTGGCCTCACCAGTGCAGAATAGAGGGGGAGTATTTGGGTTTTTTGCAACTGAATTACTAGCTACCACCTTATGATGCACGAACATGTGCTA
Organism: Limnodromus scolopaceus; assembly: GCA_028565335.1. Taxonomy (NCBI): domain Eukaryota; kingdom Metazoa; phylum Chordata; class Aves; order Charadriiformes; family Scolopacidae; genus Limnodromus; species Limnodromus scolopaceus. Next base: position 36,626,832 of record JAOXNO010000001.1, read on the forward strand.
CATGCACACTCTTCATTTTTGAAGTTTTAAAAGTTTTTGAATCATTGAATTCGCAATGTTTTAAATGCTGGGGGTGGGTCGGGGCTTTAAAACTTGTGTGCCATTTCTCAGCTTTTAAAAAAGCAGATCCAACCTTCTTTTAAGCTGCAGTAGCAAATCACACTGCTGAAATTGTTACTCTAATTTTCATTATTTTAATAGATTGTAGTAAAATTGGACTTGAATGATTTAATTTTTAAAAGAAACAGTGTACACTATTTTATCAATTAATCCCCAAATTGATCACTACTATTAGCCTGAAGGCATCAGTTCCCAGCTCTTTCTCCTGGTGACATAACTTTTAACTTTGCTTCAAAATCGCAAATTCCATTTCTGAAACTGATTTTATGTTTAGTTGAGAGATGTGAATACTCATTTCAAAACAATCAGACCAAAGTAATTTTAAACAAAGAAAAGTAGACCTTTTTATCGTATTTTTATAAATAATTTCCATGCAAGTATATTTTTACTTTTTTCAGTTTTCTCAAATCTTGATTATTGAATTTTTAATTGAAGAATATATATATAATGAAAATTCTATGTCCTTAAAACAACTGAAAACCATACTAAACTAAATAATTATATTAGTTTAGTATTAACATAATTCATTGTACCTTTCCTATTTATAAGATTAGCAACAGGACTTAAATTAATTTATCCAAGTTGCATTGAAGCATTTAATTGTGAAATATTGCATTTATGAAACTCCTGTAGTACTTTTTAGTGAATGAGGAGAACATTACCACCTCACCAAGGTATTTTGCCTTGTGCTGTTTGAGAGAGGATGGAACATTGCCCGAAAACTTCAACCTTAGCTTAGGCGAGTGGTCCAGGGTCTGGTGTCCCACACCGGTTCTTCTGCAGAAGCAGCAAAAAAATCCTGTTTAATTGTGTCATTCTGTTTACCAGGGTGGATTTCTGGGGTGATACAAAAGGCAGCTGTTTGTCCCGCTTTCATGGGCACAAAGCTCACCCAGGGGATGCTCGGGACTTGAGCCGAGCATCTCTGGCAGCCAGGCAGCGCTAGGTGGAGCGCCAGGACGCTGGCCCGCTGCACGGACTGGGCCACCAGGAGGTCTCACTTCTGGGAAGCGCTGGAGGCTGGCAGGAGGCTGGCAGGCTGTTTTCAGACGATTCTCAGACACAGTGAATTCTGGAGTCTAACCGGCCATTCTGGGGGTGAATGGAAATCTCCCGGTTTTGAATTGCCATCTTTTTCATGAGCGTTCATTCCCTTGTTTTGCAGACAAGGAAACCAAACATCCCTTATCCTTCTGCTTTCCGCAACTTTGTGCTCTAAGTATTACCATGACTCAAGTTGCATGTCCCTTCCCTACAGCGGACAGCCTTGCTTTCTCTTTGCATCAGTTCTCTTCCATGTCCTTGGTCATTCTTTTTGCCTCTTCTCTGGTTCCCTGCTACCTTTGCAATACTCGGGTCAGAGATAGATTGGCAAATGCTACTGGCAGGATTCCAGCTGAGGCCACACCATTGATTTTTCTTGAAAGCATTGTTTTATTCTTTTAGCTTGGTTTCCTATGGAAACAACATCTATGCAATTACAATGTCTGTGAACTTATTAGTTGATTTTGCACCAATTTTGACAGGTAAGTATAGGTTTCAAAGCGTATTTAGTATCTTATTGCAAGCAGTTAGTAGCAGAGCAGAAAAAAGAGACATCCTCTAAATGTCCCGTCTGTGACAAGAGTGCAGTCCGTCCTCATGCTTTATTACATATGAGAGAATGACATGGAAAAGAGACCTTTTCCCCAGATGTCCCCGAATGCAGGGGAAACTTCAGCCAAAGATTATACCTTCTGAGAGAGAAAATGAATCAGTCATAAGATGCAAACTGTAGTAACTCAGTCTATGCTAGATTCAGGACCCTCTGAGATCGTCAGCATTGTTCATTATCTCATTTCTGCATAAATTAACTCTCTTTTTGCTACTTTTCAACAGTCTCAGTTGCTTACATCTGTTTGGGACAAATTTTCTTTGATCTTATGAAGAGGTACTGGGATTTATTTTTTCCACTGTAGCAGACATTGTTTTATGCTAAGCAACACCGAACTTAGCGTGGTTTTACAGAGAAGCTAGAAGATCTCAGCAAAGTGAAAAATAAAAGGGACGAAGGAGAGAAGAGTGTATACAATTAAGATTCTACTTTAGAAATGACACAGAACATCATCAGCGGACAGAAATTCATCCTTTAAAAAATTATTCTTATATTGTACCAAAGGGAGCAATCCCTTTATAAAAGTTATTTACCTGCAACATCAGCTTCAGAGAGTTTAACATCTATATCTATTGGAGGAGATAAGGGGCCGATTTGATAAATATTGCTCATTGAAAAGGAATGAAATGTATGAGAGCTGTATGATTTGTTGCTGAATGTGGCTGCCCACAAAGCCATTGATGCATATGTCATACACTGGAGATTAAAAGCTCAAATTCTGCGACTATGGGATCATGCAAGCTTCTTTGATAACTGATCAAGTGGTCTGTGACTTGCCTAGCATGAAAGCTTTAATCGCTTACAGAATCAAAGTTAAAACTAAAGATACCATTACAATTTCTCAGGGAGATAATAAAAAAGCACATCAAAATCTTGCAGGAACATCCTTGGAAAACTATAGCCAATGTCTGAAAAGACCATCAGAGTGCCTTAAGAGCAGAAAGACAAAATGTATATTGTCTATTCTGTGGTAGGGAAGAATAGACACGGGAGGCATTATAGATGCCATAGCAGGAAATAATGCCTTGCATATGGTAAAGAATATGTGACTTGTAAAGTGGAAAAAACCCCACACTTTGGGCCATATGTTCCCCTCTGGCATCAAACTGCACGGGAGAACAAAATAATCCAAAAATCATGTGATTTTTGAAGCACAGCCATTCAACTGTGTTCTCCTGCTGCCTTTGTACACTATGCAGAGCGGGACCAGACACGTTATATGAGAAGCTACACAACACTTTGAAGAGTGCTAAAGAAAGGAGAACATGGCCCCATTCATCTCCCCGTTCAAACCTTCCCCATGCTGGAACTGGCAAGGGAACAGAAGAGCAAGGGTGGGCAGGGCAGGGATCCTGATACACAGTTCAGAGTTTTTGGTACAATATGAGTCAGGCACATGGGATGCCATCCTAGTCTAAATAAAAACAGTGGCAAAACTGTCATTGACCTAATAGGGACAGAATCTGTCCCTCATTATATATCTTTGATGGCCCCATCTTCCTGGAACAACTGCACCGCTGCTGTTGAGGCATCCCCCCAGGTCCTCCATGCTACCGTACCACACAGCTCTCCTGACAGCATCTGGAGATACAACAGGACATCGAGTGCTTCACGTTCAGAGCGGGACCACCTGGACTCTGCATGTCATGTGTGTGGATTTTAGGTGGTGTCAGAAGTATGACACAGTGGGGAGCTGCCCATTTGTCAGCTCTTTCCTTCCTGCCACTATTTTTCTTTTTTAACACAGCCTACTGGCCATTTTTTTACAGAAAAGGGAAGACAGTTACTTTTCTCCTTGGAGCAAAACCCCTTGAATTCTTTAGTTTTGCTGCTTTCCCTACCATGCAGCCAGAGAGATGGGAGCATACCCATGGGAAACCAGGAAGGAGTGCTTTGTAGGAGCTCCATTCAAAATCCACGTGTCCGCAGAAGATAGGACGTGTGGCAGTTCTGCTTACACAGGAAGTAGGCAAAGATGTAATGACACTTCCCAATATGAGGGAAGCTGTGTAACATAACATCATTTAGAAATATGTATATTGAGCTATAAATAAAGCTAAATAAAGAGAAAAAATAACACACGGAGGTGATCTGAAACAACAGAAGACTATACCACGAAAACAATGAACTTAGAATTAGGGCCTCTTACATTCTCTAATTGTGGAATATTCCTTCCCCAGCAAATTATTTTCTACCACAGACCTTCTAATTTCTCTGTTCCCTGGGCATTCAAGTTGTACTTTTTGTTTTCTAACTGCTAAGCCTAATTTCTTGCACATGAGGGAATAAAATCTTTGTTGACTTTCAGTTGCCTCAGCATGGGGTGGACTAAGAGGTGGGTTCCATGTGGGAGTGGGTACTGAGAATAAAAACATCTGGACTGAGGGCAGAGGCTTTTCAGTTCCTTTGGCAATGAAGGGTAAAGGAGCTGAGGAACTGAATGCCAAGGGTTGTAATCCTCAATGTGCAAGGAAGAAAGCTGAGAGAAGAAATGCAATAACAGATGTAGAAGGACAGGGTGTTGGCAAATTCAAAAACCATGAAAGGATCCAATCAGCAAGAGAATATGACATGCCTGGCATTAAACACAATAATTACAAACCCTTTTAATTGCATAAGTTCTTCCATATTTACTCAATGACACATCTGAAAATTATCTAATTAAAGTAGGGTATTCTGAGAAAATAAGAGACTTCTGCATCTCTGCAGAAGGGTGGTGCTGATTTTTAATGAAAGCTGTAGATATGCTGGAAGACTTCTGGGCTCATGTCTATGGCAGGTAGTGACAGTGGGTGCCTGAGTGATATACAAAAGGACTAAACTGCTTAGAGAGCTCAACACTGTAATTTTTCTTCATCATATTAATTCCTGGAGATGGAGGTTTGCTCAATAGCCAGGACCCAGAAATATTTTTACACAATGGCAGACTGTAGAGAACAAGCAAGAGCCTTTTTGGTTCCAGACGACCCAGGCAGCACCTGGAGCAGAGTGAGAACAGCAGCCTCGTAGCATGTTTGTTGACAGGTTAATGCTCTCCTTTACACACAGCATGTTCTCGGATCGCATCGTTCCTGCAGTACCCAGCAGTGAGTACCAAACAGGGGAATCAGAGCGAGTACGCTAAGACAAATAAATGCGATACAGAAACCCACAGAAGGAAGAGATTGAGTGAAGGGAGTGATGGAGTATCTGGAATTTGTATGTATCCTCAGCAATCCATTCATTATAGAAGTTGCAGCACTGCAGCATTACCAGATGTCAAAAGGAGAGGAAATAATGTGAAATTATGGAAAAGCTGGAAGTAAAACATGAGTTCTGAGAGCAACAGATGGATAATGTGAGTGTTAAAATGTATACATTATCTACAACATGTATTTAGAGACTTTCATCTGGCATGAAAATACTTCAGAAAATCCTAATGACAACTGCAGATAGATTTAAGAGGGCCCAGACTTCCACAGTTAATGGAATGAATGAGGGAACTTGTACAGCCAACACAATGTCAATAAGAATGATGTAAAACAATGTTAAAAATGCTGAACTGTGCATAGTAAAATGTTTCCTAGGGGAAGGAGTAAGAAGTAATAGGTCCTAAAGCATGGCTTCAGTAAATGATAATTAAATAGGAAATGCTCCAGAAAGTCAGTAAAAAAGCCATGGAAAGCAAAGATATGTTATAAAAGAAAGCTAAAACCAAATTACAAGGCAGTGATATAAAACAAATGTCACAGCATCATGCAAAATATATGGGAGCAATTGAAGCAACTACTGTTTTCATGGAACAGTTTGGCTTCTTAGATATATTTATTCTCTTTCAGGTGATCAAAATAGGTCCAGATGTATCTAAGAATGGGCACGGAGTTGTCCTCGAGCTTAGGGTCTATAAGGGAGCAGGGAAACTTGCCTGGATAAGACGAAAAACAAAATTATGCTTAAGATCTATTAGATGTTATCTTGCACTGAGACTGCGCAATACTCTCAATGCCAGGGGGCTTAAAATATTTTATAAATAAAATTCAAACATAATTTCTAAATTATGTATGTTCAGTTGCATATCTAAAATGTAGATTTAAGAATTAATTTGAAGGTACCGTTTTGGTCAGTACAAGATACAGCTGGCTAATTAACTGTTTGTAGATTTTCATATGGTTATAACAAATAGCAAGTGTACGCTAGATTGCAAATGTGTATGTTATGATATTGAAAACTTTCATTCAGGTAATTAATAACAGCTATCTTAGTTTTTTAGCTGGAAAAGTTTCCCTCCTATATTTTTCTAGATGGTTTTCCAAATAATTTAGATTTCTGAATGATTAACATTTCCAAAACCTGATCTTATATACATCTCACCTTGGACAATTGGAAGATAAGGAAGACACTACAAAAGGCTCGTTTGAAAACTTTGGTTTGTGTATCTTCATTTCACTTCTTGAAGCTTGTAGCAGAGTTAATTTCATTTCCCTGGCTACCAACCCACAAAGTAAGGCCTGTATTCCTTTTTGTCCCCTCACAGCACCTTACCTCAACTGCTATATGTTTTCATGTTTCTGCTGTAAACAAGAAGGTTGTTGACTTGAAAATTATAATCTTCCTTTTATGATCTGAAACATTCTCATTCAGTTCTTCTGTCTATGCCTGTTTCAGCATACCTCTGAGAGTCTAATAATATATTCCCAACCTATTTCTGCTTATATTATGAAAACTTTTAAAATTAGTCACATACTGCTTTTTTCTCCAGATTGGGTAGTGAACTGGCATTTCATTTTTTGCCTGACTAACTCTGCAATACAGACAATTTTCTTTTAGCATATCTTCTTTTTGTTTATAGTATATAATAGAAGTCATCTAGCATTTAATTCATTAACAAGCTTTTGCTATATAATTTGCCACTTTATTATCTCTAACAAAATACCATTCATAGTAATAAAGACGTCATTCTGAAAAAAATCCAGCAAGAAGAGTACAAAGGATGGGCTGGGGAGAGCACTGGAATGGAATTCCCACTTTGCTCTTCTATAACATTTTCCATCTTCATTCTTAAAGGACTATTACAAAGATGAATCATTATTTCCATTTGCCTATGGGAGAAACTGAGTCACCTGAAGAGGAAGTGATTTGCCACACAGCAAGTCAGTGAGAGAGCCAAGAGCAAAGAACAAGGCTCTTCATTTCCTGCCTGGTGTCCTCCTGACATTAACTCAGTTTACAGCTCTGTCAGAGTCTTCTTTATGACCTTAGGTGAGTCGTTTGGGTCCTTCATTCTGCTACCACTGAAGTGCATGTTTAATTTAAGCATTTTTTTTAAGATCACAATTGGCTGAAAACTCTCTGCTAGTACATTGGCCATACACATGGATAGTTCTTTCTTTCTCACGGGTTCTTTGCAGCAGACAATTTTTTTGTTCAGTGCACTGTCATATTAGGTAACAAATTTTATTTTTCCTGACGTGTTTGTTTTTTCCCAGAAAGTTTTCACAAAGATTAAATTTAGCAAGGGGAAACCTATGCGGTAGGTTAGAGGAGCCTCTATTCTGTTGCTGAGAGGGTACATAACCTGTGTACTATTGTTCAGCTTTGCAAATGCTATTTTCCTTCTCCATAGACATCTGGAGCACAACTGCCTGCACTCCAGATGAAGTCATGGCGCAGGTGAGAGGAGAGTTCACTCCTCCACCTACTGCTCTCTACTCAGCATGGATGAATAGCTGAAAAAAACACTTTCTTTCCCCTGTCCTACCACATCCCATATGCACATAAAGCTCTTCCAAACATTTTCTCTAGCATTCCTTTAAGAACACCTCTGCACTGTCCTACAAAGCCTCATGTGGGACAAAGGAGTCATTTTGGTATTTGGTCTAAATTTATTGTGTATTTTGTTATCACTACTTTCTGCTGTTCCTTCTGCTTTCTTCTATTCCTTTTACCTCCCTTACTTCTTTTTGATACTCCTTCTCCTGTTTCTCCTGTGTCTTCTCATTTTTTCATTTATGTGAGGTTTTTTTTCTTCTTTTTATTCTTCTTTTCCACAAGGAAAGGGAGGTGTTCCACTCTAGCCCAACCGCAGTCATAGAGGCATGGAGAGGTGAGCTGGAGAGCTGGCAGAAAGCATTGCTTTTGTCTGGCTAAACAGGCAGAGGACCATGGTTTTGCTGCTGTGAAGATTTCCCAGAAGTGGTACTGGAGCTGGTCCAACAGTTTACAGTAAAAGGACTGCAGTTCTAATGCAAATTCAGCAAGGTGAAGGCCTTTTTTTTTCAGGTACAATAATCAGGAGTGGCTTGTTAGATGTGTCTCTGGTCTGAGAAATTAAACATCATCTTTGGACAGGATGCTTCATGGTACATCCTGGATGTGAAGAATCCTGGATGTGAAGAATCCAGCTTTCATATGAAGTCTGACATAGGACAGGCAGATGTTTGGTCTGTAATGAGCCTGCAGAGTGAAGAACAAAAGGCCCTATAACCGGAGGACACTATTGTGGGGCAAGGGCTTCTGCTTCTTGACATCCCTATCTCCATTCTCCAACCAAGATGATCATTACTGTTTACAAAGGAGTCTGGCTCTGAAGAACACTTTGCTTGCATCTGGTTCAACCTAAGAGGAGTAGTAGGGGGAGAATGCATATTGGGGTTATAGCCATTTTATCCTGGGCAGAGGACAGACACCTCAGAGGCTGTTCAAAGTGGTGAATTCTGGGCCTCTCTGCCATGCACTGCCCAAACACTGGGAACAGCAGTTCCCCACTGAACGATCAGGCATATTGAGTTCAGAACTTTTGAAGGATGAATGTGGCCCACTGCTGGGCTTGATGCCATGTCATGCCTCACAGAGCAGAAGTGGAACCGATAGGGCAAAAGCCCTTAGCAGCTTGGGGAGGACATCTAGGCAGTGGTGAAGGAAAACTTTCAGTGCACCATTCTCACAGAGGGAAACTGAGTGCCACAATGTCATCTACATGTGGCAGACAACTGGTGTGGTGCATGCTGCACACTCCCATGATCATAGAAGCATAGAATCATTTAGGTTGGAAAAGACTTTTAAGATCATCAATTCCAGCTGTTAACCTAACACTACCAAGTCCACCACCAAACCATGTTCCAGTGAGTCACATCTACATGTTTTTAAATACCTCCAGGGATGGGAACTCAACCACTTCCCTAGGCAGCACATTCCAATGCTTGAAAACCCTTTTGGTGAAGACATATTTCCTAATATCCATCCCAAACCTCCCCTGGCACAACTTGAGGCTGTTTCCTCTTGTCCTGTTGCTTGTTACTTGGGAGAAGAGACCGACTCCCACCTCACGACAACCTCCTTTCAGGCAGTTGTAGAGAGTGATAAGGCCTCCCCTCAGCCTCCTTTTCTCCAGGCTGAACAACCCCAGCTCCCTCAGCCGCTCCTCATAAGACTTGTGCTCTAGACCCTTCATCAGCTTCGTTGCCCGTCTCTGGACACGATCCAGCACCTCAATGTCTTTCTTGTAGTGAGGGGCCCAAAACTGAACACGGTATTTGAGATGCGGCCTCACCAGTGCTGAGTACAGAAGGATGATGTGTGACACAGAAGCTTTAGTTCTGGTATGACCAAACTGCCCTTAGATGGAGATGTGGATAACTCATCTGTAGGCTAAACATTAGTTGTTGTGAACACTCCCTAAATGTACTCGGTTTTTATGAGACAAAACAAAGTTCTAGAAATGCAGCCTGTACTTTGAGTAGGAAATGTTAGTTCTCAGGGCCAGTGGGACTTTGTTCCCATTGTCTGTGAGTGGTTCTTATTGAAGTTCTTCCTTCCTCTATGGGGGAAATTTTCAATGTGAGTGGAGTTATTGATAGTGGAAATTGCACAGCTTAAGGAAATCTTTTAAATAAGCCAGGCCCACACCACTCAGGGCTTGCAACAAAAGGATCGATTCAATACTCAGTAAGAAGCTGAGAGCAGGAGAGACTGAGATGCTTGTGGCAGACTGCGCTGCAAGGGCTGCTGGCTTCTTGCTTGTGTATCTTGCCTACAGTTCAGGTGGGAGGTAATGGAAGCAAACATGTCCTCAAGAGACAGGGGACATCTTCCTTTGTGTTTGCACAACTGCCAGAGGGCAATTAAAACAGATGATGTCTCCAAGTGCTAAACAAGCATAGATACCAATAATTGCTTGGAACACACTGAATTTAGTGTTTTGCAGCAGCCAAATGACATGGACAGAAAGCGGAATGGTGAGCCTATTCTGAACTTCTTTGATATTATTATTTTTGTCTACTGAACGTATTTATACTCACTTACTCATTGAATAAACTGAAATTAGAGCTTTGGGGCACAAGAACTGCATTTCACAATTAGCGTTAAATGAAAATGTAAAATGTAAACTTCATTTTTTCTATTCCATGAATGATGGCTTTTCTTTTAAACATTATTAGCTGAATGAAGTAAACATAAGTTTTCAAGACATTAGCTTTGGATCAAAGTCAGGGACGTAACTGTGAACAGTGAGCTCTTTGTGGCTATGTCTATGCTCCTCGTCATGTTGCAGCCAAACACCGTCAAGGTCCCAGGCCAAATTTCCATGTCTACATCCATGTTAAAGGTTGTTCGGGACATCACAAAAAAATCTCATCAAGTATATTTAACATGTCTAAATCCTGAATAGTGCTCACAAGTATTTCCTTAAATTAAGAAAGGTACAAGAATGCAGGAAATCAGGCATCTCCAGGTTTTCAGGGTTCTGTTGATTTCAGACAAACAGGGTCATTCCTTCAACCTTGAAACTCTTTGCAAAGGATGCTTAATAATAGGAAATTAGACGCTTACAAGCGAGATTAGTGTATTGCCATGACTTTTGGCCACACCTGTGCTGATAGGGCATTATATATGTATGTAGAAGTACCTCTGCCAATTCTGGGTGGCAAATACTTGTTTTACCTTGCCAGAGTTTCTGTATGTTAAGCGTAGTGAACCACTATGAAAAGTACCCTGCCTGACCACCAAGCTCAGCTTCACTTCTCCCTTTCAAATGTAAACACAATATACTCTGGATGTAATGTACTGCAAGGCTTTAGAGAATGAATTACGCAACTGATTTGTCACCCACTTAGAATTGTCTATTACAGTGTGCAGCAGTCTTCTAGCAACAATTACTCTGTGACATAAGACAACAGGGCAAGAAGGTTTAAGGGACCAACAGCTGAGTGGCATTATGATGCTGTCCTGCTTATAAGATTTATTCATTCTTTCTGAATAACTTTAGGATGGGCCTCTCAATCATAATACACATCAGCCTTTAGCCACTGTTATTATTTTGTTGTTTCATTCCTAAAGCCCTTGTCTCTATTGTTGTTTATTTTCCTATTAGCTTTTTTTCCTTATTATTTTTTTGTCACACTTTGTCATGAAATCTCTTGTCTTCCAATATCTGGCACTCTTCTTTAAGCTCAGTCCCTGGGGAGTTGGAGAATTCGGGTTCAGGTTTTAAAATAAATATACCTAGCCATTCTGGTTTCTGAGAAAAGAATTGAACCCATAAAGCAAAATTTAGTGACAGGCTCATAGATAAATAAACTCTCCTTTTAAAATAACTACCTTTTTTTTAAGACAGTCTTAACAATTTTGAGTTCTGCTTTGTGGATTTTTTTTTCAACATACAGAGTCAGCAGTAATGCCTCCAACAGTCTCATTAAAATGGCCAGTGCCCAGGAACACAGACATAACTCACATAAGTGACTCAGGAATTATATGACCTGATCAGGGGTGAACACCCAATTGAGAACACGCTATTTTATGGATCGGTATAGGTTATATAAAAGGTAAAATGTTAACTGCAGGAGGGGATCTGTCTTGGACTGATGAACTAAGATTGTTCACTTTTAGTGACAAGAACTGTGCAGTCACAGCAGGTCATCACACACTTTGTGGGAGTGGAACTACTGTGGGACATTTAGGCAAAGATTGTTATCTGGAAACATATGGTCTCTTTGCGGGACCTAGGGTGTCCAGCAATGTCCTCACATTGTTGCAATATGCAAACAGTCCAGCATTAGATACCTTGTGGGTGCCCACATCTTAGCCACAAATAAGCAGCAATGCAAAGGCAAGAGATGGCATAAGCCTTTTGAACATTAATAGGACACCCTCAGGAAAGAAAAGCATATCAGCAAAAGATGTATCAGCAAAACACACGTATCAGGCTCACATGTAGAATGGCATGGTCAATACATGAACACATGATACTTATTAATACCATTACACCACTGTTAATTTTAACAAAGATGGATTCACTTTCATTACAAAAGCTCACATGGAAGTTGTAAGGAGGAAAAATAAGAACTTAAGAGAAGGATGTGCAAGTGAGTCTTTTCACACAGAACTAGCATGGTGGCAGTAATTGTATTACTTAAAAATTGGTTTTCTTAGTAAAAAGGCTGCTCAGTTTTATAAGCAGAAAGTTACTTAATGTTCATCATGTAGTATTTGAAACAACTGGATAAACCAGAGTAAATATCTTTGAAAACAGATTTATACAACTTGTTTTCATAGTGAAGAGTGATTTCTTCCTATGCATACTGTCTTAAGAGTAACTGTACTAGTTCCTGGAGTTCTGTGATTGTGTGACAATCTCCACTTTTATTAAAAAAGAAACGATAGGCACATTCCTACTCTTCACTAACATTCACATTAACATCACATTGCTAAGAGAATGTGAATGTGATTTGAGCATACCTTAAGGTTCAAAAATCAAAAGGTAAATAGAAAGACACCAGCACTCATATTGCGAGTTTTACATGAGGATCATATTTCTTTTAGCTGTGACTCATGATTTCTAAATGCTTCAGTGAGTTGTGTAGAGATTGGGTTGCATTAGTTGCTAGAGGAATTTGCAGTAAGAGACAGGCTAACCCTCGAAAGGCAACTGCCTTTCATTCATAGATTCTAAGAATTTATGAAAATGCATACACATCACACAAATTTGGAATAAGGAAAGAACGGTAAAAGAGGTATTAAGATACAACTTCAAATCCTAGTCCCCATGAAGTCGACAGAGGTATGGTTGCTAACTTCCAGAACACCTTTTCACTCAATGGAAAAACTGGCAGTTTCCTGAGAACATCAGTCCTTTAAGGATGAGAGGGAAAATACACTTTAAAAAGTATACTCAAAAACAACCACTATTTTTTTCCTGGTGAAGAAGTCTTCACACTCTCTGCAGTCAATACCTTTTAAAAAGTATCTACTTTCAGTATCTACTTAAAAATTTACTATGTGGAGGTATTGATAGTAATGAGGTGTTGGTATTATTGATACTAATGTATACTATTAAAGAAATGTGGAGATTTTGGATTCATAGTGGAAGTATCCTTACTTCAGTATCAACCAGAAGACATATTTTTTAAACACTTCAAAATATTTTGGCACACAGATTTTAAAGCATGACTTGGAATATGCAGACTTTTCAGTCAGCCTTTCTGTGGAGCTACATGCTATAGCTTTGCAGGAGATGATTCAATTGTTAACAATTTAAGTTAGCATTTACTGCCCTCCTGCTGCTAAGTAAACAGTTTTATAAACTAACTCATGCCCTTGCTGTAATAAACAGACAGAACACATGAGTTGCATTGGTAAAATCACAGGATCTTCAACTCCTGTAGGACAGCACACATTCTTCTACTACAAGGAAGGTGCCCAAGTGGGTGTTAGGCAGCAGAGCACTTGTCAGAATGGTATCTGGCCTGGGACCATCTGCTCCTGGTTTGGCCAGTGTCACAGGCAGCCAGGGATAAGGACTGAGCGGGGGGACACATTTAAAGACGCTTCCTAAATAGCTGGTGGAAGGCGTGGGATGCTTCTCATTGAGGAGGAGGAGAAGCAGAATATCAGAAGCATTTCTCAAGGAGTTTGGGGTAGCAATTAACTACTACAGATTGGGAGATAGGTCAGAGCAGATGCATTTATGTTAGCAGTTTACAGTGTATCAGAGTTCACATCGTGTAATCTTCCTCACAGCTGGAGTTCTGTGCATGCACAACACCACTGTACGTGAAACGGCTCCCGTGCCAGGGAAACAAGGAGCAGGCTGTGCACAGTTGTGCCACGTAGAACGCATCAGACCTTTGTCTAGTGCTTCTCCGCCTCAACAGAGTTGGGTTAAAGGAGGCTTAGATGAACAACAGGACAGGTTCTATGTTCCCAGGTGTAGCTGGTCAGAAATGGAGGGCGGAGTACAGAAGTTAATCATCACCATTCATCATCATCGTCATCATGGAAGATGGCTTCAAGCCACTTTTGTAGCTCTGTAGACTGGCTCGATGTTCAGCGCGTAGCTCCCTCACAGCTACCTTAACTCCCGCCCTGCAAATGTTCCTCAATTACAGGCTTAGCAACTTCAGTTTTGACATCAGCAGGGCACATCCACACCATCCTCACTGCAGCTGACTGTGAAGAGGAAACATACAAATGTTCCTGCAGTTGGGTTTTGTTTCTGGACCACTTCTGCACCTGGTGTTGTAAGGCCAGTCAGAGTTAGGTCAAAATGGAAACTCAGCCTCCTACATTTATAGGTATGGTAAGCAGTAGGTAAGCCCAGGGGTTTGTCATCCAGGGTGGACAGATAGAGACACGCACATCAGAAGACTTGGAAACCTCCACATGAGGTTCTCCAGTCAAAGGGCCAATCCAGAAGGGCCAGCACACACCTCACACTCTGAGAAATGCTAGTATGACATCTTTACATTGGCACAACCATTTTGACAAGTACACATTTCTCTATCTAGTTAGCCAGATAGTTTTAACTGGCAATGACAACCTTAATGAGGGTGGTGCTCAGCCACCGACACTGAGGATGCAGCTTCCCAGAGCTTTCATGTCGTGATACTTCATCCTCATCCGTCTCCTCACGGCTGTAGCATCCTTATGCCGAACTTGTGAGAGAGAAAAGTTCACCCAGCGCACCAGTAGCTGCCACCTTGGGGAAGGGCCCAAGCACGGCGCCCACCTGGGCTCTGCGGGTGTTTTCAGCCCTTGTGAGGCTGCGTTTGCAACCTGGAAGTGGCATTAAAGCACGCGCGGTGCTCAGACCGAGTTGCTGGGTGCCGCACGCTCGGTGGTGCCCTCATGGCCTCCAACCACCGTCTCAGAACCAGGCGCGGTGGTGGAGGGGACTCCCTCGCCCCAAGCCCAGCGGCGGAGGGGGACCGGCCGGGCCGCCCCCGCTGCCTCAGAACACCGGCCCCAAGCCCGGCGGCAGCCGAGGAGCACCCGCCAGTCCCCGCTCGCCGCCTCAGAACCCCCGCCCCGAGCCCGGCGGCGGAGGAAGGGGGGTGGACACGCCGGGACACCGCCGCCTCACCAGGCCCCGCGCGGAGGGCGGGCGGGGCGGGACCGACGTCTCAGTCAAGGGAGCAGCTGGAGACGGCGCGCGCGCTCGCCGGCGCCAGCCCCCTCCCTTCTTCCCCCGCGCGCCCCAGCCGTTACTGGTCGGGGGCGTGGGGGGAGGGGCCCGTCCCGGCCCCGGCGGGCGGCGCCGCGGGGTGACAGGCAGGTCTCGGCCACAGCCGAGTGCGCACGCGTCAGTTCCGGCGGGGAGCGCGGCGCGGCGCGTGGGTAGGAAACGCCGCGGCGGCGGGGGAAGCGGAAAATGGCGAC
>JAOXNO010000001.1:36650564-36669499 GCA_028565335.1 Limnodromus scolopaceus
TCCAGCCAATTCCTTATCCACTGAACAGTCCACCCATCAAATCCGTACCCCTCCAATTTGGCAAGCAGGATGTTGTGAGGGACCGTGTCAAAGGCCTTACTAAAGTCCATATAGATCACATCCATAGGTTGTCTCTTATCTACTGACCTAGTCACTCTATCATAGAAGGCCGCTAGGTTATGGTGTAACTGCCACTGATCAAAGTAGCCTTGATGGCTTATGTCCACCGAGGAATTCTGATTTAGAAAACCTTGGAAAGGCATAATGTTACTGATGGAAAGAAGCGTGCTGATGGATGCAAGGATAAGTCAAAGTACCACTGCACAACTCACTGCACCTGATGTATTATATTGTTTAGAAGGCTTGCTCCAGTTCATAACATCTGATATTCTGAGTTCTGTTTTAAATATATAAAAAAAGCCCATGAACTTTGTGAATGAAACTGATGACACAGAGGTTTTGCAGTTGATGTCAGTGTGCTGTCCCTAGAAAATGGGGCATAGCATAACCAACTTTATGCTTTGACTCCATGCAGATATGGCCTCTTTGTACAGCTAACTGGTTAGATAAGACACTGCTTGGATGATGTCTCAATATTTCTACAGGTTTTCGATCCAGGCAAATCAAGGCTTTGGGTTTATGCATCTCTAATCTGAGGTATTGCTAGCATTCTCTCCTAGAAATTTTAGGGATTCTGTAGAAGTCTGGCCATTCAGTAAGCTTCTCTCCTTTAGCCATGCTGGGAAAGTTGAAGAGAAATGTAGGTAACAGAGATGGAAGATTGAATCAAGTATACTTAGATTACTTGGGCACACCATGGCATGAATAAGAAATCTGTCTTCACCAAGAGGTACTGTTTGTAATTATGAAAAATAGTGTATCTCCAAACTGCTGTACTTTGGTTTTGGTGGCTTCTTTTCTCCAATATCCTTATATTGTCACCTTTTCCCTACTACTGTGCTGTACTTCCCAGAATGCAATTTAACGGTGTTTCTCTGTTCTACTGTGTCTTTACAGTCTTCGGTGGAGAGTGAGAGAGTAAGGAGCAAGTGAGTGTGGATGCATTCTTAATGTGAAACAGGCAAACGTGGTGTGCCTGTTCGGTCTAGTTTGTTGGAGAAGACACGCTGTTATGTTTCATGTTTACACAGATGAATTCTTTTTGCACCAGAAGGGATCAAATTTTCTGCTTACTGAGGGTCATATTGTAGCACAGGTATCTTGATTAAAGCTGCCTTTTTAGAGTCTTAAATTCCTTTAGCTGCTTTAAATGAACTCTGAATGACAGACTGAATTGATACAGAAAGCTGTTTAATGTGGGGAGGAGAAAAGGTAGAGGCTTAAAAAGAAAGGTCTAGCGTTGAATTAAGTAACATTAAAATTCACTAAGTAGTCTACAAAATCCATTGAATTCTAGTGGTGCTCTGCTAGGTAAGTAAGGAGTAGGTCTGTTCATAAATGAAGGGTTGTAGGCCAACTCATTAGCCAGTTTTTCCTGTCTTAGAAGGCCATTTACTTAAAAATTGGAAGATGGCTTGTTAGAAAATAATTGTTCATATACATAGTAATACTTCCTTCATACTGCCTTTATTCACTTAAGTTTTAATACAGGTTTTATATACAGGTCACATCCCCTTAACCTTTTCTTTATTGAAAACATACAAGAAATTTTTATGCTTGGACTCCCAGCATCTTGAGTAAATGCAGCATCAGCCTGTCCTGGCTAGGCAGTAAACTGAACACAACTTTATCACAAGAGGACTGCTGGGTTGAGTTGGGTCAGTGTGGTGTTATTCTAGAGACTAGGTGTTAATTTTCCTTTTCTCCACAGAGAAGTGTTTCTTTGAAGGTCAGTTAAATCTCTGAATTGCTTATTGGGGAAGCCTCAGACTGTTCACTGACTTCATAACTGCTTATGTTAGTTTTGGGATATTTTCAATAGGCTGCATATCAAAGCCGCTCACCTTATCTATCTATCCTCTCAGTACTCATCATCTCACTATGTAGTTATACAATAAAACATTCACCAGCACACTCATTGAGTAATACTTATCCCAGTGTCTGTTCAGTATCATTGAGCTTCACAATATGAGCCCCTCGTGTCTAGTGTGCCCATATTGCACAGCACAACTTCATCAAACAAATTTTTATCTGAATGTGTAGATACTGTTAGTCATAGAGAACAGAAGTCTAGCTAGAACTAATCTGAAACCTGTCAATAGATATTGAGACATGAAGCATTTACTGTGAATGAGGGGTTCCAAATATCAGAAGGCAAAAGTTTGACTTCATTTTTTTGTTTTTTTTTGTTAGTGTTACCTGAAACAGCTCTTGGTTATGGTGTGTGGTAGTTTGCTTTTGGCTTTTTAATTCTCAGGATGTTTTCTGGGAAATGGTAAAACATTCATCATTAAACTTTCTGTTCATCTCTGGCATTTGACCTATATCTAAAACTTTAGTGGGCTGTTTCTTTTTCAGGTGTCATGCTTCAGACAGCCAAAGAGGGTATTTTTTAATTTTATTGAGTGATGGATTGGGTGGTGCATGTGTGACAAACCCCTCAAAGGCCTCTTTCAGACTATGGAAATCCACAGTCGAACCGAATTATTGGGGAAGGGCCAGTCTGGCAGTTGTGCTTGTGCTGTTTCTCATTCTTGCAAATTCCTTGGAAAGAGTTTACTGTTACTTTCTAAATAAGAGAAAATGATTTATGAAATTCCTTGGTGGGATCTTGAGAAGGAGAGTATGATGTCAGGTTCATCCTAGTCTGTTTTTGTATTGTTTTGCATCTCCTGTATGACCCAAGGAAGCTGCTGAAGGTGAGAAGTATAGGGTAGGAAAAAGCTGAAAAGGCTTTTTTTTTTTTGCCCTTTTTTTTTTGTTTTTTTTTTTTTGTCAAAGGAACTTCATGCTGTCCTGGGGAGACTTTGCCTAGCTAAGAAATGAGGTCAGAGATGGGGATTTTCTTCTGGAGAAGGAACTAGTCTCACTACTTTTTTTTGGGTTTTGTTTCTCTAATCTGTAAGCATGTGAAGTACAGCGTTATCCAAAAGCAGTTTTGGACAAAGATGTCCTAAATTCACTGTGAGAAATAGGGAATCTGAGCTGTCTCTAAAGGATATGTTCATGTTTAGGTACTTTATATTTTGTATTTAATAGCAAACCTGTTCACTTTGATGTGAAAAAAATAAAATGGAGTGTTGAGAACATCTGAAAGTGCCATACTGTTGCACTGTCTGTACTGTGTCTTTTGAGCTAGTATGGTTTCATTTCTCATTGTAAACCAGAAATGCCAGCCTTTTTAAGTACTCCTGAGAGCTCACTCATTCAGAATGGGCAGGTGTATATACACAGTCTGACTTGGGGATCCTAGGTGTATTATGACCAGTGTCTGTTAAGTTTGACTTCCGTCAAAGGTGGTACTCCCTGCAGAAATGCTTGTTTACATTGAGCACTAATATGTCTGTGTACTTTAGAATTGAAATTAGCAGTGGCTAATGCTTTTTTTTTATTTATAACTTTAAATACTGTTGTTTTTTTTTTTCTCTTGACCTTCATCTAAAGGCGCTGTTTATGAACGAACAACAAAAATGTGCAGATTGAGTACAAGTGCACATGAAGTAAGGGGGAAAAAAACAATGGGATATTAAATCCACTCTTGTGATACTCTGCTGTATAGAATGCATAGTATTAAAGTCATTCCTTTAGAAGGAGAGCAAACTGTGAAGGGAAATCGCATAAAAGTGGCAGCCCTGGAAAGTAGCTGTCCTGAAGATTTGACGACCAAAGGCCAAATAGGGTCTGCCTGTCTCTTCTGTAAGGGAATGAATTAGCATGTGATGCTCTTGGTCATTCAGGAGATAAGAATGTACTGAGCTTCTTACGCAAACCTTGGCATCAGGCTACTAGCTATATGTCTAGCTATGCTTCCTTAAGCATGAGAAATGGTTTGAGGAGGGAAAGTTTCTTGCTTTGTAAACTTTGTCTTATAGTTTAAACACCTAGCTTTGTACTACTGTGTAGTGACTTACATACTGCAGAGTTCTCATGTATCTACAAATAGCCAATGGTGTGGTTTTATTCTCTGCAGTATTTGAGGTCTCAGTAAGAGTCACTACTTCCTTTCCATCCTCTTTTGTTGCTGTTTTTACATGGCAGATGAGTTCCTTGCCAAGATAGGTTCTTTCTCCTCTTGTAGGTTCACTTGGCTAAGGACAAGTGCATGCAATACCGCTAGAAGATTCATTAGCTTTGTCCATGAGCTGGTGACATAGCCCTTTAACTAATAGGCATAACCTGTTTAATTAATAAACATTTATGATAACAATATTGAAAGTCGTAGTTCAAGCAGACTCTTCAGCTGAGTACAGGAGCCGATGGTAAAGTATATATATGGACAATGGTGATGTATGGCTGTGTGGTAGTCCAGTTATTGCCTGAAGGAACGATTTTTATTGGAACTAGTACGTTTATGTTACCAAACAAGTGCAGCTGGTATGGTAGTCAGCCTTGAAAGTTAGCTAACTTTAGTGTCTTAGTCTAGCTGAGCAAAAATGGAAGTTACTGAATATTGCCTACTTTTATTAATTCCCAGTCAGGTGGTACTATGTCTTGAATTACTGTGGAGCTCATCCTGGTTTTGAGCTCTGCAAACTTCTGCTATACATAGTAGGTGGTTTTTCTTCTTCTCTTCGGCTAATATGGATATCTCTGGTAAGCTTGCTTCTGCTGTGAAAGCTCATCTTTGTCATGACAGCAGACCTGCCAACAGCTACCTGTGTATGTCCTGCATATAGAGTAATCTCTTTTTTTTTCCCTAGGATACACTAGTGCACCTATTTTCAGAATTCTACTGCTGGGTTCAGGCTTTGTATAGATCACTGTTAAGCAGTTCTGCTGCTCTTATTGCAGCAAGTAGTGATAGACCAATGTGTGCTGAATGATTAAAAGGGCAGAGGCACAACAGAACCCCAGTTTTAAATATGAAAAAATCCTTATGTGATCTTTATCTTGACTTTGTTAATGTCTTTGCTCCCATAATTGAGTGTCTCTTAATAGTTCTTCTGTCAGTGTTCTTCATTTGAATGTTATCTTTGGATGCTGTAAACTGTTCTTACTATTATAGTATATTGCTAATACTTTGTAATTGGAGTCTTGGCTCCTTGGCAGAGTGATGGTAGATTTAATATTTAATTGCAGATTCTCGTTGATTCTTAAATCTTCTGTGTTTTAGTAACACTTGCTTCATGAGTTTGCTTTCCATGTTGAACTTTGGAGTTTGAGGAAAGCGGACTGCTTCCTAATTTAGCATTGAGCTGCTTGTGCTGCCATGTTTTCAAGATGGAGTTTCCCCTGCTTCTGAATATCTTTTTCCTTTTTTGTGTTTGTTGAAGTTGTGGGTGGTTTTTTGACCTTATAAGGTATAAGGAGTTAAAACGTTTGGGAGGGAGCACAGAAGAAGGGAGAAGAGCTGTTACAGAAGCCTCTTCCAATTCTCTTGTAAGTGAAGGTATTCTCTGCCCATTGTGAAATACTGGTAGGTGTCTGAAGTCTAATGTTTCCCCTGGTAATGTTTGCGACTGCTGATAAAAGCAGTCTTAGTGTGGTTTTTTTTTTCTTTCTTTTTTCTACTTCTAAACAGTAGCCTATAATGGAGGCTATGAGGGTGCAAAGAATATAGTATTACTTAATTTTTACAATGCATAGCAAATGCACTTCTCCTGAGTCATTTTTTCCTAATGGAACAGAGACAGCTGTTTCTTCATTGAAATACAGTATGCTTTGTAATATAATGTAAGAGAGTGTGTGCAAATTCTGTTGCTATAAAACATTTCCTTGCACTAGTAGAAATAAAACTGGAGAAAAGAATACTTAATTATAAGAATCATTTTAGCTTTCCACAAATAGAGATCATGAAAAATGATTTTGTAAATTACTCTAGCAGCTTAATGTGTTCTTGTTTAAGTCTACTTTTGCACTGAGTACGCTACATTGAGATTAATGTAGGCATAGAGGAGATAGAATTTGGGGTGACAGACCAGTTCCTGGGTGGGTGTAGCAGCTGGAAGTATTGTCTGGAGTGTTTGGTGACTGGCACTTGATACTTCTAATGACACACCACACACCCTCACAACCCTCATGACTCTCTTCTGCCCAAATTTCTAATCTGTATGGAATTGGGGACTCAACATGGAGGAGTATTTTATTGCTGATAGTGGTGTTCTAAAACTTGTTCCGTTTCTTGGTGTGACTGCATTGGTTCTTATTTGGACGCATTTACTTGTCCTTTCATCTGTTGCCTACAGTTTTGGGTTTTTTTGCACATTCTTTCTTTTCAAACAAGCGGTGTCCGTATTATAGCTCTATGGGACTCTTTTTTTTTTTCCCTTGAGTCTTGTTATGGTTGATGGTGATATTTAGGAAACAGACCAGAAGGAAGGAAAGGCAATCTCTTTGTTAATATTTGCAGGTGTTAGCTAGAGGTATCAGCTCTGTTTGAAATGGGCACTTCAGTACAGTAGGTTCTAGCTGACAGTGGTATTCATGGAGTGAATGTGAAAACTTCCTCTGAAGTCAGCTTGGTCTTGGTAACTGTTTCAGTTCTGGATTTATTTTATAAGGCTTTTTACTTAAAAAACGTGACATTCGTAAAAACTGACAGCAACTATTTTGGTTCAGTTTTGCAATATCGGGGTATCTACGGACACTACACAGATTAAAATATTTTTCTTTAATATTTTAAGCAAAAAACAATTTCTAGGTTTTCAATCATTAATACAAGTACTAGGGTGAAACTAGTATTTTTATTCTAGTGAAACTGAATAATCTGATAAGAGGCTTTCCTAAAACACTAGTCTCTCTTCTTAAATATGGACCAAATTGGCATGACTCTCTTAAGAGCATCGTTCAATATTCAGGTCTGTTCTAATCAGTATTTAAATAGGCAGGAGTAGATAGGAGTGTTTCTAGAAAGGATGATACAGCTAAAATATGGAGGATTGGTTTTTTTAATAAGTAATTTTTTTAATAAGTAATAATTTAATAAATAATTAAAATAATAATTTTAATAATTTAAATTTAAAAATAATAATTTTTCCCACACTTTTACCTAAAATAATGAAGACTACTGTTTTCAGGGCTAATAGAAAATGTATCTGAACTGAAATGTCTATCACAAATATGATAGTTTAAATTCTTTTCAAGGAGGGTTTTGTCAAAAAGAGTGATTATGAAATAATTTGGTTATATCATCAACCCTTATACCACCTATTCACAAACAGAATGAATTAAAATGATATTGGGTAAAAATTATCAATAAAAGCTCACTAAACAGAGGCAGTTGAAAAACTGGCTTGGTGTTAAAAGAAAGATCCAGCTATTTTTACAATTCTCTAATCCTTGTGGCAGATTGTGCTGCCATTCAAAAATTGGCATGGCAAAGGACTATTCAAACAGTAATCATGTACTGATTTAGAAATATAAAATTTTTTTCCACAGTACATGAAGATGATCTGTAGTGAAAGAGTTGCTCAGCTTGACGTATGACTTGGTGTCTTAATATCAAAGCACAGAGATTTAGACTACTGATTCAAAGTGGTTTCTACCTGAATTAGTGCAATCTGGAGATGCAGGTCATGCAAAACCGCTCATTTGTTTTGAGCGTTGAGTAATTGCAGAGAGGAAGATAAAGGCAGGATTATTTTATTTAAGCTGTTTGAAAGATGGACCTCTGGAATAACTTATTTCCTGTAATAACTTGTTTGTTTGCTTTTTCTGGTGTTATAAGGTTTAGGAGCTTTAAGAGAAAATATTTTAGACTTGTCATTGACGCATACACAGTATGTCACTGGGTGGAATCAGTACTTGACCCCGAACTTACCAAAAAAAAGTTAGAGATCTGTTAGTTGATGTTGAAAGTACTTGGATTGTAAAATTATTTCAAAGTTGTTTCAAAGGTCATGTAGAAGGCGGCTGGGCTAAAAGCCCATTTTGGATAGCAGTACTTCCAGTATTGTTGCTTCCTCTGTTAACAATACATTATCCAGCTAATGGTTTTGGGGTTTTCGATGAAATAAAAATTCTAATGTAGAACATTAAGTTATCCCCTTACTGAATGCATCTTTACGGACAAATTTCTGAAAAAATACTGCTTCTGTTTTGGGATTAGTTTGCTTGTGACGTGGTGGGTGGGGAGGAGAAAAGTACTTTTCTGTTTGCAGGGAGGAACGTTCTTGTGTCTGCAGAAGTTGCTAGCTTGGAAATGTGTGTTGCTGTGTACAGTCTCTGAATCCTTGTGTGGATGAAATTTGGCGGCTTTGGTATCATCGCACTGAGAAATGAAGGGCTTATAGGTTAATTGGGATCATTCTTGTTTCTGCAGCTGTGGCTTTGCAATTCCTTGAGGTTGCATTGGAAAGCTGCTTTTTTTTGTTTATAAAATAAAATTATCTATATGTTCAGAAATAGATGATGAGATTACACTGATTCTGTTAAAAATGTTAGCTTAATATTCAGTAGTGGTCAAGAAGGAAACAATGGTAGGATTTTCTGGTTTTTAGGAAGGTAATTGGGAACGAAGTATATTTGAGAGGTTGTATTTGAGAATCTCATTATGGTACTAATAATCCATGATGCTCCTTTATTTTTGAATAGTGTCCAACCTCAGAAAGGACAGGATGAAAAGTATAGTATGGCTTTCATAGCAAGGAGGAATAGAACTCTTGAGTGTGGAAGAGTGAGGACTGAGGAATGAAGTAAAGGCATGAGTATTATGGAGAGGGTGAATAGGGTCTGATTATTCACTAACACAAGAAATTTCTGAACAAGTGGCAAGTTCAGAGTAAGCAGGGAAACTGGTTTTTCACACTTGCACGTTAAAGTCATGGAACTCTTTTTGACTGTATGTTGCTGCAGCTAAAAGCTTGCCGGGGGTTAATGTGGGACCAGATAAGTCAGTAGGGAAAAATATATTGGAGTTGATAAGTTAGGGGAAAAAAAAAAGCCACTTCTGTCTGTCTCGACAAGCTTCTGAAGTGCAATTTTTTTTATGACTGGGAGAATATTCTCTGGAAGTATCAGCCCATACTTTCTTTATATTCTCATGCCCTGACACTCATTTTTGCCATTGTTCTGTAGATTTCCCCCTTCAGTTTCAGACAGGTTTCTCTGAAAAGAGTAAAACTTCTTGCTACTGCTGGAGGCAGGATTCTGGGCTAATTGAATCCTTAATTTGTCCCAGTGACCGTTCTTTCATACTTCATTTTTGAGTGTTGTCTGTTGAAGTGTATTGAATACTGAAACTGCAACAATGGTAACACTGTTCCGGGCAAGGTATCGCAGCATCTGGGAGACAGCTATAGTTGAAGGGTTAGCTACTTTTTGGCATCCTGATTTGGTGACCAGCAAGTAACTGAATTCCTTATTTTGGTACCATATTAGTGGTAAGGTTCTAACTTATGTCCTAAGCAAAGCTATTTTTCTTTGTGCATGTCTTCTTTCTAGGTAGGACTGCCTGTAAAGCTATGTCAGTCTTTGGAACTTGTCCCCTTGAGAGTCTGTAAAAGCTGACTCGTGTTCACAAATGTCTGTTATGAGGCTGCAACTTCATGTCTGTTAAGGCACGCTTTGAAAAAAAGGAGTAATTCCACTTTGTGCTCCCTGCTTGTCTTATTGAAGAAAACTAAAACCTTGTAAATATTGTGTCTGTCTGCAATTGTTACTAATGTTTGGGGAAGAAAATGGGTGGTGGTGGTGAGTGATTTTATTGTTATTTCAAAGATGAAAGCCAGTGAAAATTAACTTTGTATTGTAACACTGACTACATTTGTATTTCTAAAATTAGGCATCTCTGTGAGATGGCTTGGTATGTGCTTGGTATGTTGACAGCTTTGGCTGGAATGCTTTGGAGCTGTGCTGTGACCCTTAGCTTTGTATTGGCAACTTTTTGTTATCAAGACTGAAGAGTTCTAACATTCTGAGAAATTCCAGTAGTCTGTAAGTTGTCATTTACAGCTTGTCCCAACAGTAATATGTGTAAACCAGTTGCTTCTAAGGGTCATTGGTAGACTTTCCAGTTAACCAGAACAGTATTTGTGTGCTGCTTTGATTTGTTTCACAGGCTTTTTGGTAATCTTAGTGTCTTGTTCTTGATTAACTAGAATTTCAGTAAGATCTCTTCTTAAAAATGGCATTTAAATAGCACATCCCTTCCTGTTCTGAAAGAAAGTTTCATGTGAGCATGATGTCCCTTAGTGTGCTTACTTTTTTGTTTCCTTCCATGTCTGGACAAAGAATCCTGTTATCATTAGACCTTGCCAGGAGTAAAGCTCTTCCAATGTATCAAATTTTCAATCAGAATGTTCAGCTGTTACATTTTTGGGGGAATTGGTATGGTTCCCTTTCTCAAGTTTTTGAGGATTTTCTTCCAAAATACTCTTGCTTTTTTTGAATCCTGCAGCTAGTATTCACAGGTGGCCAGGTGAAACTGCCATGCTTCTCACAGTTTTGCTGCAGTTTGGGGAGCTCTGATGGATGATGAGATTGCCATGTCCAGGTAGTTTGCTGTATCTCTCCTTTTTTGAGAGTGGGCAGTGGATGTGGTTGTTGGTTGGTTATCTAACCTGGAGAGAAGACGCCCCCGGGCAACAGTCAGGAAATTCCTGTTTTAGAAAATTATCTCTATTTTTTAGCTTTGTAGTCTAAGTAGAAGCTCATAAGAATGTGAGCTTGATAGACTAATTTCAAGGCTGATAATAGTTGCTGTATGGCAGAGGTCTTGAACGCTTTTTGAGGAGGAGCCTTGCAAGTATGAAATGTTCCCATAAGAAACTCTTCTGTTAGTAATTAAACTAATGCTTAGTTTGGTAGAACAAGATCTTGTTACTCTTAAAACTATACTTATATGTTTTAAGAACTGTCAGGAAACATTTTGAACCAATGTTGATGTAATATATTAAAATACTTTAGACAAGTTGGAGAAGATGAAAACTTTACATCTGTGGCTGGAGCAAGTGGGAGGATTTGGTAAGAACTTAGATCCTGGACAAAAGAAAGAAGGGTGGATTCAGAACAAAGGAATTACTGCAGTAGTTAAGGAGTGGCCTTATTAACTCGAGTTAATCAAGGTTATGTGGTAAACAGATGCAGATTGATTAACAGTTGTTAATTGCATTGCAGCTGATAAATTGCTACAGTTGCATTTAGCACAGTTGCCTCTTAAGACATCAGGCATCCTAAACTATATTAACCTCTTACATAAAATGTATCTCATTTATTGGTTAACTTGCA
Organism: Limnodromus scolopaceus; assembly: GCA_028565335.1. Lineage (NCBI taxonomy): Eukaryota > Metazoa > Chordata > Aves > Charadriiformes > Scolopacidae > Limnodromus > Limnodromus scolopaceus. Next base: position 36,661,851 of record JAOXNO010000001.1, read on the forward strand.
ATAAAATCAGTAACTTCAGAGGGGTATCATGGAAATCCTATAGTGTGAGTTAAAATAATGAATTATAATAATTGATTTATGACAGATAATTTTGGAGAAGAGTCATTTTTGGTCACTTTAACCACTGTATTTGTGGAGGAGATGCAAACATTGACGTCTCATCTGGATTGCTTCATAAATTCAGTGTTTTAATTTATGCAAATATGAAGTTGCTCACACGTGAGATTGACTTTACACTGGGATTGTGATGCTGGGAATGTCTGAGTATAACCGCCACCATTGCCTTCACTTAATTGCAGTACTGTCCTAGCATATGTAGAATTGTGGCTGACAGTTTTCAGTTTGCATCTTTGCAGGCATGGAAGTATTGCATTTGTGTTTGGTCCATGGCTTTCATCAGTGCTAAAATACGTGTTTGTCAGGTATACTGAAATCTAAACACTGTTGTGTCTCATGCCCCCTCCCTTCCCTGCCCCCTCCAATCTAAAACCATATAATCAAGATTTCATGTATGCTCAGTAAGATTGACCTTGGGAAGAGACGATAATTACATAATTATCCTGTCTGGATAACTAATGATCAAACTTGGAGGTTGTCGGTCATCTCGAGCCTTGGCTGTGTTTCTCTAATCCCATTTTAGGCTATTTAGATTAAAAGTTTAGTGTACTGGTAGAGTGTAACTCTGCTGAGTTAATGAATGAAATACGTAGAAGCTTTGTAAAGTTGGTAGCTTGATAGTCTAGTACGCAATGTCTGAGAAATTGCACTCATAGAATGAAATCATGAAGTGGTATAGGGTTTGGTTTACAAGAGTGCTTGAACATTTTCTGCTTCTATCAGTGCTAATTTAATCTGATATCTGATTCAAGTATTCAGATGTCTGTAAAAACCAGTCCCTGTGTTTGAGTGGTTTGGGGGTTTGTTTTGAGGTGGAGGCTTTTTGAGTTTGTTTTTTGTTTGTTTTTGTGTTTTTTAAATTTTCCAATTGCTGTGTCAGAGGAAGCTGAATTGCTTATTTCTGTTAGGTAGGTAGCTCACTTAATTTTCTTCTCAGCTTGGGCACATGGAGAAAAGGTTGTTTGCAAAGTTTCAGAGAGTCAAGCTTTCTTCTTCACTCAAAGCATTTTCATTGCCCCACTGTTCTATACATCATTTATTCGTTGTAATTGTGGAAATGTGTTCCTTACTGTTGCTAAATGTAGGAGCAATGAAATGGTAATCTTTCCCACTTCAAACTTGCCTTTCAAAATTAAGGTGAAGTGGGTCAGCATCTGGCTGATACCAACAGTGCTATGGAAGTTTGTGCAGGTAATAAAAATTATGTTGTTTTACAAATAATTAATTTTTTTAGTTACAAAGTCTTTATTTTTTTTTCCAGTTACGTATCCAGATGCTATTACACTTGGCAAAGGGACGCCTGGCTTATAAATTGGTCCTTATTTTCTTTTGCTTCCTCCATTTATCCTAAATAAGATTGCCGTGAATTTGATCTAGAGTCTATGCATTTGTTTCTCTTATTTTTACTATTTATAACTAAATTAACTGCTCAGCTTAATAATCATGGTTGTGGTTCAGGAGTCAAGATAGTGTCAATTTGCTGACTGTCAGGGAGGCAACTCTTGACGTTTTGTGAATATTTTTACTCGTGGGAGTGTCTTGTAAGAAGTCAAATTGATTAGCACTGTTAGAGGCTGTTAATGAGCTACCTTCAGATACAAGCAGAAATGTTGTGAAAACAGCTGCAATATCTGGGGTGGGATGGTGGGTGTAATTACACAAAGTAAATGGAATTACATATTTTGGGCACTATTTAAGATAGTACCTGTCTTTTATTATGCCTTGGTACAGAAAGTTGAACTGCAGAATTTCAAAGTGCATAAATTCTTCTCAGACTGAGATTTCTTCCAGGTTCTCTATGCAAATGCATCAGACCAAGAAGTATTGGAAAGTACTCTTTTTCATTTGGAAGAATACTTTTGGTAGAACTGTATATGGAGCAGCGTGTCCCTTAAAGTGCTGCCTGTTGTTCATGTGCTTTCAACATCAATGCAATGTGATTTGCAACCTAGACGTTCAATTTTGCATCAGGTTTCTCAGGATACCTATTTCTACTTTTGTGTTTGTGCTAGGTGAACTATGGTCAGGAGAAGCTTCATTTTCTGTACACATAGTATGTAGAACTGCTGATTTCTGTACCAGCTCAAATGGTGGGCAAAACAAGAGTTTGCCTTAGAAAGGCAAGACAATATGCTTTAATAGTGATTACTTCCTGCCTTGGTAACTTTTTAGTTACCAGCAGGTTGGTCTTAAGTGGAAGCTTATCACGAATTACTTCAACTTCTCTTCTGTGAAGAATATATTTTTGCAGCCAAGAGGAATATAACAGATACACTTACACTTTTAGGAGCTATGAGAACTGTTCTGTTTAGAAAGGAAAGAATGGTCATTTCTTCACACTGTGCTTTTCACCTGAGCTCTCAATGTGTCATCTCTTACTCTTGTCAGAAGAAAATGCTGATGAGTTGTACAACTTTGTGTTGTATGAATTATTGCTTAGTAAAAAGAGTAGTTATACTTTTTTAAACTAGACACTACAAGCCTGAAATTGTGATTTCAATGCAATTGCATCGCTAAAGCAGGAGTTTGGCAAATGGCAAGCACAATTTTGTTTGCATGGAAATAGCTATGAGATTTGCAGATACATAGGATTTTGATTTAACCTAAATGCTAATATAGTGCAATATTAAATGCAAAGTTAAGACAAAGGTTAAGAGATGCCTAATTCTAATTGTTATTTGTTACATTGTGGACTTGTTTGTTTTTTTTCTAAAGATTAGTGTTATCATAAAGCTCTAATGTTGCTATACCTTTTAGTATTTGCAGACTCTAGAATGAATGAACTTTTTTCTCTTTTTTTTGACAGTCAAGAATTCCGTCAGTGAAGAACTACAAAAAATAACAGTAAGTAAACCCACTTAATATTGAGATTTTTAGTCTGTCAAATGATTATATAAAAACAATATAGATCTGTTCAGAAGGATACAGTTTCAGAATATTTTGTACAAGATGAATGCATTTCTTGCAACTTTAATGTTTTAATTTTTTTGTCTTTCATCTCGGGCAATTTAACTGGGATTACAAGATTAGGCTGTGGTGTGCTGGTTGTTTTATATGCTAACAAAATATTACATTGTTTGTGTTGTAGAGCTATGAGGAAAAATTGTGTTGTTGTAAGTTTTGAGGCTGAATTTATCAGTTTATCTCATACTGTTGCCACTTGTCATCCTTGAAAGGACGGCTAGTAAGAGATGATTGACTTGAAACTCCAGGATTTTATTTAGTGCCATATAAGAGAGAGGCACAGTGTCCTTCAGAAAATGGATTAAAAAGTTTGTCTTTTTCACTTTGATTCTATCCTGTTACTATATGCACTCTTTCAACTGGAATATTGGGATGCCTTCAATAGTGACGTCTCAAAAATAGTCGTCTGTATTATTCTTAGTTCTTCAGCATGTGTTCTGGTGGTTCTCTCTTCTGGCCTTCAGTCTTTCTGCCTGGACTGTAAACATAGTGATCTGCTTTTGCTAAGCATATATAACCAGATATTGGATGTTAATTTTGTGGGGGTTTTTGTTGTTGGTTTGTGGGGGTTTTTTTGTCCCTCCAAAAGTGAATAATCGCATATTTTAGTAGGTAGCCTTCGCTAATTACTTGGGAAGAAAACAAATCTTTTGAACAAATTGAATTTTGTGGGGTAAATTCTGAGGATTCTTTCAGAATGACTTTAGTAGTGCAGAGAAGAATGTATATTATGCACTGGACTTGACAGCTTGAGAACCTGTTTTTTAATGTTGCTTTCTTCTGTGTTTCTTCTGTATTGTTCCATAGTAATCCTACTGCATGCTTGGTTGTTCATTAGCTATGAAGGTTATACTGTTCAGTTCCTTCCTTTATGTGGTCTGACCATTAATTTAAGAAAAAAAGAATTTGGTCACAAAAATGTTTCACATGTTTGTCTCGGTGTAGCTATTGGTGAAGTCATATTTGTGCGTGTGGTAGAAGACTGATTTTCCCTATTCTGCTATGCCCAGTATTTTCCAACCAGGAAATGAGTTAATAAGGATGGATAATTTTCTGGGAAGTACCAGCTATATCAATTCGGTCTTGATGATGTTTTTTTATATGACCAGAATAGGGAGAGGTGATGCTGGTTGATACCTTCTATTGTAATTAATTTTTCAAATGTTTGATTAATGAAAGAAGTGATCTACTACTTGGTAGTAGTTTTCTTATGGAAAAAAAATGGACCATTAAAATTTTAAAATGTCATATAGTGCTGGTGCATCAGGGAATAAAATCTAAAATATATTTAGTTTCTTTCAATGTGAATATAATCAGCAGATGCACAAACTGGAAAATTATTTTTCTTGCATATTTTCCTGAATAAAGGCTCTAGTTTTATCTCAGCATTTGATTCTGCTACAGGAGTCAGAGCCAATTTAAAAAACAATCAAAAAACACATTTTGGAATGACCTGTAGTACTTACTGTATGTAACTGCAGGTTCCTTATCTTCGTATTTTGAATAATTCATTCTAATATCAGATGGATATATTTCAATGAAATTGCTCAGTATCTTGATTTTAAAAGTTCAGCTCCTCTGTATGTGACATGAATTTATATGAAATTTCATATTCATGCTTGTTTTGGGAATTAGAGCTATTTTTACTAGTGGCATATGCAGAAACTATCCACAAGATCTTATTGTCCACAGCTTTCTGGGGTTTTCTTTGGTTGTTTTTTGTTGTCATTGTTTTGTTTTTAATTAAGTTACTGTAGTTTGAAGGTAGACAGAATATTTTTTTATTAATATTTATTATTAAATAATATTAAAATTTAATATTTTATTAAGAATAAAACTGTTTTATTTCTACATGTTAGATACCAAAACAAAAATTCCCAACCAACTCACAAAACTTCTTTTGGGTCACTGCACTTTTCTTTCAGTAGTATTAAAATAACCTGTTGAGTTGTCAGTTTTAACTGGCAGATCCATTGGAGTCCAGGCTGCAAACTTGTTTGGTTTCAGTCAAGATCTAAAAAATCTATTACTTACCATTGTTGATGTGTGAAACACTACATCTTTCCACTTGTATGTGTTAAAAAAACCCTAAACTTAAAAAAAAACCCAAACGTTTTTTTCCCCAATGGTATATAAAGATTTTTGGGCTAAATGGAGGACAGTACATCTGTATGAACGCTTGTTTTAACATTAATGTGTTTTTCTAATTCTAGGAAGATGAAAAAAGTCTCATGATGAACAGCTTATATGCACTTCATGATAAATTGGCACAAGTAGCAGGTAACACTTTAAAAATATTGTGACTAAGTGTTATGGCAACAGCTACAAAGAAGTCTATGCTCAGATAGCGATTTGCAACAACTGGTATATGCTGGAGCCCTGAGCCATTTAGAGTTCCATTTTGGGAAACTAGAAATCCCATTTCTAGTTCACTTACACTGCCTTTTTTACCAGTGTAGCAGCTTTTGTTGCAATTTTTTTAGCTGGTGGGATAAGCTGTTGAATATTGTGATCCTGTATGGTTTTTGATCTAATGTCTTAGTGCTTTATTCATGTGATTTCATTAGAAGGTTTAAATATGCTACATTTGGAGAGGAATATATATTTATTTTAAAGTTGGTTATTTCACTGTAGTGGAAAAATGTCTGAAAACCAAAATATTTCACAACAATCAGAAAATGCTTACTAATACAATGAACAGTAGTGGTTGAGCAAGATTGCCTTGTTAGACAAAATAGTCCAACTTAACCATACTAATTATGTAGTAATGAAAAGTGCTCTGTATAGTAATGTGTCAGAGGTGGTATTTAGGATTAGTATTAATTATTGAATATTTAAAGTAGAAAAATACAGTGCTTTTTGCCTAGGGTCATAATTAACACAGATTTAAACTGCATAGATATTTACACATCATAATCAGAAAATGGTAAAGTTAAGACTGTTTATAACTTCGGCATCTGGTGAGCATGAGTTACTGCAGAATCTATTTCATGACTGTTAAGCCATTTGCTTATCATCCTTGCCTATTTAATCCATAATAATGTGTTTAGGAGGTTTTTTTAAGCCTTACTGTTCTTAGTGCCAGCTATTTGTTTTGCAACAGAAAGATTCACCAAGAAAGCTTTTCCACTATTATCAGATTCTGTAGACATTTCTCAAACATTTTAAAAAAATGTGGAAACAACTCTGTGTCAGGTACAAAGTTGATAATTTAGTATGTCAGGGCTCTATAGGAAATCCGTGAGAAACTTGAGCACCTCTGTAATGCTTTTAAATTGCAACAGTAATCTTAGAATCATAGAATTATTTAGGTTGGAAAAGACCTGTAAGATAATCAAGTCCAACCGTTAACGTAACACTAAGTCCACAATTAAATCATGTCACTAAGCACCACGCATCTTTTAAATATGTCCAGGAATGGTGACTCAACCACTTCCCTGGGCAGCATGTTCCAATGCTTGAAAACTCCTTCTGTGCAGAATTTTTGCCTAATACCATTTAAACCTCCCCTGCTGCAACCTAAGGCTGTTTCTTCTTGTTCTATCACCTGCAATTTGGGAGAAGAGACCCACCTCCATCTTGCTACAACCTCCTTTCAGGTAGTTGTAGAGAGCAATAAGGTCTCCTCCCCTCAGCCTCCTTTTCTCCAGGCTCAACAACTCCAGTTCCCTCAGTCTGTCCTCATAAGACATGCTGCAGCACCTCAATGTCTGTCTTATAGTGAGGGGCCCAAAACTGAACACAGTACTCAAGGTGGAACCTCACCAGTGCCAAGTACAAGGGGATGATCACTTCCCTGGTCCTGCTGGCCACACTTTCTGATACAGACCAGGATGCTGTTGGCTGTCATGGCTACCTGGGCACACTGCTGGCTCATATGTAGTCGACAGTCTACCAACACACCCAGGTCCTTTTCTGCCAGGCAGCTTTCCAGCCACTCTTCCCCAAGCCTGTAACACTGCCTGGGGTTGTTGTGACCCAAGTGTGGGACCCGGCACTCGGCCTTGTTGAACCTTATCCCATTGGGCTCGGCCCACTGATCCAGCTTGTCCCAATCCCTTTGTAGAGCCTTCCTACCCTCAAGCAGATTAACACTCCCACCCAATTTGGTGTCATCTGCAAACTTACTGAGGGTGCATCCGAATCCCCTTTTCCAGATTGTTGATAAAGATATTAAAGAGAACAGGCCCCAGTACTGAGCCCTGGGGAACACCACTTGTGACTGGCTGCCGACTGGATTTAACATCATTTAGCACAAATCTTTGGGCCTGGCCATCCAGCCAGTATTTTACCCAGCAAAGAGTACACCCATCCAAGTCATGAGCAGTCGGTTTCTCCAGGAGAATGCTGTGGGAAATGGTGTCAGAGGCTTTATGAAAGTCCAGGTAGACAACATGCACAGCCTTTCCCTCATCCACTAAGTGGGTTGCCTTGCTATAGAAGGAGGTCAGGATAGCCAAGCAGGACCTGCCTTTTTTAAACTGGTACTGACTGGGCCTGATCACCTGGTTGTCCTGTGTGTGTGGTGTGGATGACACTCAGGATGACTTGCTCCATGACCTTCCCCA
>JAOXNO010000001.1:36669599-36683339 GCA_028565335.1 Limnodromus scolopaceus
CTGGGCCTGATCACCTGGTTGTCCTGTGTGTGTGGTGTGGATGACACTCAGGATGACTTGCTCCATGACCTTCCCCAGCACTGAGGTCAGACTGACAGGCCTGTAGTTCCCTGGATCTTCCTTCTGTCCCTTCTTGTAGATGGGCATAACGTTTGCTAATTTCTAGTCAACCAGGACCTCTCCAGTTAGCCAGGACTGCTGATAAATCACAGGAAGTGGCTTGGTGAGCATTTGTGCCAGCTCCCTCAGTACCCTTGAGTGGATTCCATCCAGCCTTATAGACCTGTGTGTGTGTCTTAAGTGCTGTAGCAGGTCACTAACCATTTTCTCTTGCATCATGTGGCCTTGCGTCTACTCCCTGTCCCAAAAGCTTTCTGAAGAAGGTTTTTATTTCCAGAGCATTTACAACATCTGCAGTGAATAAAATAGCTATTTGGACAAAACCCACAGTTTTTTTCTTGTTTACATTATTCTTTAACCCAAAAAATAGTGAAAGAATTATGGCTAATCTCTATTTGTTAGTTCCTGGCCAGGAGAATCTTCAGTACTTACTTTCAAAAAATATAGCTGTGCTTTCTGGTTAGATGATCCTCCTAACTGAAGCTGTATCATGAGATTACCTGGTTGCTCAGCAGAGTAGCTTTCATACGGTCTGAAGAATGACCTAATTCATCTGTACTTAAGACAGAAGTTATATTCAATTTTATATTCAACACCAAGTTTCTTAAGGTACATGAGGAAGAGATCTGCTGTCCGTTTTTGAATACCGTATTGATGTATACCTGGCACAATATCTAGAAGCTGTTTAAAAGTCATAGAACAGAGACAGCTGCTAAAGAGGTGTGGGGTTTAAAAGTGTTGATCTTGTACCCAGTGCACGACTTCTAAAGAGAGAGAAGTAAAGGAATCTAGTTTTAGTAAAAGTGATGCTTTTTAGTTCTGTCTGTCACATACTTGGAAAAGTTTCTCTCATTTCATACTTGGCTATGAATCATTTGTTCATGTTATAACTATTAATATTAAAAACGCAGGCTGGAAACTTGCAGTAGTCTGTTCTGTTAAGCTTTATTCAATGTCTTGATTACCATGAAGACGGTCACTTCAGAATTTCATTTCTAGCCCTCTTTATTAGACTTACATTTTTAGTGAGCTAGTTTCTTGCCTTATCAACTTCAACTAGTGAGCAAATGATGGGGCTTTTATTTTAGAAGGTAAAACACTGGAAGTTGTTCGAAGGAAGAAAAAGGGTAACATTTTTATTTTATTTGACTTACTATACTATGTTCCAACTGTAGATGCCTATTCTGTACTGTGGTGCCCCGATATGATGTAAAATGATTTAATTATCCTATATAAAAATAGATTGCCTTTAATGCATCACTGTTCTCAGAATTACTAGTGTGCCAAACCTATGGTGAGTAATGCCTACCTCACAAGAAACTAAAGGCAGAAGCAGTATCTACTCGTCCAGTTCCCAGTGGAAGTTTGTGTTCCTGTCTGATGGTTCAGCCTTTCTTCAAAGCAGCAAATTTTTATAGACAGTATATATTTCAGTGCCTAACTCTTTCTCCTAAACAAAAATATGTGCTTTATTTACATTAGACTTCCTTTGTGTATATGTTAATTACTGATGTTTTGGTCTTTCATGGAGAGATTTCAATAGATCATGTCTATTTTCAATCAGGCTTGCAAAATGAATAAACCTAACCACTATATCCACAAGAAATAGCCAGCTACCCAGGGGTATGACCCTGCTTTCTTGTACATAAAGAAATTTTATTTAGTTAGATGTTTCTTTTGCTTGGCATTCTCCCCAGAGTGATGGTCTGTCAGATTTAGACGGTTTCCTTCCATCCTGAGCTAAAGGACAGCACAGGCCCTTGAAATACAGGTGTGAATTAGACTTCCATATGTAATAAAGCTTACTGATAAATCCATGCCTGGAAGAAAATCCTGACAAAACACTAGATGTTACTTAATATTAATTTCAGGTGTCAGCTACTGTATCTGATTGCTGTCATGAGCTCTCTCTGCTGCGACTCTCCTTAATCTTTAGTTCTTCGGGTAATTTATATTGTGCTGTTTCCAACCGGTGTTTTAAAGACTATTTAGCAAGTTCTGGTTTTCTGCAGTATTACTAAACTGTTGAATTTGCCTTTAGGAGATCAGGCATTCTTACTTGCTCTCACAACACTTGTTCTGCCCCTGCTTTTCTTCAGGTACCTACTTTAATGTCCTGCTGCAAGTAACCTGTAAGCATGAGACCTGCTAAACAAATGATTTATACAGTTTGCTTTTTGTATTGGTTGGCTGTGTCACATCAAGCTCTAAGGTAGAGATCTGTGCTAAATCCATGTGTTCCTTAAAGTATTGTATTTCCACTGGATTTTGGTTCTAGTACTTTAAAAGATTTGCTTTACAATGTAAATCATTATTTTAAAATTCTGACTATTTCTGTTAACTGTATAGGCTGCAGCTCATAAATTAAGCTAAATGCCCAAATGAAAGTGAGTTTCAAATGTTCTAGCCTGTATGGAAAAGCAGATCTGACTGATTTCCTGTATTGAAAGCAATTGTGACAACAGACTTAAATGTTTCTTTAGAACTGAGGCTTTAGTTGCTTTTGTTAGTATTTATAGGAGAAGAACTCAACTTATATGGCTTGCCCGTGTACACTAACATAAGCTAAAAAGTAGTTTTGTGATCTTTACCGGGATGTGTTACTTCTCACCTCCCTACCAAGGCAAGTAGAATGGTTCTCTGATTGCACTTGAAGTGATCTGAAGAAAAGTCCTTTTTGTAAGGTTGCAATAGATGTTTTAACAGAGGGGCAGTTTTTACAAAGAGCTCAGATGTATCTTGCAGCAGATCTGTGTAAAGTGTTTTTTCCCTCTGCTTCAGTTTTATTCCTGGATATAGGGCCTCACATGGAACAGTTGGGAAACATTTTTGGCTCAGACTATGGAAAGTGGGTTTCCAAGCCAAGTGGTTAATGATTGCACCAAAGTTATTCAAAGTAAGCCTTCATTTGCAGAACTATTAGCTAAAGCAGTGACTGAAATGGCATATAGGAATATCCTGCTGTTTGCTGTAAAACAGAAGGTTGTCTGACTTGTGAATTGCCTAACTTTCTGCAGGCTTTCAAATTCATGAGTTTCTCAGAAGAAAGCTGTTAAATGGTTCTCAGCAATAGATGGGTTAGAATGAGAAACTGCATCTCCAACAGCTTTTTGTACAGGACTGAAACTCTCTAACTCTGATTAGCTTACTCATTTAAAGAGTGGGCGGCAAGAAGAAAGTGGTATTTTATTCCCCCCCCCCCGAATTGCATGAGAGTAATTTGAACTGATGGGCCTCAGACATTGTCAGAGCCTAGGCAGCAATAGCATTTTTAACTGTTAAACTTGTTCAGAGAGAAAAGAAAAAAAAGGCAGCAGGACTGTGAGGAAGCTGTTTGCTGGTTTTTGAAGATGAGACCAGAAGCTGTGAAGTCAGTGTTTATGCATACTGCATAAACGTAATTCCTGGAAGAAGGCAAATAAGATTAGAATTCAAAACTACTAAAGTAATGCAGTAGTTCCCTGCCTAAGGGAGCTTTTGGCCTCTTACAAGAGATAGTAATTCTCATAAGATTGAAATCCAAAAGGAATCCTGAAACTTATTTTTAAGAATTAGTTCTTCATAATCTGGTCTCCTGCTTGTATGTTTTATTTGTTTTCTTTTCTGTGTATTAACCTCACCCTTTCTATTCTTTCCTATTTATTTCATATATGGGTTTTCCTGCTTATCTAGATAATTAAAAATCAAACAAAAGCTCCTAAGCAGAAGAGTCTCTTCCCCCTGCTCTCACAAGCTGTTTTGTTCAGTCAAATTGTGACTAATATGCTTTTTCAGTATTATAAAGACCCCAGGAAGACTTCAGGTCTTGCCGAACAATGGAAAAAAAGCTTAAATAATTGAATACCTGTCAGACTTGCTCATGTCATGCAACTTAATACCTGCTTGAGAGTGTACATGTGGTTTCTGCAGAGTTACATTTAGCTTTTCTTGTGTTTATTCCATCAGTTCTAGATTTAAAACAGTATGTTTACACCAGAGACTATATGATATATAGTTATCCCAAGTCTGCTAATCTTGAAACATGAAATCACTGATGATTACACATGTGAATTTACAAGTTGTAGAATTTATGCTGTACAAAAAGAATGCCTAAATTCTATACAGGAATAGCCCATAACTCCAATTCTGGTGCTGACTTCTAAAATCAGAGTGCGTTTTGATAAAGGTGGTGTCACTTTTCACCAGTAGTCTCTGTAGTTTTGCTGTTACAGGCACTTTGAAAGTCTAAGATGCTGCATGTTAATTATCAGGTCCATCAGTTTTTAAAGTAGTGTATTTTCAGTGTTTGATTGAATATACTCACATGCACACAGACATAGCTCCAGCAGCACTTCTAGGCCAGATAGGAACACTGTTTTTCAGAGTGCTCATATGCTATTTCTCTATAATCCAACAGTAAGAGAAGAGCATACCTGTTATGCTGATGTGCTTGCAAGGCCAAATTCACTTACATCTGTTGAAGTGTATTGAACAAAACTTAGCTTTAACAGTCTGAGAAGGATTTTTGCTTCATAGAAGCACTTATTTCTTTGGAATTCCCTACTGTTAATGAGATACGAAGATGCTTCTCCGTAACTTGCTAGTGTTTCCTAATTTTTGTTCAGATTGCCTCAAATGTTCTCGTTTGTGTAGGGAATTAATACTTGAAGTTGCTCCATATAAAGGGTATCCAGTGTGGAGTAATTTCAACTTTAATTACTTTGTAAGAATATAAGCAAAGGTTTATATTTTGGATATGCATGAGTATCTTAAACTTCCATAGCCTTGCTGTGGCTTTGGGAATAGTACAGCTTTGCATAGATTCAGGAAGGTATGGCAGGCACAACCCTGAGCCAGTGAAAGACCAAATGTGTTGTTTCCTATTTTATTGTTTTGGCATAGTAAAATCATAGTTATAGACACTAAGATTTTTTTTTTTTTTTAAAGAAAGATCAGGAAAAAAATGATTTGCAGCTCCCTGATAGTTCTTCAGAAATGATGACCCAGTGAAGATAAAACTGGTATTAGACATTTCTATTTTCTGTGTGTCTTTGTTCTGGTATGACTGTCGCTACATATTTTTTTTTTCATTAATTGAATACCTTCAGTTTAGCAAAAAAATCAGGCAGATGATGGCACATGGCTGTGAGGACTGACTGTGCATGTAATACCTTATTTCCTGACTACTTCCACATACTTTCCAAAAGAACTAGGAGCCATACTGGGAGCCATACCAGTTTCAGGCCATACTGGGACTTTTGTGTATGTTCAGGAAGGAGATGAGCTATTGTGATAACTTGAACCAATCTAGAATATAGTAACTTCATAGTGCCTGAAATACTATTATGGATGTGTTGCAAATGGATCTAACCTGGTCTGTATAAAAGATAATACATGTTTCAGAGTAAATGGAAATTACTTGAAAGGAGTTGAATCAGGGTAGAGCACCTGTTTCATGGTAACATCCTTTTGATACTTCTTCATACTAACTTTTGTTCTACTTTCAGTGTGAATACCAAAATACACTTTCTGAGCAGTACATGAAATTGTATTGATGTGACTTGTATGTATTATTAGCTGTGACAATCTTAATTTTTTTAAAAACTTTTTTGAAGGAGAAATTTGTCCGGAGACTTTTCCATATTTTTAGTGAAACTTGTGGAATTATTGAGCTACTACTAATTGTGGAGATTGTGTTAACCATAAGCTTGTGTTTAGGTTATGATTTTATTTTATATAATGCAGTAATAAGTAGATCAAAATAAACAGAAGTTTAATTTTACCAGGGGAACATGAATGTGGCAGCTCTACTCAAAGAAATCTTACCGTCCAGGAGGCAGCTGCATATTTAAAAGTAAGCAAATGAGTTATTTTTCATTGGTTCTGTATAAGATTTGTATGTTACCATTTGTAAGGCCTGGTGTCATATCTACTGTATTGACTAAAATTTGGCTTAGTAATGAATGTTGTTTGGAATTGATGTCTTCAACATATGCCCAAAGAAAAATCTCAAGTAGCACGTAGCAGGGTTTTAAGGGAGAGGAAAGGTGAAAGAAACTGGCTTAATTGCAATGAAAGTATAGATAGTCTTACTTCAATGCCATGTGGGTTTTTTTACAACACCAGGGCGTAATTTGAATTGATGGAGATTGTTGACCAACACGAAAATCATTAATTTATTAAATTCAAATCTCTAGAATCTTCTCCAGAAATCACCGTATTTTGTTTGAGGTTTCATAGAAAAGTTTTTACTATCTTTGGGAGGAGAGGCCGACGGGTGGATCTGTGCAGTGGGCCTGACAGCAGCAGCTGTATGGAGACACCATTCATTGATGCTTTAAATAGAAATGGTCAAAAAAGACCTTTTTGTTAATTTGATAGGTAGGCAGTATTGTGAAATCCCACTCTCTGCTGTCATTCTCCTGCCTAGTCCCCAAATAAAAGATGACTCTTGCCTTGTCTTGACAGCTGTAGGGTTTATTTTAGTCCACGTTGGTGTACCCTTCAGTGGAAAACTACTTGAAGGTTTTAAAAGGCTGAGAGTATAAGATTTCTTTGATTGGATGGGAAGGAGTTAAGCTGATATGACTTAATATACAAATGTATAGAAATTTTATATCTTGGCAAATATTTACATAGTAGACAAAAAGGGGCAATATTAAGAGTGTACTGAAGAAGCTGCTAACGCTAGTTTATGGTTTGGCAATGATATTCTATGTTTGTTAAAACCAATGTGTTGTGGGAAGCCATTGGAAAAAAATCAGTTGATGCTAGATAACTAATGGTCTTACTTATATTGTGCTGAAACAATCACAGTTGTTGTCATAACTGTTTTAGCTCTAATTAGAAGCTCAGATTTCATATTTCACTTTATACATATATATACATATATATAAAGTCTCATGTAACCCTAAAGTTCCTCATTTTGGGAGTAAAAATATAACTCCTTTGCAGCATTTCAGTATTCAGTGATAAAACTTTGTTTTACTCTCAAAGTGAAAATAAAACAGTTAATATTTTTTCTTAAGGGCTTATCTTTTAATTCTAGGCCAGTTACAGTATGTGAGGTTGAAAGGAAAGATGGAGATAATATTTTTTAAGAGTATAATTTCAAATACAACAGTAACTTCCATTTTTGCTTTTCTTTTTCTGCAAAAGAACGTGGCAAGGTGAACTATGGAGACAGCCTCAGCTCAGATAGCAGTGAACGTTCTCCTGTGATAGTTGATACCAACTAATGTATTTTTTCACAGTCAGTTTCTGTATAGTAATATCAATTCTTGAACTGCGAACACTGGACTACTGGCAAAATATCAGTTAAAATTCATTTACTCTTGAAGTAGATTTTCAACGAGCACCGCCTAGTGGCTGAATGTTTTTTTGTTGCTGTAGGTTAGCATTGTTAATAAAACAGTGGATGTGGCTTGTTTTTTCGAACAGTCCTCAATTTCAGGAATGGTAGTAAGTCTGATAGCTGCTTATAGCATGTATAGATTCACTTTGTGTAGTGAACATGTATGCAAAATTGGAAGAATTAAGAGCAAAACCACGTGGTTTTGGCTATTAATCTATGCAGTATCTGAATTTTATTGTGGCATGATAACTTTCTGGTTATTTAAGAAATTACTCATTAATATTTGTCTTTTGACAGAATTTAGATCCAGAATATGAAAGTGTACTTAACACAGCATTAGAATGGATCTTGAATAGTGGGGAAGATGTTGGCATAAAGTAAGTGATCTTTATTTCTTAACTTAATTTCTTCTACCAGAATGTGTCCTTTTACATACATACTTTATATTTTTGAATAGGTGTCTCAGCAATGACCCTAATGAGATGGATGTCACTAATGTGACTGATGTGAAGTATCTGGAATCCACTAGTCCAAAGATGTCTTTCAGGTGTCGTTTTCGCCGTGCGTTTGTTAATGTAACTCACAGATTATCAATATTGCTTTTGGGTAAGTTAATAAAAAAATCTTTTTTTATAACTTTACATTTATGTAAGTGCACAGGTAAACAGCTTGTTTACAGTTAAATAAAAACTTTCTCTAAAACTTGGGAGTTCCTATCAAGTCTCTTGGTTACAATGAAGTTTGCTTCCCACTTGTGTTGCACCACTGTATTTTCACATTGGTTGTTGTTATCTGCTGCTGTAGCCAGTTGAACATATTCATTCTTTGGGAACTCTTTTTACCTGCCAAAGCAATACCTTCTGGCTTCCTTAAAAATTCCAGGTTGAACTGATTTGAAAAAGCAAAATGCTCAGTAAAAAGACATAATAGCCTTAATTTTGAGGATTTTTCACTGTTATTCAAGGAACTTTGGAAACATAACTACAGAAAAGATGGTTTTCCTGGTTTTAGGAAAACCAATGTTGGATACCCAACATGGTTGTCACCAAAAAATATTTACATTTTACAACATAGTCTTAGAGGTATCTAATCCTTCAGTAAGACTAATTCACATAGTCTTTAATAGTTCTCTAGTTAAGTTTCAAATTCTTTCGTTTCTTTCTTTGCTGAAAACTGTGCAGCATAAAAATATGGTACAGCTGAGTGCAGACACTTCACTCGTTTCCATGTGGCTGGTTAGAAATATTGAAGATGCAGAGTTCATCTCATGCACCTGTTGAATATTTAATAAATTGTTTGTCCCAGTATCTTAAAAATCTCATGCTTATGAGCAGAAGACTTGAGACCTCATCACCAGCCTTTTGATGAACCAAACGAATCAAAGGCAGTCTGTCCCAGGTTGCCATCTTTCTGATAATGTTTAGGAGGGTTGAATGGGGATGCGGAGATGAAGCTCAGTTTCCAAGTCGACCACTGGTCTCATCAGTCATGCTGAGCAAATTGCTGTGTCTCAACTTTCTCATCTGTAATTAAGGATAATATGAAGGACCTCTTCAAAAACAAACCATTGCATAAGTGTTAGATGTATTGTCATTAACTAACACACATTTTGGTGTCCCTCGGTCTCTTTGATGTATTAGTTAAACATTCCTTGCCATCACTGTAATGAGTAACAGACTATGTAACTATAATTTGTGTATGCGTGGTTTGGTTTATTTTTTTTTCCTGTTACGAGATCATGGGTATGTGTGGTGCCCTCAGCCTGAGACAAAAGAAAAAATAGGATTTTTATTTTCAGCTTATGCTGCTGGCCTTCATAACTCAATTGTCCTTTTTGGGAATGACCTTTAAGTAATAGAAAAAGAGCATGCAGTACTTTGTTGCAAGAAATACAAATCTGTAGCTGAGCTGAAGTAGTCCAAGTTAATTGGTTTTTACCAGTATATCTAAAGCATGTGAATTGTCTGTGAAGTAGTGAATATTGTGCCTTTTTAAAACTTAATGTGTTGTGAATTTTCAGATTATGTGACTCTTCATGACTTTGACTTTTTCCAATATAATTGGTTTAGTATTTTTCTTCGCAAATGGGTAAAATTTCAAACGATAATCATGGGATATGAGGCTATTGTTGAAACAATGAAATGTTTTTCTAAAGGTTACTGCTTTTCAATGTTTTAAGGGGTTCGTGTTGCTGTGTTAATAAAATAGAAAATATTGACAGTGAGTACAATGTATTTCACTAGCTTTGAGATTTGAAGTACTTCAAAATACTAGCTAGTTCAATTAACTTCTGAAGTGCGTGCTGTAAACTAAGTAACTAATGTTCTAATACTGTTTAAAGAGTATTATATGTGTTAATGCAGGTATTGCAGTGGTCTGGGGAGTCTTGCACTACATGAAATACCGTTGGGCAAAAGAGGAAGAAGAAACGAGGCAGATGTATGATATGGTGGTAAAAATCATAGGTATGGCTACTTGAGTTGCATATGATGTATGTGTATCAGCTGTGTATAGCCTTTCAAAGTACTGGCATTAATTCAGTTACGTTTTCTGCCCGTTTAGTTATCAGTCGTCATGCTGTTAGATTTCCTGGTCAAAAAAGTTCCTGGTTCATGTTTTGTTTCTTTTTTTATTATTTTTTTTTAAATCTTTTTAATAGTAATCTTTAAACCTAATAAAAGCTTTTGGTATAAAGATTGTAATTTGTGAATTACATCAACATAGGTATAGTAAATTCCCACTGATTCAGTGGTATTTTATCTTAATATTGAAAACAAATATAAATGTGATGTTTGTATAGAAGTATGGTGACGTGTTGCTTTCTGTATCTGGTTTTTCAGCTTTCTTTAGCTAAAATATCCACTCCTAAAATGTGTGTTTGCTCTCAATTGCATCCTTAATGGCTTTTCATAGAAAAAACAGCTTTTTAATTAGTCACTTTGAGGAGAGATTATGTTACTAAAATAGAATGCATAATTGAGTTCTGAAATTCTGCCTTTCTACTTGAAGCCACAATGTTTTCAGTAGTTTGCATTTGTAGTTTTTAAGCTCTGTTTTGGGCTGCATTTTTACTTATTTTGTCTTATTACTTTCAGCTATGGCAAGCATCTTAAATACAGAGATGGTAGACAAATTGGAGCTTTTTTCCTGTTTTTACCACTTTCCTACTTTTTTGTTTGCAAATCAAGTTTTATTGGGATGGGGGAAAGCGCTTTATTTTGAAAGGTGGCTGTCTTTGCTAACAGTTAAAAGTACCAATCAAGAGTAACTGCAGGAACTCTTTTCCTTTATTCCAAAGTTATTTTGGGTACTTGGAGGATACTGTGTGTGCTCAGTTTTCATGATTTGCCTTCGGCATGGTTAGGAGGAAAAACGCTTCAAAATGCCAAAGCCACCTTAATTAATGAAATTGGGAGGGGTCTTCAGAATAGCTGTTTATTGTCAGAATTGATGTTTTTCATAATGTTTGTATGAACTGCATAGTTACCAGCTTTTCTTGTGGTGTCCTCAGATGTTCTAAGAAGTCACAGTGAGGCATGTTCTGAAAATAAAGACTTGCAGCCGTACATGCCTATTTCACATGTGCGTGATTCTCTAATACCACCTCAGGACAGGTATGTTCTCACTAGAAGTACTGAATTTTCTTAAGTGTAAGTAAGAAAAAAATAGTGAAAATAAATTGGTCAATTAACTAAATTAACTTCAGTAGGTTGCATAGTGTAATGTTTTGGAGATTCTTATTGACACAGGTCCGGGGGAAAAAAAACATTGAATTTCTCTTACATGCTGGATGTCAGCTATGCCAGTTTTTATAATGCTAACTTTATAATTCTTGCTTCAACTTTTAAGGAGGAAAATGAGGAAAGTCTGGAGTAGAGCAGTTGACTTTCTTGCAGCCAATGAATCTAGAGTTCGCACAGAGACACGAAGAATAGGTGGTGCCGAGTTACTGGTTTGGAAATGGATGCAACCTTCTGCAGCATGTGACAAAATTTTAGTAATACCATCGAAAGTGTGGCAAGGCCAAGGTATTGAAGTTTAGTTATATCTTGCGAATATAATTGTTTTAATTTCTGCATCTAACTTCTAAATGGTATTTTGATGCTCGAGCATGAAAGTCTTGTTTTCTATCACACCTTTAAGTATTGTTATGAACTGTCAGTGCTATTTCTCTGTCATCTTCTTGCAGAGACTTACTTTTTCTGTGTATTCAGCATCTGCCTTTTTTTCAAGCAAAATGAGCTGTTCTGTTATAGCTACTGCAGAAATGCAGCAGACAGCATGTAGGCAAAATGAGTTGCTTGTTCTTTTTCATGAATTTAAAAAAACCTCTTTAGTTGATCAAGTTCTGACATGCCTTGTGCTTACTGGAAGTCATTGGTTGTATCTGACAGCAAGTAAATTGGAGCTTGTTGACTCGAGTTTCCTAATCCTAAGTTATCAGTTGGGTACCTAAGGGCAGAGTTTGGAGGAAGAGATGTTTGTTTATTTTGAAAGGGAAACTGCTGGGACAAAAAACTCCTCAGTCAGCAGAACATAGATTTTGAGCATCTCCTAGTAGTGCTTCCTTTCTGTCATAAATGTTTCTCTACACGGTGCATTTGTATTTCAAGCTCTATGGTGCAGCAAAGCATTTGCATTAATAGAGGAGGCTGTTGTCATACATGGATTTTGCAGTGGTCTGTCACTTTTACGCTTTGTCATGGAGCCGAGTGGCAAGAATTCAATGAGTTTGCAGTTGTCTGTCTGCAGTGGTCATCTTTTCCTAGTTCTTTTTCTTTCTGCCTTTCTTCATGTTAAGCTTCAGGTTTTGGGGTGGTTTTTTGGTTTTTTTTGGTCAATGAAAAATTGAAGCTATAAGACTTGAATTTGGGTGGGAATAAAAAAGAATGATGATTTCAGTCAATGTCTGAGTGTGAAGGTAAATTTTTAAAGTGAAATATTAATTGCCAATTGCTTAAATATTGTGACTCTCTTAAGAGTCTGTCTTGCCTTATGTTCTTCTGTAATGCTGTATTATCTCTTTAGTGAGACTGAAATAAGTCCCGTGCAGAATCCTGGTTTATTTTGATGGTGAGGGAGGAGAGAGTCGTTGCTTCTCCAGTTTTCAGTTCAATTTTTTATATTGGATGTTATCAGGGTTGTATTGTGCATTACTTCTATGGCATTGAACTAGACTCTGAAAAAAGCCTGGTTAAAAATCAGACAGACTTTCTGCCCTTCCTAGCCCCACTTCAACAAAATAAAAATTCCCACTGGCAAGCAACTGCACTCTCATCCATGTTTTTCTGGAATACGCTAATTTTCATCTTAGTTTAACTAATGCAAGTAGTAATAGGCTTCCTTCTTTTGATTTTTACTGGTACACATTTTTATTTGCAAGAAATAATGTTTTTATTGTTTCCTATAAAAGAAGGTACAGTTTAAAGTAGCTCCTTCCAATGTGATTATTTCCTTTCCAAGGAGAGACAGAAAGAGCTTCTTTGTGGTCTGGAACATTTATGCTGTACCAAGCTTGGTCACCTGAGTAAAAGCACTGCTAACATTCTGGTTTTGCCCCAGGCCACTTACATGTTTTCATAAGTTCTATGTATGCCTTCAGCCCTCAGGTCTTAAGTTTCTCTTTTCTGTATGTTCAAAGCAAACCCAAACAATTCTGTCTGTCAACTTGAAAAGCCAAATATTTTCAGACATTTGCAGATACTTGACATGTTACCTGATGAGGGTCTTAATAGTCTTGGGGACATATTTCTTGCTTGTCTATGCAAAACATTATGTTGGGATCTCATTATATACTTCTCAGAATTATGCTACTGGTTTTAGCATTACATTTCTCTTTTTAAATCATTTGCTGGAAATGAGGGCTGCTTTGCTTCTTTTAAAATACCTTGTGAGTACTACTGCAGACTTGAGGTTCTGCAGTCACTATCTTGCAGTAGTGGTGACATGGCATTCTGCTGTGACAACAGTTACTTTATTTCAGTTTCTCAAAACTTGGGTGAGTAGGATGTGAGTAGTAACATTGTTTACAAGAGTTGCAGAGCCTTTTCTTTCCAGGACATTGTCCATTAGGGGTGTGCAAGTGTTTCAAGTGCAGAAATGGTCGGTTTTGTCAACAGCTGTCTCGGTTCCATCTCTGTAATACTGTCATGATTGTTTTTTCAAACACTTAAATTGAACGTATCTTCTGGAAGTTATCATAGAATCGTGGAATCATATGGGGTTGGAAGGGACCTCTGGAGATCATCTAGTCCAACCCCCCCTGCCAGAGCGGGTCTACCTAGAGC
>JAOXNO010000001.1:36683439-36696945 GCA_028565335.1 Limnodromus scolopaceus
GGCACAGCCTTCTGGGGTGTCAGCCACCCCTCCTAGTTTTGTGTCATCAGCAAACTTGCTGAGGGTACATTCCATCCTTTCGTCCAGGTCATTGATGAATATATTGAAGAGGACTGGACCCAGTACTGACCCCTGGGGAACACCACTTGAGCTGCTCTCCATCATCTTTGAGAGGTCCTGGAGAATAGGCGAGGTGCCCGAGGGCTGGAGAAAGGCCAATGCCATCCCAGTCTTCAAAAGGGGCAAGAAGGAGGACCTGGGAAATTACAGACTGGTGTTATTATAAAGCTGCATCTTCTATGTAGTTTATTGTTCAGTACAGGCTGTGAAACATGACACTCCACTTCTCATTTACTACTCATCTGCTCTCAGTTTTTCTTACCCTGTTTGACTGCAATATAAATCACTCTGTAACATTCTGTCCTGTATTAGAAATGGGACTGGATTTTCCTTCATCTGGAAGACTTCTCAGGGTGTGATAGGTCAGGCGCTGGTTTGCTATATTGAATGTACATTCAAGACTCAGCAGCAGTTTCCAAAACTTCCTAGAAAGACAGCTAGTGTAGTAGCTACTGTTAGGTACTGTCCGAATTTGAGCATCTGATACGTACTTTAGCATATTTTGTATGTGGACAAAATGATTTTCTCAGCTGTGGCTTTTAGCTGTATGTTACCTAGAGTATGTACTTAAGACTCTATGCTTTCCATTGACTAGGATATATTAAGATCTCTCTTGTTCCACTTCTTTTAATAGTCGTTTTCCTAGTTTTCTTATGTTTGTAGTTCAGCAAAGATCCTTGAAGAACTGAAATTTCTGTAACAGAAGGGCATGGAAATAGGAGTGGCTGGAATGACATAGATCGTTTGGACTCTCTATATTTTGGTAGTCAGCAGGCAAAGGCAACTTCCAGATGCAAAGGCTCTTTCTATTTTCCATTCTTCTTTTTCATATGACTGTTGGAAATAGTTCCATTAAGTCTCATACTTTTTGGACAGTTTGTTTTCCTGATGTTAGGCATTCTATATGCATGTGCCACTTTCTTAATATTTTGAAGTATAGATAAACTGGAATTAAGTTAGTCCTCCAGTTTTGATGTTTGAATATAGAAGTTCATGAATGGAAATGCTCTTCAAGACTGCTAGGTTCTGAACAAACTCAGTACATGTAAAATCAGAATGAGTTCTTAGTTTTGAATCTTGCGAATAAATTTGAAAATCACAGTTTTTTTCAATCTTCTGAGATTTGGTAGTGCTCTGTAGCAGAGCCTAATACCTAGAGTATGTGCAATTGAAAAAGAAAGCCTCTTGGCCTGTCAGTATGTACAAGGATATTGGTAGATGGCATGCATTTTAAGTATGGGACCTGTACCATTCATGACAATCTAGGTTTGACTGTCTGTTAGCATCACTATGGCATTTTGTCCAGTCCTTCAGGATGCAGCCTGTGTTTTGACAGACAGTTTGGGATGATATTTTTTAAACTAGATCAGAATAAAGTCTGGTGTACTTCCTTTGAAATATTATCTACTGGATACAGTAGATTGTCAGAAAAAGAAATGGGTAAGAAAGATCATTGTCGGATGATGGACAAATATAAGGGATGTATTGGAAACAGTTGACAAAAGAATTGTCAATTGAAAAGCAAACTTGTTCATGCCAAAGTGGAATTTAATTAATTCGGGGGGGGGGGAGGAATTATATTTCTAGTGTGTTCAGTTTGATTTTGAAAGAACGGATACTGTTGTCCTGTCGTGCCTTTGATAACTGGAGCTCTGCCTACCTATTTTTCTTTAGAGCTCCAATGTAGCTAAGCTAACAGCAATAGCTAAAGTTCCTTGATGGCTCTGGAGATGAGATAAAGAGGTTCTCTGAAGTACCACATCTAGGGTGATATTTCATCCTGCAGCATGGAAGATAACCTGTTACCTTGTGTGAACGACACCCCTTCTCCCCAGCTTGTGAGAATATAATCCTTTCTCCATGTTAAAAAAAAAAAAGCTCTTCTTAACTATTGCAAGAAACCTGTGGATTTTATGCTTGTTGTAAAACGTTGTATCCATTCCATGCTGGTCTTCATAGCAGTATTTTCATTTCAGTATCTTTGCTATTTACTTTCCTATTTTCTTCAGAAACATGGTTACCTGTATTTGATGCAAGTCTTCAACTTTATCAGGTGCATCAACACAACATATCTTTAGATGTGGCTTTGTCTTATAACCCATGGTGGTGATATTGGGGAATCTCTTTAGCAATAATGCAGTAGTAATTCAAGAGGTAAGGAAAGCTGTACTACAATTTCTTAGATGTTCATTTTGAAGTCTGTGCAAGAGCCACTTCTTCCATCATTGACATTTTCTAGTTAAGGTGGTTGAAAGCACGTGCTTTTAGCTGCTACTGTTCTTTGAACCTAGAATGATACAGTCATATTCAGCTTAAGGTAATAAACCAAAGTATGTTATGAATGAAATACAAGGTGGCTTCCTTTTCTTGGAGGTGTTCACTAGTCCCCAAGGGAAATCCATGAAAGTCCTAAAAATTTTCTTGTCAGTAACTTATTGCACAAAGTTGTGTTTCTGCTTTCATATTTCATCTCCACCTTTTCATCCTCATCTTGTAAGCCGTACTGTTGAGACCTATTTAGGAAAAGAAATGGCATATGAGGTGCTTAGTTAATTATGGTGTAGCTTAGACTACTGTCCTGCAGGAATGTCTACTTATGCCCTTATTGTGAGGAGAATATTTTGTATGTACCACACCAGTGTAAATTTTCAAATAATCACTACTGTAATCTGAATAGGTTTGTCACTTAAACTTGCTCTTTTGGGAGGAGAGAAAGAATTAATCGTTACAGACATGTGATGAAGTTTGAGACTTCTGTTAACTAAGCTATTTTGAATTTGCTGTATAGAGACAGCATTATTTTTAACTTGCCTCAACCATCCCTAGCCTCCCTTCTTGGTCTCACTTCTGGTATATATTTTAGTGCTTATTCCTGTGCTAGTGTTAATTTTGTGGCTTACTGGTTTCTGTGGCCATTTTTTTTTCCTTATATGTAAAAAGATCCATCGAAGTTGCAAAACTTTCTTTTAATTTACCATGGCTTTGAAATGCTTTTGAGGAAGAGGCAGAATTCATTTTTATTTTCATATGCTGCACTGCCCTAGGGACATTTGCTCTACTAGTATGATGTTACATGAAGTTAGTAGCAGATTAGTTTTATGCTGGTGATGTGCTCTGGCTGAAGTAATCCCTTCAAGCACCTGAATTTTTTCAATCAAAAGGACATGAAGATCATTAGAAATTGGAGCAGGCAAAGCTTGTGGTTTTTTTATAGGTATCTACACTAAAGCATTAATTCCCCGTTTAGTTACTTTTGCGTAGCTTAATGGTGTAGCTGCTGCCTTAAGCAACAGTATGGGGTTTTTTTTGAGTTCATAAATAGCTTGCAGAAATGTTGGTCGTCTGGGCCTAGGGTCTCTGCAAATAACCTCGCCGTTCTTCATCCTTGGATTAAGACCATGTGCTGAATAAACCTAGCTATTAACAATCGGCACATAATTTCCTCAACCCCACGCCTTTTCAGGTCCAGGTCCATGACTAGGCCACCCCAGATCACCTTCTCCAGTATGGTGTGGTGCCCCAGTGTACAATATGCTGGTGACATTTCACCCCCTCCCTTGATCTGCTGGAGCCAACCTACATGAATAAGGTAAGTCCATTTATTTTTCAATGTTGCTTAGTTCTGTAAAGTTTTTATTGTATACCCTATGTATAATTTTTAATCATGGGCAAAAAACTTTACAAAACCATGTGCTATTGAAAAAGGACTTGTCCTTAAACTATAGGCAGCTCAGAGATAGATGATGCAGTGTCACCAGCATATTTAGAAATCTATTCCCAAGACAAAACAGACACTTGTTACAGGTGTTGGTGACTTGGACTCTGTGTGTCTATATTCTAATAAGAACACTTTAAGTTATTTGGGGAAAATATGGTAGGTTCCATATTGGATTTGGAGGCCACATTTTCTAATTTCTAGTTGGTATTTTTTTTTTCTCTGAAATATATGTAAGGAGCAAGTTTGTCTATCCTGTATCTGCAGGCAGTGAATTTTCTCTTGGTTAGTGCTTGTCTTTCACATGCTGTGTCTTCTACGTGACCGAATTTCTTCTGCATGACAGCATTTTTGTTTTGGTGACATACAGAAGAGCAGCAGTGTTCATGTATTTTAGATATACTTGCAAGATTTTGTTTTAAAAGGTCAGCAGTAAGAAGCACAGACCTGTAGTATCATCTGCCCGAAACTGAGACTTGTAACACTTGGAATGTAACATCTTGAACCTGTCAAACTTTTCCAAATTAGGGATTGCAAAGGAAAAGCATTAGCATCACTTTGGAACATCATTTTGTCTTGTTGAGATTTTTAAGCTTATATTTAAACTCTTGACTCTACTCATCTCAAGTCTTCAAAATAAAACTTCTTTCAAGCCTTAGAAGTTGTTTTACCAGGTTATTCCCTTCCATTTCTGTCGCTGCTTTGTTGGTCCTTCTCAAGGCATGGAACTACCTTATCTGAATCTGAAGGGCTCCTTTATTCCTTTTCTCATGGTGCAGTCTTCTGTTGCAACTCCCACAAGTGGAGCTTCTGAACTTTAGAGAAGTTAATATTTAATTTAGGACTTCAGCATGTATTTCATGGGATTGTTCAGCATTGAAAGGGTTACTCCATTATCTGTGTTATCCTCTGGTGTGTTTCACTTCAGATTTTTGCAAGCTTCTGGTCCTGTGCGTAGAGCATTTAGGGTTACAAAAGCCTCCATCCTTGTAGAGTGTTCCTTGACAGTTGTTACCACAATACAGATGCAATACAACATCCATCTACGCATTTCCCTATTCCTTGGTCAGATGGGCAGTAAATTGCCCCCAGAGTGGAAGAAATGACAATTCATCAGGCAGTTAAACCTGAATGGTTAACCTGCAGCTCTAAAAATTTGCTCCAGATGTTAAAAGTATCTGTCTTTTCATGAAGATGTAATGCAAATACTCTTCAACTATGTGGTATTTTTTGAAGTATCCTGAATTCTTTCCATGTACTGTGGCCTGGATGTATGAGAGTGCGTTGTCTTCTTAAGTGTAGAAGTTGTAAATCTGAAAAATTAATTTGTGTGGTACGTTTTCTTCAGTGCAGTCGAAGACCCTGGGGAACTTAATTTCCTTGAGGCTTTTTCATGTGTGAAGGAAAGTATTCTTTTGAGTAAAACCAGAAAGGAATTAATGTATAAAATTGACACTTGTTAAATAGATGCCGTTATGCCTGTCAATAAATGCTATTAAATTTATTTTTCATTGTAGCATTTCATCTAGATAGAAGAAATTCACCACCAAACAGCTTGACGCCATGTCTAAAGATTCGCAATATGTTTGATCCAGTTATGTAAGTAAAGCCAGTTACCCATCTGTATTTCTGTAGTCTTTCCTCTGAGAGGGGTTTGGTAGAAGTGAGTAAACATGAACACCTTATAAGAAACAAATGGGTTGTAAAAAAAAAAAAAATTAACTAAATAAATCTTCCTCTTTAACATCTCTGAGAAGACATAAATAATCTTACTGGAAGTCTTCTGGCCTTCATTGTCTTGCTTTGTATCTTCGTGTCCCTTCTTGAAGAGTATGGCATTTAGTCAAACTGCTCAGAGCAATGTCTGGTCTTTCTCCGTTCATTAATTTTGCAAACGTTCAATTATATCAGCTGACAGGGGAGACTCATGTAGCCTAACAGACTGTAAGTTTCTGGAGTATTGTTAAGTATTCTGGAGTATTTAAACTGTTCTAGAATTTGCACAGTTTGTATTTAAAAGGCTGAATTTAAAGAAGTTACTATTTTATGGCAGTGTGAGTGCCTAGTTTTGAAGCAAATGGGTTTTTGTAGTGGGAAGGGTTTAAAAAAATTAGTGCAGAGTGCTGGCTTCTAATGCTCAGCTGTAATTCTAAAGTGTGTGCCGTGTATCAATAAGTAACAAACCTTGTTTCACATGCTAAGAGTTAAGGAATAATAATTATTTTTTTGTAGCCTTTTAAAGCGTTATCCACTGTCCTGTTAGT
Organism: Limnodromus scolopaceus; assembly: GCA_028565335.1. Classification (NCBI taxonomy): domain Eukaryota; kingdom Metazoa; phylum Chordata; class Aves; order Charadriiformes; family Scolopacidae; genus Limnodromus; species Limnodromus scolopaceus. The sequence continues at coordinate 36,689,539 of JAOXNO010000001.1, forward strand.
ATCCCTGCTGGCTGTGGACTAGATCATGTTAGGCGTTGGGGATTAACATATAGGTTATGCCAGGTAATCCTTTCTTATCTTTGAAGCCTGGTTTTTCCAGTGCAAAGAGATGCAGGGACTCCAATACCTCCTCTGAAGTAATTTATTCCTCTTATGTGATTATATAAAGGAAAAATGAAGATGTTATGCTGTCTTACAGAGTAAAAGTGATATGCTAATTGGCACTGAAGAATCTGAGCAGTTCAGTGGAAAATAAAAGCTATTGATTAGAATAGGGAATAACAGGAAGCAGGAGAGACCACTGGAGTACAGACACAAGTGATTGTGAAGTTCGGATATATTTCTTCAGCTCTTTCACTTCAGTTTCTAGCCACACTTAATTATTCTAGTTCCTTGTCTTATTAATTGTAAAGCTGTTAGCTAATTTAGCTGAGGAGAGTGTTTTCTGTAGCATAGAGAAGTAGTCTAAAACCTGTTTTACTCAGTGGCTTTAAGACGTAATGACCATCATGGGCAGAGACCCCAACTATCAATTCTTTGATAACTTTGAGGTTCCAGTAGGGTGAGCAAGACTAAAATTTTAGGGGTTGTTCTTGAGGCAAACTGATCTTCCTGTAGGAGGTTGAAATAAAAGATGAGAATTTTGGGTGAGATCAAAGTCCTTATTGTCATGTCCTTATTGTCCTTGCTGCAAAGGAGATTTCATGAGGTATATTGGTTAGTCTGAGTAGTACTGAAATAAATCCATTCCTGAAGCTTCACTGTAATATTTATTGGTATGCCTTATTGATTGCTTTCTTGTTTCAAAATGTTAGCTGTCCAAAATGTCTGCTGTTAATGGAACTAGTAACTGAGATGTTGTCTCCTGTTGGTAGGCTATATCTTTGCTGTAAACTTCAGTATTTTTCAGTACTGACCCACTCTCTGCCCAGCAAGTGCATTAAAAAAAAATAAAATAAAAATTTATAGACTAGGACACTCTTTTGACACTTCTTTTTAGTGTCTGCATCCAGTCAGCTCTTTAAACAGTGCAACTTCTAATACACTCACTTTTTTTAGACCTTTTCTTTTGGAAGTTGACCTAACTCCATCACTGGACTGTTGGATTATAGTCCTAGTGGGATACTTCATCCATTTCCATGTTGCACGCCTGAGCCCATTCTTTTTCCATGAGCTATCTTGCAGAGAACTGCTGCTTATCACACCCTTGGAGTAATCTTCAAAAAAACCCCACCAAAACACCTCCAAAATTCTCAGTGCAAAATAAGCTACTTTATTCAACTGCTTGGGTCAAAAGAGGAAGGAGGTTTATGTTCTTGTACCAGATCTGGAAGGAATGAATGCCTTCACTGACTTCCTGAAACACAGAATGTACCATTGTATGTGATTAGATTGGCACATAACATTTTGACATTTGCTATGGATGCAAGGTATGTTTAACAAAATTAGGTTTTAGATGCTCTTTAAGTTAAGCTATTGTATACTAACAATAAATGGCAAAGTACTTTTCAGCAGTATCTCAGTAGCTGGTAAAAGCAGCCATCTATAATAGAGGTCTTTTCTCTTGACCTGATAATCATCTGGGGAATGTACCAGCTAATTTATATTTATCAATGCTAACAGAGTAAATTATCTTCTTTCTACTGCCAAAAATCATAAAACTTAACTGGACATTGTGAACCCTCAGACCATAGCAGCAGACCTAAACTTGGGTGTATGTTCTAGGAATTTACTATGTCAGACACAAACCTGTTTTTTAAAATACCAGTCTAGGCATCATTTGGATAAGCCTCTTTTAATATTTCTGCATCTACCACTGAGTCAGTAAAAAGAATGGTTCACAAAGCACAGGTAGCGTTTCCTGCAAGACTCATATTGGCGGCTAATGGAACATACGTGTGCAAGATCAGGGATGGGCAAGTCATTCCCCTTGGGAGCCTATTTCATACAGGAAATCCAAGTTAGTTGATAACTCATTATGTTTCACATGGATGTTTCACATCCCAGGTCTGCAAGACACAAAAAAGCAGACTAGACTGAGAATGCGCTTCTGCTTGATTTGCAAACAGGAAATGAGCACTTGGGAGTAATGCAGTAACTTCAGCGTTTAGGAAGAATACCCAGCAGAAAAGACAACTGCATACTCTTAACAATATGATTTTTTTCTTATGGTAGCTGGCTTTCTGCTGGTGACAGCATGCTTTTCAGGAAAATCTGGACATGTGTCCTGGGCTGGGAGGGAATGCATCGAAGTTAAGATTTCAGAAAATCATAGCCTAGTTTGGGTTGGAGGGGACCTTTAAAGGTCCTGCCTTTTGCAACTCGGAATTACTTTATTTCCCTAACATCCTGAGTACAGCATGTTATTTAGAAAAGACTCTTGTTTACACTGTTAGAGAAGGAGACTTGTATATTCGCTTCATTTTGAGCTATCCAGTAAAAAGAAAACACTTTTTTTCTTCCAACCTGGGTAGGATGCATCTTCTCCTAAGTTTTGCAGGGTTTTAAATTTTGCGGGGTTTTAAATTGCAGGTGTTTTCCACTGGGAAGTCTCTTCTAGTAGGACCTTCCTTTGGATCTTCTTTGCACCCTTGTGTCCCTCTCCCACTTTTGTTTGCTTATTTATATGTGATTGTGATCTGCATGTGTAAGGGGCATCAACTGGAAAGTCTGATTCTTTAACCAGTCCGGGTCAAACAACAGAAACTTACCTGACATTCCATGTTGCCAGAGTCCCTCAAGAACCTCAAGTGTTAGTGTCCTGCTTGACAGATTTAAGTAACACCCTGGCCAATTAACTTCTCTATGTACAGTCCATCCCCCACTTTCTTTTTTTTTTATGAATAAGGAGGAAGGTAGACCAAAATTACATAGACTTCTGTCTTCTCTAATAATGTACCTAAAGATTGATTAACATTTACAATAAAATATTTTTTGTGAAAAGCCCTCAAAATTGGAATTTGATTTTAATAATTTCTATTTCTGGATCTAGATTGGCATGTTCTGTCATTACCCTATAGGATGAATGCAATTTGATGCTTTGTTTGGGGTAGTGAATAGCAATGTCAGTGGTGAACGGTATCTGAATAGCTAAAAAGCTTCTTCGGCCTTCTGAAGCCCAGCGTGTAGTGTTGCTTCCGTGACTGCTGGTAGAGGTGATGTGTAAAGGCCTCTGTCCCTTTATGCTGTTGTCTTCCCCTGCTCTTCTTCCACTGCAGTAGGAACAGCCAAGGAGTGGCCTTCTCCTTGGAACAATGGCTAGCCCTTCTGAGCATGTGTGGGGAAATGAATTTATGACCACTTGCAGTTTCAAACAGGAAGGTGATGGCAGGTTGCTGGAAGGGGAGGACAAACACCCTCAAATACAGATTATTCCTTTTGAGTCTTAGGGTTGAATTTTCTGCAGTGGACCATAGGAACCCGATTTACTGAATGTTCAATAGCTAAAGTACTAAATCTGTCCCAAAGGCATTTAACACAAAATTATGTCAAGTTACAGAGAAACCAAACTCAGTGGGGAAGGATGAGATTGTTGTGAATGTTTTTAAAAATGATGTGCTTAATTAAATCTTTCATTGTTTGCATAGGGAAATAGGTGATCATTGGCATCTAGCAATTCAAGAAGCAATCTTGGAAAAATGCAGTGATAATGATGGAATTGTTCATATTGCTGTTGACAAAAATTCACGTGAGGTGAGTGTCTTTCCAGTAACATCTTAATGCTTTGTCTGTTGGACTTTAAAAAAAAAAAAAAAAATCTCCAAACCTCTCTTTCTTAATGCAGGGTTGTGTATATGTCAAGTGTCTCTCTCCGGAGTACGCTGGAAAGGCCTTCAAGGCATTACATGGCTCTTGGTTTGATGGTAAGGAACAGGGGTTTGTAACAAAACATGGGTAGAAATGACAGAAGATGAGCGCAGTTGGAGTTCTTTTAAGTGGTTGAAATGTTTTATATCTGAAGTATTGAGCTTTAATAAAAACTGGATCACCTGGTAAGCTAATTTCAGTGTAATGACATGTTTGTGTGTATTACGTCCTGAAGCAAAACATAATAATGCTGAACTAGAAGGTTTTTCTTTTCCTCTTTCTTTGACTCATAGGAAAGCTGGTAACGGTAAAATACCTGCGACTAGATCGGTATCATCATCGTTTTCCCCAGGCTCTTACTTGTAACACTCCACTGAAGCCATCAAACAAACATATGAACTCTATGTCGCATCTGCGTCTTCGGACAGGCACAACTAATTCTCAGGGAAGTTCCTGAGAAGACTTTGTACAACTGCTAGGACTGTTACTTGCAACAGGAATTTTTCCTGTTCGGCTGCCGTCTTCCTTTTTTAGTGCTTTTTGTATGTAATACTTTAATGAATTAAATAAAAGTTTGAACGTTCCAGAAATCTGGTTTCCAAAGGGATTTAGCAATGAGGCAGTAATACTGAGCTGACAAAAAAAGAAAAAAAAAAATTGCTTCAGGAAGTTTTCCGGGGCTGTAGTAAACCAATGCATTTAAGTTTTGCATGAGGAATACCGAATCATTATACATTTGCAGATGTGGTGACTGTATTTTTGCACCAAGAAGTGTTTTTGATAATACAAAAGCATGGAGAAAAGAAGACTTCCTGTATTTCCATAGTTTCCTGTGAAATAATCTTGTGGGTATTTTGTAACAAACAACCTACAGTTCCTGATGGTGAATAAGTTAAAAAAGAAAAAAATAATTTCTTTTTCAGTCAATATTAGTTTTTTGTTGCTGTATAAGAATCTATTTCTGCAGCTAGGGTATGGGGAAAATTAATCTGGCATTAGTGGCTGCATATAAGTGCGAGGGAAAACGAACTGAATGTGGATGTACTGGGTTTTGTATATAAATGTAAATGCTGGTGGTGGCAAAAACGGTTGTGTTCTGTGAGGATGTCTGCATTGAAGCAGTGAATAAGCTTCCTATTTTATTCAAAACCTAATGTTTTATATGGTTTTGGCTGTACCATGACAAGAGGCCAAATACCTTAAAGTGTTAGATACAGGTTAAATATCTTTTATAAGTTTTATATTAAAATACCTGACTATGATTTTATGTGAAAGGTCTGATACCAATTGTAATGAATTCAAATTTGTGAGCAATAAAGAAGCAATTGGCAGATACTGAAAAAATATTTTGTGAAAAGCTGTATTTATTATTACAATTGCCAGGGCTGTGACAAAATACCATTGGGATTAAGTGACTTTCCCAATACACTGTATCTTGTTTTAATGAAGCAGTTACCTGTTAAAATTTGAAAAGGTACATACTTCCTTGCAACAATTTTGGCTGATGTGAACTAGGAGTAAAACTGACAGTAAATCTTGTGATTCCAAGCTTGTAAATTTACTACCATTTACCTAAAAGTACAAAATTGTTGCTGAGAAGCTTAGTTGCAAATCTAAGATTATTGGCTTTACTAATCCCCACTCCTACAACAATTTTACCTTATTATCCAGCTAAATATCCTGTCGGAGGTGAGACTGGAAGCATACCGGTCCCACAAACTTTACTGAAACTCACTTTACTTTGTAGATATGATGGATTTGCAGCATGAACTTGCACAAATAATGCACGTTTTTCTTATGGTAAAGTAAACATGATGCACACTATTCTGCAACAGAAAATCCTATTGTGCCTTACCTTTGTGCTTTTGTGGGCACCATGTTTATTATTGGAGAGTTTGTTAACCGAAAAATTTTAAATCCTCAGTTTTATGTCTCAGATGCTAATGAATGAGTATATATAATATATAATCAGCCATGCAGAATTCTACTTACCAAGGACAAGTACATATTTTTGATGGGTAAGTGGATTGTGCCAGGTCTGGTAGATTTTGATGAGTTTTGCTATATACATATATGTATATGTATAATATACATGTATATGTATTATATATATGTATATAAACTAATTTTGTTGTATTTGATGTGCATCATAGTGATTTGTTAACCTAACCTGACCTTAGTGACCCCATCTTGTGACCTGTTGCAAGAGTGAATGTAAAAATAGTTGTGGCATTTCAAAAGGTCGCCTCGATGCAAACGCATCTATCTTGCTTCTAAAATATATTTCTTGTAAACACTGTACATTTTATTATTGTAATATGTACTGTTACGCAGCTTATTTTACCTTAAACTGTTACGTTGACCAATATCCCTTCCTGCAAGACAGATGGGAATGTGTATAATACCTGAACATTTGAGAAAAATCAGATGTTTGTTGTAATTTGTTGCCCTGTCCTGTAAAAACAAACAAAAACCAAAACAAACTCGAATTAAAGGTTTATTAGGGGTTTTTATATGTGTCTCACCTTCCAGATATTTGGACGTCTCTCTGACTTGAATACTCTTCTTGTCATGGGGGTAAAGGGGGAGATTAATTCATCATAGCCACCTAACTTTTAATGTTGGTTGGGGTTTGGAGCTGAGCAGGTGCGCTGTGAACTGCGAAATGCACAACTGAGCTTCACTGAAATGAACTTTGCCCGGAATTGGTCCGGGGGAGTGCGGAGGCCTCACCTTCGCTTCTGCCTGCGGGGGAGGCCACCCTCCCTGGTCTGTGACACGTGACGGAGGTGAACAGTCCTAGCCTTGTCTTTTCAGCTTATTTCTTGTACTTGGAGGTGAAACCCCTGTGAGGACTTTTCCTGACATAGGCTTTTTTTCCCCTTGTCATTGTATTTATGCTATGCTCTTTTAAAATTGTTTTAGTGACGATTTGTATTGAAGGGCTGTGGGGTAGGAGGACCAAAGCAGGGCACGCAAGCCTACCCTTTGCATGTATCCACCCAGCTCCCTTCCACCTCTTCCCGGGGGGAGGAGGGAAATTTCACTTCAATTCTGTCGTCGCCTGCCGTCCCCCCCACCCTTTTTTTTAAATTTTATTTAAGATCCACACGGTGGGCATTAAGAACTGCCTTAATTCTGCTGCCGGTGAGCAAGTTCGATCGGTCGCTCGGGCTCTGGCAGCCCGTGGGCAGCAGCCACCGCCGGGCTGACAGCCCCCGGCCGCGCAGGTGGGTCGGGGCCCCTCGGGAGGGTGAGCCCGGGGCTGCGCCCCCTCCTCTCCCCCGCTGGAAAATCATTTTTGAGAAGCCGCTCCCTGTCAATTAAAGGGCGGCGGGACGGGACGGGACGGGCTCCCGGCCCTCCCGCCGGCTGCCTGGGCGCAGGCCGCTCGCCTGCAGCGGCGCCGGGGGCGGCCGCCTCCCCGCTCCGCCGGGCCGGGTGCCTCCGTCTCCCCGGCCCCATGTTCATATTTGGCGTTGGCCGCCGGTGCCCAGGAATTTCCCGTCATGCTCCCCGGGCGGCGGGCCCCCCTGTTTCAGATACTGTTGCAGAATCAGGCTTATTATCCTTTGGAGCACCTCAAAAAAACAGAGGAAG
>JAOXNO010000001.1:36697120-36712668 GCA_028565335.1 Limnodromus scolopaceus
GGCTGGGCCCGCCCCTCCCTCCCCGTGCTCGCCGGGGGCCGTGGGCTAGGCTCGGCTGCAGCCGGGGCGCTCTGGGGAGCGGGGGGGTCTGGGGTTGGCGCTCGGGTGGGTCCCCCTTTGGCGGAGCCCCTGAGAGGGTTTTCCCTCTCCCTCTTTCCTTCCCTCCTTCCCTTCATCCCGGCCGCCGCAGAGGCTGAAGGCAGGGAGGCGGCCCGGGCTGCGGGCCGTCCTTTGCCCGTGGCCGCCGCCGCCGCCTCGGAGAGGAGGTGAATAGTTTGCTGGGGTGCGCAGCGGCAGAGCTGGCTCCCGGTGAAGCGGCGCCCGGCCCGCCGCTCTGCTGCCGCCGCCGGCTCGGGAGATTGTGCTTCGGCGGTCAAAAAAAAGAGGAGCTCGAACTTCACGTCCGCCCTCAGAACGCGGCCCCCGGTTTTGTTGTTTTTTTCCCCCGAGGGAGCTCGGTGCGCTCCCCCGCCGGGTCGGCTGTGTGTCCTGCTGCTGGCAAGCACAGTAGATGCGAAGTGTATAATTGATTTCTTACTGTCCCCTTTCCAAGTTAAAGCAGCCGTACTGGGTGCCTCTTGACATTCCTGGAAATAGAAATGAAACTCAATTAAGCTTCCTGTAATATTTGATAAATGTGCTATAAGTGATGGCTTTTCTGTTCCAGCTGAAACTCCAGCCGTTATCCCATTAGCACAAAGACTGTCTGAAGGCGCAGTGGTCTTAAATAGGGGTAACCGTGTATTAAAGATACCAAACGTAACGATGGGTATCTACAGACAAGGCTGTAGGTTATCTACTTATAGATAAGGTCTCTGGTTATCTAGCGATAAACATCAGCTCTCTCTAAGAGTTCTGACCTTAAACACGGCTTTTAAGAAAGTATAGAGCCTTAGATTATGTATGTCATGCTTTTAGTTCTTTCAAGCTTCGCGTTGTTACTCTGAAAAGGGTTGTGGAACTGTGATCTCCTGGAAGACAGATGTCAGAATGCGATATCTGCAATAAGCAGATACTTTGCTTTATTGATAAGGCTTGTTTATGGCAAGCGGACTGTAAAGGGAAGAGCCAGCCCTGCTCCCACTATGCCACACTGCCGTTCATCCAAATCCAGTGTTTAATGCCCAGAATTTGTCCTGTTTATGTTCTTGCCCTCACTGAATTGACACAAGTACTTGCCGTCTTATTAGCTGATGATTCCCAACTTTTTACTGCGCTGCTGCATGCCTTTGCAGTTCGTCATGATTCCTTGTCTGCCAAATTTGGTTGGTAACAGTGCCCTTTAAGTCTGATTCTGGAAGGAGTTTCCATGTGGCTTGTCATCTTAATCAGACGTTTGCTCATAGTTTCTAAAAGAATTGCCTGCCTTGCTGTAGATATGGCTTATTTTAGAACAGTTTTTCTTGATTGTCTTTTAAATTTTATATAGGGAATTAAATATGGTGAATAGCTTAACCAGAGTTACTGAATAATCCTAGAATTCTGAGATGAAAGAAGATTATTTTTTTTTAAATAAAGTTCTGCATTGATTTCTCTAATCCACTAAAGTTAGTGGAGTTAAGCCATATACAGTTCAGTCCAGAATGTGGTTCGTTGGTCCTTTTCCTGTCTGACTTTCCTGGTCTTTATAATACACATTTGAAAAGACCTTTTAGGAGGAAAAAATAATTAATTTTTTTTCCCCCACTATTCTTTAAAAATAGTGCCTTTGTATTTGGGGTAACGTTTCTATATTCAGTAGCAAAGCTATATAAAGCAGTTGATCCTCGACAAAAATAAAATCTTTTCACTGAATGACCTTGCTTATTTTTCCAAGTGGTGGTGGTTACACGCTCTCACAGGGATTTGGTGAATACAGATTTTTATGTTTGTACGTACCATAAGAATTCCTTACAGCTGTTTGATAAGGAAAACTTGCACATGAGGAAGGTATTTGGTCCTCTGCCCTGATATTTATGAAGGCATGGAAGGATCTTGTTTACCTACTCACGTTTTGTCAGCTTTGTAAGACGACACTTGTTTCGATACCATTGGAGGCCCAGCTATTTATTACATTAGAAATGGGAGAAAATGAAACTTCTCTTGTAGGTGGATTGTTAAAGGTTCCTTTGTTATTTATTTTAAAAGAATAGGAGGGAGAAGGGGGAGAGAAGAGGTCGCTCTGTTAAGGATTTAATCTTCTCAGCCAGAAGGTTAAGAAGTCTGCCCGTCTGCATCAGACTGGCATTGCTGCAAGCCAGCGATGCAGCAAAGCCATCCAATTTTGAGATAGCTCTGTTGAGCTGCGTAATTCAAGTGAGTGTGTCCTCATTACAGAGCAACATCTTAATCTACATGCAACGTTACAATAGTCATAGGTAGGGAATATGACCCGCTTTCCCCCTTTCTGTTCTTTTTTTCTTTTTTCATTAAAAGCTGCAGTTTTGGCAGCACCCGGGCTATGAACTTAAGCTGTGGAGCCTTAAGCTGATGGGAAGGTGGGATAAACTATCGGCCTAATTATAGCTTGGTCTAGCCCTGATTTGTTTAACGGTTCCTTTAGCCAAAAGCCCTCCCCCCAAAAAAAAAGAAAAATGGACTCCCGAATTCCTGGTGTATTTATGACAGTGTGTTTAGGAATTACTGTAGAATAGAGTCGGGTATGGATGTATTTTTCCCTGAGTAACTCAGAAGTTGGTATGCTTATTTTGGAACAGGCTTCAAGGCTAGATAGAAATAGGGTGTTTCTTGCTCTGGAATAATCATGTCCATACATGGAGTTATTTAGAGCCTACTTTCTCAACACAATCCAGAGGTCTTTAAAACTAACAACAAAAAACGTATCAGCTTTTGGGGCATTTTTTTAGTGTCTCATGAAGTAAGAAATGGCTACAGGTTAACTTCCCCTTCCTTCACTCTTGTCACTTCTATAGGATTGTTTTATTATCTTTTCGGATACTTCGTTTGCCTCAGAAGGATCTTAGGTTCTTGGTAAACTATTAGTATGTAGTAGCTAAAAAAAGAAAAAAAAAAAGGCAGAGACCGAAAGATTTTATTCCTCCTACATGGAAATTTGTGAATGTATAACCAAACAGCAATGTTTTAAAAGTAATTTCCAACCAACCACTAAAGAAAAGGAAGGGAGCACGTATTGCATCATTAACCTCTACCAGAAGATGAAGAATGTAATTCTGGGTTTTAACGGGTTTTTGTGTCCTTAATCTGTGAAGATGGTGATCCTTATGTTTTGTCTGAAAATAGGGTAGAAGAATTCTTTGGGAACCCCATTTATGGTGAGATAATTGGAAATTACAATTTATCTGCTTAGCTCCAGCCTTCTGGTTCTCATTTAGCAACCTCAATTCCAATAGCATTATCTGAAAACCACAATCTAGCAACTGGTACTGGGAATAAAGAGGCTTTTCTCAGTAAGGACTTTAAGACCTGAGGAATTGAACGACACTAGTCCAAAATAGGCAAGAACAGTGCTTAAACTTATAAGGTGCTAACATGGTTTTGCGGTCCTCACAGACTTAAGTTGTAGTTTAGCATTGTTTTGTAATATGATTAATAGCATAAGCACTTCTTTATTTAGGCTGAGCAGTGCAAATGATTTTTCCAGTAAGTTTTGCATTTAAACATAATTCGGCTTTTCAGTGTCGCACGGACAGAGTCTAAGGACGGGACTTCTGCAGAGCTCCCCAGTTCGCTCTTTCCTTTCAGTAGCATCTGAACATTGGGATTAATGATTTCTTTGAAATGTGAGGAGCAATTTAGCAAAACGTACATAGTGTGCTAACGCATTGTTTTGTTGGGAAGTGTTACTGCATCCAAGAAATCGTAGGAGTAATGTCGTGCATGGCATTTGGAAGCATTTCCCCAGGGGTCTCTTTAACACTGTGTTCTTCCAAACAGGGACAACGCCTTTGCGTTTCACCTGATGGAAAACAAATCCCTACTACCAGGGAATAACAATAGCGCTGACGGAAAGTAGCTGCCAAACGCCACCACTTTCACTCCGACTGCACAATGAAAATGGAAAAAAAAAAAATAACAAATCAACGCAAGGAACCTTTGGGGCTTCCTGGGGAAGTGATCTGTGCCAGCCATCACCAAAAGGAAACAGCCCAGAAAGTGTTTGGTCTGGCTGAGGGATTGCCTTGTTCTTGTTCCTCTCTGTTTCCCGGTGTGTGGTTCTCAGGGGGGATTCCTGGGGGAGGCTGTGTCTCCAGCTGCATGCAGGGAGAGCGTACGTGATTTTAACTGCTTCGAGCCACAGGGATGTCCCTTTCAGTTCACGCGGCAGATGTTTGACAGCATAGTGAGTCTGGCCTTGGGTTTCCCGCAGCTGGTTCAAGAACAAGTGTTGGTTTGATGTAAAGTTACTATACTGTATAGCGGCCTTCCAGTACCTAAAGGGAGCCTACAGGAGAGGTGGGGAGGGACTCTATCAGGGAGTGTAGTGGAAGGATGAGGGGTAACAGTTTTAAACTAAAAGAGGGGAGATTTAGATTAGATACTAGGAAGAAATTCTTTACTGTGAGGGTAGTGAGGCACTGGAACAGCTTGCCTGGAGAAGCTGTGGATGCCCCATCCCTGTTGGTGTTCAAAGCCAGGCTGGATGGGGCTTTGAGCAACCTGGTCTAGTGGGAGGTGTCCCTGCATTAGGGCAGGGGGATTGGAACTCAATGATCTTTGAGGTTCCTTCCAACCCAAACCATTCCATGATTCTTCATGTTCAAATCAGATGAGAAAATTGGTTAACTTTGTACCAAAGCAGGCTTTGCCACCTGGGTCAGATTGTCACCATCCTGCTGCTGGGTGGTAGTTTGCTGTTAAACACAAAACCAATGCAGACCCCTCCTTAAGTCTCCTGATGGTGAGAAGTCACGGGTTATACTCGATTCAGGTCGAATTTGTACTTGAGAGTGATTCAGCAAGTGTGCTGATCCAGCCTTAATGATGCTGAAACCAAGGCTTGCAGGTCAGATTGGTCAGGCTCCTACCCCTTCACGCCAACGGCGCTGCCAGTAGCCATAGGATGAGTTTGAGGGAGAGAAGGGGCAGGACAGGAACAGATGCACAGCCCAGGGACCGGTGGAAAAGTTGTCGTGGATCAGCCTGAGATGCAAATTCAGAAACTCTACAAATAAAGTGATTAGGGTTTTCTAAAGCTTTATCATCTCTGCTTTCGAATCACTGCAGAAAAAGAAAATCAGGCTGTTGGTCAAAGCCTTAGTATTTAACGGCTTGCTGTGGTAACTGCCCTTTTAGACTGTATCCTAATTTTTTTTTCTGTTTTTTTCAGGATTAAAATCAGCATTTCATTAGGTGTTTTGTATATACAGTGGAAAAATACTCTGTGCTGACAGCACATCTTTTAACATCTCTTTTCATAAGAGAAACCGAATTCATAGAATCATAGAATCATAGAATTGCCCAGGCCGGAAGGGACCTCCAAAGGTCATCTAGTCCGACCTCCCTGCAGTCAGCAGGGACACCCCCAACTAGACCAGGTTGCCCAGGGCCTCGTCGAGCCTTTCCTTGAATATCTCCAGAATTGTCTGTGTACGTGCTTGTTCTGTGTGCTCTTGTTTGTGTTTAAAAGCAAGCACATGCAAGGGACAAGATCTCTACTGCCTTGTGTAGGAAATGAGTGGCTCATTCGGGAAAGGACCCACCAGATGCTGCTGGTTTCCAATCTTCTACAGAACCTGGCATCCCTGGTCCAAAGCCACAAGGCGGCTTTGCTACTTGCTTCTGAGCTTGAGAGAGGTGGTGGATTGTAGCAAACTATTTTAGTGATTGTTGAACCATGCTGGGAAGGATTACAACAGATAATTTGCAAGACCCTAAGACTGCCTGTGAAGTCCTTGAAAATGTAAAATGCTATAGCTGTCTGGGGGAAAACAAGCCTTTTTTATTGCTCTGTTACATATGAATTGCAAAGTACATTTTTTATCTAACAACAGGCCAATAATAACTATGACAGTAATACAGACAGTGTAATAGCTGAGTGACGTAATGCTGTTTAAGACAAGATGCAGGTTTTCAGAGCATTATCCCATCTCCACAGTCACTCTTGTAGACTAAACAAACCAAGTTCTTAGAAAATTTTTTGTGGGATTTGGTTTTCTGAACCACTCTTTTCTTATTTCTCCTCTGGGCTTTCCTCAGCTGTCTGTGTCCTGCGCTCCAAACCAGCAGGGTATTCCAGCTGATACCTCACTGCTGCCGAGGAGAGCAGATTCCTCCCCAGCCCCTGCTACTATGTATTATGCTTCTCTTTTTAATAAACTCCAGATTATCATTTGCTTTTTTTTTTTTAATAGTTTGACAAAGTTGGCTCAATTTTTTGTCACTGTAACCTTGACATTCTTTTCTGCAGTACTGCTGCTGGTCTGGTATCCTTCTTTTTGGTTTTGTGCATTTGAGGATCTCTTTTAAAGTCCAAATGTGGTTCTTTGTATTTGGGTGAAGTGATTTTCATCTTACTGATTTTTTTACCATTTCTCTAATTTATTAAGACCATCTTGAGTGCTGCTCAGTTCTTTGGAGTGCTTCACACTCCTTGCAGGTTGGTGTCGCTGCAGTTGGAGTTTGGGTTTTGCTGGGTTTTGACCCAAGTCAATAGGAGAAGCGCTGAACGAGTGTGTTTTTTCAAGCAGCTCTGCACCCGTGTTCTAGGACCTTGATCTAGAAGTAATGTGCTTTTCCAGTTTGCTCTGTCAAATTTTATATTTGAGATCTGTTGGATTTACTGCTTTCCTCTCGCTGTAGGACAGAAGGAAAGGAGGAATGTTGGTTGATGGGTTTGGATTTTGGCAAGTCAATCTTGGCGGCTTACTGCTTTCTAGTTTTCAGTTGCCTGTTTATGGATTGTTTAGCAAGTTGTTTCAAAAGCTTTCTGGGTGTTGAAATTAGGCTTATGGCTATGTAGTTCACCAGTTGCTCTTTTATCCTTTTTTAAAAATGGAAATTGTCAGCTTACTCCTAAGCTTTTTGGAAAGGCAAAAGCCTTTCAAAAATCCTCCAAGGTGCTTGCCCCTTTCTGAACAATTCCCAAACACTGTAGGATAAATTTCCTAACCTGTCAGAGGATGAAGTGCAACTTCAGACAAAGGTGGCAGACATGCAGGTTAGCTCCATCATCTGGGAATACAGTGATTCAACATCAGTGTGCCTAATTTCTGATAGGCAGTCTCATACTTATCCAGCTAAAGCACCTGAAGTGAGTTCCTAAGAGCAAGAAGGAAATCTTGATAGATTTTGATAAAACTCACTTTCAAAAAAATCCCAAAAATGCAGTTTCAGCAGCCTCATGACGAGATAGTTCATTACGGATCCAAGGGGCTGTTGTGCTCCACTGACAGTTTGTCTGCAGAGGAAGGTCTGTACAACAGATTTCAACTTAGTGAAAGTTTGAAATTAGTGGCTGCAGCTACTTCATATGATTACCTTTGTTGTTTCTTAAAAAAATTCCCTCAAATATACTGCCATGGAAGGTTGTCTGGGCAGTCAGCCTGTTTCCAACCTGATAATCTGTTATGTGTGTTGATTTCTTTGTATTGGGTTACAAGGTTTGCAGATGGGTTTAACTGATTATGGTTTATTCATTTTCTTACTTGTTTTGTCTAGCAACTAGGTAAGATTTCCAAACACGTAGATGAGTTCTATCTCTGAGTATCTAAGTACACATATAAACATAAGAGAATGAGAATCTTTCCGTACATATATACCAATGCTATAAAAATAACATGCCGAACAAATATATCAGAATGCTAACCAGTAATTATTGTTGCACAAAACATTAAGGTGGACATAGAGCTGGTACATCCTTTGTCATTTTATTTTGATAAGGGACGGGTCCTGTGCTGGGGACTGAGGATGCCGTGAGGACATGGCTGAGTCCCTGAGGAATTTCTAATGTGTCAGCAAGAGCGGTGTGAAATGTCAGGACCAAGAGGGGAAAGAGGGACTCCCGATGTTTTAAGTGTAGGATTTCCTTTTTTGGAGCGCAAGTCCAAGTAGGACAGAAACGAACTGTATTTTGGGGCAAGGCTTAATGAAGTTCCTGACAGCAGGCTTTAGCAGGAGGGGGGGCTGCCTGCGGGTGCCTCTGCTGAAGGAAGTGGAGCAGATGTCACTTTTAAGAACAGATTATGCAAAGAAAACGTCCAAATTTATCTTAGAATATTGAACCAGATGGGAAGCTGAACTACAAAGCCTTGAGACTAACAAAAGGCTGAGGGAAGAGGAGAATGAACTTGACAGCTGCATTGATTCCCCCTGTAGCCCTCCAAAAACAAGAGGTGAACTGAGCTGTGAGCCAGATCTATGGGGACCTGCAGCCCCGGTGGGTGCATCTGGGGGGGCTTCGGCAGGGCTGCGGGGCTGCTGCCAGCCCTGGCCTGTGCATCTAGGGGGGCTCCGGCAGGGCTGTGGGGCTGCTGCCAGCTCCAGTATTTGTATCTGGGGGGCTCTGGCATGACTGCAAGACTAGTGCCAGCCCTGGCATCAGCCCCTGCCCGCAGGGGCTCACAGTGGGAGCTGACCCCGGAGATAACTCCAGTGTTAGCCCTGTCATATGTTTACTCTTAACAGAGCAGGAGAAAGTATTTCTGTGTTGTTTTGTTTTTTTTTTTTTCTTCCCAAAGGTAAGTACTTCTTGCTGCACAGAAATGTTTTGCATGCTTACTGGTGGTTACAAGCTCAGCCGGCAGGTACAGGATGAGTATTGTCATCTTTTGAATGCATTCAGGGTTGGGAAATGTGGACTGAAAAAACTGTAAGATTTAATATCTTCAGTCAATTAAAAGAGGTGGAGGAGACACCTTCACATTCTGGACATTTGAGAGAGAAATAAAGACAAGAGAAATAATCAAAACAGGTTTTAAAATAATATATTTAGCTAGAATTAATACTTTTTTTGTTCATGAACTGAAAAATAGCTTTAGGATGCCTAGAGGTGCAAATGCTTGTGCTGCATATCCAGGGTAAATATATTTAGCAAGTTAAAAAAACCAAAATACTATGTTTGTGCATTTTTAAGCTGCACTGGAATGAAAATCAGAGCTCAGCTACACAGATTCCAAGTAAGATTTTCCATTTGAAAAATTTGGTCTTCAGACATTTTCTCTTGTAAGAAGGAGAAAGAATCCTGAATAAATATTTGTATCCCTGTAATTGTCTGAATATAGGTAGATGTACATATAATCCTTGTTATTAAGTAGTGGCAGAAAATTTCCTGTAAAGTTATATACTTTTTGCAAATCATACTTAATGATAGCCTAACCAGGTGCAGATTTGTTTTAAGAAAACGGTGTTACAGAAATTTAAATAAAAGTATTAGTTGAATTAATCCAACTTGGGCAGTGATTTAAAATCAAAAACTCTTTATATTTGAATGAAATTTATTGCTGTTGGGATAGAAGGAGTTTTCTTTGCTCTCTCACTTTTCAGTCATTGACATTGAGTATTAACTCATCTGATTGTGCTGTAGGTTCAAAGAAGATTTAAAGATAAATACTCTTTCCTTATTTGCTGTAGTGTCTTCTCACTACTATACATAACAATGAAAGTACATCTCTGACTAGGGAAGACTTAGGAGTTTCTGTTTTACTTGATGGAATTTTATTTTGGTATGGATTAGGTGTTCTTTTAATATTTTTTTTTCAACTTCATAAAGGTTCTTTGGTTTCAGGGTGGTTAATGTTACCATTAAAGTGTGTGAGCCATTCTTTTATGTTTTGGTGTGGGGTTTTTTTGTGTGCAGTCTCAGAATTTCTTCATGCTGTAATTTTTTTAAACTATTTTTGGATAAAAGGCTGAGGTTTTCTTGTATATTCATAAGGCTGCTCTGCATACCATCACGACACAATCTGTGTGATCAAAGGTGCATTTTTAAAGAGTGCTTTTATTCTGTTGACATATGCATAGACTTCTGTGCGCTCAGGATGTTATTTGAAGGATGTTGCTTGAAGGGTAACTCATGAGACTGTGCAATATCTAATTTTGCGAAAGGGAGATGGCTCCTCTCTGTGGTGATGAGCGGTATCGGTTTTTAGAGAAAGCCACGTAGAAAATTTCCATGTAAGGGAGACTGCTGGGGAGAGATTGGCAGCTATGATGTCTTTAACTTGAAATGCTTTTCTAATAGCTGAGATGATAAAAAAAGAAACAACCAACCTGAATTAGTCTGAAATGCAGTTTTGCTAGCTAACCGAGAGATCATAGCTGAATTTTATAAACCCCATGATTTACTTACAAGCTTTTTTACAAAATATGAGATGATCCTCAGGTCTCGTTCACAGTCTGATCTAAAAAAATATTTTCTCATGTAGTAAATTATAAAAATACAGCAAGACATTTCAGCTTTCTGAAGAACTGAATGCTGAATGAAAAAACTTGGGCTGATGTCTGGGTAGGATTTGGGTCTATGTGTATATCTTTTGCACCAGAAGTTTATTTTTCTAGTAGTTTATAGGCATATTATGTGCATATAAATGTAGATAGATATTAGCACCAACCACTTCTCAATTAAAAGAGTTTTAAATATCTTAAAAATCTGCTGGCCTTAGACTTACTGATTATTTGTTGGTAATTTCCTATATACGCTGTAATAACCCCATGGCATTTGATCCTGCATTGAGTATGCTTTAATTTGCTGCTGTCGCAGGGAGTGTTGATTCTTTGGGGTTTTTTGTTCCCCGATACAGATTTTACTCTGAGAGCTCATTAAATCAAAGGCCAAAACCACAGCTGAAAGTTTGACTGTTTTTAGCTCTGCTGTGTTTAGGGACCTTGTCTCCTTCAGTGGACGAGTAAGTGTTATTTCTACATTTCCTTACGGTGCCTCATAAAACGGGGTCACCGAATGCAACTCGTCTGTGATGTTTCAGCAAACTACAGCAGGGCTGGTTTTCACTTGTCTCTCTCGTTTTAGGAACAAGTGAGAGAATGCTCTTTTCAAAAGAGCATCCATTTTTGATATTTAAGGTTGGAAGTCCTGTTAAGCCATACCAGTTCTCAGCTGGAGGCTTTCTCTTTGCTTCATTTTTATGAGATAGTCTACCTAAGAGAAACAGCTCGTATCACGTATCTATTGTGTATCGTTAGCCAGGCAAATAAGCTTTGTGAGCCAAGGAAGAAGTCCGCTGAGTTTTGAAGCACTTGTGTAACACAGTTTAAAATTACTCCAATTCCAAATGATGTATTTGTTTAGTCTTCAATTTTTTTTTCCCTTTGAGAAGTAAAAACTAGTACAAAGTTACTTCAGAAAAGCAGAGGAGAAATTCCTGTTGAAGGGCTTCTGTTCACTGTTGAAAAAAAAAGTTGTTTCACCTTCTGATAAATGATGTATGGCATTTGTCCAGAATTAAAAATAGAGATAATAGAAAGCTTGCTAGCTCTGCTGCGTTGATAGGCTTGACAAGACAAATATTGGTGGAGAGGGAGAGCGTACCTCAAATCGACCTGTTAGTAAAAATGGGTATTGTGTCTTCAGTGCTAGGGTACCTCTTGGAGAGCTCCACGTACAGCAGTAACACAGAAGTTTTTAAACTTTGTTTTTCCTTTTAGTGCTGAAAATGATTTCTTTATTGGTGAGCAGCGCGAAAAGCTTTCAGGCTTGCCAGTAGGAATTGTTAAATTAAAAGGTTATTTCTAGAACACTTGTATCTCATCATCTGAGCACCAGAAGCAATTAAATCTTTACCACCATGCTGGAGAGGACTGCCTGGAACGGAAAAGATTAGATATTTTTCAAGATGTTGAAAGGATTGTGATTCTCAGAAAAGACCCATTTAAGAATAGTTTATGACCGTTGCAGTTATAAACTCGCTGCCGTAAAAGGCATGGGCTGTCTGTTGGCAGGCTACCAACACACCGGGAAACCGAAAGGGCGGCTCAGCGCTATTTTAGTGCATCAGATCGGGGAGGAGCAGGGATGGATGGGGGGAGGAAATCCCAATTGACCTATATTTACTCTCCTTTGGGAAGTATTGCCAGTCATAGCTATTGGGAAACGATCTGCAAGTGACAGATATGTGAGCGCTTGCAAGGCCCAGAGTCATAGTGTCCTAGAATCATAGAACTGTCTAGGTTGGAAGGAACCTTTAAGATCATCTAGTCCAACCATCAACCCAACTCCGATAAAAAACTATCACTAAACCATGTCACTAAGCACTATGTCAACCCATCTTTTAACTACCTCCAGGGATGGTGCCTCAACCTCTTCCCTGAGCAGCCCATTGCAATGCACTTAGCGTTGGAGAAACCAGCAGGAATAGCTGGTTTCTGCCCTTAGCCAAGGATGCTCTTTCCTTGCAGGCCCAGGGACTCTTTACTTGTCCCTTCCTCTCCTTGGGGTCTCTCTGCTTTTTCTTGTCTCTTTGTAATCTCACTTTTCTCTTCCCGTTTCTTCTGTTGCCTGCAAGGCTTGCAGTGTCTCATCTCTACACTAACGATATCTCCTTCCATTTTACACCCCTCCCTAAAGACCAAGCCAGAGTCCCTGGAGAAAGGACCCTCTTAACTTCTGTGTTACTTAAAGGAGAATTAATTAACTCCCTCCCCTGCCTTGTACTCTGTGTAGCACGGGTGTCCTCTTCATCCCCACTCTACCTTGTGGCCACGTCCTTTGCCTGTTCAGAGGAGAACAGTACCTCTGCCCTGCAGTGTGCAAACTTTATGTAGTGAAAAAAAAGGAGAATTCAGCCTTGGAGTTCTCTCCTTCGTGGGAGCAGCTGCAGAACAGGGAAGCATTAATGCGCTTTTCCCCTTCTCACTTTTCAGGAGGGTACAACCTTCAAAAAACCCTTTGTTGTGATTATCCGCTCTTGGTTATCTCAGGCTCCCGGACACACCTCTGGGATTTAGTTACACCAGCTTCTTTGTGGTTTTTCTCTAGCTGGAGTTTTTCACCAGCCAAACTGGTTTTTCACTAGCTGGAGAAGGGAGCAATGCAGCGGCCAGTTCAGCATACAAAAAGGGGTATTCCTGTAAGGGATTGTGAGCTTCCCATCTCATTAGCTCAATTCAGTAATCAAATGAAAATTAAATATAGCTCTTTGTTCTCTGCTCAGATGTAGTGTTTTTCTTTTATAAGTATAAACAGTTTTTCTATTCTGGATAAGCATTCAAATATAAATGTAAACTCACAAACATATGGAGCTCTACCTTCTTACTTAGCATATTCTTTTTTCTCAACAGTCAAAGTCAGTGAAATTACCTTGAGTTGTGTGTAAAGGTTTCAGAACCTGGTTTATTTTCCAATATTTTAATGGCTATTTTAGTGGAAAAATAATTGCTTTAGCCTGCACAATAATCTAAAAATCTATTGTGGGAATCCCGTATCTCTCTTAGATGGAGGAGCAAAGTTTGGGTGATAAAACTCGGACTAAAGGCTGCGCTCCTAAAAAGATCTTTGATTCACTTCAGTGGGAGACTTACATGCAGTCTAAGGATGGAATACGGAGGGGGGTTAGTCCCTAAGGCTTTGCTTGTCACCGTGTATCACAGAGTGGGGCTCAGGGAGAGCGAGTGAGAGTATGTACGTTCCGGCTATAGGGAAAGCAGTGCTTCCATGCTGTCTGATCCTTCCTCATCTTCTTTCCCTGCTTTCTTCTATTTCTTTGTCTGATCTCACCCTCTTTTCTTCTTTTCTTCTTCCTTCCCTATGCTAGCTGTTAAAATGATGACTACAGAATATATTGCTAGTGAAGCTTCCCAGCTGGAATGTGAAAAAGATACATCAATAACATTAATGGACTGGGCCATATTACCCCATTTCATGTGATGAAGGGGGCTGGCCTGTGGGTACCGTGAGGGAGCCTTGGGGCTTGGGGAGGGCCTCCTGCAGCCCTCCAGCTTGGCCAGCCACGGGGCTTGGTGTGCCCGGGCAGGCGTACATCACTCCGGCCCTGCCTCAACTGCAGGAACAACCACTCTGGTTCATGTTAGGAGGCACTGAATATACTCCTCTGTTAAGCACTCTTCTGTTCCCTCTGCAAGCAATCATTCCTGTAAGTAAGGGCCATTAAAACATCTGTAGCTGGATCTGACAGTCTCCTAAAGCACGTCAGCCAAACTGATACTTGCAAACCTTTTACGTGTTAAACTTTGTGTTCTGTATTGCAGAAAGGTGTATATTTGAGGTTTTAATTTTTATGATAAATACCCCTAGTTGCTATGGGGAGGGTGTAAAAATGAAATCCAGCATAAGAGAATATGTAAAATTCCAAAAAGGAAAAAGGTTGGAACTTCACTGTTTAGGCTCCTTTCTAATGGTCATACTTCCTTCAAGTTTCAAGCTTGACGTTTCCTGGTTTTCCTCTCAAATATTATGAGGTATGGCAGTAATTACCTCTTTTTATCAGGGCACAATGTAAACTTCCTAAAAGTAGCCTGGATTGCCATTCAGTTGCACATTCCAGCACAGACAGCTATGGAGAATGTGCTTTAATTGAGAGTGTTAAAAGTGAAGTGGGAATTCAGGTCTAATAGTTTTGATTTCTGTGGCTGTAACTGAGAAGCTGGTATTGTATGAGGGGGAGAAAAAAGAAAGTATAAAAGTGTATGCAGACAGGCATGCAAGTTAAATGCTACAGTTCTTTTTCAGACCTGTAAGGTTAACACAATTGGGGTTTTTGAAGTGGTTTTTATGCCTGTTCAATAAGACTTTGAGAAGCTTATATTTATAATTATGATGTTTTGCTGCATGGTGTTAGCTGTTAATGATTGAAGTATTTTACTCTAATCAGATAGTGAGCTTTTGCAAGGTATTTTAATAGGAGATCATGAAATTGTGAAGACACCTTGTTTGCATTATCAATGGATGTACAAGCACTTGAAAAACCAGAGCCTAAAATCTCTCTTTAAAGGTGAATTTCCACAGGTTTTGACAATTACCTTTACAAAGGTGCCGAATGCTTCAAATATAGTACAATGCATTGAAGCATGCAGTTCTCTAAAAATATAATTATGAAGCCTAAATGCTTATTCACAGGGTGTGTGGTTTCTGAGGGCTGAAGGCTCATTGTTGTAGCAGGCTGTTGGGAGGGTGGGAGAGAAGGGATGCTTAGCCCGGGCAGTGCTGCGTATGTGTGTGAGGAGAACGCTTTGTGCACTGCAAAGGGTGCTCGTTTCAGGATCAGAGATGATCTGGGATCGATGGGAAGGGGGAAACTGGAACTCTTCCCTTCTCCTTTCTCCGATAAGTAACTGGCAGCCTTCATCTCCCTGCTGAAAAGTCTTCCTGCTGTCCGGTCTCCTGCCACAGCTGGCAGCTCAGTGACGGTTATTGGATCAGACCCCATTAAGCATCTCCGTATAAGCTATTAAACATTGCCATATTATTCCTCCACCTCCCCCCACATTAGCGCACACCATGACAAACCTAAGACATTTACTGTGAACAGTGAAGTCCCTAAATGCAATCCAGGGAGCAGGAGAGACCAAAGGCTTTGGCGTTAGCAGAGAATCATGGAATCGTAGAATGGTTTGGGTTGGAAGGGACCTTAGAGATCATCGAGTTCCAACCCCCCTGCCATGGGCAGGGACACCTCCCA
>JAOXNO010000001.1:36715468-36726522 GCA_028565335.1 Limnodromus scolopaceus
AAAAAAATAAAAAAAAAAAAAAAAAAAAAAAAAAAAAAAAAAAAAAAAAAAAAAAAAAAAAAAAAGACCCCAAACCACATGGCAGAAGATGGGCCTCCCGAGGAAAAACCTGCACTACAGCAGTTTGCACAAGCTTACGCATCTCTATTTAATGTTTCAGACCCTCCTTTCCCTGGACATCAGGAGAATCATCTGTCTGTGTGCAGCTAATTCGCTGTTTCACTTAGATTTCCTCAAGGAAATACGCAAAATAGGATAATTGTGATTGGATTTTTTTCTGCTTTTGAAAATTTGAAGTTTTTATAAATGTTGAAAACAATTTGATCCTGTTACTTAGCAAGGTCTTTATTTAATCTCCCTTAAGTAACATGCTTGTTTTAGGCCCTGCTGGTCCCAGCATGAGCTTATGCTGCGACAATTATCATGGGGGAACTGTCCCAGGCACATGTCTGAGATGCCCTGTGAGAATAAATTGTGTAGGGGAGGAAACTTATCCTTACTCACCACTCCACACAAGCTGCTGGCCCCTTGTCCAGAAGATTTAAGAGTATTAAAATAACTGACAGTATCGAGATTCCTTTTTTCAGGGGTATCGTACAGCAAATGGTTCAAGTGGTATCTCCCATCACTACCTGCATCATGGCTCTGGCATCAGCTAAGTGTGAGTACACCAGCACAAGAAAGGAGCCACAGAGTGTGAGCTGTTCCACACAAAAATGTGCACAGCTTTCACGGGTGCATCAATACTGTTGTAGATTTACTGATGCTCTATTTTGACCTAATAATGAGAACGCTATGGCTTTTGAATACCCCTTCTTTTTTTCCCCTCTAGAAGCAGCTTTCTAGTGCTACCCCTTCATACCCTGTTTTTCTTGCCTGCAAGAGTAAGATTTAGCTGCTGATACAGGATTCTAAAAGGCTTGGGGGTAACGGAGAGAATTAAACATTCCTCTTCCAGCTGCTGCTGTTCACAACACTTCTGACAGTTAAAATACATCACACATTCTCTTGTCTGTTTAATATAAACAATTAGTATTTTAAGCGGAGTCCAGAATCAACCCCAAATAGGAGGATTCAGACAGTCAGTTCAGATAGGAAACTAAGCAGTGTCCTAAATTTATGTAAAAGTAGTTTGCAGTTAGTTCAGCCTATGCCTAACATGCTGTCTACCGCAGCACATTAGACTGTGGAAGCTGAGAGACCAATGGCTTGTCTTCTGGGGAAGAAGGTTTAATTTTTCATCTCAAAATTATTTTAGCACAGCTTTTTTATCTGAAATTTTAAGCATGAAATATAAAATGAAGGGGGGGAAAATTGAAGTTAGAATAAGGTATTTTCATTTTCATATAAGGAATTTTTTGAATAACGATACATTTTAGTTAACCCAAGACCAGTTTTGGAGGAAAGCTTGTTTAAAGAGAATTTCCCTTTTTTCTTTTTTTCCATTCTGGGATGAAGGCATTTGAAATCGCAAAACTCATTGAAACAAACAAAAAAATCTGACTTCTCTATAGGTTTATTTCCTTCAAGCTGAAGTAAACCTGAAGTAACAGAAGGGCTTTAATGCACATTTAGTTTTAGTATAAAAGCAACATTGTGAGAATAGTAGCAATCTTTGTAGTTTTAGGAATTCTAACATGATCTCTATGAAGCTAATATGAGAATTTTTAATAAAAAGGTTAGAAACTGAAAAAGCTCCTCACTCCTTACAAAAGGCATCCAGGATGCAATGCTGTACATATGTAGAACCCTTCTTTTTTGAGTCTAGATGATGCATGGCTCCTTAACAGAGAGGAGGTAACATTCTGTGTAATATTGCTTCACACAGGCAGTCTTGAAATTTTCTGTACCCGAAGTTGAGGTCCTTGTGGGCATGAGGATCTCCCTGGAAAACTCACTGATGACTTTTCCATGTGCAAAGCTAAGCATGTACCTCACTGTGAAGCTGGACCAGGCCTAGCTATCATTTAGGATTGAAGCCTCTAGCAACTAGCACAGGTAAAATATCCAATAGGAAGCGTTTAGCCTCACTTCTGGTTGCCAGGGAGGAAGCTAAATTTTAGGTTATAAACTTTACATCAATGACTTTCCCTGTATTCCTCTGCAGTGGTTAGTGGCTTGATTGCACTGGGTCTACAATAGTGCAAATAATGAATCGTAAATAAACAGCTTTCCAACTTTGCAAAAGGAAGCCAGGCAATTAATTTCTTTTAAATTGAGACTTCGTCTAAAATGAAACAGTCCCCTCAGACCCCCACAGCAGCTTTGCAGCCATCAACTCAGTTTGCATCTTTAAAGAAAAAAAGGAGCAGGACAGGGGGAGTAAAAATGAAAACAGCTTCAGGTTGTTCAATTTCCTGTTTGTTTAAATTTGTCCTTCCTGACATGCAGATTCATCACACTCCTTTCCTGGTGACTACTTCATTAGATTAGTTTAGTTAGGTATTCAGAGGGATTTTTATCTTCTGACTCATAAAATTCTTGTATTCCCCTAAGAATTTCCTATGTCTGACTGGAATTTTATGTCTTTGTAGTTTTAGCTGGACTCCTTGAAGAAGTTTCTTTTTAAATGACTCTGCTTTTGAGGTCTCCAAATAGCATCTAAGGAGCTAGCTCAGGGCCTGATTCCTGCTTTTCAGGAAACCGATTCGTGCCAGCACTTCACCTCTTAAAATTTTAATCAGAAATTTATTGTAATCTTTTAAAACTCTTCCTTTCCCGACAGTGTTTCCCCCTTGCTGCCCATGCCCTTTCCAGGTGTCCACTGCGGAATATTTTTGTCCAATTCCGAAAATGCACCCCAGTGGCTCAGAGTGCAAGCCTGTCCCATCAGGTTTTCATCACTCACTTGCTATAAAGTAAAGAGCTAAGGTTACGAGTATATTGGACCATTTAGCAGTTGATGAGAAATGCCTTTGTATATCCCTTCCCTGTCTTTTTTTAGTCCTTTTTGAGGAGGGTGATGGCCAGGTTAGGCTGGAGCCCTGGTGTGTGCTTCTTTGAAGGGTTCAGTGAATTGAAGGTGATGCTTTTTGACATGTGAGCTCCAGAAATGTGTGGAGTGACCGCGGTGCCAGCTCGCCTGCATATGCTTCCAGAGCTTCCTCTGCCTTCCATCCCCTGGATGTGGGGAATGATGGCTCTTGAGCTGCCCTCGGCCGTCCCAGCCGGGTGGCACCTTTGAATGGCTTCTAACAGGAGGAAACAAGACGGCAGAATGGCACCGTGCTTGTTTTCCAAAAGTCTGGGTGAAAAAGCAGAAAAAACACCCTCATCACCCCTTCTGGGTTCAGTGGCTTTTCTCCTTCCCCCCCCCCTCCCCGTGTTTGGCTGCGGCTGGAGCTCCCAGTCAGGCGCCCCGAAACGCGGCTTTAAAACAACCGGCGCGTATATTTATTTCTAAGGTTACTTCCCCGGCGTATGTTTGCTGATGGAATCAGCAGGTGGAGACATGAACACGGCTATGCGGCGCTGCCGGGCCCTCCCGGCCGCCCCCCGCCCTGAGGCGGCAGCCGGCGGGGAGGAGGCCCCCGGGGGGCCCGGGGCGGGCCGGGCTTCCCCTGCCGGCCGTGCCGGGCTGGGCTGGGCTGGGCGCGACCGCTCCCTGCGGCCGGAGGCCTTCTCCTACCCCGGTGACTTTCCAGACCCTCGGCGCTAACAGCCCTCCCGGAGGCGGTGGGGAGCGGGCAACGGCAGGGCGTTACACATCCCCTTCTCCCTCGAACGCCATGGCCTGCGGGCACTTGGTCACAGAATCATCACATAATGGCAGGGGTTGGAGGGGACCTCAGGGGATCATCCAGTCCAACCCCCCTGCCAGAGCAGGTTCACTTGGAGCAGGTTGGACAGGTATGTGTCTGGGTTTTGCCTACCTCCAGAGAAGGAGACTCCTCTCTGGGCAGCCTGTTCCAGTGCTCAGTCACCCTCAAAGTAAAGAAGTTTTTCCTCATGTTGAGATGGAATTGCCTGTGTTCCAGTTTGTGCCTGTTGCCTCTCGTCCTATTGCTTGGCGCCACTGAGAAGAGTCTGGCCCTATCCTCTTGACGCCTGCCCCATAAGCATTGATGAGATGCCCTCTCAGTCTTCTCCAGGCCAGACCCAGGTCTCTCAGCCTTTCCTCATAAGAGAGATCCTCCAGACCCCTGATCATCTTCATAGCCCTCCACTGGACTCTTTCCAGCAGTTCCTTGTCTTTCTTGAACTGGGGAGCCCAGAACTGGACACAATACTCCGTATGTGGCCTCACCAGAGCAGAGCAGACGAGGAGGATGACCTTCCATGTTCTTCTTCCTCTCCCTCCAGGGTTTTCATTTGGGAGATGCACCTGTTCTTCACGTTCAGAGGGTTGGAGCAGCCAGCATGCCTGACGCTGGCCCACACTTCAGTCTTGGTGTGTGAGGGTGCCCAGGCCACCAGGGCCACGCTGAGCACAGACACCACAGCATGGTCTGTGCCCCAGCAGCGGAGTCAGATCTGCTCCACCTGGGCTGTGGGACAGCTGAATGGGCGCAGAGGAGAACACCCAGGGACACGCAAATACCAAGCAGATCTCAGTGTTACAGAAGAGAATATCCAAAGAGTGGCCATAGCTGATGGTGTGAATTGCAGCTACGGCTGGTCCAGTGCTGTGGTGGGCACTGTGTGATGGAGACAAATCCCCGTGAATATGGAGGAGAGTTTTCCTTGAGATACCTATTAGAGGACTGCATTCCCACTCCTAGCATCTTGCCTGTCCAGTTTTCTCTTGCACATTGGCCCATTTCCTTTTGCTGATTCTCTCTAAATCTTCTCTTACTTCTCCTCTTGCTTATTACATCAGGTTTCTTTTCCAAGCCAATTACTCCTTTTTACGTATTTCTTTACCTAGAATAGCGTAAAAGAAAACAAGTCCCTGAGTCAGTTGGATGTTTATAAACCAATGTTACTTGTCTGCAAGAACATGTAGTGAGTATAATTGACTTCCACTGTGACCATTCGTACTGTGCCTAATTACAAGTGCTCTTAGCTTAGGTTGAAAATAACTTTCATGACTTGAGCAGTATGTGTACAGTACATTTGTTTTGTTTAAATTATTTATTGAAGTAAAAAATATAATAGAAGGCAAACCCAGAAGAAAAAGAAGAAATCAAAGACACGGTCACGTAAGGAATAGCGCAGGCACTGGAGCAAAGAAGAGACCTGTGCTGAGCTGACGTGTGCAGCAGCCATATTAGTGCTTGCTCAGTTTTGGGGTGATTCCAGAGGCAAGCTGGGCTTCCCCCAGCAGAGCACTAAAGGAGAACCGTTCCTCATGAGATTGTCTTTAAGTAGTTGGCCGTTTCTTTCCTTGGACCGTCTCACCGGCTACATAGTATGGCTGTGAAAAGTTTTCCTTTGAAATCTTTCTTGAAAGAAAATACAGGGTTTAGCAGAAAAGGCATGCTTTGCTTTAGAAACTGTAACAGAAAGCAAAACAGAAGGTGAACATTATAATCTGAAATACGAACTTTTCCTTTTCAGTAGTTTCAGTTTTCAGAAGTTTTCGAAGTACAGATGAACTTTTCCACAGAAAACTTAAAGGAAAAGGAGTGTGTGGGAGTGTGTGTGCACATGTATATTGTTTTTGTCAGGCTTTTCTGTGAAGAAAGGTCTTTATTTTCTAGTCAGCATTATTACCTACCTCCTTTTGTTTGGATAAGAGGTTGTTAAAAAGATTTAAACCTCCCCCCAAACCAACACTAACTCCAAACAATCTAACCCCACAAATCATTCCTTTTTTCTTCTTCTAGGATTTTCTGCAGTGCCTATAGCTGTTGCATGCTTTTGTGCATGACACGGTGTTCAACCAAGTGTTGTAGACACAAAGTCGTATGCAGAGGGCAATGTAAAGTTACCCTGGGCACCAGGTCCAGGGTGGCAGAAGTACCTCAGAAGTCTTTGCATGAAGCTGCAGTGAGCAGCTTCTGCACTTCCCAGGTGAAGGAGGGCTTTATGGCAAGGTTCCTTGCAAGTCTTGACGAGCTTGAAGCTCATGACGAGATGTTCCTACACTGGGATGAAAATCCTGCCCAGGAAATGTATCTATTTTAAGGACTACATTAGTGGATAAGCTGTAATATTAGGCAAAGAGGAGGGGTTTGCTCTCCACCGCTTCATGGTGGCATCAGAAGGAGTCATACCCCACCTTCCTGCAGAGTCTTGTCCAGTGGCCAAATGGCCCCTGCAGCAGACCTGGTGGTTTGTGGCTCTGTCTTCACCCTGCTGTTCGGTACTCTCTTCTGTCAGCCTTTGGCAGACACTGGCATCTGCTAACTGCCCCAGTCTTGGCCCAAATCATGACAAGCTTTCCGTGATGGCCAAGAAAATTATGTCACTTCATCATTCCCTCACCAAGACATCTCATTCAGTATCTAAAGTAAACAGAAAGAAGGGGGCCTTTGTCTTTTTTTTTTTTTTTTTAATCAGTGTAATAACTCTTTCCCTTGTTTCAGAACTTTACAACTGCAATGAGAGCCTGTTTGTCCAGCTGTAATGAGGAGGGTGCTTGTATGCTGGAGCACTCAGTGCTGGAGGCACTGCAGAAGGAGGCTCAGTAGAAGGAATATAACTGCAACAGGAAGATAGGACAGTCATTTGCGCTTTTTTGAGTTAAAAATAATTCTGTCAGTATTCCACCTCTGTAGTTTCAGTTTTAGACTGTGTAACTGAGTTCTGGCTGTTCTTTACAAAGTTTATTTCCCAGACATGCATAACAATACTAGAGGAAAATATTTCAACAAACAAACTATGGATGTTCACTTGAAACACCCCATGACAAATTTTTCAAATATGTACTTCATCTGTGACTGCTGCTCATTTCAGTGCCAGATGCTGATTAGTACAAGGTTGCATTTGCTGGTGGTTTTTTTTTACTTTCTCTGTGAATACGCTACATTAGGATTCCAATTTTGTCAAATCACTTCCATCATAAGGCCTGCCAGCTGTACTGCTATCCTGATTTACTCATCTTAGTATGAAAGCTTCAGTTATTTTAGTGAAATGCACAGATAACTCATAGGTATAATGATTGGAAGATATTTTGCAGTATATGAATTTGCTTTACCAATACTGCTTTTGGAAGGAAAACAAAAACATTTATCGAAGTTGAATGCTTTGGACTGAGGTTACTAGGTCAACAGTAAATTTTAAAAACTATTTGAAACATTTCATGATGGCATTTAAAAATTATAGCTTAAGGTTACGCTGCTTCACACGATTCTGTTTAGTTCCTTTGATGGTGAAGATCTACAGCTGACTTATGTGTAAGATATATTTTTAAAAACATTAGCTGTGATTTAAAGTAACAAGAGACACTGTTCAGATGAGGGGAGAAACTCATCCTTTGGGAGGAAGTGAGTTAGGTTCAGTTGTTTTGTTGAACCTGAACCAAGAAATAAACCATTAGTAACTCAATCTTTGTAAGAAGGCTTGAGGAAGATCCCAGCTCCTGCCTACCTGTTGATTTTAGCAGCAGCCCAGACGTTGGAGATGTCAGGATTGTTACAGAGGAAGGCTCTAAAACAGCTGGCTTGTATTCAGCAGTATTTTAGATCACAGTGAAAGGACTAAGGAAGCAGCTAGGGTGATAGTGGTATTGTGATATAGTTATTAATTGCTAAAGAGAGCAGGCCCTATGCTTTCATTGCTCAAGAAACATCAAGGGCACTCTTGTTCTGAAAAATTCAGATGTCAAATGAAATTTTAGATGCAAAGTTTCAGATCTCCCTTAACAATAATTTTACGCAAATATAACCTCCAACCACTAAGGAAGAAGTAAATCTGGATTGCATATGCTGTTTCATAGAAAGTTGTTTTGATGCTCAGAGTGCTCTAGTGGAAGAAAACAAATACCACCTTTATTTATGGCTTTCACTTTTTTATTTCCCAAGTGAAGAAACATGAAGAAAAAAACAGATGACGATTGTCTCATAAAAGCTGTTATTAGAAGTTCAATTGTTTCCTAAAATTCCCTTCCCGCACTGTTCTGTCAGAGTGGTATTCGCCTGCTGTGGTAGCCCAACTTTACTGTTAGAGAGAGGTAGCATGTTAGAGATAAGCCCTCTCTTTTATTTTTCGTTCCAGAATTAAACTTCATTTTGTCTTTGTCTCCCCCTCTCCCAACCCCGGCCTTGAACCTAGCTGCCACTCTGACGCTCTGCGTGTTCTGCAGAAAAACACTGCCATGTCATCCTTCTTATATCTGGATGGTGCTGGAAAGGACCGACTGTTTTCTTTCCAGTGGAATACATATCTAATGTAAAGTCATTTGCTGGAGAACATTTCTGCACCTGATTCTGTTTCTAGCTACAGTTGGGTAGATTAGATGAACCTCCACTGAAAGTAGTGTTACCTGATGGTAAAATATTTTTAAGTAAGAATATTTATTGTGCATTCATCGTCATGGAGATATTATGAAAAATAACCCAGAATGTTAGCCAAAAAAGCCCTATATCTGCACAGGCTTTCTACATAATAGCAATATGTCACTTTGTAGTTCTACATTAAACTTGTATGTGAGAAGTTACAGCTGTGGATGCCTGTGTCTTTCAGATTCTGTTTCAATAAACCTGTGAGAAAGAAAAAAGTGAAGGCCCTTCAGCTTTACAGCAGTTTCAAAGCAGAAGCTTTATTACCTTTTTTTTAATCCTATACGCTTTAGATTTTTACACAGACATAGCTTCTCATTGAAGATAAATGATGAGACTCTATCTTAAAAAGCCTTTGGGTTTTCATTAATCCACATTAGGTTAAAAGGGAATCAGAATTCTAAAAATACAGGACATCAGAGAAACAAGGTATTTTTCAGGTCAAGGTCCTCTTTTCCATCTGGTGCCATTTGGTAGTTCTAACATCTTCCATCTCCCCCTACTTCTCCATCTGTAAATAACTCACTGAAGTAAATGCTTGGAATAATTACAGCAAAGAATGATAAAATGCAGGTTGAACTTAATCTCTTTGGGATCTAAAATGAAAAACATAACTACGGACATCACAGTTATTGAAAAACTGTGGAGGTCTTCAGTCGGCAGGTGTATGAAATGGGAATAATGTCAGAGCATTAGATGCATTGGGATTGCAATTGTGCTGTTCAAAAAAATGTCAAAAGGAATATTGGTTCAGGAGAGGGGAAAAAATAGCCTAGCAGGGCCGATTTTCAAAAGCAGGCTGCCGTTTTGTCTCTGCAAATAATTATAGACTCATATTTTAATGGTTAGATGTGCAAGTGCTTGCATCCATTTATATGGAAGTTGGGGACCTAAGTACAACAAAATGTGTGCAAACTTGCAAAACTGGGAGGAGGTTTGAGATGCTTCTAAAATTGATCAATCAATCAACAGCTGCACTGCTTTCCAAAAATTTATGGGAACAAAATGTCTGTCTTTTTTTTTCTGTGTGAGGTCAGCATTGCCCCAAGAAAGAGTCCTGGAGTAGCCTATGAGATAAGGTGCTTTAGAACTTCCTGGGTTAAGGTCAAAGAAACAATCTGCTTCTGCTGGGCTTTCATATCTCTACCAGGAATGCACAAAGGGGGCTGGACCGTGGGCACACTGCTGTCGCTGCTTTACTCAGCCATTGCAACTGCTTGGGCACCTCAGTTTAAGAAGGAGACAAAATGTTGAGTTTTTCAGCTGCCTGGGACTGCTGTGTGTTGTGGTGATACCCACCTGGAGCCAGCTGACTGCATGGGTGCCCGCCTTAGGCGGCTCATTAGTAATACGTACCTAGAATAGGGAGGTCTGAAAGTGAAAAAGAAGATGCCTCTTTTGAATGTTCTGAAACCCTGTGCCCAGGGCTGCAAAAGCAGCATCCAGCGTAGGTTACCAAAGCCAACTTTCCTTTCCTCCCTGTTCTTCGCTTCTGCTGCCCAGGGCAGTACCAGCCCGTCTCTGCTCTGAAGAAAGCTTTCTCTGACGAAGAGGCATGAACCGCTGTCTCCCCTTTGCCAGAATAGGGACCTTTATGAAAAACAAAAGATTTTGTTTTAGTGAGGGAGTGTGGGGTGAATTTTAGAACTGCTGTGCAGCTTTTACAAAATATTTGGGGGATGTCCCAGGCTGAGGCAGAACGGGACATGACTCAGTGTGTGCGACACCCAGCAGCATAAGATCCTTTCTATTACTCATGCAGGATGGAGCGGAAAAGATCTGTCAGTAATGTTCAGTTTACACATGGTTTTCACTTAAGTACTTGACAGAAGGAAGTAGGAAGTTTCATTCCTTTATTTAGTGTATTTTAGATCCAAGAAAGGATACTTGCTGTATATCTGCAAAACTATTCATCTCCGTAGCTGGCTCATTAACATACCAGAAACTGGGCCTTAGGACAAGGCCTGACTCCCATGTAAAGGGTCCTCAGAGTCAGCACAAACACAACAGACTCTTATTTTAAAGTCCTTTTATATGGCCAGTGTGATGCAAAGTGATTGAGAAAATAATAATGAGCCCATTTTGGATGTCTATAACGTGATAAAAATTGCTGACTGTTACTGTGCCATATCCTCCCTCAAATTAAAGTTCACATTCAAGGATAAATGTACTCACTAATCTTAGCTGCTGTTCACACACACACACAAACACACACACAAAGTGCAAATGTCATTTGAAGTTGTTCACTCAACTGAGAGATTTCTCCCACCCCTGTCTCATCTCCTGCAGTTACCCTCTTCCCCTTTCCTCCAGCAGCTGTTTTTTTCTTTCTAGCTGTTAACGTTTTACCATCCTTCCAAAGACAGTGGCCTGGCTCCTGCTGCCCGTCAGGTGTGGTGAGCTAGACCTGACAGAAAGCCATCCCCCGGGGAGGGCTGAGTCTTGGCACCGGCGTTTGCACAGGGTTTCCTCCAGCACTCAGTCTCTGCAGTGCTAAGGGCTCAGCAGAAGCAGAAGAGATCCAAAATGGGCCTCTTCCCCACCATTCATAGACTCATACAATCATAGAATGGTCTGGGTTGGAAGGGACCTCAAAGATCATCGAGTTCCAACCCCCCTGCCACGGGCAGGGACACCTCCCACTAGAGCAGGTTGCTCAAAGCCCCATCC
>JAOXNO010000001.1:36735721-36761447 GCA_028565335.1 Limnodromus scolopaceus
AGTAAGTGAAACATGGGCAGTGTGGCCTTCACCACCATGCTTTTTTCTGAGCTCCTGCCATGAGATCATTACAGAGACAGGCGGCTTCTCAGAAATAGTGACCCAACCAAATGTAGGCAGTGGCATGATGGGAAACACCCAGGAAATTTGGGCTTGAAATCTTAGGCGCCTGTGGTATCTCAGAAGATCATCTTCTTGGATCCCTCTTGCAAATAAATGCAGGTTGTAAATCCCACTTGAAGGGTGATGTAGGCACTAATGTGCTTCCTTGGAAGCGGGTGCTAGTCGTTGCTTAACACTGCAGTGATGCCATCAAGCTGCACAGAGACACAGTGATACTCTATTGTATTTTGTTTCAGTGTGGTGCTCACCTGGGGCATATTTTTGACGATGGACCTCGCCCAACTGGCAAACGATACTGCACAAACTCTGCTTCGTTATCTTTCAAGCCAGCAGACAAGAACAGCGCCGGAGAAGGCAGCAGTAACGCCAGTCCTGCCCAAACAGGCAAAGCTGAGCTGTAGGATGAAGCAAAGCCTGCAGAAAACTGCGCCGATCCCACACAGCTTACAAGGAATGTTTTCTAAGTTGCCTGCTCTCTTATATCCTAGGAATGTTTAAATGTATGAAAGCATTTTGCACCATCCTTCTTCTTCCTCACCTTTTCGGAACTGAGGCCGTGCCTGTTGGTGCATTTACTATATAATTGGATTGAAAAACACGTTGGCTGACTCCACAGGTTTTCTTTTCCTTTCTTTTCTTTGAGATTGCTTTGGGGAATCCTTAAATTGAGGGGCTTTGGCATCGTTAGTTAGTTTCTTCTCAGTGCTGTGTTACTCTAGGTTTGAACAGTCTTCCTTTTTGCATGGGAGATGGGACTTGTGTTTTATCTCCAGTCTATAGGAAACTTCTGGGCATAAGAAAATCCTGAATTCCTAGCACATCTCTGCTTTGTCCTGACTTGCGAGGCATGCAGCCTTTGGTCGTACGTATTCAGCCATCTCCCAGCATCAGCTGCACCCTGTAAAAACTTGTAGTTATGGCTGTTCCTTCCTAACTGAGAGAGATGGATGAGATGTAAGGCCCATCCTTTGGCTAACTTCCTGCCAAAATTTCAAGGGTGTGGTTGAAAGGTTGCAAACGTTGTCTCAGCATCTATTTTTCCCCTTTGTTTCGTCTTTAAATCGAGGTTTTAACTAGTAACGCTCACTTTTATGGGCTACTAATGAGGCTTTGTCTTTTTGTGAGGCCTGTTCAGCAACTGTAACTCAAATCTGAACTAAAGTTGAAATCTGCAGGGGGTAATTATGTGGACAAGTGCAGAGATAAACTTGAGAAGTGAAGTAGATGAGGGATGACACCAGGCTCTTTATCTTGTCGGTTGCCACAAGACTTCAGAAACATGACAGTTTCTGCTAAAAGGGAGTTTAGGAATGAATGGAGCAGAAAGAGAGAGACCCTCCTGAAGTATCCAATTTTAAAGATTAGCTGGTCTGAATGCATACTGCCCTACAAGGCCACAGCCTTTAATTTGTGCAATTGCAGTGTAGGACATGAGTGAGGGGGTTGGTTTAAGAAATGAATTTGCAAAAAGCCTGCCAGAGCTCCAGAAATTTTCACGTAGCAAATTTTGCTGTCCCATAAGATGTTTTTCACAGCTGCTTTTAGATTTTGTTGAGTAACAGTTTGTCTAGAACTGTGCATAATACTGTTCTTTAAGTTATACTATAGAGTATTTGCTAACACCACTTTGCCTTTAAGCATTGAGAGACTTAATGAATACAGTATTTACTTTTATTAGCAAATTTTGTGGCTCATGTGTTTGAATCCAATTTTATTTCTAGTAGGAGCAAAGCAACCACTGATTTTTATGGAAGCAGGAGTGAGATTTTTATGTCAGTGATAATAAACGTATTATCTAAAGTACAAACATCCTTCAGTTAAAATATAGCTACCGTAAAAGCATACGGAATGGTCAGAATTGCCTTTTTTTGGCAACATAAGAAAGACATAAAAAAAGCATACAATACCTTAACATCAAATAGATGCAAATAAGGATGATAAATATTTAGAGCTAAACCACTCAGGTTGTGCTGTAGCGAGCGCCTACTCACATGAGTGTTCTCCCAGATGTCACACAAGGAATTGCTCACTGGCTGCAGGAAAGGTTGTGCAGACTGGCCTTTGGTGTTTCAAGGCGGTCGAGTCTCTCCTGGTCCCATTGGTTTTTAGCAATTTCTTCTAGAAGGACTGCTTTTATCCCTTGGTTTTATTTAAAGAAAAGTAGGTTTTCTCTACCACATTTTCTGTCATAAACATAAAAAAGGCAACATCTATAAAAATGTGGTACATAAATGTGGTTTAATTCCAGATTGTTTTTGGATTTAAGTGTTATCAAATTTCAGTATATTCCTGCCTTATGTTAAAGAAATATATTCCTTAAACTTCAGTACGCAGTAATGTATGCTGTCCTACAGGAGATTTATTTTTGCAGGATATGGAGTGCAATGAAATGAGTTAATATGGTGAGGTGTATGTGATATCTGGGAGTTAGACCATTTAACATAGGAAATGCATTGTTCTCTCTTGTGCGCAAACTATACCACAGCACAGTGCAAGGTAAGACAGATTTCCTTTTATTGCTCTTAGAAGATGCTTGTAAGGGCTAGTATTGAACCCTCCAAATTTGGTTCAGCCTGGTTATGACCATGTCAGAAGAAACTTGGGAGCTGAGCACAATGTATAGAATAATAGGAGAATATTTCTGTATGTTTAAATTTTGCACTGTCTAGATGCTTATAAAAACTGAATGCAAATTGTGTAGAAATAGCAAACTATATTTTCTAATATCTCTGTTGTTACTCAGATGTTTAAATAGCAAACCTTAAAATATCATATAAGTCACACATGTTATTTATATATACTATATATATATAAAATTGCACATGTTTTATATATATATATGTACACACACCTATATTATCCAAGTATAATTTTAGCCTTCGATACCTTTTTAATAGCTAAAACCTTTCCTTAAGAGGGTTCAATACTTTTAAGAAATCGAATATACATTTTTCAAATAAAATTTGTTTTCATATATTTGTTGTACACAAATATAAAATAAATTTCTTTATAAATAATTCTGTTCTCCTTCCTTATTTACCTGGCTTTATGTCAGGTTTTTGTGCTCCTGGCTGCAGCATGTGTTAGGGAACTGCTTTTACTTTGCTTTCCCTTAACTGTGAAATGTTATATATCCAGCAGTTTATCTCCAGCAGGTTTCTGGCAGGGGCACGCACTGCAGGGTACCAGGTGTCCTTCCACTTACCTGCTTTCGAGGCAATATCACAAGCACCCAGGCCCGATAGAGAGGGGAAATGTTTAGAGAAAGGCTCAACTTCTACTTAGCAGAGGTTTTGGCCTCTTCCAAAAGATGCGGTGTGTGATATGGTGAGTTGCAGGCATGCCATGGGAGTCCCACAGTGCCCAGGCTCGGTCTGCAGTGGAGGAACTTGGCTGGAAAGTTGGTTTCTGTCAAGGTTTCGTCTCCAAGGATGCAGGTCTGGAATGCCCCGCGGGCAGCAGGTTAATGCCACTCAGTAGATCAGCTCTGCAGTGGGTTTTAAAAGATGGGTGCGAGGGAGGGGAAGAAGTTGCGGGCTGTTTTCAAGCCAACTTCCATGTTTGTGTTCGTTTGTGTTACGTCAAAATTAATGTACTTGTTGCAACTTGTTCTCAAACATTTCAGTGTCCTAGAACAGATGACATACTGAAGACTTGTTTTACAAGGGTAGTATAATCCCTCTTAGTCCAAAAATTAATCCCTTGTGGCGCTCTGCCTCCCACCCGTCCGCTGCAGTTCCCCCTCAGAGCTGTCATGGTGTGATATTTCTGAAATGAGGGACCGACTGGTACCCACTGAAATGTGATGGGAGGCGGTGGCGTTGCCCTGCGCTCCAGCATCACCCGGCCAGTCCGAGAGCACCCTGAGGTGCTGTGCTGCGGCAGCTCTTCGGAGGTGTGTGCTCCTCTTGCTGCTGGTGGCCTGGCAGCAGACGTGAGGGAGGGACGGCACTGCGCTGCAGCCCGGCTCAAGGCAGGCTGTGCTTGGCAGTGCGTAGCACGAGGTTGTGCCAGACACGTGGACACCCCACCACTTCAAAACCAGGGAAATTTCTAAGAGACGCTCGCCCTGCTGCTCCCCGGGGTGCCCTGGTCGCAGGGTGGGAGAAGCAGTGGTGACAGGATCAGCGACATGAGGCCAGTCAACAAAGTGCTTTGTGATTCTCTTACCATTGTAGCTGTATGGCTTCCATACAACTTAACCATAAGCCTTTTTCACAAGCAGCTCTCGTGCACTGAAAAACCACAGTGCGTGTATGTGAACTGGTTAAAAGCGAGGCCTTTCCGCAGCGGCTATAGCACGCATTCCCCACGTGGGCAGGGGTAGGCTGACATCTGGATTTGTGCAGCAAAGGCATCACTCCGAGAAAGGAGAAGGAGCTTATTGTGAAGTAATTCATTGGCCTCTTATTTGTGCTCCCGGGTGAGTGGTGCCTGAAGGCTCTGTCATCTCGCAGGGTAAAAGGCGAGATAGAAGTGAAGCGCCCAGGCTGCCTTCAGTGGCACATCACAAGATAGTGACAATAACGACCCACGGGACAGGACCTGCCCAGTGCGCTAGTGTGAGGCATGAGACCTTACTGCCCTTTCGACAGCTGACAAAAGTGGAGCTTTCTGTGGCACCAGCTAAGCTCTCTTGTGTTTCCTCTCCTTCCGCACCCCAAAAAGGGCTCAGTTAAATAAGCAGCATCAGAAGTCAGCATTTCTGTTGGGGTGACACTGACAAACGCATTGTCACAAACAGGATGCCAAGCGTGGATGTGGGTGCTGATACTCTATTGGTTGTACTGAAAGGTCTCAGTCTTAATTCACGTAGCCTTGTTTTGCAGTCCATTTACCCAGCTGAATTTGGTAAGCCATGAGGTTAGGCCTTGTCTGACAAAATATGTAATTTTTCTTATTGTTCAGTATGTTACAAAACGTCTGTGGTTAACATCAGTGCGTGGCCAGCAGTCCTCTGCTCCTTCACCCGTGCTCTGGGAGGGGATGTGGCTATTTTACCAGTCCCAACTCAAGAGTTTCAAAATCGTGCCTTCTGTTTTCCCATCCTTGAAAGAATTTCAGGGTGAAAGCAAAACTGATGTTCACACTTTCAGAATTAAAATCAGTGTGCTCTGTACCCGCTTGCTTACAGAACAAATGGCAGAGTATTCAGTGGCACTGGAACCAAATTAATTAGCTTCCAAATTCAGTAGAATAAGACAAAATGTTGCTTAGCTCATTGGCAAACCGAACTAATAGTTCTTGGTTTATTGACTATTAAAATGAGGCCACCTACAGGTCCCTCAATAAACCTGCAAAAATGTTTAATCCTGCATATTTGAAGAGCTGCATTCCAGTCTGGCTTGCTCCCGCTTTGTTACAGAGAGAAGCGATACACCACAGGGCCCTGCTGGGCTTCTCAGATCAAAGCCATGACAGCAGTCAGCAATTGTATTATTTTTACAGTCACTTTTTTAGAAAAAAAAGTGAGATAATACTTCCAAACGCACCTCAATCAGCAAAATCACTGAAATAGCCAAACTCCAAGCCGTGTAGGCATGTGACGTTCTGAAATCCTTATACGGGCCACCGGTGTCATATTAAATGCACTAAGCAAAAAGGTCTCAGTTATGTCCACATGTTTTTGGGATCAGGACCTGCTGGAGCAGCCCAAATTAGGCAGGAATAGTACACTCAGAAACCTTCCCCAGAGACCTCCTGGGACTTGTAGCCAGCCTTCTCAGACCTTTCCCTCAGCCAACACAGGCCAGCAGAAAGAGAGACGCAGTTCCAGAGAAGAGAAAAGGCCTCCAGTTTCAAACTCCTGTTTTATTCCCCTCTTGTTAGACAGCTTGCAAACACTGGAGACATTTCACTCTGCAAATGTCTTAGCCAGGGCATTCTCATTTGGTGCTCTTTATGGTTTCAGTACGGATGATACCTGCAGTCTGACTTCTTTTAGCCAGGAAATTTTACTGCCCTGAATGCAACAGGTCTGTTTCCATCCCCTCCATTTTCAGTTGCTGCAAGGATTTTCTTCTCTTTTGTTTTTCAACAGCTGGCATTCCAGACAATGGTATATTATTTTTTTCTTTGCACTGTAGCCTAAAAACTGTCTGAACTGCGGCATCACCTTGTCTTCGACCCCGTATGTCTCACTTCTTGTCTGCCCAGGTGGAAGGAATATCTGTTCCCCAAAATACAGGCGGTCACCTGCCGGCAGTATAAGAACCGTGACAAATCGTCTGTGCCCACTTGCTGGGAAAAGTAGCAGTTCTTTGGAAAAGCAAATAAAATAGGTCTTTATCGTCCTATTAAAGTGGACAAGTTGATTTTGTGTGTGGGCTAGTTCATTTTCATGTTTTTCCAGGCCGTCCTAAAGCCCTTCTTCTTGCAGTCTGGGTATTGTCTCCTCCAGTTTACAACTTTATTATTGTACATTTCATACAAACACGAACATCTGGAGAACATCCTCAGGTATAACTGCTGGGCAGTGCAGAAAATATCTGGCGTGATCTGAAACAGGTTTTTCTTCCCATGAAAGTACGCCCCTGGGACGGGGAAACTTAGAAGGTCTGTAATGGTGTAGAGATCCTTTCACCTCCAGAACACCACTTCACATTTGGCCTGGGTCTGTAACAGCCAGCATCCCTGGTGATTTCACTGTTTTTCTGTGAAATTAGTCGGTGATGGTACCGGTTCACAGAAATCACCGTGGCAGTATCCCCAAGAGCCTCGGTGATGCTGCAACTGGTGAGGAGACTGAATTCCTCGCTGTAAGAGCGGTCGGTTTCTGTCCAGAGAGTGGTCAGGAGGTGGGAGGGGAAGGGGAAAGAGGAATTCGCATTTTGCCCCTTGCTGTTTGTGCTGCCCGTTCACCTTAAATTACATGGATTTCCACCATGGCACTGTGAGATCACACCTAAGTCAGGAGAGTTAAAATAATACGGGCTTCTGAAACCCTGTAAAATAGGTCCTAATTCTTAAATCCTTTCCGGTATCTGTCTAACACCACCAACTTCACTGAAACAAAGCTCCTATAAATCTGAGGCGATGGAAAGGACTAAGGTCCACTGAGAAAGATTCCTCAACATACTTGAGATAAGATATTTTCAAGAGTTGTTAAAATCTTTCGTAGGAATAGGATGCCTTTGGAAGATCCTACTCCTCCAAATAACTAATACAGAGAATAGGAATCCTAAAAACCATGGACCAAATTGTCAAAAGAAAGGTCTGTACCAGCTGAAGCACAGCCCTGCTGGCCCCTCGGTGGGGCAGTGCCCAGCGGCCTCGCCGCCTGCGTCGGCACTGCTCTGTTTTCACACCTTCCTTTACGCGCTGCCGAGGATACTTGCAATCACAGTGTTTTCACACACCTTCGCTGCTTCAGCCCTGTTGTACAGGGTTTTGAGAAAGGTGATGATTTTGTCTTATTCCGAGTTTAAACATTTTCTAGGAAAAAAAAATCCAAGCAGGTTTTGGTTGTTTTTTTTTCCCTGAAGCTAAGAAAATTCTAAGCAATCTCTAGAATTTGTTCTCTCCCTGTGTCAACTTCAGCTTTGTGGGCTACCACCAGTCACAGTGGTCACCAGTGACCGTGAATTCAGCATTCTCTGTTGATAAATTACAATTTTATCTTTGTTTGGCTAGGGCTTTTAGTAGCCTGCCAACTCAAAACCATTGCCTAATACATCATTACAGGGCAAATATGTTCCCCTGTATGTCTGTGGTGTGTAAGCAGCTCCTACCGAAGCCTGGGCATTCCAGCATCCTACTGAGGAAGGAAAGCAGTGCCCCAGATCATTTAGACTGCAGATTTTTCTTTTCAAATAAAATATTTTGTGTGTTTCAAGGTCAGACACTTGGGGCTGTTCAGGTCACAAGACGCCAGAGGCTGTTTACTTTGGAAAACAAGGACAGCCATGGTGGGAGGTGCTTTTAGCAACACCCAAATCTAGCGTTTTAAACCAAACAGCAGTCTGGCCAAAGGGCAGCTTCACTCATCTTTGCTGACACCATGACATAGAGGGAGAGCGTCCAAGAGCTGACTGACGTACATGCAACAGGAATAATATTTGGTATTCTCACTTATGAAATCAAATACCTCAGAGCATGTGGGAGATCCTCAGATGAGAGGAATAAATATTTTGCGTTGACTGCAGTCAGTGTTTACAGTGGAAAGTGATTTCTTGAAAGGCTGAGGCAGTGCCCAGTGGTGGGTTGCATCTAAAAGTGTTTTGGTCATAGTGGAGCAGCGCTTTTCCTACACACAGATGCCAAGTAAGATGGGAGGTTTTCCTCTTCCTTTTTGTTGTTTTTATTTCATCTTCCAGTTGGATCAACTATTCAGGCTATGGAGATTTATCCATAGGTTAAATCTATGGATTTAGCCAGGTTTCCTTCTCGGTCATTAGTGGAAAACCAGAAGAAATGAATCTTTGAGAACCCGATACAGAGTGGCAAGAAAAAAAAAACACAAACCAGTGTGAAATGTTCCTACTATTAGTATAAATGGAGGCACTTTTATACACCATTTTGCTTCCTTTCTAAATTCCATTGCAGGGCTGAAGCTGATAGAGCAGGACACGCAGCTTCACTTCTCCTTGCTCACTGTCCAAGCCCTCCCTTTTGAAGACCAGACCTTACTGAATCCACTCTGGAGAAACCATGTGTCTCCAACCATTTCCATCCCTAGCTGGGTGGCCTTGCATGAATTTATAACACCGTTTAAAAATGTATGTGACTTCTGT
Source organism: Limnodromus scolopaceus (assembly GCA_028565335.1). NCBI lineage: Eukaryota > Metazoa > Chordata > Aves > Charadriiformes > Scolopacidae > Limnodromus > Limnodromus scolopaceus. The sequence goes on from JAOXNO010000001.1 coordinate 36,744,577, forward strand.
ATGTGGACTTTTTTTCGTCCTAGCTTTTTCACCACAAACCAAAATTGCCACAGATAACTACATTACCTCTGTGAAGATATTTGTTCCCTGTTGACATTTAATTAGGAGATACCTTGTGTGTGTCAAGTTAGAGGGCAAAAATAAAAGTCAATTTTAGATGATTCAGCCCATTCTTAGCCAGCAAAATAGTGTCTAGAAATGTTAAACTGCAATAAAAATCCACATCTATGTGGACTCACCGAGAGTTTCACATCAACAGTGAGGATAGGGCACAGAGCTTCCTATTTCAAATGTCTTCAAAACATCCCTTCAAAGAATCTCTATTAGGTGTTAGGAGTATAGAGCCTGTGGCATCCAGTTACACAGTTTTGACCATTTAAGAGAGGTGAATAAAATAGGGTCGGTTTCAGAAGTGTACTGTGAATGGGTTACTGTTTTAGCCCTGAAAATACACATTTCTTCCAGCAGTATAAAAGTGAGGGGAGCGTGTATGCCACCAGTGTAGGAAACACACATCTCTTTTCTCCAATGACTGAACTAGACTAATGAGAGCTATCAAACTTGCTAATGACCGAGGGAAAGCCTTTCAGTGCCTCACACTGGTAACACCAAAGTGTGCCGTAGCGTTACTTCCGATTGACACCAGCGTGAATAAGAGGCAAATAGGATGCAGCATCAATGTAATGCAGTAGTCCAGGTGCTCTTAATGGCAGCAAGTGAGTATGGAGAAGCAAGTCCAGTAACCCCAGGAGAGAACCACGTAAATTGCCAAAGGCACGCTCCCTTACCTTGAGCTTTACCTAATAGACACATTTCCAAATTAACTACATTTTAAACCACTAATGTTCCAGAAAAAAAAGGCATATGAATTCTGCTGCTTTCTGTAAGGAAGGAGAAATGGGCAAAATAACAGGGCTGAGCTACTGGTCCAGAGGACCATCCTCGAGCCATGCCAGATCATCAGGCAGGCACGAGGACGGGCAGGGAAACCACTCACAGAGGCAGATCCCAAAGGTGAGTTGCCAGCTTCTGCTTTCCAAATGCCTAAGCTGCGCTGGGAGATGCGTAACCTCAAAGTGTTTGCCATTATGCAAAGAAAAACCTGAAGTCTACTCCACTCAATCAAACAGCTTGTCCTTATCAAGACCCGAGGGCCGGGCAGTCAGCTGTAGGAGGCCTCTGAAAGAGTAACCCTGGGATTGTTTACACGATGATACTTAGAGATGCCTTCGAATCAGCTGAGGCAACCACTGCTTTTGAAAGCCAGACGTTAGCTAAGAATATTTATATTTTGAGAGTAACAGGATAACTTGGGACAAAATGCTCACCTCCAGCTCACAAAGCGTTTTCATGCCCAAGGTTGTATTACAGTTCAGAAAATTCATGGCAAAGTCTCGAGGTTTGTTTGAAGACATGCATGAAGAATTATATGGTGAAATGTTTCATTCTGGCTGTGAAAAAAGTTAATTCAAAACAACTAAAACGTCAGCCATAAAGATGTACAACATTTTTCAGGAAGCCTTGTCCACCCTGAACAAATGTTTTCATAAAAAACAGCCTGCCCGTAATAATCACTGTTATTGAAAAGACATCCCAAGGTTGCTGTATGGAAATATGTTAAATATGTTCTGAAATTCAATCTAATATAATTTCAACATTAGAGCTCATTCATAATCCTGTATTAAAAGCCTATGCAATTTTCATGAAATATGTCTGTCTGTGTAATCATGAATGCTGAATATTGTCATGGCTTTCCAGGAATTTTCAACCTCAATGCAGAGGAAAGAAAACTCTTCCAACTGGACTTTTACACCACTGAGAAGAAATAACAATAACAGCTCTAAACTTAAAATAAACATTTCTGGAAAAATACTATCTTTTAAAAGAGACTGTAGCCTGAATTTCAAGCTACTAGTAATGCGTTGCAAAGGCTTTGAGTGTGCCTGTGGTTACAGCCCCTTGCTTTGTGCGGTGCTGGGGACAAACAGACCCCGTGGGAAGGAGTCTGTTTACTCACGCCAAGGTTGAGAAAGCAACCCCTTCAGATGGAATTGGCCTAAACCCCATACGTATTTCTGGTTTGAACCCCCAGATTGACAACTGGATGTAGCTGTTTGTCTGGTTATCAAGTCAAGTCTTGCCAATTCTCGCTAATTTTGTACTACAGCACAGCACCACAAGTGCACGCAGCATCACAAGGGTGGAAAGGCTGAAGAGAAAACCTTCAGCATCGCCATGCATCTGATGTGCTTCTGTGAGTTCACCAGCTGCTCATCATTAATTCTTTTTGCACTGGTAATTTTATAAAAGAATCAAAGTCTATAAAGCAGTACTTGCAGACAGAAAAAGGTGAGGAGTGGGAAAATTCTGCTTCTCTCTCTAATGTTCCTATTCACTGATGGCTCTTTGATATTTTTGCTTTTTATGAGCAACCCTTTTTTATTAGTGGAATATTGCTGGTTCCGTGGCATGACTTTAAAATGATAGGAAAAATTATACAACTGGGATCTCAATTATTCAGCACAGCCATTTTAATTCTTCGTGTTATTTGATCCAGTACAAGGTAATATACGTCTTATTTCCAATTAGAATACAATTCTCACTATATTCATCATCTATCGATGTCTGCTTTTCCATTTGCCAGAGACATGAAAGCCTGTGATTCAAAAGGTGCCATTCAGACTACCCTACTTGTGGACAATTACAGAGTGTCAGCGGAGCTGTGTGTAGGTTTGATGCCTGTAGCCCAGGGCGGGCTGGGAGCGGCTGTGCGCTTGCTTTCCTGCAGAGCTTCTCACCAGCCAACAGCCAGTTGCAGAAGTGGTTCCTCCGTGCCATTTGTATGAGCAATGTCGCAGAGCACATTTGTTTAAGACTGCTCAACGGCATGTGGCAAAAAGATCACTTTTCATGGCCTTATCCTGCAGACCCCCTCACCTGGGGGTGAGCTGAATGAGGAGAGGAGAGGAGAGGAGAGGGGAATGGTGGTGGGTGAAGCAAGAGTGTGGCTCCAGCCCATCAGTGGCTGCCTGTTGCTGGGCGATGCTGGTCCTGCACCCCTCCTTCTGCCCCCATACTCCTCTCCTTCCACTCCCTCGTGCTGGTAGCTTTATACCAGCGTTTAGCTGGTTTAGCCTTCTGAAGCCACAGAAGACTAACCCAGCAAAAAAGAAGCGGGTAATTTGGACTGCTGTGGTGAACTGACTTACAGAGGGAGAGATGAGCACTTGATCTGGTAGTCAGTTGAAGAGGGAAGGAGGAGCAGAAACTGGGAGGACTGGAGGAGGAGATGGTGGGGACAAATTGTCATCCCCTAATGTGAGGGACAAGTTGCTGAGCTGTAGCATGTAACTTTACCGCTTTGCCACTCTTTCATCATCTATATTAATAGCGAACAAAACCCTCTAATGCTTGCAAAATATCTTGAAAGATATATCTCAAAAGCCACCAGTGAATGAAAAGCTGACGTTGACCGCAAAGCTGTGTGTGTCCCTTCCATGAGTTGGAGCAAGACACATGCACTCAAAAATTATCCCAGCTCTATAGTATCAGGTTGACATGATGTGAAAACTCTTCAACATTCTTCTGGCTTCAGCCTTCAGACCCAGGTGGTGCTGCCTCAAGGGGGCCACATCACAGAAGGATTCCCAAAAGCCATAGCGGGGCAAAGATTTGCACTATAAACTCCCCATGGTCCAGCCCACCCACTTATCAACTTGGGTGGGTGAGAGCATCCACCTTGTGAGCATTTGCCTCCATCCTGTGCTCACAGGAAAGACAAAGCCTGCTATTTACATGGGAAAACTTCAGAAGTTTGTCCCTGTGAGTTAATAGATACAATCTACACAAGTCCAGCTTAAGTTGGCCAGGAAGCATGGGAGAGGCCTTTACTCCACAAAACTGGGATGACCACTTCGGTGATTTCAGGTAGACTGTCCATCTCTCAGATTTTAGGGTCCCTTTGAAAGTAAGTTTATCCTTGATCTTTTTGTAGTGTGAGTATGCTATGGAAAAAGAGAAGAAAAGCCGAAGACCAAAGCTCAGCAGGGAGTACTCACAGCTACGTCATGGGTTTTGGAGAGGAGAGGCTCCATGCAGCATGCCTGTGAACTTAGAGGTGAGGCTGGAAGGCAGATGACTTCAGATGGTGGCAGGACTCCTGTGATGTTTCCCTGGAATTGGAGGTTGACCCTCTCTAATTTCGTTGTTTTTGCAATATGCTGAACTCCACGCACAATGCACGCAGAGCTGAGCTGAGAGCAACGCTATAGTGTTGAAATGAACTGGTGTTTTCTAGGTCGATGGGTTAACTTGAGTTAAGGAACCTTCCCAAAAAGCTACTCCAAAGCCCCTTATATCTGGTGCAGTGGTGGCAAACAGTGCCCTTGTTGGGGACCAGGTCTAAACTGAGAAATCACACACATGACCAACTCTGTGCACAGGGGGCTTTATTCTTACACTTCCAAATGAACAGACTGCTTCCCTCCTGTGTATGCGGCTGTCAAAGTGAGATTTTTAACTGTTTCCATCTCAAACCTGGCTTCTTTGTTTGTGTCCAAAGTGTCCAGGTAGACGACCACGTTACTGTAAGATGATGTTGAGAAGATGGAACTTCTATGGAACAAAAACTAGAAGGGTTTTTGTGCCATAAACCGACACCAGTGAAATTTCCAGGCAGGAGGTTTAGTGGAAGCAAGAGGCAGAACCTTTCTGTGCAACACAGAGTTACTCTGTGGGACTCAGTGCTGCAGGATGTTATGGGATGCCCAAGCACATATGATTCCAAGGGATTAGGCAAAATTATGGAAATACATAGGATCATAGAATGGTTAGAGTCGGAAGGGACCTTAAAGATCATCGAGTTCCAACCCCCCTGCCATGGGCAGGGACACCTCCCACTAGACCAGGTGGTACAGGTATGTACTATTTAAAACCAGTGATACGGGCACAAACATGATCTCAGGGATATCCTAATCCAGTTATTGCTGGAAGCTGGGAGTCTATAGTGGAAGTAGAATGATAACTTTCTTTCAAATGTTCTTTCAGAGGCCACCACTAGCATTGATGGGAGAAAGGAGGCTCAGCGAGGTGGCCCTGAGCAGCTGCTTGTCGAGTGTGAACACGTGCAGCCCACCTGGGCATCCCACCTGCGTGTACAGATGTGTACACATGCAGCCCACCCGAGCATCCCACGTGTGTGGTTACAGATGTGTAGCTCACCCTCGCTTGCCCTGCAGTAACTCTGCCCATCCCAGACCCTCAATCATGCGGGCTTGTGAAGAGCCAGGGTGAGAACGTTGCTGGTTGCCTTGTCCTTTGCACTGTCTTTCACCCCAGGAGAGGAAGGTAATTCTGCAAGACGCCGAGCGCTGATGGCTCGGGGCAAGCGCTGGTGAGCTCTGTGCAAGCTTTGCTTTGAACTGTTATTATCAATGAATATTTTCATTCCAGGTGGTAGATGCTTGAACCAATCCAAATGCCCGATGCTTTGCAAAGGTGTGGAAGGGCATGAGCCCGCAGCTCTGAATTTCTGTAGTGATTTTCCAAGGCCCTCTTTACAAACTGTCCCCTTGCTAATCTCAATAGATAGTGAGTTCTAAGACTTATGCTAACACTGGAAAAAAATTAATATATTTAGATACACCTTCTTGCAGGGGCTTTTACAAGTTGATCAAAAAGCAGATCTATATATTTTCACATAAATATTTGAAAAGCATTATGGTGAAAATACACTTTTTTACTCTACTGGTAGGGAAAAGGGCCTTAATAGCTGTAACATTACATAGCATTGGCATCCTGCACATGGTGATTATGAGACAGAGAAACTCCAGGCTTTGGCACCATAAAGCTTTTCTGGGTGTAGCTCATCCTTTACACAGAGAACACCTGAGATTTAACTTATGGTTGTACTGACCAGGAAGAAGAAGTTTCCCTACGGTGATGTAGCCAGGCTGCAAGCAGCCTCTCTAAGGCTGCAGAAAGCAGCTGCATCGTTTCAAAGGTGAATGAACACAGCCCTTAGGCAAAGGCATCGAGCTGCCGTGTGCTGCTGTTCCTGCAGGACGAGTGATGGCTGCTGCTCTAGACAGCCTTTGGAAAGGCTACCGCGGGAGCAGACGTCCCGGGAAGGGGTACTAACAAGCACTGGATTTGTAAAGGTGTTCGGTATTTCCCTTTGTGCAGAGAGTTAAGAGGCTGCTCTAAGGGTAAGCATTTCTTATCCTCCTTATCCTTTCTTGGAGGACCGAAAGAAGAGGATTCCCTGCATTAGTCAGGGAACGGGGATGAGCAGTGGTGGGGAGAGGGCAGTGGCCTCCTACAGGATTTGGTATACTTAACTTGTGGGTCTGGACCTGGTGCTAGGATCTCATGCCTTTATGAGGCACAGTGCAATGAGAAGCAGAAGGACTTCAAAACATGCTTCAAATTATTTCATCTCAAAACATTAGCAAGTGCAGATGCTCTTGGGCATTGAGCTCAATCTGTAAGACTGGGGGGGAGCAGAGGGAGAAAGGAAGAAAATGAAATGCCATGGGAACAGATAGACTCATATCGTTTATGTAGGAGGAAACTGAGGCACAAAAGCAGTTAAGAAGTATCTGAGGTCAGTCAGGCAGTAATGCTGAGGGCAGGGAATCTTTAATTCCCCGTCCTTGCTTTGCTGCATGACCATGCAGGAGAGATCCTCCACTCCTGGCTCTGGGCGCTGGCAATACAAGTTTTACTTCTCACCCAGCAGACCCAAGTAGGTGACTAGGGGGCTGAAAAAGATAACATTGACTGCTCCATGTGTGCCAAGCCTTTCCCCCTCCTGGTTCGTGGCCTTTCCCTGCCGGGGGGGTGTCCCTCTGCCTGCCCACTGCATTTGTGCTCAGACGCTGGCAGGGTGTGTTGGCTGGTCTGGGGTCACCAAGCTGCAAAGAAACACGCTCTGTCGGGTCCGGAGCTATGTGCTCGCTTTCATCGCATGGATATGCGTCAACGTGTCACTTTAAAGTAGTTCAAGTAAGAGAGATGGGGAAACAGATGAGGAGGAGGGAGGCAGGAAACATGTCATAAATCCACAGCGAGAGGTTCTCTGAAGTAAGAGAATTAAAGACTCTGGAAAACACATAAAAATCTGCCATAGAAAGGGCACTGTCAATGCATCCTGTCAGTGCAGTTTGCTTTTTATTTCCTGGTGTGCAATATGATATAAAAAACGTTCACCTTTACTAGATGATCCATGAAAGCCTGTGTTTCACATGAGATTTATTTTTCGTATGAATAGACTTGGCGTTTCCAGACCCTGGTGGATATCAGTCGCCGTCCTATAAAACGAGGCCACCAGCACCTGTGGTCTCCCAGGAACTGTCTCTTCCAAGCGCTGTTCCTCACACAAGGGTCGCTTCGTTGTTTCTACTTTTCGTTTAAGTAGAGCTGAACTGAGGAATGCAGAGTTAAGTAAAAAATAATGGAGAAAGATCAGACTGAAATAATTTCCCCCCCAAAAAAATCCCACTCATGCAATCATCAGATATGTGAGGCTTTGCACTTTCTCATGTTGCTATTGTAAAAAGGGAGAGAAATTTTGAATCCACTCAAGTATTACAGAAAGCCTCAAATACTACAAAGAGTTTCTGCAGACGTATGTCCCACTGCAGGGATCTGAAATTCCCTCAACACCCAGAATATTAAGCAATCTGGGGCTTGTACTTTTAGATCAAGATTTGAGAGAAGGAAACATCCTGGCTTGCCTAAAAATGACAGCTGAAAGGAAAAATTGCCACCGTGGCAACCACCAGCCTCTCTGGCAGCCAACTGTGTTCTCTTTCAGCCATCACCGCCACTTTTGTGGGCCTTAACTTGTTCGACACGGGGAAGAGGTCTCCAGGCTCTGTGTGGAAGATTCAGTGATGCTCGTGAACAACGAGGAGGAGGATTTACACTGTGTAACCGACTTCAAGCATGATGAAAAATACTTTCTCTGCTAAAAGTGTGTGAGCTGGGATATCCCAGTCTGAGAGGGGGAATTCCTCCTGACTGCTCCTCGTTGTCTTATTCCTTGGCTGCACTGCGTAATAGCAGGGACACCTACCAGTAATTTTGGTGGCAGTTGATTGCACTAGGGTTGAATCTGCATGGCTTAAATCCACTGCATCTGCAATTTATTCTTGCAGACCAAAGTGCTACACCCTGGGGATGTAAGGAAAAGCCCGTCGTGCTTGGGCTTCCCTGTGGGGACCCACCAACCAGACAAGTGCCCAGCTCCCTCCCCTCAGCCACCCATCTTACCTTACTCTTCTCCTCCCAACACGGTTTGAGAGCTATTGCTGCTGAGACTGCATTTTCATTTCTTCAGTTTCATTACTAGTATACGCGTAACGTATTAGTGGTGTGAAATGGAGAGGAAGGAAATTGAGGGGAAGCACAAGGAGCAAAGTAAACATCTTCAGGGAGGCAGAGACCGCACAGAGAAGTGCTCACTCGCCCTTTTGAACCAGGAATTTAATGTCTGTCTGCTTTGCATGGCAGTCCCGCGTGCAGCACTGCCCGCCCGCGCTTTGCCAGGAGCCTTTGCCAGGGCTCCCAGCACCCGTCCTTCCTCGCACCCGGCTGCGCAGCACCCGCTGCCAGCTCTCAGGTGTTTGAAAAGCACCCATGCATTTCTCTCCAGATGAGCAGGCTGCTACATATCAGGACTTTGTCTGTCTTTTCCTCAGTGACGGGATGGTAGGAGGAGCTGTTTTCTGCATCCAATGGATCAAATCCTGACAGGAGTCAGAGCAGATGAGACAGCTTTGGCTTACGGCCTTCTGGGCACTGAGGTGATGTCCATTCTGCAAAATCCTAAAGTGCTGGGAGAGCAAGCACGGCGTAAGAGCCCCTGTTATATGCCAGACCAGCAGAGTCACAGCATCTATGTGTGCAGAAGGAACCATGGGGTCTCCAGCCTCTGTAGCAGTGAAGGGCAAGGTCCCAGCTGAAGTTCCGTTTGGGACAGCCGGCAACTCCACAAGCCCCCAGCTTGGCTGAGATGGGGTGAGCATCTCTGAGGGGCACATGGCACAACCACACCGCAGCCCTCATGCCCCTGCCCCTGCCCCAGCATCTTGCCTGGGGAGTGAGCCTGCGGTCCTCTGCTTCTGCTGGGAGAGCCACTGGGGTCCCAGCTTGAGAGGATGTGGTTGCAGGCTGGACATGTTAAGAGGGCAGGGGTACCCTGTGCATGCCTTTGAGGTCCTCCCAGCTTCTCCTCGCCCCATCCACTCACTCCAGGCAACAGGAGTTGTTCAGGACTGTTGCACAAATGCAGCCATAGCTGGGAAATGGAGCTCAACAGTAAAAAAACCCGCAGGGCTCCTCATTGCCAACCAGAAACACAGCCTGACTGCTTTCTAGGTTGGATGGGACCCTGGGCCTCCAAATGTGAAAGAGTTGTGAGGAGCCCAAGGTGGCTCGGGGCTGAAGTGCCTGGATGCTAAAGCTGGCTCTGCTGCTCCTGGGACTGGACCCGGATCTGGCATAGGAACCATGGGGCCTGGGGCTGCACGGCTGCTGTGAGACAACTGATGGGGAAGATAGAAGAAGCGTGATATTATTTGCCTGTTAATGAAGAAAGTGGGTAGCTTCAGTGGCCATCAGGAGAGTACCCAGGTACAGTGTGGTTCACTGTTACAGGACCACGTGTCCATGGTCTCAACCATGCTCATTCTGCCTTTCCTTCTCCTTGGCGGAGTTTCTGCTGCTCCACATGCAGAGCTGTGCTTGCAGGGAAATGCCGTAGCCTGCAAGGGTACAGAGCGATCCCAGCCACTACCAGCGATAGGTGGGGGCTATCAGCTGCTTACTCCTTTGACAAAATCAGAACTGTGCTAAAAGTGCTGTGCCGAACCCTCCTGCCTGCTGGCAACACCTGGCAGGAGTGCTGCAACGCTGAGAAGACCTCATTTTTGCTGCATCCCAGCTGGAGGCCAGACAAGCAGCAGCAACACTTCTAAAAATCATTTTTGCCTTCAGCTGGAGGCAAAGGCCATCATTTGCCTATTTTCCGGTTCCTTTAACCTCTAATTTTGCAGTGGCTACAGAAGTGCATCTGCTTCAGTGTTTTCTGGACAAGCTGTGCTCCCTCTGTGGGAGAGAAACGGGAGATCTCGCATGCAGCCAGCCTCTTTCCAGCACCTTAAAAGCTGCTTAGCCAAAATTTCACCCTGATTTTGTTTCTTCGGCTGTGGCTATCTGATTGTCAAACTAGCAGTAGGTTGCTGCTGCGCCTGTGCCTCGGAGAGGAGCACCCACCGAGTTCAGTGTTATGGAGGCCATGGGGGCTGCCATGGACACAAGTAGCACCACCAGTGACTCGACCCGGGCCAGCCCCTGAGTGGGGCAGCCTGGTGCTGCTGGTGGTGGTCCAGGAGGGCAGAAATCAGGCCTGGGGCACAAGCAGGCTGTGGGTCTGGGGAACCATAAGACAGATAGCCAGGGTGGAAAGTGCAGCCTCTGCCGATGCTCATGGCTGAAAGATGAAGGTTTCTGCCTGGCGAAACAGCCGCGGGAGTCACACATGGAAAGAGAGGGTGGTCTGGTGCAGGGACTACAGTGCAGAGACGCTGGGGACACAGTGGCAGTGGCCAACCTGAGGCCTCCCAGCTCACTGGGCAGCCATGGCAAGTTCCCTGTGCTGCCGCTGGCCAGGGGAGGTTGGTGGACATGAACCACATAGGGAAAAAAGGATTTTTTGGAAACAAGTGCAGAAACATGTGCCTCCATCGCTGGCCTCACCTTCTAATCCAGCTACCCCAAGGCACCATGTGGTTTTTTGGTTATAAAGTGCACTAAACAGCACCACAATGTCCTTACATATGTGTGCCTCGTTCGTGGCTCCAGTGCAAGAGGGTCTGTGGGCAGAAGAGGAGGAGTTAGGTTGTGTAGCTCCAACCATGCTGTGTACTCCGGGATGGGCTGCCAGGCGGCAGGAGGAGTGGGAGGCGAGGGCTGTTCCCATGTGGGGCTGGAGCAGCTGTGGCCGAGGGTCCCGCCGAGGGTCCCGTGGGGCTGGGGGGGGTGTGTGTGTTTTACCAACTCCAGCCCCCAGCCCCTTGGCATGCAGCCCAGTCCCAAGAAATATAAACCAAAGCAACATAAACAGATGATCACATGAAAAATATATCATGATTAGCCAGATAGATCCCAAATGTTTGTTCTGTAAACTGCAGCAGGCAGCACAAGTGTTCGCTGCAGCTGTAGTTTCTCATCTTATTTGTGTAAGTGTGCCATTAAGCTTAGACATGGGCAAAATAATCTTTCCTTGATTCTCACTTAAGAAGCTGCTTTAAAGATATATATTATAACAATGTTTGATTCGACCCTTTTGCAACTGGTATTATACCGTAAACCGATTCTCACTTAATAGAAAATCTTTGCGCATTTTTTCTCCTGGGTTACTTCCTTTTCCCTCTGAAGCCAGTAAAGTGGTTTGTTTTGTGAATGAAAGCTGGATGCCTTTAGCAAGATGGCATTAACACTGACCTCTGCTCATGCATTGAATTCCTGCCCAGCAGGAGGTGAGGTTGGAGGAAAGGGTTAGTTCATTGATGGTCAGAACCTGCTGAGCGCAGGGCTGTTAACCTGCCTGGAAAGGGAGCTGCTCAGAGGGCTTTTCCCTTTGGTGCATTAGCCCAATGAAGCCATCCTTCTCTCCCTTCGTTTTTAACCATCTGCTGGAAAGATGGCTCTGATTCATCTCAGCTTGGTAGAGGCTTTTTAAAATATATATAAAATGGCAATAAATTGGGGGGAGGGATACACTTTAATTTTCCTATTGCTACTGCCTGTATCAGAGAAGACTATCTGAATTTCACAGCATGAAACATTTAGCAAGGACAATGCAAAGAAATCAAAACCGAACTCCTCCAGCCATTTCCCAAGAAATTCAGCATGTTTTATGCTCTTTGGATCCTGAAATGCGCCCTGGAAGAGGGATAATCTGGAAAAGAAAAATTTCATGAAGCTGATTGCCAGCAGCATCTTCCGACAGCTAGTGCACAAGAGCTGTTCTGAGGGAGATGGGTCTGTAATTTACAATGCTACTGGACTTTGAAAAGGTATTGTGTAAAAATAGCAACTTTTCATTTCATGGTTTTATCTGCTGAATCTGGTGATAAAACCTGTAGTCTGCTCTTTTAGAGCTGGAGAGGACCCAGAGTGCAAGTCAAAACCCAGAAGGTTCACACAGCACGACTGGAAAACATGCTGTAGGTTTCTTTCCTTTTTGTCTTCTTAGTCCTTCAGAGGCAAGGCAGCATTTGAAAAATCAGCTGTGCCTGCACTCATTTTTACACCATCAAGAGATTCATTAACTAATCCTCCTTCTCTTCCTCATTTTTCCCCTGCCACTTTGGCTACCAAGTTGCTTCAGCTGCAGGTAGAGGCATGACCGTACTGGAAGTAGAGCAAGATGTCCATAGCTGAAGCTGAACTGTAGCCATAGCAATTCGAAGTACAGCGTCTTATTTTGAGTCTCACATGGGTGTCAATCAGGAAGAAATCCGTTGAAGTATCAAGAAGAAATCCATGAAAGTCAGTGGAACTGCACCAGCATAAGGTCGGTTTCATTGAGATTAGGCTGTAACTTTGGTGTCTGTTTTATTTGTAAATTGAGCAGATAGAAGCCTCTGGGAGATCATTAAATCGGAATTCAGCAAATTTCATTTCCAGTTGTTTTTTTGAGTAAAACCATACTTTGTTATCCTTGCCAGAGTCTACAAGAACTAGTTTGAGCTACTCTTGCCAGCTAAGACAACACTTCTTCTCTATAAGGTGAGTATGTTGAATAAAGCTTATCGATGTAGTTGTTTCTTTTTCTTTTAATTCACCTCCTGACCTTTTAAAATTACTTTACTCAACAAAGGACAATAGGGCCATTCCAACTCCCATTAAAGTCAGCAGGAGTCTTTTCATTGACTTCAGCTGAAGTTGGGCTGGGCCCAATAAGACTAACTTTAAGAGTTAAAAATAGCATCTCAAATAGAGCTTTTTCTTGCCCCCTGTGGCTTGATAACTGACCTCCCATCATGTTCACTGGGACAGGATTGGGCCCATAAAAAAAAAAGCTAAGTAAAACTATTATGGGCCCAATCCCATAACCCAAAGCTTATGAAGTATTTGCATTTCCTCTTTTTAATCACACAGGAATATTTGAGAAGTATCCATGACTTTATGAACGGGGAACTGCTTCCAGCTGAACAGATTGGATTCATCTTTGGGTTGCTTTGTGCCCCAGAATTTTCCCTTTCTAAAATAGGAAGGTGTCAAGGGTAAGGGCCTCAAAGATGACCTCAGGCACCTCCTTCGCTCTTGGGCTTTCCTGCTCCATCTTCCCACACAAACACTGTCCTGCTCCTTTGCCGGTACCTTGCCAGGTCACCCCAGCTCCCACCCTCTGCGCTGTTTGCTGTCCCTGCTTGTCCTAAAGTGAGCAGAGGGACACCTGGAGGGGTTCAGCTGGGGCAGGATGGTGGTGTGATTGCCTCTTGGTCTGATGGGAGGAGGCATACTGCATTTTGTTCTTTCGTACACCTTCAGCCCGAGACAGTAAACTTGTGTTTTCTAAATAATGTTTAAAATACACCCTAACACCAGGAAAGTTCCACCAGCTACACAAACTCTCAGTTTGTTTTGTGATGTGGATTTTCCAGTGGCTCTGGGCATGACACAAAGCTGATGTTTTTATTGGTTTCTCATGATGCTCTTTTTCCCTTTCTTTCTAAGTACATTGCAACAAATCTGTATGGAAGACTCCATCTCTAGCACACTGAATTGTTTCACCACCAAGAGAAGAAAGGCCACTTGGCAGCTCTTTGAGTTGCTGTTAAAGTTACCATCTACCGTAGGTGCTTGTATGTTTTATTCCGGAGACCCTAGATCACAAATTTTCTTTAGGTTAAAAATAAATCCACTCACTGGCATCTGCGGAGAACATTTTCCAATGTCAGAATAATTTGTAGCAGCCGCCCAGGGAAAGGTGGGCTCAACGCCGCCGCCGCGCTGCGAGACAGGACGCAGCGCCACTGCAAAGCGGCTGATGCTGTTCCCCCCTCGCTCCGGTGTCATGAACCCTTCTCCTTTTTCAGCAGAATCTAAATTTAGCCTTAAATGTAGATACATGTAGTATATTAGAAAGAGCTCTCAGATATCCTCAGCATCTCCCTGCGTGAGGAGGAAGAGCCCCCCTGACTCCTGACGCCGTCCGCCGTGGTATTCTCTGTGCTCGCCCAAATGCGCTGCAGCATCAACATCAGTCACTTCAAAGAGCTCTTTCATGTACCACATATTTTTTTATCCAGAAGGCCCAAGCAAAAGGCAGATCTGGCTGAAACTGGCTTTATTCAGCTCGCCACTTGTGTGGCCCCTTGGAAAGGTCTCAGAAGAGCGAACAAACTTTCCGTGTGCTTTCAGTGAGCAGGTGTAAGATATAAAGCTTTTACTGTCACCTGTTGTTAGCAGTACAAGGTAATTAATGGCTTTGTGTTGCTCTCGGGTGTGTAGGTCCTACTGAGTGAAGGATTTCTCCCCCACCTGCACTGTAGAGAAGCCCTTGTTCCTCTGGTGGGACAGTGCGTGGGGATGGGCAGTTTCCATTCTTCTCTGCTGAGGCTCCTGCTCATGTCTCAGGAGGGATCCTGCTGACTGCGTTGGAGCAGGACATGCCACGGAGGGATGGGAAGCATGGCCGGCTTCACAGCTGCCCATCCTGGCCACTGCAGAAACATGGGGCGCCCCTCATGGCGCCCGCCTCTCTGCAAGCTGCTGGGACCATGCCCAACTTCATCATATGGGGAATGCTGTGAGGAGCTGCCTGTGGAGGGGTCAGCTCTCCCAGGAGCAACACTTTGATGAGGACAACCTGAGCCCATTTCAGGAGCCTGTGTGGAGGGAAGCCTGGGAAGATGTGCATACTTGTCCCACCAGATCACCCTTCCCAGCCACGTGGGTGCTTGGGCAGTGAGGGATGCCACTCTCTGGCCCTCCCAAGCCCCTGTGCAATGGCTGGAGGTGCCCCTTTTTGGGAAAACTTTGATTCTGTGTGGCTCAGACACCAGAGATGGAGCAGGCTCAGGTGGTTGAGTCACTATCCCTGGACATGTTTAAGAGTCGTTTAGATGTGGTGTTGGGGGACGTGGTGTTGGGGGATATGGTGTAGGGGAGAACTTTGTAGAGTAGGGCTGATGGTTGGACTCGATGACCCCAAGGGTCTTTTCCAACCTAAATGATTCTATGATTCTGTGATCCTGCCTACACTGGACATCAAAATCCTCTGTGCTATCAGATCCCTACTGTTGCCACACGTTCAACATTATGGGTCTTTTCTGCCCAGTTCTCACTAACTTTAGGCAACAGGCACCTAATTCAAGACCTGAGTCACTGTAAGCTCCTTCTGTCTTCTGTTTCACTGCCTGAAGAAGCCATTCCTCTCTGCTAAGACAGAGGGAGCCCACTAGAAATAGGCATGTGATTTGGGCAGTTAAGTGCCTAAAGTCAGTTGGGATAATCCCAGGCTACATCCTCAAAAATCACTAATGGAGCCTTTACCCAACTTCATAGTCTCCTGAAAACATGAGACCTGATTAAAAATAATTTCTCACTTTTCAGGGAAGTCTTTTGATAAAAATCATGAGAGCCGATGACATTGCTTAGCATTTGAGTGCCACCTAAAGCAACATTTGTTCTTAATGATTTATGTAGATGCAAATATTCTGGCAAATTCCCTGATCTTGGATCTCTGCAGGGAAAGGCAAGCCAGATACTCCACTCTACTGTTAACCAGAAGCCAGAAGAGAAGGGAAGGCACATACCAGATTTACTGCATATATCTTCTTTGGCCAAACAAGGCAGGCAGCCAACAGCCTGCTCCACGCAGCAACCATGGCTTCATCTTGCTTTTGGAGCCAAATGAGAATGGCGAGGCATATGGCAGGAGGTTATATTTTGCCCACTTGATTCCTATTACAAGGTTCAAAGTTTTTTGTTTACATGCTGAAAGAGCAGAGGCCAAGTCTCTTCGTGCTCGTTATTACTTGGGTACAACTAGCAAGAAAGTTTGTTTTTCTCATCTAGAAAGCATTTGTCTGTAGCCAGTCACTTATAAAAGACTTTTGGGATAGTTTTTTTTCCATTTCTCTGTTCTTTGAATATTAAGCAGCCAGTAGAGACTGATCCTCTAGAGGATGTAATACTTTCTGCTGCCACAGACTGTCATGTACTTACCAAAAACATCGCTTTCCTTTGGACCCGAAGATATTGCTGTTTTTCTGATTGATTGAATGTGGCTACATATTTCCAAAATACGCAGAGGCGGGACAACCACAAATGTATAATTAATGAATTGTTCTGGCCATATTTACTACAGAAGTTACCTAAGCCTTGGCTGGAAAACATATCCATTCTGGTCTGGGCCAAGTGCATGCCAACATGTAGTATATTTTCATTAAGTTACATGATATGAATGTTTTTAAGAATCACTTGTGTTCTTCCAGTGTGCCTGCCAGAAATGTTGCCCAAATCCATTCCCTATTTAATCGTGAAGGAATGCTGTTCAAAAGATTTGGGGTCAGAAGTGCTCAATAAATCAATCCAGGTACACTCCTAATGAGTGGTGAATTAAACAGCATTTGTTTTAAGATCAGAGGTCCTCTTGGGAGATTATTTTTTATTGCAAGCAGAATTGCTCACTTGCAGGTATCAAGAAGCTGGGAATTAAGACCTGTTAGGAAGGTCCACAAAAGAATCTTGATCTTTACTGAAAGCATGTGATTATGTCCAGAAGAAAATGTTAAATAGGTGAGACTCATGTCCTCCGCTGCAATACCCAGTTTCATGAATTAAGGAGAGAG
>JAOXNO010000001.1:36761547-36787906 GCA_028565335.1 Limnodromus scolopaceus
AGCTGGGATGAAGCTATTCTCCATTTGTGCATCCAGATTCTTATCTGTGCAGACCACAATGCAAGGATTCAGAACAAGGAGTGTGAAGAACCTAGCTGAGGTGGAAAGGAGGTGTTTGGAGTCCACGCAGGTCAGAGGGAATGGGAGCTCACTGACTCATGGAGGAGGTTGTCTTCTGCAGGGTCAGGTTTCTTCCCCTCCTGGGGGGGAACCTGGGGAAGGAGGGCAGGAGACACCAGGGCTTTTTGCCATCTTGAAGGACAATGTGCAAAATATCAGGCAAAAATATTTGAAAGGGAAATAATTTTGCTTGCTTGCAATGTCTTGTTTATTTCTAGCCTTCTATGTTTTTGAGAACTGGTGGTTTTTCAGAGCATTGGAAATCAATAATTCCAGCTTTCTGGCCACTCTCTACCTTCCCATCAGACACCCTTCTCTGAGCAGCCCAGCGGGCTCACTTGCACATGGAGGAAGTAAGGTGGATATAAAATGTCCCCACGCAACCTCAGTAGCATTGTGTGGATGCTTTACATGGGAACAAATGAGAGCCCCTGAACAAGCAGGAGAGGATCAGGTCTCACACCGATAGCTGGGGAGAGACACTCCACGCTAGAAGGAATTAATAAACCCACGTATAAAAAGGGACCTGACCATACATGGTCCTTATGTATTATCAGGAGAAGTGTGTCCAATTCCGTCTGGTGCCTGGAGAAACACAGTTAGGTCCTTTCTCTTTGCACATTATTATGTTTTTGTCATGCATTGCTCATTACAATTTCATTTAATTAGAGTTTAAACAGATAGGCTGGCTTTCCCTTTGCTGTCATAGTTGCACACTTGGACAGAAATCAGTGACAACACAGTAGTATAACACATGGTCGTGTACACACATGGGTGAGATGATTTCAGGATGGAGGGTACAGCTGCAGAAATTGGAAATATCCTAATAAGGAACACAGGCTTTGAAGCTATAGTTTCCCCAGAATATTTAGCAATCCATGCACTGGAACTGAATTATTAAATTAAAAAAAGATTTTTTTTTAAAAGTGACTTAAGTCTAGTGTGGGTGAAAACTTGGAATTTTCTTTCTGTGGGAAATCCTGACATTTCCAGGCAGTTTTCATTCTAGATTGGAACAAAGCCTAAAAAGGTTTTACCTTTCCTGTGGAAATGGAATTCTGAAAATGTTTTGTTCTGGGAAGCTCAAAACATTGTTTTTCACTATTTCTGAAACCAAATGCAGCAGACATATGCTCACCCTTGGTGGCGGGGAGGTGTCTTCTCAGATGGCTGCCAAGTCTGAAGTGCGGTGGTATCAGAGGCGACTCTGCAGCATCCCCTAGACTGCTCCTGCAACGCATGGTGAGTAGAAGCTCCTCAGTCCCACTCTTCCTTGGGCCTCCAGACCTGCCACATGCCCAGCTGTGCAGCAGAGCCTGGGAGCTGCAGCTCATGACCCAGAGCTGTGCTGCCCGTCAGGTGCTGCTTGGGGGGCACCAAGCCTGCAAGACTGCCAATAGGGCTTCAGTCTGGGGATGGCAAAAGTTTCCAGAATCAAAAATATTTTCATGAAACATATTAGTTTTGACATATCACCATTAATCAATTACCAATTCCTGACTAGTTAGGAACCATGTTTGTTTGGGGGGCAGTGAAGCACATTATGGGTCTTGGGCTCTTGTAGCGATTCTCATACCAGTCAACAGTGGGAGGATTGTCACTGATGGAAGTATGACTGTGCAGATTGGGTGGGACAGGAGAAGGGCTACAGATCTGAAACATGGTCTGGGGCAACCACATTAGTGTTTAGGCTATTTGTGTTGGTTAGGCACCTACATCTTTTCACTGTTCTAGACCTCACCTCCTTTTGAAAATGAGATTTGGACTCATAAGTTATCTGGGCATGGTTAATATTTTTATCTCAAATTAATAACTCTTCCAGGGGTAACTTTGGTATTTGCACATTCCCTGTTTTACAGTGGATATTATTTATCCCCATGTATTTCAGTTCACAAGGACAGACCATTCAGAAACGGACATGGCTTATTATATAGCAGTGATGGATGGTTTCTTTATAGAAACCACTTGCATGTGAGAGAACAACTGTTCTATATTAAATATGTTCCCTGTATTGTGCATAGAGATCATACCTGTTGTTAAAGTAAAAATCCAAAGAGAGAGGGAAAGAGCAAGCAAGCTCATGAAATTACATGAGATATTCCTCATAAATACCAAGGGATACAGCATGATTTTTTTGTTAGGACAATAAGCACCTATGGAAGTTGTGATGATGTGGTGCTTGAGAAACTTGGCAAATGGGTTGGTGCGCCTGGGACATTTTGTTCCTGCCTCGTGTGCCTGGGACTTTTTGTTCCTCTACTGAAGAAGATGAAAACTCTGCATATTGAGGAGTTAGTTACTCATAAAGCATTAATATCTGGAGAGGTGCCAAATCATTATTGTTTTTTCTGGAAAGGGTATTAAGTATTATTCAACAAGATAAGATTTTCTTTCCATGTGTCCATACCAGCTCAATATTGGAAGATGAAACACATACCTAGGGGATTACAGGCCCAGAAAACACCTTTTCCAGGAAAACGAGCAGAGTGAATCACTTCAGACAAAAATGTGTTGAAATGTTAAACAAGTGCTCTCTTGATTTAATGTTCTTGTTAATTATAAAAAAAGCTCTATGAAAATGGAGACAAGTTAAGACTGATATCGGTTTATAGAACTAGCATTTTTAAGGGAAATAATAAAAGTGGGCATATGACGTCAAACTATTCTGAAAAAGGGGTAGAAAACACACTAGGAAAAATTGGTCCTCTATTATTATTTTCCAGTGACTGAACATTCAGAATTGTCGTAGCCTCGTGGTTTCTGCTATGGGCCAGCTAACAAAGGCACAGCTTAGCAGACGTCTGGCTAGCAGAGTTGTTTTCCAACTTGGGGCCAGCCAGGGTTTCTCTGAACAGGTCTTGAACCTCAGAGATGGCACAGCTTGGCCATACCTTCAAAATAAGACTCATCCCAATGTGGACATCCCTCAGAGACCCTCCATGGTGTGCAAGCCTTTAGTTTACAATGCAAGTGAGCTAAAAACGATCACACAGGCTCTATGCAGTTTTCCTCATTTACTCTCTTTAAATTGTTAGTAGAGTCCTTCACATGATGATTCTGTTTCCAGAACATGAGGGGGAGGGGAGAGGAATGGGAGGATTCTCCATTTCCTTCCCTTCTCCCACGGGCTCCCTGCATGCATGTGTGTGTATATATATATATAAAGATATATTCAAATGCATATGCACAAAGTGGGGCTGGGGGCCTTAAAAGGGCAAGAGCTCCATGCTGGTGGCTGTTGACAGGACAGGGAGAAGAATAGCTGAGCTGGGAGAGCCCCAGGCAGACCCCTGCCAGTGGCAGAGGAGAGCGAGGAGCCGACTGCACCAGCTGGGAATTCTTTGCCAGTTACAACCAAATTTGGAAATTTGTTTTGTGAAAAATATTTGCATTTAAAAGTTGAGAGAATGGAGTGCTTGTGTCCCAGAAGCTCATGGGGCCAGCAGAGGTGGGAAGAAAAGCAAGATTTGGGCTCAGTGAGCATGAGGAAAGGGGGAGAGTTTCTGGGAAAGAATATCTGACCACCCAGGTATGTCTCTATGACACACTGTTGTGTTTCTGCTCCTTATTTAAAAGCGCTGGAGTACTTTGGGGCTTTTTTTGGACAGTGAGGGGGTGGTGGAGAAGAAGTGGTGGAGAAGAAGACTGATGGCAGCAAGTATCTGGCAAGATACTGTTGTGCTGAATCTAATAAAAGTAGCAGGATAGATATCTCAGGCCTTTCTGCCAAGCCATAAGGGTGTGATTACTTTGCTTGGAATATGCTGTAATCTTCCCTGAATCCACGCATATTACAGGTGCAGGAGAGCAACTTTCTCCATAGTTTTCTCTGAGTCTGGGCAGATTCACCAGATTTTCCAAGCTGATGCTTTATTGTGTTTCCCTTCTCTGGTTCAGCTCTTCTTGTAAAGCTCTTTTATTTAAGCCTTTATTAAGTGCAGAGGCTAGTCCTTCCTGCCCCTTGGCATGGGCCATTTAGTTTCCCATGTCTCTGGACAGCAAGTTTAAGTTGATGACACCAAATTTTGCCAGCAGGAAATCAAACCCCACCCATCAGAATGACAGTAAATAATTGCTAGAGGATTGCATGAATATTCAAGCATATATGGGCATTTTTAGCATGTAGTCCTTTAATCCGGGGAAATACCCCAACGCTACCACAAGTACACTACATAAAGGAGTACGTTTTGGTCTACATATACTTATAGGGTATGTACAGGCATGTATTTAGAGAGAGAGAGAGAGAAGGAGAGGACAAGAGTAAACTCATCTGTGGAAAGCCAAATAAGGCAAGATAAGAAAAGCAAAAGCCCCATTACCCAGGCTTGTGCTGGCTGGTGGCACAGCAATTACGGCCCAGCTGAGGCTGCCGGGGGCTTGCAGGCGGCTCCAGCAGCGGGACCGGCCTGTTGACTTCCCATTAAAAGCCACCCCCAGGAAAAGGCACAGGCAGGGAATGAAATCGTTGCTACCAGCAGAAGACACCCTTCTCTTGGCCGAGATGCAGGGCACTGATGTGGCGAGGCACCTTCCCAAGGAGCCGCAGATGGTGGCCTGCTCTTTCCAGCCCTCCTCGCCCCCCTTGGGCTGCAGGCAAACTCAGGCAGCACAGACCTCAGCCACCCGCTTGGCCCCACATGGCTCTGATTTCCAATTCTGTGCAAGCAACAGCCACCAGCCCTGGAAGCCAATTAGAAAGTCTGTAAAATGCCGCCGGTTACAAGGCGGCTTTCTGCTGAGTGCATGGCCTGGTACTGATCACTACGGGCTCTAAGCCCAGGCTTTTCTTCTTTTGCTTCAATTACAGGGCCTTCAAAGCGTCTTGTGTTTTCAGTTGCGATTGTCATCACACTTCAATGCAGTATGTGCCATGGCACGTGCGCGAGCACAGCTGGGTTTCTATACAAAACCAAAGATATTTGCTTTACAGGCCTGTACATACAGTCGCCACAATCTGCCAACAGCCAAATGTGTTGGGCTACCATTTCTAGTGGAGGATCAAAGAGCATATTTAAATGCTTCTAATTCAACATCCAAGTAACTACAGACAGTCCCAGGCAATGGGGGTGGCAGGGGAGGTGGCGAGAGGAGAGGAAGTATTAAAAGAGCGTGTTTGCCGGTTGTACGTGTGCAAATTTGGCTGGCTATGTGAGCCTGCTGGGTGGGACACACTTTTTGGGTGCTGTGACCAGAAGGGTGTTCCCACTGCCCAGGCTAACCCCTTTTCCCCACTACAAGCCCTGGGACCAAGCCACAGACCCGGGCAGGATGCCCTGTGCTGTGTGCAGGAGAGTCCATGCCACCTGGCTCCTGGGAAAGGGCAGTTGAGCACAACATCTCCAAAGTCTGCCCACAGCACTCAGATGCCCAGGATGGGCAACTCGTGGACCTGCTGCACCTCCTCGTGCCCTGACACAGGCCAGGGCAACTTTGCCCATGCAGTGAAGACCTGGCTTCCCATTCCTGCCCTCCCTGGGGACTAGTTTGGGCCTTGGCAGTGAAAAAGGGGTACATATCTGGTCATCTGGTGGGAATCGCCTCTCCTTCTTGCTCTGTGGTTCCTCTCCAGGTAATGAGAAAGGTTTGGCAGAAGCCAGGAAGACCCAAGGCACGTGAGCAAGCAGTTACTTAGTGAGAGAGGCTGGAAGCTTTTGTCCACTCATCTTGCAGTCTTTCCTCTTTATGGCTTTGTGGCAGGAGAGGGAAAATCTCCTTCCTGTGCAGTAAATAACAACTGAAAAAGCACCTGACAATGATGACTGGAGCAGATCAAAAAAAGCATTACATGAAACAGCCTGGAAACAGCTCCATCTCCTCCCCTGTCCCTGCGAGAATGTTACATGGGGAGGTAATGACGCTGAAAATGACCTCTTTGTTGTGTTCTTTTGATGTCATCCTTTCACTTCTGTAAAATAAAGTATGTGTAGTGGCTTTCACCTTGATGAACTTGTTTTATTTTTTATAATACAAAAAATGGTGTAGAAACATGAGTGCATACTATAGCAAAATCTACAGTATGTGTTTATTGATACTTACTGGTATAACACCTAAAAGTTAAAAAATTAATCAAACTCCCCAAATTTTACTGTATCAGAGTGGCATGTTTCAACGGTCCTGACCCAGTACAGTAAAAGCCACACCAATCCCAGCTCCAGCTGCGTGTCCTCCAGGAGAAGACTCTAGTTCCTGAGCTATGGAGATGTTTCAGGGCAGGTGCTGATCTGGCATCTTCATGGCACAAAACTGCAGCAGGTTGGAAGCCACCACAGATGGAGCAGGTGATATAGCAAAGGGACACGCACAGCAGTGGCAGAATCAGAGCTCTTTGAGTCGTTGCTGGGGTTATCCTTGGTGGTTGCTATCAGCCCATGATGGATATGGCTGGTCCCCAGCAGAGCTACACAGAGCAGCTCGGCTCTGGTGTTCTTGGAAGGATTTAACATGCTATCCCTGGTTTAGCAGAGCACACAGCGCCTGCCTTAACTTTGATTTTCTTGGTTTTGCTTGGTTTGTGCTATGCCTGTGGTGTTCTTTAAAAGGTCTTTTTCTTTTTCCATGGATGTGTACAGTAGCCATTTACCAGATCAGAAAGGATTTACTTTCTTCTTTCTTTAATATATTTAAAAAACAAAACGTATCTCTTTCCTTTTCCAGGGTTAATGTAAGAGACCCGATCTTGTAATAACCCTGTTTCCTGGTAATGATGCAGAACAATGGACAGAGGTATGGAATAATTCTTTCCATACAGGAGTTATAGGCTGATTTCATTGCCGGCAGAAAATACAGGACTGTAGCAATTATCATAGCTTTAACCACTTCTCCACGGTTTGTGGATTTCCCTCTGATCTAGGATACTGTACACATAGCTGGGAAGTTGCAGCCAGCTACAGTACCTGTCAGTTTGAGTTCCAGCAAACAAGTTGTACCAGATTTGTGGTGTCCTGGTAAATGACTCCTTTTATGGAATCTCTGTGTTCATAAAATAGGGTATAATATCAGTCAAAAGTCCAAATTCATCCTATTTGTCCAGAGAATAGAACTTATTCAGAAGCTAGAAAGAGAGTGAGAAGGTGGTCAGTCGCCTAAATATTGGAACTTTCTCTCTTTAGCACACCACCAAGTTTATGGGATATCTTTTCATGTACTGTTCATTCTGACTCACTAAAAATCTGGATCAAATAATCAGAAATACATTAAAGTGATGCCATAGAGCTGCTGGAAGACTGCAAGTATCAGTGAGCAGCTGGCTGGTTTGAAAGGAGTGTATCTGTAATGGTGATACACCCTCCTTTCTCTGGGCTGTGAGTGCACCCAGAGTCTCCAGCCAAGCCTGTGATCCCATCCTGCCTGCACAGGCAGAGGCCATCCTGTCCCACAGTGCTTTAAGGTAGAAAATTGGGAGAATATGTTGTAGCCAGGATCGGATGAACTAAAACTCCTCCGGATAGTGGGCTGCTTATCTGCACTGACACCAGGGTCAATTCAAATACAACCAAAACATCTTTAGCAGTCTGGGCTCCAATCTGGGCTTCAGAAGTAGCTTTGTTTCTCTGTCCAGGCTGTGTAGGCAGCCTCTCTTTCATGCTGCAGATGGACATTTGGGATCAGGAAAGCAGATTTAATAAAAATGGTACCAGGTAGTACCCCATTGCACCCGCGGGCTCAGAGGGCCATTTGTGAAGGTGACATTGCCCAAGGCTGGACCCAGGGGTTCTCCTGCTTTTGTTTCCCTACATGTTGGTGATGGGCAACTGTTCAACAATCACATCTATTTTCCTGATTTGTTTTGTTGTGACTGGTAAAGAAACAGTAAAATCGGCTGTGGTAAAATCAAATTTGATCTTAGTGGCAGGGAGAGAGAAAGCTGTTCACACTTCAGTAGCAAAGTTTGATTGATTATAAGAAATTAATTTGGTTTTTCTGTCCCGCTGCACCATCTCCTGACATGCCAAAGAGAAGGCTTGTAGGAGACGAAGCTCCTTCATTTCACTGTCAGGTTTTCCTCCTGGTGCTGTTGAAGAAAGGCCTGACACCACACCAGGAAGGAGGCTGGGGACAGATGTCCAAGGTGTGCATGTGGGAGATGTGAGTGTGCAAGGTGTGTGCACACAAGTATACGAGATGCATTTGCCTGCAAGTCACGTGTGAGTGCATCGCAGTGCCAGGGGCAGCTACAGGGCAAGCAGCCACAGACAGGGTCTGCCCCTTGGTGTGGAAGAAGTATCTTCTGAAGCAGCACTGCTGCTCACATTCTCTCCTCCACCACCCAAGGCTCCTCATGGCTGATTTTCATCTCACATTGTGCAGCTGAACTCCTGGGAGTCGCCTTTTTAAAGACGCACGGTGATGAATCAGCTGTAAATTAAGCACTCTGTTAGGTTATGATCATAGGGACTAAATAAATGACTTCTCAGTCAGTCCCCTAAAAACAAATTAGTTAGTTAACTTAGCATATTTTAAAACAAACTCTTGTTGGTTAATGACCAGATTTGGTTTGCTCCAGTCATCACCAATTGCTGGAATAGAAAAAACCAAAACCTTTAAAGATATGAGTCATGAGAAGAGCTGGGATATATCACTAACACATAGTTGACAATATTTCCTGCATCGGTTCACAAACCGCCGGGATGTCCCTGGTGAACTATACAGTCCATTGTGCTCTCGGGGGGAATAAGTGTGCCGTCAGTCATTGGCAGCATAGCGGGGAAACCAACAATGAAATAAAAGCCTCGGTGCACCCAACGGGGGTTGCGGGCTGCTAGAAAACTCCATGAGCAGCTGAAATGCTGCCGCCGAGCAGATGATCTAGAAACTGAATAAGGCACTGGGACACAGGAGGCTGGCTCGTTTGTGTGAAATCCTGTGCTAGCCCCTGGAAAGACCCCCTACGTCCTAAGGAAAGGGCACGTTTGGTAAGAGAAGAAACTGTGGGCTCATGTCAGCATTTGAGATTTATAAACAGAGATTTGGGAGAGAAAAATTCAGACCTAAATGCCTTGAACTACAACAGATTTCTGGAGAGAGAGAAAGGATAAGGGGAAAAGTTGAACTCTTTAATAGAGCTACAATAACTGTGTAGTGAACTGCTCACCTCCACGTTTTTTTAAAAAACACGGTGACACACAGTGAATATACAATATTCCAAAGGTTACCTACTGACTGATAGAAAGTGGAAGTTACATGCCACTGGAAATGACGTATTTTTACATTTTTTTAGGTTCTTTTTGCAGAACAAAAATTGTGATGATGAAAGTTTGACTCAATTTATGATGAACCACTTACCAGTCCAATAACATTAGCGTCTACATACCTCTGGTACTTTGCAAGAGTTTTTGTCCCTTGGTCTCCAGAATTAACCATGGTTGGACTCCTTGACCCAGCCGCCTTCAAGGATGCACTTGGATCTTGTGGCAATGGTTGGCTGTGCCACACCATGGGAGCTAACCTCTCTGAGGAGACTAACTGAAAAACAGATTCTTTTTTTTTTTTTTGTGATATTCTTTCTATTAGAAAAGGAGGTTTGCAACTCCTGTGTAAAACAAAGAAATACCTGGGGAAAGTTCCACTTTTTTTCTCCCAGCAGATACAATAAATGAAATGAGCTAATAAGATTAAAAAACATTCAGAAAAGTTATCCCACGCGGTTCCTTCACTTTCCTTCAGTACTGCACATTAACAACACCACAGACCACAGGTTTTGCTTTCTTATTGGGAATATTTTGTGTAGTTCCTCTGCAACCCTCTTGTCTTTCTTTTCAGCAAGGTATCTACATATGTCTTTGCTGATGGAGAGCTTGAAACACTTGATTCTCCACTCAAGCCTTTAAAACTCAGAGAGTGAACATGGCCACATCAGTACCAACTGTGCCCCACAAGAAAGCCTGCAATTGTTTGACTCTGTTGCAAACAAAATCTTATTTACAGGAATGTTCATGAGAAAGCGAACAGGAAGGTTCACTCAGCTCCACCTTTTAAATGAAGACTGACAGCGGATATGAAAATGGCTTTTGTTTTCAATTTCATTCCATATGGTTATGGAGTGGCTGCAGGATCAAGCTATTTGTATCTGAAAGGGAACATTCTTTCTGTAGATATGAAACATCCAAGTATTTGCAAAACTTAAATTTTAAGAGAAGTGAATAATTCTGGTTTTACTACTTTTTCAGCTGTCCTGGAAATATAGACCATCCTGCACTAATGAGTTCCATTTCAGGAGTCTTTTTTTGTTTTGAAAAGCAGATGCAGAAGTTCAACCTACAGCCTTTCCAGGTAAGAGAAGGAAGCATGCTTTTATGCACACAAATATAACATTCTGTCAATAATTTACATATGGATACTTTGTGTGCATAATTACATGCCTGTGTCATAACTGGTGTATTTTGATGTCAGATATTCAATACTTAGTTATCACCCAAGTGCATTTCTCTTTGCACCGTATTGTTATTTTCAAGCTCATCCTAATTGGAATCCTATAAATATGATTGTTAAAAAATGTATTTTATTAAACAAACTGCTATACTCTAGAGGAAAATACAGTTGGCTCTGGGATAAGACACAATTCTGCAGGTAATGAAAAAAGCCTTATCTAAATTCAACTGGATTAAGATAAAGATAGGTGAGTAAATTGAATGCGACATCCAAGACTGGATCTCTGACAAGAAGATTTATTCAATTTTATGAAGCTTGCTATTTAATGGAAAGGAAAAGCTATTTTCAATTTAGCATGAAAGGGGAAGAGCCCTTTAACTCAGAGTCACTCTCTGCCCAGATTGTGCTCCCAGCCTCCAGATTCTCCCACCACTTCATCTCCTCCCCCTTCCCTGCCCACCTTTCCCTCTTCCCCTATTGTATCTCCACCTGGGGGCCAGAGGAAGCTTCCAAAACCTCCTGTCTCCTCTGAAAGGTGGTCTAGAGGCTTTTGGTGATGAGGGCAGAAGAGGGGAATATGTGGGTGGTGAAGGGTGGCGGGAAGCTGTCAATCATGACCATGATGCTGAGGGTCTTGGGCATCCCAGGGGGGTGCAGGATGAGGAGAAGTGCACCCAGGGCTGCAAGATGCTGTGAAGCTGCTCCCTGTCATTGGAAACACATAGAGAGGCTCTGTGGGTCTACTGGAGGTGAGACATGGGGAAGGGAAAGCTGGGATGTTCTTGGGTTATCCCATGCATTGGTGCATGTCTTTCTGCACAGAGAGGCAAGAAAGGAGTGAGGAACATGCAAGGTGATGACCATCAGCGTGATGAAAGGAGGGATGCTGGGAGGCATGCTACCGTGCGAGAACTCAGGATGAGAAGCCAGATCAGGAGTTCATATCAGAAGGTGACTTTCATGGCAGAAATGTTGGGTGTTAGGAGCTGGCAGCAGCAAAACATCGCACTGACAGAGCTGGCAGTGAGTGGTGCAGAAGGGAGACCAAGGCAGCGCTAGTGGTCGGCACGAGCTCCAGAAGGACCTTTCTGTTCTCACCCTCAGTCAGCCAGGACTAACTACACCATGTGAAAATGTGGAAGAATGGTATCTGTTCATCTGTCACACAGCCAGGATCCAGCTCAGCCAGACTTCTGGGTGGCTGCAAGCGGCAGGCCAGCGAGGCAGATATCCCTGTCTCAGCCCAGACCCACGCCAGCCTCATTGCCCTGGCTAAGGGCAGACCTCCGAGGAGTTTTGTGCGGCTTTCCCTGGAGAAGGTCCATCGGCCAGTCCCAGAGCTTGGCTGGAGCAGATAACGGTGTCTGGAAGACCGTCGTTATCTCTGGTGCCGTCTGGAGGCCGGGGCTCCCTTCCTGCCTGGCCTCCGCATCACCCTCGGCACTGTCTGCTCACAGCCACCGCCGCCACCGGCCTCACAAATCCCCCACGCAAAACTGCCATCGTGTCTGCTTTCTTCACCATTCTCCTCTCCTTTTAAAAAGTGAGATGACATAAATTCACTCTGGTAATATGCGTCAAGTGAAGACCATCTGCGTTACAACGCGCTCCCTTCATGCAAGGGATGGAAATGGCTTTGGTACAAGATAAAACCATATCCATGGGAGAGGGAGATCCATGCCCCACCTTGCCTGCCCCCTGCTCTTCCCACAAAAGCACTGGCAGGCTCCAAAGCCAAGGGCTGGCCCGTGTGGACCCTGCATACTTGTGCTCCGAGGACAGGGAAAGGACATGCTCATTGACAAGCAGGCGCACATATGCCATGACCAAAAATGGCTTCCATCAGTGTGGTGCCTACAGCCCTGAGCAAAAGGTCCAGCAGCCCGTGCTCTGCCTGCCTCTGGCCCTCCCTCCCGGGGAAGGTGGCATATGGCCTTTCTCCTCCATCTTTGCTGACACCGTATAGCCTTTTGAGAACACACACCTTGGAGGTGTCTTGCAAGGGTTGAGATTATCTCCACCTGAGGAAAGTATTTTCAGCACTTGGTTTCCCACGTATTTGGTCTCCTGGCCTTTTTGCATTGCCTGAGGCAGGCTACAAGGCTGTCCCAGCTCCTGGTGGGATGCAGGTGGCCAGAGCTCCTCTTCTCAGGGCTGCCGAAGCGTGGCTCCCTTGACTGACTGCAGCCATGACACCTACACCCAGAGCCTCCAGCAAACAGCCTGGGCACAACACCTCAGCGGATTTATTTTGAGTAAAAGTAGGTGCCCGGCCAGGTCCAAGTCACCCAAACTCCCTATACAAATGCTGCCAAGAAAAGAAAAAACAACTCTTTGAGAAGTGTCCAGCAATTCCCAGACTCCTTTTGCTGCCCCTCACCCAGGACCTTGACAAGCTCCAGGCCATGGTGAAATCCTGACTGCAGCTGAAGTCAGTAGGTTAACCATGGGCTTCAGAGGGACCAGGAGGCCACCAGAGCAGTGGATGTGGCTTTTCATAGTGCATATTCCTTATGGCACATAGGAGATGAGTGGCAAAGAATACGCAGCTTTGAGTCGTGCATGCTGCTAAAATACTCACCACTGAATATGAGTGTCCGCTCAGAGAGTGTTGTCGTCTGCACAGTTTGCTAATGCTCACAGCCCCTGTCAGCACCCCTTCCTTTCTGTTATTACTTGCTATGTTACTTTACTCTTGTAACGCTGCTCCATACAGAAATCTCCCTAATCCGTTTCAGGCGGGCAACGGGTACTGGCACCCTCTCACATGGCTGGTTGTGCTAGTTCCTGAGGATTACAAATGAGGGCCATCTGTAGTCCCTAGTATTTGTGGAGATGAAAAGGAGCTTAACTTAATGTACTTTGGCAGAGTAATAGGGAAACATCAATCACAGGGTGACATGTTAGTTCATATGCACCAATAGGCTCATGTTTGTAGCTGGACACATTAAGTGGATCTGTTTCTTTAAAGACGAGTCCATCACTTACAGACAGGCATTCGGAGCTCTAGCATACAGGACACTTTTAAGAGATACTTGATAAAGAGCTTGAAAATGTGAGCAGTGACATGAAGCTAAACTCTGGCTCATTTTCTTCAGATTCCCTATTAATACGAGCCTCATAAAGTTGAAATTGGGGTCACTTGGACAGTTATTTTAGCTAAAACAGATGGAGTTGTGGTGGCTGCTCCTAAAGAAGCAACTTTTACCATAACTTACCACACATTGTCTCTGGGATAAATATATTTTCCTGTACTACATCGTTTGGGATTGTGTGGTAATTGCTGGACCAATGCTGATTTTTTAATGGCAACCATACTAATAATTTCCATTAAAAAGCTATTCTGAGATACTTCATGGCAGTACAGAAAAAAAAGCATTTTCCTCCCAAATGCCAGAATCAAACAGTTTCTTAATTTATTACAAGAGCATAAAAATTGAGCATCCTCTGAATTACTATTTTCCCCATGTAACAAAATATTCTGCATGAAGAGGGATTATTAGACCCCCTGAACTTCCCTTGTAAGTAGAGCACAGCTGTGCGAACAATTCACAATGAAGAATTTATTGGATGAAGTTCAGCACTTTTTTGACTTGTGTACTCTTCGGGAGCAGTTCAAGACTTCCTTGTTATTGATTGTTATGTAAAATTTTTTACAAATTTCTTCAGTAATGCCATCTTCAAATAGTTCATGAAAAATTAATTGTCATTACTTAAATTCAAAATTCACTTTGCATCATGTTAGCAGCACAACTCAGGTGAGGTGACTTCTGTCCCTTGAATTGATGACACATAAAATTATAGATTAATTCCCATTTTCTGCTACAGGACATGCAATTTCTAAAGGAACAAAACACTTGGCATATGTAGGAACTAATTAGCTGAGGAGCAAAGTTGCTACTTGTTATCACTACTTTTAGTCACATTTATTAGTCTACAGAGCAACCAGGACTGGGGCCCCTCTCCAGCAGATGCAAAAAGGAGGCGGTGGGAAGTCCATTTCCCAAAGAGCTTATGGCTGCAACCAGGACCACAGGTGAGGAGGTGAGGAGGGAATGATAGCAGGAAACATCATGTTAAGCTATTATGGTTTTGAAAGTTGGTAACATAAGAGGGGGATAAGTTATAAAGAGAGAAAAACACAGAGAAGAAAAGGTGTATCAGAGGCAGAGGCAGGGAGTAAGAGGACCAGATGTGAAGGTAAGGTAAAGAGGTCACAACGAAAAGGGAAGGATGATTGCTCTTCCCACCTAAGCATCATCCATTACTTGCCAAAATCAGGCATGCAATGGAAACTGCCTCTTTAAAAGTTGTTTTCATCTGGGGATCAGGAAAGGGAAAACCCAACAGCTCTCAGCACTGCCAGGAACAGCCCGGGCAGGTGCTGCGGGAAGTGCCCCACAGCTTTGCTAATGCATCTCAGGCATGATTCAAAAAGTCCCGGCCTTCATTACTCTTGCAGTTCCTCGAGCAAGGCATGCTATTTGTACTGAGTAGTGCCAAGTTCTGCAATGAGAAAAAGATGTACATTAGGCCAGAGAATTCAAGCTCACTTTGGTTTAAAGCAGAAATGAAAGGAGCCACATTTGTGATTGAAATCCAGTCAGCTCTTGATCACCTGGGAGCAGCGCATCCAGGTTGTGGATTAG
Source organism: Limnodromus scolopaceus (assembly GCA_028565335.1). Classification (NCBI taxonomy): domain Eukaryota; kingdom Metazoa; phylum Chordata; class Aves; order Charadriiformes; family Scolopacidae; genus Limnodromus; species Limnodromus scolopaceus. The sequence continues at coordinate 36,776,685 of JAOXNO010000001.1, forward strand.
CTGTGTCCTGATAAAAATATTCCCAGCCATCTTCCCTCCTCCCCACCCCTTGATGTTCATTCTTCATCATAACTTCATTTTTCAAAGCTAAATATACTAAATATGTTCTTACAGTCCAATTTACATATGTTCTGTATTAGTCTATTGAGAATAACATTGAGAGTTAACTGGACATGGAAAAAATGGGGATGACTTCAGTGGACAGTACCAGTGGCTTTTTCCTCAGTGCATATGGAGGTAACGGCTAGATCTAAACCACAACTGATTTCTATTAGCTGGCTGAAAAGCAGTGCAAATACTTATTAGACTTCCACATGCCCAGCTGTCAGATAAGAAATCACTTTTCATGGAGGGAGGCTCACAAGACTCTGAATTCTGAGCCCACCATAGGAGGATGACGGGATGCTCTTACAGTTCATTTCTCTGTGGTTTTCTTCCAAAAGTCCCCTTGAAATGGGCACGTAGTACAAAGCAGGCAACCGCTAACCTGCATCTGGTAGACCCCAGGGAGGTGGTGTTGGTGCTCTTTGAAGCTACCAAAGGCAAACAACAGCAGGGGGAACCTTGCCAGCTGGGTGAGTGGCAGCGATAGCAGTCGTCACGTTGCTCTCACCAGGATGCTGACTCAGGACAAAAGGCACAGCAGGAATCAAAAAGACCATAACCAGGTCCCTGTCCTCACATCCACCCTCATGTGGAGCGCTGGGAAGGACTAAGGGTTGGTGGCGTGGGGTGGCCTACTGAGGGCCAGCCTAGCCGTCAGCATCAGAAATCTAGCCGAAAAAAGCAGGCTCTGAAAAGGAGTTGGAAAAGGAGACACATCTTTAACTGAAGGCCTGTTTTCAAGGCAAACCCAAACTGTTTTAAATCAGATGAATCGCAGTATTTAACAAAAAGTGAATGTGGATCTATATAAGACACCAATTACGTAGCAAGGATACATTTTCCAGGTGCAGTAATGTGAGGTCAATCAGAAATCTATCGAAAGATGTCAAACCGGATAAAAGGAAAAAGCTGCTATAGGTCTTGGTAACATAGGCAAATGATAAAATTGTAGACAGCAATGCTGACTTTTTTTAAAACAATGTTTTATTGTTTCTGGAGAAGATCTGGAAGCCCTCTCTGAGTTGGACTGAGATTTAATAATGGAGTTAATGTTGTGTGTTTGGGCTGTCATAGGACCGAAACATCAGAAATGAAGTGGGTCTGCTCCTCTGTTGGGCTCCCTATGCTGCACTGGGTGTCCTTTGAGCACAGTGTGGCCACTGCAGTGAAAAGCGGCTCATTATAGAAGGAGAAAGTTATCTGACTGGTCAAGCTGGATGGAGCTTTGAGCAGTCTGGTTTAGTGGAAGGTGTCCCTGCCCATGGCAGGGGGTTAGAACTCGATGATCTTTAAGGTCCCTTCCAGCTCTAACCATTCTAGGATTCTATTCTATGGTTCTACATGAAACCAGGACCATGCACAATATACTTTCCACCTAGTTTATAAATATATATAAAAAAAAAAGTGCCCCTGTTCTCTCCCGTCATCAGTCTTGCAGGTACATTAGCATTGCAGGAATTAATAATAAGATTAATATGATTTGGCCTCCCAAGTAATGCTGTGAAACTCAGCTGCCCCCTCCCTCCTGCTCATCCGTGTGTGCTCAGCTCTCTGACCAGGGCTGGGAAGGGATGATGCTGTGACCCACTGGCTGCCAGCCGCGGTTCCCGCTCCCCTGCTTTCCCTCTGCTCTGACTGGGAGGGTCAGTGTTCAGTGCTGGGCTGACACCCTTACCCTTTTTGTTATGCCAGGCCCTGTACTGGCCCCAGGAGCTACGTTATAAGGTAGGAGTGTCTGCTGCCTTTTTCAGTTCATTAATTCTGATCAGTATTGCACTGAAGAAACACAGAAAATGGAGTAACATTTACAGAAGCTGGGGTATCAGCTGTATTTTGTTCCAGAACAGGTCTAAGCAACACAACTGAATGACCAAGCTTATGTTCCTAACATGTCTCAAATATTAGTCTTAATCCCTTCCACTGGGTTTTGAAGTGATATGATTTACTTGACATGCCACAAGCTAAGGTCAGTTACCTGCAGTTCAGCTGATGTGTCTGATATATTCAAACTCTTAATTACTAAGTTTTGAGTCCAGTGGAACAACTTTGGTGCCTGATCCGCCAACATTTTTTCTAGACAATCTGTCGTGGGTGAGATAAGACTTTGAGAAGGAGAGAACAGAAATGAGAAAGGAAGGAGAATGGTAAAAGGTGGCATAAGAAAGAAAGGAGACCTTCCAGGAAACAGGAAGATATATTTAAGTCGAAGGAAAATTTTGGCACAAGGACAAGTGGATATTAATGGGTCATGAAAAATGCAGTCTGGAAATAGGAAGAAGGAAAATCAGAACAGAAGAGGGATGAGGTTCTGAATAGTCTTTTGTAAGAATAACAGGAGCAAACAACCTATCTGTTTTTTTTTTTTTAATGTGGGAGTTGTTTTTTTAAGAGGCAGAGGGTTTTAAGAAGGACTTTATGAAAGGGATTTAGTGTGACTGCCTATGATACTGGGAGACTAGACTGGTGACCCAGGAGTCCCTTTTCAGGAGTCTGATGCTTTATGAATGGTACTTAATGGTAGGAAGGAAATAAGAGGAGAAAGAGTCAGAAATAGGTAGTGGATATTGTTCTCTCAAAAAGAAAGAAACAATATTCAGGCCTATTGAGGTTTATCTTGTGTTTAAAGCACAATGACTAAAACTGTTAAGGACTGGTTTCTGTTCTCTTTTAAAATGTGTATTTCTTTACCTGTGAAAGGTGCAGCCACCAGAATCCCTTTTCCTTTTGGGTAGTAAATAATGTGTTCCCAGTAGAGCTTGTGTTAACAATCTGTTTTAGAAATGAGGGGGGATCCAGCAGTCATCTTTACTCTGGACAGAAACCTACAGATACAGGAATTTCTTATTGCTAATTCTAGATCAATACAGTGTCATTTGCAGAGGCAGGAATCCAAAGAATGCATAGAGCATACAATCCAAATCTGTTTCAAAATGTAAATTTATCACAAGACGTGCTTATTGCCATGACTTTGAGCTGATCTGGTACTTTGTAAGAGGCAGAACCTTCTTTGCTTCTTTGATTTTCTTTGATTTTCCTTTTCCTATCAGTGACAGTAGTGAAAACTTTTCTTTTCCTCAGGTACAATTGCATGTGTTGGGCATTTTGCTACTTCATGAGACTGGGCACAATGCCCAGGTGCAAGTCCATCCTTCACAGTCATGCCTTTGTCCCCCTCCCCGGGGCAGCTCTCCCACTGCACTGTGGCCATCTCTGTCCCTGGAGGACAGTGGGAATGAAGCTGGTCTCTGAAGAAAGGGGTGATTTATGGAGTGATTATGGTGAAACCCACACACAAAAAAGGCCAAACCCAGACCTGAGAGCGGCAGGGTATGGTAAGTGCCAGTGCCAGGCTCCTCAAGCTGTCCTGCCCTGGGGTACTGCAGGTGGGACTGGGCAGAGGACGTCCCAATGAGGTGTCAGTCGGCCCCTCATGGCTAGTCCACAATGGCTATAGCCAATAAATGTCTGTCAAGAACAAGATATGGGCTATGGCACTGAGTGGCAAATAACTGACGTTGGCACAGATGCAGTCACTCTCAAATGTGTGTGTGTGTGTGTGTGTGGAGAGGCTTGTGCCATCATGAAGCCACATCATGCACCACATACAGAGGCACATGCAGGCTGGCAATGCTGATGCCACTAGAGGGACTCATCTTCCACATCCCCCCTCCCCAATTTGCTCATGCCTGAAGTGAAAGCCAAGCTTGGGGGGCAGCCTGCAAAGCCTCATAAGTACATAAACACACCAAAGACTTTAAGACAAAGCACATCACATCCCAACAGCTGTTCCCCAGCAAGGTCCATGGGGAAGAGCTGTAGGCTGGTGCGGGTCCTGGTGTTGCTTGCCTGCAGGAGAAACTGGACATGAGTTTAATCCAGGCAAATCTCAGACTTTGTGAGAAATGCTTGTTATTATTTGGTTGTCATCTATAATGTTGTGTCTCTCCATTCTCACCCTCATCTTCTTAGTATGCATCCCTGCTCCTGAAAGCTAAAGCTGTGCTTAAAAATCCAGGGGAGTAAGTGTCTCTAGGTGGGAGGCTGCTGAAATGACTTGAAATTTATTTCTCATCATTTTTTCTTAAGGGAAAAAAGAGACGGCTTCCCCAGACACTGGGAGAAATCAGACTTGTCAGTTTGACTTCACTGAAGGGGAAAGACTCTGAAACTCCTTTAAGGAATCAAATAGGGAACACTTGGAAAAGCAGAGCTTGATTAAAGACAGCTAACATCAATTCAGGGAAAGGAGATCATGCCTAACTAATTTGTTGGAATTCTTTGAGGAAATTACTGCCCTGGTGAGGAAGGGGAAAGGATATTATAGACTCCGTTTTTCAGAAAGCATTTGACAACATTCTCCGCTGTTGGTTAAAATGTCTAAGGTCTGAAGTCATGGAATAGAAGGACAATGAGCATATTGGACTGAAAACTGGCAAAAGAGGAGGAAAGAAAGGGTAACTATGAATGGGAGCCTTTCATTTTAAAGAGGGGGTTGTAAGAAGGATCAGGGAAAAAAACACATTTTGAGTTTGAAAACAAGATTTCCCAAGGTTACTGAAGACACTCCTGAACCTTGGGAAATACAATTAATAATGAGGAGCCGTGCAAACAGATGGAGAAAGGAATGGTTTGTGTTACCACGGTATCTTGGAGAGCAGATAGAAAGGGGAAGACTTTCTTGACTGCTCTGCTAAAACATATCTGTCACAGTTTGAGTGATAATATGTGTTAAATTCCACAGACACAGGAAAAGACACAGAATTTCACACTGCAGAAACTAAAGGTGGCCCACCTTTTCCTTCTTCATGTTAATGATTACTCCCATGCACTTGAGCTTTCCTTTTTTAAGAATGATCTTATCACATGCAATTGCACACAAGTGTTATTACTTATGGTCTTCTCATAAGGCAACAATTTCACTTCAGGTTAGTCTTATCACATTAAATGGCATAGGAAAAATAGTTCTGCTTTGAGGAAAAAAGACCAACAACCAACTGCTGCTGTTTCATGCTAAGGGCTTGTCTATAATCATGTACACTGAAGCATGTGTTGAAACACATTTTAACCAGTAGATGTGATAACGCTGTCTCACACAGCGTAAGCCTAAATCATAAAAAGCTGCTGTCATTCCTGAATTAGAGTACATGTCTACTCTGACCTTGAGGCACGGGACCAGGGAGCAGACTGCAGCCTGGTGTGTTCATGCAGCTGCCTCTGGGCCATCAGCATCCACCAGCTGCAGGCATCCACACTGGTTGAGCTCAGGCTGCCTACATATCACATTTGCCCTTGTAACCAGCAATGTCTTGAGGAGAGTCTTGCAGCCTTGACACCACCACAAGAGACAAGCAGAAAGGGGTAGCCCTACTCGGTGCCCTGCAGCCCTGGCCCACAGCTGGCAGCCCTGCCTTTGGCTCTGTGGGCAGTGAACCACCAGCACCAAGGCTTCCAGAGCTGCCTCCTTCACTAGAAGTTTTTTTCTAAAGTGGACACATAGTCACTGCTGTGCGGATGGTCTTCTCCAGGGGAGAGGGAAAGGAGCAGCACAAGGACTCCTATGTCTTAAGCTGCTGTGCAGTTCACCAGGGGATGCCTGCCAGGTTCCTTAAACTCTATTCCCACCTTTCTGGCGTGGCTCACCCCATCTGATGCTCTGTTTGGAGAAAAAGCAAGCTGATACTTGTGTTTAGCTGTCAGGTATGGTCCCTTGAACAAGTTTTCTGTAGACCATTTTAAAGCCATTTTTTTGCTTAACTCCCCCTTTGCTGCTAGGATATTATGGGCAGGAGCACTTCACTCTGCTGATTACACCGTGCTTAGAGAGGAAGCAATAACTTAAGTGGTGCGATTACATGACTGCTTCTGATGGGCTTTAATGTACGTGGGAGAAGGTACCTTCTTCTATCAGTGAGAGTGTTAAGCTAGGAAACTTTGTCATGCACAGAGAATTTATCTCAGTAATAGAGCCTTATAAGCCTCCATTTTTCTACAGAGGTTGACTTAGTGTGTGCCCTTGGAACCAGCGTGTCTTCCTCTGTTTCCTCTCTTTCCACTTTGACATATAAAAGACACTAGTGAATTTTGCTTTGTTTTGTTTGTGTTTTAGATACCTAACCGACCAGAAGGAAACAGGATATGCAGCAGTGGCATTACACCAGGAAAATGCGTGATTTCATCAGCATGTCTTGCTGCTTGTCTTCTTGGGTAGGTCTTTTTCCTCTTGTCTGCTGCCCTTTCTTGACTGTGTCCGTCTGGAGATATTTATATACTTCTAGGATGGAATTTGCCACCAAAAGAACTATTTCCCTGCTCTTCCCCTCTCTCCCTGGCTCCATTTCTCACTTGTTTGAAGCATTGAACACCTTTGACTCCCAGCACTCACTCTAGTGGCTGGTGGTGACTTCTAGTAAATTTGTATTTTTTGCTCATTTACTCATTATCAGAAATATTCCTTCCCTTCCTCCTTCTGATTTGAAGCATCATTAAATTCCACAAGATTCAAGCTGGCCCTTCTGTTCTGCACACCAAAACATCTCTCAGAGCAGAAATAGTAGAAGTTGGAGACGTGATCCTTTTGCACGCCAAAATGCAGCTTTTTTTGCAATACAATGGATCTCTCAATGTCAGTTCCCTTATAAGACAAAAAGGTACATAACGCAGGAAATAAATTACTACATACAATTCAGTAATATCTGCAAGTAGAAATAGCAGATACATATTTTATTTTTACTCAGCACCCTTTTCTGCTAGGACAAAGGCTGGACTAGAAAAATTCTGAACGTTAAGCTCATAACCTTTGGAACATCATTTCGTCTCAGCTTTTCCTCTCTATATTAATTTTCTTTGGATACTTTTTTGGCAGCCTTTGCAGTATTTTCCCCTCAGATGATACTGCAACTCCAAGCATCTTATGGGAAGGGGGGGCAACCTTTTCAAAGACAACTCTAATCTACTCTAAGCAGATGTCCCTAAACTATTCCTTATTAATTTCTGCTTTGTCAAAATGTTTCTTCTCCATGCCCTTGGGCTGATTATTAATAGACATGATAACAAATTTATAATCCCACTCTAATTATTTTTTCTCTTCAGGCAAGGGAAGGAGAGAGTGTTGTGTATTTTTGAAAGTTAACTGTTGTCCCTCCTCTTATCACATTAAATGGGCTGCAGTAATGTCTGACTGGATATCCTGCCCCGAGGTGATTTAAAAATGGCAAATGTCATTATTTTTTTTACTTAATGCTGGAATGTCAGCCTTCTCGTATAAATTATGGCGGTTGCTCTTGTCTTAGTGACATAGGTATTTCTTTAACATGTATTCTTGGATAAACACCTACACAGCTATCAAGAACAAGGACTACGTGATTTCACAACAACAAAGAAAATAATCTTCTACCAGCTTTATCGCTCTGGCCCTGGAAAAACCCATTGGTAGCCAGCCAGGTTGAAAGATGTCACCATGGTGCTTGCTACTTCCACTTAGCTCTGCAGAACTCTGCCTGGCATCTTTTCAAAACAAATCTTGGAAAGCATACAGAGGAATGCTTTCTTGCTGGAGCCCTCTAGGTCCTCCTAACTACACAGTGGCTGCCAATCGCAGCTAACAGGGCTCTTGCTCTTTTTCCCCCTCCTTTTTTCCCCCCTCATTTTAAGTATCATTTGTCCCAGCCCAGAAGGGCTTGCCTCTGCCCATACCAGCCCCAGCTGCGGCATGTGGCATGGGGAAGAGAAGATTTCAGGATGGGGCTGGCACGGGGTGACAGCAAACGTGGTTCCCACAGCTTGGGGAACTCTGCAAGGGTTAGTCCCTATGGTGTTGACAACCCATAAAACTCAAAAGTCCTCGAGCTGAGCAAACTGATAAGCAGTGAACATGGCACAACAAAATAAGAAAGAGTAGTGATTAAAAAGGTGGAAAGGCTGCTTTTTGTAATGAGGATGTCACAAGGAAGGAAAGAGGTTTAGGTCCAGGAGAGGTCATTTCTTGGTTCTCTGGAGGGCAGATAGCAGAAGGATGGTCTCTTCTTTCAGGGCAGCAGCCTCATTAAGGGGCCTGTACAGTGAGGACCTGACAGGCAGTGGGTAAGAGCAGGCACCTTCATGCACATTTGAGGGTGGCTGTTGGTCGAGCTCAGCAACACTCCATCTCTGCTGACACATGCTGAGGGCAGGACCTGGCACTCACTCGGTCTGGCAGCAGATGGACAGCTGACATTTAAACACTAACTCTGAGCCACAGACTTCACTTTTCCTGTCAGAGACCATTGCTAAATGATTTGACAGCTTTTAATTTCATAGCACCGGGAAGCATTTTGTACAATACTCAATTAAATATCTTTTATGACACTTGAGTTTGTTTGTTGCTGATAGGTTACCTCTTCTTTGGCAAAGGAGGTCCATACTTCTTGTTTCAGGTTTGGCTATCTTCTCTAGTTTGCCTCAGAGAAAGTCAACCAGGAGAAAAATGTTGCAGCGACTTAAAGGAGGTCACACACATAGATTTTGCTGGGAACAGAGAAGGCAACTGCTTGGTGCTTGGTCAGACAGGACAGTTCTCGGCACTGCCAGAGTAACTTAAGGTATCCCATGGTATCCCTTGCAGATGTGGCCCATTCACTACTTCACCTGCATTCAATAAACTGCTGTTAATACTGTACAGATAAATTCAGGGAGCTTTGGATGCAACATAATATTAGATAGATACAGAGCATTCCCTTTTTCATCAGAGAATCTGAGAGCTCTTTGTTATGATTTCAGAGAATTAAAGCTTCACAGTATTACCGAATTATACCTGGAGGAATTATTTCCCATAAGCTGAGGGAGCAGAAAGATGGATGTCCCTTCCTCATGCTAGGATTGGGATAATGGATTCAGTGACTTGGCGGCTGGAGCTCCCACAAGAGTCTCCTTGTTCTCGTGTCCACTGGCTCTCGGGTGGCAAGCAGCCCTGGGTAGCAGCCACCCTCTGATGCGCCCTGAGAGATGCAGAGCATACCCAAGGGCACCAGCCGAAGCCTGGAAAAGGGATCAGGAGAGAAATAGGGGAGACTAAAAAAATGGTAGGAGATGCTGTATTTTGTGGGTTGTTTTAAATAAAGAGTCCATTTTAATCCTACTGGCCTCTTGCCTGCTTGCTTCATTCAAAATAAAACACACTCTCCAGAAAACGGTTTTACATAGCCCAGCCAAGTTTCTGGTAGAGCGCAGACCCCAGACATCCATAATTCATGAGCAAGGAAGGGTGTGGATATTTTGTGGGAACCGGACCCTCTGTGAACAAGATCATTTTCATTTGATGATTATGTCGTGTAAACAATATGCTTTTAGGATTCAGAGGAACAGAACTGTGCATCTAGCAAAGTCAAACCATTGATTTGTATGCTCGAAGGAAATTAAATTAACCTGAAGCCTTTGAGTCAACGATAAATACTAAAAGGAGGAGTATGTTGTCCTTCAAAGTATACTTTACCAAGTTTTAATTTCTGCTATATATCTTTTACCTGTTGAACAGCCCACATGCTGTTCAGCTTGCAAAATACTTTTTCTTTATTGTGGCTTAGATTTGCAATGTTGTGGCAAGGTTTGAGTGTTTGACAGTAAGTAAACTGAGGTGTCTTGCTCATTTATGCTTGACAGAATGGTATAGTGAAAAGGGCATGGTGGATAGCCATTGGTTTTCCTCATGCTCATGGTTTTTGATCCAAATGCTAAAATATTGTTCCTAAAATAGGCAAATGATCTATAAAATCCCTATAATCCATAGAATTTGCTATATCATTGTAAATAGCTGGTTCTCAACACTGTAACTAATTGTATAGTTATCAAGTGCGCTGAATTTACACCTTCAAAGCTCTAGGTGTTAGATCCTCAAAAGCACTTGAATATGAAATTTTTACCCTAACTCTGCTAGGCATTTAAATCCCAAACCATCATTCCCAAAGCTTATTTCTCAGCTGTCCCCTAAACCTAAAAAAGATGGCAAGGTCTATGACCCCTGAAACTCTGCCCTTTGCGTCTCTCCTGCTGTTCTTGGTGGATGCCTCTGACACAGGTAACCAAAGGAGGGGAAGTCTCCCCCCAATCTTTTTCCCAAGACATGGGGGGCTGTATCCTGGCTGCAGCCACCTGTCCTTGCAGAGCTCGCCCCACAGGTCCAGCTCCAGGTAACACAACCTGGAGGCTCCATCGCTTCAGCAATACCGGTACCGTGCAGGTGACTGGGGAACTTAGGTGACTGTCACTCCATGAATCCAAAGCTGACATGGCTGAGAGGCAGCAATCTCCTGTGATGTTTCAGAGGCAGAATATTTGCACATCCTGTTTTCTTAATATCCATAGTATGACTGATAAGAAATAAATATAGGAGCAGCTTCATTTTATACTTCAGGCTACCATCTGTGCTTCTCCAAATAGAGACAGGTTTTTCTGCAGAGAAAATTGTATCAGGGCTTTTGGGAAGACCCTTAGATTGCTCTAGCTGTCTGCCAAGTACATGGATTTACACTGACAAACACTGATGCCTCACCTGAAAATGCCTGATTGAATGTGAATGCAAAACCTATTGGCTGAGAGTTTTGCAGGGTGGGAGAAATCAGCCACCCCACCTTATGGAAATGTACGAAACGGAGCAAAAAACTTGTTCCTGGGTCTTGATAGAGACTAACCATGACAGAAGCCAAAAATATTTTGGGTGCCACCAGGTAGACTGTGAACAACCACAGTGCATAGCTCACTGGGATGGAAAGATACCATGACAGGCTGTAAATTTTGTTGGACCCCTACATGCTTAGCTTCCCTGGTAGCCAGCTGTCCTTGGGGATACCAGGAAGATTTCAGCAGCACTCATTGAGTGAATGCCTTCTTTGCCTCAGTCTTAAGCAGTGGAGCAGGGTGTCCCCTGAGTACCCGGACCCCTGAACTAGCAGTTAGGGGTGGGGAGCAGAATGAAGGCCCCGTAATTCTAAGGGAGATGGTGAGGGACTTGCTCCAAAACCTCGGCACAACAAGTCTATGGGCCCAGATGGGATTCACCTGAGGGTTCTGAGGAAGCTGGCAGAAGTGCTTGTGGAGCCACTTTCCATCATCTACCAACAGTCCTGGCAAACTGGGGAGGTCCCAGA
>JAOXNO010000001.1:36793567-36819198 GCA_028565335.1 Limnodromus scolopaceus
ATCATCAGCAAACTTGCTGAGGATACACTCTGTCCCCTCGTCCAGGTCATTGATGAATATGTTGAACAGGACTGGGACGAGTATTGACCCCTGGGGGACGCCGCTGGTTACAGGCCTCCAACTTGACTCTGCTCCATTAATGACAATGGGTGATGCTTCTCTGTCTAGAAGCTGCTTGAAGCAATAAAGTGGAAAGGAGGTAAAAATGGCCATGATCTGTCTATGGCTGACTTTATTCAGTGAAAAAAATCCCCAGAGTTTGCCAAAACATTCTCATCTACCAAAACAGCAATAATGCTGGCCTTCCAGGGCTCTTCATCATTTCACATGGACCTGCACCTTTTCCTCCACTTGCCACAGTAGGAGGGGACCTGCCTTGGTCAGACCTGCTCCTCAGGATGCCAAAACGCAGTTGTATTTGCACTCCTAAGAAGTTTCTTCCTGCAGTCTGCCAACTCTAGGATCCTGGCAAAGAAAGATCAATTTAAAATTTTAAATTATGTATTAACTAAAACCTTTTCTAGATCTTTTGTCCCAGTAATATTTTAATAGAAAAATTTTACCAGCTACATCTCTTTAGCTCCACTCACTCAAACATGCGCTCCACGAAAAAGATTACTAGAGAGATTAAATTTCCCAACTGTTAACATAATTTTCCTTGTATCCAGCAGCAAACAGGTGAGATTTGTATGCACTTTAAAGATCTAGAGATGGTTAAACATTTGGAAAGTGTCAACATGAGGTAAAAGTTGAACTCCAGTTTCTGAAGTGGCTTAGGAGTCGAGTACTTCTGATTTCCAGTGAAAGTGGACTCAGAGATTTGAACATCCTTGAGGCTAAGATTAGGGTTCAGCTGTTCTTATGCATACCTCATATACCTCATACCTCAATGACGGCATGTTGAGCCAGACCCTCTCCACAGTAACCAGAGCAGCTCTCACGTGTTTCACTTGTGGCTCTGCTGGGCAGGTTGCAACATCCTGCAAAGCAGCTGTAAGATATAGCTCAGGAGAGAAGACTCTGGAGAGCTCCTTCTCCTATGTCAGCTTCTTTACATTTCTGGGGAACCTCCAGGTTGGGGCAAAGCTCCTCTTTCAACTAGAGAATAGTATGTTGACGTGGACCACCTCTGCAGACAAACTGAGGGGCTGGGTTTTGTATCTCTCCCTCTAGCTCTTGGCCATGTGTTAACATACAAGCTTCCTTCCACCTTTCTCCCCAGTGGATATTTTATGTGAGATTTACTGTCTCTTTTTAGTTATGCACTGAGGCGCCCTTTTCCTGAGGAATTTCTGAGGAAATTTGAAGCAATATCTATGAATTCCCTTAATGCATTCTTCTCTTCCACATGGAAATTCTTGGTGTCTCAGGCAGGTCAAGGTTTCTGAGGTTTGCTTGCTTCCATAATCTATTTCTGGCTTTGTCAGAGAGGCTGAAGCTTCCTTCCTATCCTTACAATGGTGAAAGTGGGTAGCTAATCTTTGGGGAAGTACCTATCATACTTCTTTGGTTCCTTGTGCTGTTAAGTTGGTTTAGTCTCCTGGCAGTCAGTACCAAAACCTTAGTCTTGCTGTTGAGTCCATCTATATTGGAAACGTAGTGCTAGACTACTTTGCTGTCCTTTCCTTTATCTTCCCCACATATCCCCTTTCTGATGTAGGCCATCAGCAGTAGAGGAAATCTCTAACTGCTTCTGTTCACCCAAAGCTCTTGGAAGTCCATGAAAAGGCTGCTGTTAATTCTTTATGGGGTTGAAGGCCTCCATACGCATGTCTCCTGTTTACTGCAGGGAAAACCAGGTGACAGTAAAAAATATGAAAGGTATGGAAACAGCTCCTCAGTATCACAGAACAATGCAGTTTCTGCATAGAGCCTTTTCCTCAGGAAGGCAAAATACTTCACAGGGTGGCAGCAAAATCCATGTGGGTGCATTGCTGTGTCCTCTTCAGGAAGCACAGTCATGTCAACAGCTCATTTGCAAACAGAACTCTTACGGGCAGGCAGGAAAAACAGAGCCAAAGCCTCATTTGGTGGAAACTGGCATTGCTCGACTGATGACACCAAAGGTCTGTTCGTTTACATCACCTGAGAAAGACCAGGTAGATCCTGGAGAAACTGCACACATGCCTTCTAAAGGGGGAGGACCGTGTCTTCTTGGGGTTTGGTTCGTATCTGGAATTCCCCTAAATTCCACTCATATGAAACAAATAACTCAGAGCTCATTATTTCTTTAATCAGACACTTAAGTCCCTGTTTATTTAAAGCTCTGCAGAGATAATCAGAACTAATCATCACATGTAATATAAATAAAGGCATTCCTCTCTTAATATTAGGAGCAGATCTAAGCCAGTTGTTCTCCAACTGAACTCAGCTGGACTAAGAAGAGTTTTTTGTATTTGTAGTGATTGTTATTCTGTCACTAAAGGGATAATGGGAGGAGATACTCTGTTTTACAAGGCAATAATTGGGTTTGCAATGGTTTGCAAGGGAATAAACCATGAGGAAGAGGTCTGAATCGTTTTTCTCAGTGAAGGGGAGTGGATTATGCCTGATATAGATGAAGCATTCTTTCTGTTCTACAAGAAGGGAAACAAAAACATTTATATTATCAATAAAAACTATAGTCATTCCTCCCAATCACGCGCTCTCTCTTGGCATAACCTCTACATGTTTCCATTCTTTAACAAAAATGAGGAATCTCTCCAGCAGCAATCCCAGTTCCATCTCCTCCACGTGGCTGATTTAGCCAAACATTGCACAGAATAAACATGATCTTTCCCTCTTTTCACTTCGTGCTGTTAGCTTTCTAAAGCCAAGCAGAGCCATCAGCTTAGCTCTGAGTGACCAGAGCACCCGTGACAGCCAGGAGAGCACTGAGTTGTTCAAGACTCCAGCTGACACTCAAAACTGGTGACAAGCATTACAGCTACTGGGGGAGGCAAGGAGAAGGTTAGATCAAATTGAGCCAACATTTGTATAAATAAACATGGGGAAAACCTGACTGTTTTGTTGCTTCACGATGCTGCAGGTGCAGTATCATCATGGAAGTGGTAGCATTTCAAGTGTAGCACTACAAAAATGGAACATGCATTTATTTATCCTTTAAATCTTTAAAATATAAAAGTGGTAAAAGACACCTACCCAAACACTCTAGGCCTAGTATTCAGTTGAACAAACATTGACTTTTATATGCTACCCATCCACAACTGAGCTTGTCAACTGGATTCCCTTTATGTGAAAGTGAAAGAGACACTTCCACAGTATAATTCATCTCATCCTAAAGCACATACGTAACATAGGCCAGACAACTCCTACCCTACACATTTCTTTCCACTGACTGTAAAGTGGATTTGAAGCTATGCCTACACCAGACATCACAGGAGCAGTAGGAGCAGCTCTGTAGTGCAAAGCAGCTGGTGCAAAGGACCATCCACATTTGGGTCTATGTTTTGGAATATTTCTAGTCTGCTCCTGTGGACTGAAGGCCCATTAGCAGTTGGAACACACTCGATGCTCCTCTGGAAATAATTTCCTGGCTTAGCTTTCATTCAAAAGGAATCCAGAGGGCACTCTCTGAGAGGAGTCCACAATGCAAAGTGTGAAAAATGGTGGCAGTGAGGAGATTCTCTTCAGACGTACTATCCAGATCCAGCTTGAAACACTGATGTAGCTGCACCCTTAAGTACTTACTAGTTAGTCTAGCAGTCACCAAAGCAGACATTTTGTGACATGAGTCTCATCCTACTCGTCTCTAACACATTATAAAATATCTCAATAGCTTCTTCACAGAAAATAGTGATCAACCAGCAAACCAGTCTCCCTGCATTAATTTCATCTCCAGGACCAAGAACCTCTTCTGTAGTTTTTTTTGTGAACAGCAGAACATGACAATATTCTCTGAAAGGCAGTGCCCCTGCAATATTTTGTTTTGGAGGGAGAGAGCCCTGAAGCAGCTCTCTGCTTCATATAGATCAATGTGCAATCAGCCTGAACCCCCTGCTCCCAGAAATGCAAAAGGCAAAAATAGCAATGTGTGCCTTCATAAAAACCAGTAAATACATCTCTCACATCTAGTGGATTACCTAAAGCTCAGATTTTCATAGGCAATGTCCACTACTGCACATACATGGGGTTTACTTACATGGTAAGCTAAAAGGATCTGAAAGCAAAAAGAAGTGCCGACTAGGCACGGACATTCTGAGATACCAGCGAGGCTAACGCTACATGCAGAGGAAAGAGACTCTGTTTACAGTTCAGTTCCTATGTAAATTTTTGGATGTATGGCTCCTTTTATGTCTAGCCCTTGCATCCATTCTCCATATATTTACATCTCCAGTTTAACACGATTGCAGAACAGCCTATGTCATACATGTGGAACAGCACAGTGCACAGATGGCTGTGCTTTTTTTCCTCTTTGATGGGACACAAGCAGCAAGAAAGCTATACAGGCTGTTTGTGCCATTGTATATTGCTTACTCTATATATGTATGGAGTATACCATCACCTCACTGCCCAGCAACAGCCTGGCACACAATTACTGCCTGATTCTTACTGCATCTTTATAGGAAGCCTGTCTATAAAGACCTTTTCCTACTATGCTTTACTCATGCCGTTGCAAACCTGGCCTTTAAAACTCGACACAGATGTGCAGCTGTGGTCCTAAAGTGACCATTTTGGGTTTTGGCTGCTGCCATTTCTCCCTTTTTTCCAGCCAGCTGGTGAGTACAATTAATACGCGCTATGTTGCTCCTAGTTCTTTGCCTTAGTTATTTCTTAGGAGTCAGCGCTTTTGTACAGAGGCAATGTGTCTGTATCCTTTGCATAGGGTACCAGTGGGTCACCACCCAAGGAATGACAGATATACCTTCTTCATGAGAGATGTCTGTGGAGGTTGCACTGGGAGAGCTTGTGCTTCCAATGTGCCTGAACCACCAAACCTGTGCTGGCATAAGGGATTTAGCCATTTAAAGAATATAGTCAGCTTCTCCTTTGCTTTCTGGCCAACTGCAAGTGGGTAGATATACCTCTGACTTGAAATATCTTCAGCACCTCCCCAGATATTTTGCAGGAATCTGTTCATCGGGAAGCCCTGAGACAGCTGTAGATGGACGCTGTGGAGGGGTGCGATGCAGGTGATGCTCCTGCCTGCCAAGGTGACTCCCAGCAGGCAGCCTCTCTGCCTTTTTAATCTCTCTTCCTTTAAATGCCAGTCCTGAGGGTAGCCTGGTTTTCAGGAGCACAGGAGATTTCTCAGGAGCACAGTCTCCCAGAGCACAAAGGCTCCCTGTTGCTTCAACAGGAGGAACACTTGCCAGGAAATGGGACATGGGGGTACTTCAGCAAATTTTCTTTCCTTCAGGGCCTCTGCTTGCAGGTTTTTTTCCAGCATGAGTGTACTCCCCATCTCCCTTTGTCACCCTCTGGAGAAATGCCGAGCACCTGCTATTTCCATTAACTTGAGACGGAGTTGCAGGTAGTCAACACCTCCCGGTGGTGCCTCATGGACATCCATGGGTGCTGTGCACACTTACCACCTCACAGCTGGTGCTTGGGAGATCAGGCCCTTGAAGAGGCTCCGGGAAAGTCTGTGGCAAGCTGTAGGACATGTGTACTTCTGTGAAAGAAACTAAATCTGGGCTTTTCCAAAAAACACACGTGCAACTGAGGCTCCAGGGATGCTGAAGTATTAAGGAGCTTGTAGTACTTTCTTGAAATTCACACCATTCTGTTGACGTGAAAAAGGTCTCCTGCGTACGAATTTTAAGAGACCTGACTGTGCTCTTCAGAAGGAGAAAACACACAATACCATAAGTAAACATATAAATCAGTTAGAGAACCTGGAGATTAAGGATTAGGTTCATAAAGCTTTATGTCCCATATATGGAAAGTGCCAAAAGTTGCTCTTAATGACTTTGGAAAAGCTATGCACTTTTTCTGTAGTCCTAGCTCTCTTTCCCCTTGTTAGCAAATGGTTTCATTCTACACTTGAAAAACTCACAAGCCAAAAAAGGGGTAAAAAAAGGTGAGTGGAATCTAACCAAAAAAATAATAAAAGTCATTCGTGGTTCAAGTGTTCAGCCTAAGCTGTATTTATTCAGTTGACATTTTTTCCAAAAAGACCAATGCGTAAATTAATGTGCACATGGGCAGGTCTGAATTATACCCTGGCCATTTATAGTATGCAAGGTTTTATGTGACTTTTTACTCTCTTGTTCAATAAAACAATAAGTAGTTATGCAGCAGCCAGAGGAGCCAGTGATTCATTTGCTTCCACACGATGCCAAGAACCTTCTTAAGGAAATACAGTCACCAATATGTAATGAAAACCTTTTGTACTTTCTGTGGTTCTTCAAGGATTAATAGAATTTCCAAAGACAAGAGATGTATGAGATACAGTAGCAAGCACCACAGAGGCCAGGTCTGGCCCAGAGGTGACCACATGCATCTCAGCCTTCTCTGAAGCTTCCCAGCAAGCACGTTTTGCTCGCACTGTGATAAATACAATCTAATGCCCCTTGTTCACAGACAAGTCATCCTGCACAGGCCATTTGACTCTGGTCCTTCAGCCGATTTTGTTAATGTTGTCAGAACTGTAAAGTAAGAGCCTACAAATCAACTCTGAGATGTTTAATAAAGCATGCTCTGCCTGCTTGTCTTCCTTCCTGACAGACACAAAGTTTCCCGCTGGGTGGTTTCAGCGAGTGGAGAAGAGGCAGTTGCATTCTGGGCTGAAATCAAGTGCGCTTCTAGGCCACTAAATATTAACTTTTTCTTGATCTGTAAAGGAAACAAGGAATCAGCCTCAGGAAAACAAGCAGACTGGTGAGAGTTGCTCCAGAGGAAGCTGCAGAGAGCTGTACCCCTGGATAAGTCCATGCTGAACGCACTTGCAGGACAGCGCACCCATCTCAACAGCAGTGTATGAGAAACAGAAAACATTGCAAAGAAATGCCACATAAGCAGCCACAGAACACCAAACATACCAAGAAAGACTAAACAGACTGAGAGTCTTCAACTAGAAAAATATGCAGCTGAAGGGAGATATGACAGGCCAAAAAAAAAACCAAAACAAAACAAAACGGGGAGATGGAAAATGATTATTTGCTTCTCCCCACAAACGAAACCCAGGAAGCCTTCCATGAACTGACTGGATAGAATAAGATTTAAACCAAATGCAACTCTTCACACAATTGTGCAGTTTGCTACCACATGGATGTTTTGGCAACAGAATGTATATATGGATTAAAAACACAATTAGAACAAACCCATGGAAGTCGATTGATGGCTACTCCACAATGACTATCCAGATGGACACTCAAGGTCAGGTTGGACAGGCCCCTGAGCAAACAGATCTAGTTGCAGATGTTCCTGCTTATTGCAGGGGCATTGGATTGGATGACCTTTAAAGGTCTCGTCCAACCCAAACCATTCTATGATTCTATGAAACCTGCCGAAAAAGATGTCCCTTAGCCACTGCCTGGAACTGAAATTTCATTTCTTATGATGCCATGAAGTACCCTTTGCTGGCCATTGCCAGGTAAGATGTTCAGCAGTGTGATGCACTGCAGCAGTTCTCCTACTCTTAAGGAACAAATATGCAGGGCAGGGGTGGAGGAATTGTCATGGCCGAATATTCTGACTTTTCTGACTTCCAAAGTATTTTCTCTGATTAATCACAACTCTTGGCTGCAGCTGAGGACACTGAGGGAAAGGTGTTCAGAAGAAAATTGCTGGTGTTAGCATTATTCCAAACAAAATTGGAAATGTGTTTGTTTCGGGAGGCTGAAGGGATGATGAGAATGGATCAGTGTGAAAATACAGCCTGCTCACCCTGAAGAGCAAGAAAAGCAAACAGATTGCTGCCCACCATAATTAGAAGTCAAAAGGGCTTACTCTCCTGTGTGCATATGTGGGCAACAGTTTTTTGTACCTAATGTGGCTTGTCTGAGACCACAAAGGTAGCTGGGTACGAGTGCCAGAGCTGAGGGGTTCCTGGCCCCTAGTCCTGCCTGCAGGACAGGAAGGCTTTCCAGTCTCCTGCTTGCTTTCTTTCCTTTAGAAGTGCTCATTCCTGGTGGAATGAACCAAGACTTAGGAATCCTTTAACGGTTTTGGACTCCGCATATTTCCAAATGGACTTGGAAAAATAAAGCAGCCTTTAGGTGACAAATCAAAGATTAACTTAGGTAACAAACCAAAACCAGTCACCTCCGATCGTATACGCAAACAGTAACTTACCACACATTAAATTCTGGATGTCAGAAATTAACTGTCACAATCCAAGCGTGCTGCAACTCCCTTGGAGAGCTGAGTAATAAATCTGCATCTTTTGCAAAAGATGAAGCATTATCATGCTCCAGGGATTGACCAGCTCTCCTCTCATGAAAGTCAAACAGGGAGCCAGCAACCCTGGAAAAAGTCTCATACTGGTCATTAACAAACAGCCAGCAACATACCTGTAAGACTTGTTTAATGCTTACTGATAAATGCTAATATATATGGTTAGCAAATTCTCTGAAAGGAATCCAGACCTTGAATGGACTGTTTCCTGTAGAGACAGTCTGACTGGGATTTTCATTCATAGACCTTTGAGGTTATTCCAATACGTCTGACGGTGCTATACACACCAGAGCTTCATTCTTCCCTCTCCTACACCACGTATATCAGACATAACTTCCAGACACAAGGAATTCTCACCAAGGAAGTGTTGATATGTTGGTATGAAAAAACGTGGGTTTTTTTGTAAAAATTAAGTCTTTTTTTTCCGAGTTTTCACCTGTTTCATATTATTTTTAATGGAAAATGCATTTGTTTAAAAATGTTTCTGCTTTTCATGCTTATGGTAAAATATTTTAAAATTAGAATTTTGTCTAGAAGCCAAAAAATTAAAGAAAAATCTGTTTAAGAAACTGAGCAATTTTCAGGATTCTTTCTCAAACTTTTGGCAAGGAATCTTGAAGTCAACAAAAATATTAAATTATTTTCTTGTGGTTTCAACTGACTTTTCAAATTCCCTCATCAAGTTTGTAAGCTTGATGAAGTTAAAAAAAAGTTTTAATGGTATTATACAAATAGCATTTCAGTTTATCCACATATTTTTGGATTTGCGCATGACTTACCTCTCATTTCATAACACCGTAGAAGTCCCCATTGGTGATTTAGCAGTCTCACAGAGGATGGGAGAGGCAAGTGGACTCACAGCGTTAGAGGTTCCTCGCCTTCAAGCCAAAGCAGTGTTTGGTGACCAAAACGAGATCCGCTGGACAAATCTTCAGATGATCCCAGGGAGCTGGCGGCGCTGATTTTGGAGTGCCGCCCTTAGGGGATTTCAGCATAACTCGGATTCTCTTCATGGCGACTAGTATCCTGTGGATTTAATGCAAGCTTTGTACCCATGTTATTTGAGAGCATTTGTGGGGCTACCCATTGGGCTTTGGCCCATGGTATGGAGGCCATTGATTCTGAGATCTTCCCCGAAATGCCACTTCATTCATGATAAGGCAAATATTCTTCCTTGCTCTTAATGCTGTGCTCAAGGTCTTTCAGTATGGCCTTATAGCACAACAGATATATCTTGTTTTAGTAACACACTACTGCAAGTCACAGAAATGAATAATTCAGGCTGGAGGGGACCTCAGCAGGTCACCTAGTCCAACCTCCCACTCAAACCTGGGTCAACACTGAATTCAGACTAGATTGCTCAGGGCTTTGTCCCATTAAGTCTTGAAAACCTCCAATCAGAGGGGCTTTGCAGCTTCCCTGGACGAGCTCTTCCAGTGCTTGACTCTACTGACAAATGGACGTAACTCATTAATCTAACCAGGAAAGTGGCTCATCAATAACCATGATCCATTCGTAAGGGAAACTTTTGACTCATGAACTCTATACCATACCCTGTTGCCTTTCATTTTCTGGGAAGCCATTGGTGTTTAAGGTGGATGTGGGACATTTGGATTACAGCCTGGAGAGGAAATGGCTGAAGAGCATCTTGCAATTTGATCATTGGCTGGAGTTTGAAGGTATCTGGAGAGGAGAAGCAGGGGACATGATTGAAGCTGGGACATAAAAGTGGCTGTAGCATTATGTGGTGTATCACCTTCCATAGCTACTTTCTATAAAGTGCTATGAATACTTTGTTAATGTTCGTTTTGGAAAAGATCAATTGCCTTTTAGCAAGTTTTCTCTTTCCTTTTGACTAGGAGCTTTGCGTTTCCATGGGCTGTTGCTATACGTTTGGGTTCAGGTCAGCTTCTGGTGGGGCCACTTCTGACATTCTTATACCTTGAGAACAACCATTTGTAATTCTCTCCTCTCTATCACAGTTACTTAAGGCAAGTGCAAAGGTACAGTCATTATTAACACATTATTTGCTGAAGGTAAAACACCAGGTATTTTAAAACACATGGACATTTCACCGAGTCCTTTAGAGATCACCTTTTCTTGTGGAGAACTTGCCAGCTGCAGCCCATCTTAAAGCTCCTTTTTCTGAGAAAGGCAGTGATTCTTTCACCTCAAGGGATGTAGGTTCAGATGCTCTTCCGTCATTTGGTCTTTCTTTGGAGTCAATATCATGCATGAGAAGCTGTGAATTGTTTCCTGCTTATGTAAGATCAAAATCTCTAAGCTACTTTGCTTGTGTTGGAGCTAGTGGTATATCTGATTATGGACAATTGCTCCAGCAGCCAGGGATATTGCTGTTTTAATTGAAGCTGCTCTCCGGTAGCTTCTGTCCTTTCAGAGTGCTGGGATGCACTCCTGGTGATGGCTATTTGGACTTGTCACTGAGGACTCTGAAATACGGGTCAGCTTTGCTGTCTCTGTTCTTTAAAGTATAGCCAGCTGGGGAGATGATTATAAAATATAAGGTAGAGCATATTGACAATACTGGTCTTGTATTTCATGTAGACACTGCAAGTTCAGTCTGAGCTGTGGAGGAATGTCTGAATGTTATTGCTTTTTGGCTGCATTAGGAGTGTCTTGTCCTCAGCTTCGGAAAGACAGAAATATTGTTGCCGGATATACTGTCTTCTTGGCTAGAAGGGACTTATTTGGAGACTGTGAATCGGGTTAATAATACTGGCATAATTTTTAATATCTTCTTGCACTTGGAAAGCCTTGAGTTGGCTATAGAGTTAAAACGTAATTTCCAGCTATGTGCTTTGCACAAGTAATTCCCCCATTTATCTCTTGACAACCTGGAGAAGCATGACCCTGAGACTGGATTTTTGTACCTCTTTATCTTGTTGGCTTATAACTTATTTACAGTACTCACAGTCTTCCTGTCCTGTGACAATATTCAGTCGAAGAGCGTCCTTTGTATATATTGTGTACCTTTTAAGATGCAGTGAAGCTTCTGTGAACTTTAATGTTGTGTAAATCTCCAGCCTAAAAGTAGCCTGGTTTTATTCAGGTTTATGAATCAACTTGACCAGCATTTAGTGGGTTTTGCAGTCACAAGCCCTTTGGCGTATCAGTAATCCTCCAAGAGCCCAATAGTGTGTGATTTCCTGTTTCTGAAACCTCGCTTGTTTTGTCTCCCTCTCACATCAAGAAAGGCTTAAAATGTGGGTTTTTTTTTCTTTCTCAGTGATGAAATTGTTATGACCACTGTTGCTGTTTAATCATTTATTTCTATTGTTTTTATTTATACATCTGTTTTGGAATTTTTTTTTGAGATTGGAGTGTCCTTTAATTATGACAAAATTGGTGTGGGAACCATTACTGAGTGCCCTCCTGGGTTTTGGAGGGGATAAGTTTGCAGCACTTTTTAATACTGTTACTTCAATGCTTTATTTGTTTAACATTCACTCTTAAGTATTAAGTCTGGCTTTGTCTTTCACCTATTCAGGGGGGCGCTCTATATACCTCCGTGATTTCTCAGGGTATACTTATTCTTGCCTGACTGAACACATCTTTAAAGACCTTTTCATACAGTTGCACTCGTAGAGTTTTACTATAATAGTATTATTGCACCTTCTTTTCTCCCTTTTGTGAAACTTTTTTTCTAGAGTGGTTTTGGGGTTTTTTTTAATCATTCACTAACACCTGCATCATCTCCTGACAAAAGGCATATATGCCCATTGTCACCTCTTCTCCAGCCTGAGCAAAGTCTACCTGCTTTTTCCCTGTAGGTCATGGTCCCTGACCTTTTTATCAATTGTGTTACTGGATTTTAGGCTGCCCTGGTTTATCACTAGCTCTTCTGAACCAAGAGGCCCAGAACAACACAGACTACATGAGTTATGCTCTTGGAGTCAGTGGGACTGCTGGTGTGACTGAGTGCTCACCAACATGAGCCAGGGTCTCATGCCTGAGTCCTGAGCTGTGAAAAGGGGAATGCTTTATGTCACTGATTTACTCAGGTTCCCTCGGAACGTGTCCAAAAATAGCAATTTGCTTTTTTTGCACAAAGCATCCTGCCATGCACTCATGATTAATTTATATACCATCATTGCCCGGTCTCTTCATTACTGCCTTCTGGCTGGGGTTCTCTCATTGGGTACAGTATTTCTGCCAGTATTATTTCCCCCTAGCCTCCTGTCTACTAGAGTAATAGCTACAAATAAGTGATATTGCCCATATTGGCAATCCTGAAAGAAAACTCGGCTTTTTGTTTTTCCTCAGAACCCTTCTCCGCATGCAGAGGTCAGCTTCATGTGCTCAAACACATTTTACAGGGCCCCGTGCTGTGGGGCACAGCGTGGAGTGGGGGCAGCAGGGGAATTGCTCCCAGGTACTCGGGAAGTTGCACATCAACCTGAGAGCTGCCCCCTTCGCCACCAGTGTTTCACTCGGGCTCTGTTGTGATAACGCCCGGGCTTACTACCCTCAAAAGTCACCGATGACGCTGGGTGAAAGCAGCCTCCCGGGAAGGAGCAGTGGTAGTTTTGTTGGTGACTTCAATGCAAATGGGAGCAGGCCTTTCTCTACACAAATGGTTTTCCTCTCCAAGTGCCATTTTCTCTCTACACTATTTTGCTCTAAATATAATAAAAGGCTCCCTGTTGGTACAAGGAGCACCACTCTGAATGGAAAGTGCTGTTAGTCTTGTTTATTTTGGCTCCATCGGTTGTGCTCCATTGTATTACTACTCTCCATGACTTGTGTATGTATTATTCCTTGACTCGTTATGCATAAGCAGCAGGGGAGGTGCAGAGGTCAAATGTGATCCACAGATGTCCACAAATCCCTCCGTGGCTTCCCTCTGCTCTGCTGACAGCCTGTGGAGCTGGCTGAGGAAAGCCACCCTGATCCCTTGGGCTGCCACCATCCCTCCCCGCCAGCCGCCATGCAGATCAGAAGTGGCCATCAGGCATCTGGCTGGTGGCCAACACCGTGCTCGGTTGAGCAATATTTGGGAGCTCTTGTGTGTTGTTTATTGCAATTACCGCTGGGCAAGCCCTGCAGAGTTTGGTTTGTTTGAGCTACTACAATCAAAGCTGCAGGGTTCAGTTTTCAGAGGTTAGCGCTTGAGCAACCTCTATATATTTGCTTGGAGGTTCAAGATCTATTAAAAGGAACCATTCTGCTCTTTTGTCTCCTGTAAGCTGTATCGCATTTGGCAAGAATGAAAGTACAATGGTTTCTTTGTATGTAATATATTGCCTAAAAAAAGGTATGTGACTGGAATGAGAGAGCTGCTGGCTGCAGTTACTGCCCGACTGGTGGAGAAGGATGTATTTTCTCTGATGTAGAACAATTGTGCAAGTTGAAGAAATGGTACAAATCAATTGACTTATTGCACATGAAAGTGAAGTTTGTACTCACAACTCTTTACTCACGTGGCAAATAACGTCCTGGTAAAAAGAAAGCACTTTACAAATCCAGTGCACATGCCATTATCTATTGTGGCTTTCTTTTTATCTTTATTCCCCTGTCCCCACATTTCTTACTTTATTCTGGATAGTGAAAATCAAAATCAGCCCCACTTTTTCCAAATAGGACCTTGTGAAAGGTCCTAGTGCTTGGGGCTCACAAGACCATACCCATTTGTTTCCAATTTTCATTTTTTCAATTCGCCTGTAAAACCAAGAAACAGTTGATTTTAAGTTTAAGTTTAAAACATTTTTTCTTGTGAAATGCACATTCAACTGCATCTCCCGATAATCTTGAATAAGAAGATCTGAATGAGAGCCATACAGATGAGGAAACCTTTTCCATGTTGCATTTCCTCACACCATTGTAGGGCTCAGGATCCTGGGACTGGGACAACAGATTTAGTCTCTTCCTCTATATTCAGGGATTCTTAATAGAATAAAGGATAGATTGAGTACAGCACAGAACTGGATTATCTCACTTTGTCAAAAATGGACCATTTACTCATGTTAAAAGAACTATCACTTGAAAGTACTCTTTTCAGTATTAACAAAAAACATAAGTTATAAATATAAAAAAACATTATTGCACATGATTGATTGTGTCATTTCTTGAAAATGATTCTCCTACAGCAGCTGTAAACTGTAGGTCACCAGTTTTGTCCTGGTAGACTTATAAAATCATGCTGTAGTTGAGCCATGACTGTCCTACTCCAAACTGAAACCACCTTTTAATTTCATGCTGAGCCCTAGAATTGTCCTTTTCAGCGTGGGTCCCACCAAAATAATTTTTATCAACTGCACCAATTCAAAAACAGATGGTATGCATTTTGGCTAAGCGTAGAAAATATCTATATAAACCAAAGTTAAAATCAGTATGGAAAAATATTATAATTGCATTAATTAGAGGTAGAAGCTCTTCTAAATAATGATGTTGATGCAGGGATTTAATGTAATCTATGAATTAAGTTTTAACTTATCTTTATTTCATCCAGCTTCAGTCTCCCTGAAACTTAGTGTCTCAAGGGCACAAACTCTGAACTGTATCTGTAATATCTCTATTTATCTTTTGGGAAATTTCTAGTCATTTTGCAAGAGGGGAAGAAAAAATAACCCAATTCATTTTGATTGAAATAAGAAACATACCTTGTTGAACATTTATTTCTTTTACAGTTTAAGTTATTTTTAGGATCTCAACATTTTAAATAATGACATAAACTTTATGGCCACATCTTGCTTGAATATTTATTACAATTCATTATTTCTGAGTTGATGAGTCCATAAAGTTTCTTTTCTCGATGTAGGTGTTTGGGTTCCTCTTTCATTCTTGCTATCTTCCTGGAAACTTTATTCACCTTTAAAATTCAACCAGTCATTTCACCCCAACTTTCTCATGGATTTGTTCCTGGAATAATTTGTGTCTGATCTGGTGCATGGACTGAAGTAAAAAGTTATTTTTCAGGCTACAGAACTTCTGTGACTGTAATATATGATACATCCACTTTATAGTCAATATTTAAGGCTTTCTAAATTAAATCAATGTCAGTTCCTTTGCATTTTCCCATCTGAGTTGCCATGTCAACCCTTGTTGAGCTCTAGTTTCACAACATCACATTGCATACTTTACAGTTGGCACAGTCATAGCTTGCCCATGATGACATGTATTCATGAGTGGTGGTTCTTTTTATTGTTTTCAGATTGCCAAAGAAAACCAGAACAATGTGATCCACAACAGTAGTCAATATTCAGATTTGGAGATGACTCTAATTGCAGATATAGTTATCTCTGTCTGTGTACATGCTGTCTTGAAGCAAAGACTTCACAAGCATTTGTGTCACCTACATACTGCAGGTATAAACATAATTGCCCTTCATTGCGTAAGTCAGATTTTTATTCACCGTGGCCGCATACCACTTTCCTAGAAACTTCCTAGAAATACCCTTTACTGATCAAGCAGCACAACAGAACCTGTTAATTTAACTTGACTCTTTCCCAACCATTTAAAAGTTCTGAGATCGTATTCTGACTTCAGAAAAAAGCAGTTGAAAAAAGCTGCGGTCAAATTCTTCATATTTTCATCTTGTTCCGAATAATGGCTTCATAGGACAAGTTCTTGTTGTCAAGATCATCTATTGTACTTAGCATTTTTATTAGAATCTTCCTGTTTTTTCCCTTCTTCTGAGAGTTCTGAAAACGAAGTATGTCACCACCATTCCTTGTGGTCTTTTGAAGAGTATCAACAGCTCCGTGATGACATGGGGAAACATGGTGCCGTTCACATTTGTCTCAAGTCTTTTTCCAATTAGTGAACCCAGACTGTGTGAAAGCTTCCTCTGTGTGCTTCGTCACAAGTTGTTTGCAAGACGGTAGCAACAAAGTACATCACCCCCATTAGCATCGGAAAAATAGGGCCACTGAAAATCACGAAATTGGGATAGAAATAAAGGCACGCTTGTTTTTCCATACTCATGCGCAGGGAGAGCCCTAAGTCACAGCTGATGAGGTGTTTAATAGTGTCAGGCAATTAACATTTGGTTCTTGTTGCAGATGACACCGGAGACATGTCAATCCCACAACCAACTAAATTTGATCCACTTGTTGTTGAAGGTCTGGTCTCCTCCTTTTTAATCAGCCATGGTTCAAGTGATTCCATTTTTACACTTTTAAAATCTATACTTTGGGATTTTTCATTTCAGTCAGTCACTGATCGCTTAGTAAGAATGGCATGGGATTAAAGATTTAGACCCACACAATACCGAAACATGTAGCTGGCCCCTGGCTTTTGTGTAGCCCCTTGTTCTGCCTAAAAGGGTCTACAATGCAGCAGATGGGAGAAAGGAAACTGCCTTCACCTGATCTGTTCAGTGCCCAGAAAACAATGGCTTTTATGTTTTGCTTATATAACCCCTGCTTTCCTGCCTCAGCCAGGGATCCTGACAAGAACAACAAGACAAATCAGATGCCAGTTGGCGGCCCCTTGACCCCCAGGGCTAATTGCAGTGGGGTCAGAGACTCCATGATGTCTGGTCTCTCCCCACCTTTTATGCAAGAAGCTCGTGGAAAACCCACAGCACAGGGAAAGGAGCAGAACCACGGAAGAAGCTCTGGAAACCATTCCAATGCATGGGCAGCTGGGATCTGCACCCATCCCAGGTGCCCAGCGGGACCAGGTTGCTCCTCTGCCACATGCAGGAACTTGTCCACAACACACGGAACAGCCTGAGCTCCTCCAAAGAGCAGCTCCCCTTGTCCAGCAATGCTGGGACGACGCTAAGGAGGAGCCAGGGCCCTGCAGCCTATCCAACATTAGCCAAACAATGTGCCCAGGAGGAAGAGGAGTTCTGCAGACCTGGAGCGCACGAGGCCAGGTCGGTCCTTTGCTTGTCCATCTCTGCCCTCCCTCTCTCCCCACTGGAGCCCAGAGTGTCTTTCCACAAGCACCATACTCTACCCACAGACAGAAGGGACAAGGAGTCCTCAAGCAGCAGGGAAGAAAGGCAGCTGGCAGCTCTTGGGAGAGCTGGTGGAAACCAGCCATCCAGGCTGCTGAAGGAGCAGCAGGAGCTTAGCCTCAAGCTGGTACAGGGTCTGCTTCCACACTAAGGGAGTTCCTGCTTGCAGAGGCATTTCTTTCCCAGGGAATAAAGGAGTCAATACTCATCATATGAAAAGATGCTGAATGCGGCCTTGACTAACAAAAACTAGGTAATGACCAGACAGCCAGAGCCATTGGAAGGGGACGTAAATCTAACACTGAAATGGGCAAACAGTGAACTATCAGGGAACTGTTCCTGCTGTAATATGGTGTGTAAAAAATGTACACATTGTTATATAGAGCTACATCTACGGACATATACATGTAAATAAATGTGTGTATGTGTGTGCGTGTTGGTTAATTCCACTTTCCTTCTCAAAACCAACAACAAAAAGCTGAGTAAACCCTTGGTTTGTTAGGAACTGTAATGACAGAAATGTGAAATCCACAAAATTGGCCAAGTAAAAGATGGTTCTGTCTTCTGGAGAGAAATTGAGTTCTTTTCTCTACTCTCTGATTCTGTTTGAATCAGAGACTTTATTCAGAGACACTGAAAAGGATTCCAGTTACAGTCTTAAAGATTAATACAATAACTGAATAAGGCCATATCTACATGCACTTCTAGACTGAGCATTGCTAGAGACCAGCTTGGTTGTAGACCATAAGAGTTGCAAAAGGCAGCAGCACATGGTCTATGGGCATGAAGAGGACACAAACCTTTTGCCATCATCTAGCATTGCTCAAAGAAAGTGGAGACAACAACAGAATGTAAAGATCTGCCCCCATACATTAAGGCTTACACCACAGGTACCCATGGTACCAGCATCGCAGAAGCAGTGCGAAGGCAGGTGATTTTCTAACGCGCACTAGAGACTTCTGTGATTTCATTTTCACTTCTAATAATGGCAGTAATCACAAAATCTTATCTGCTAGAGCACTTCACAGAGTAAAACTAATCGTAACCCAGAATTGTTTCCTGACAGTTATTAAACGCTCAATGTTAACAATTTCTAGATGCTTTGATCAGACAATGTAAGAGGGAAACCTACTGTATAAGTAAATAATAACACATATCTTACATGGGCATAACAATAATGGCTACAAGTGAAAATAGAGGCTTCCACAGAGATTTAAACAAGGAAATGAGACTAACACAGACTAAGGTTTTTTGTTGTTGTTTTTGGTTTTGTTTTCGTTTTTTTTAAATATTTTTAAACAAAAGGCTGTTGTCATATCAGTCTCATCAGTGCCTCAGGTCACATGGTTTAGTCTGTGGGGGATTTCTATGGGCTTGTAGAGTGCCTACTTATCATATCACCTTCTGCAAGATTAGGCATCAGGTTGAAACGCGGTTCTGTAAGTTACCTGGCTGTAAGCTGCTGTAAGTGGACACCTGTGGAGAGCAAGGGGCGTGCTTGTTGCAGGGGAAACTACTAACAAGAGGTGAACATTCTTCACTCTGCTGCTTGACTTCCCTTCTGAAAACCTGCTCTTTGGTTCCTGTGGCATGTAAAAGACACCACCTTACGCTCCTGCATGCTTTCCGTCCTCTCCAGCATGGTAACTCCTCTCATCCACGTGTAACTACGTCACGCTTCCCCTGGCCCTGGCTACCTGTGAAGCCTGGCTGGTTATTTCATTGCCAGTAAGGACATGTGAAATTAAAAAATGTGTTTGAACAGGTTGGACATCATGCCCTCTGTCCCCAGCTGCAGGCTGCAGGGAACTCAAAGTGCTTTTGGTGGCCAAAAGCTACAAAAAAAGCATTTATTACCCTTGCATGGTCTTCTTGTCTGCAGCATACAAGTTATGAGGAAGATGTGGGCTTCCAGGAGCTATAGTTCACACGTGCTGTGTGTATACACACAAAAATAACAATGTATATATGGTACACATAAATCTAGCACACTTCTTTCAGACCAAGCAGTATATGAGATGGTCATGATCAACCTAGAGCTTAGTACGTTTCAATTTTTAATTCATTCCAAAGAAGAAAGGAGGTCTAGACAGAAAAATGCTGTAATGTGTGAAGAGGTTCCTGATTCTTATCTTCAGGGAGTGGGATACAAGTAGAGTGGACTCTACTCTTGGCTTTCACAGTAATTTACTGTGCAGCCTTGGGTAAGCAGCACAGTAAGTCCCCTCACCTTTTTGTGCCTGTTCTCTCCCACAGCCTTTGACTTGTCTGTAAAACACAAGCTTTTCCCAGCAGAGGCTCTGTGCTCCCAACGTATTGTACAACTTGTGGTGATCCCGTTGGCATTTCGTGGTACAAACAGAGTAATTTGACCCAAGGTAGCTCAGCAGGGTGTCTGTTCACAAATGTCTGTGTGGTTCACATAGGAAGAAGCTTGATGTATGAAAGAAAAGTTTAGGATGACATTACTTTTTTGTACAAAAATGAAATTCTCACCTCTGCTCCAATCCCTTCGTACAAAAGGGTTGCATTTAGAGCAAAGGGGATCTGACTGGCTACGGAAAGAGTTGCTCTGGGTCAGGAAGCACAGAGACAACCCGGTGGGAGCACCACTGCCAAGGGCACGCTAGAGAGAGAGGAGGTGACAGACGAGTGTGGACAGAAGAGGGCCACAGCTGTGAGGATTTCAGCAGCTTCTCAACCTCTTGCATCCACTGGGAAAGCTGCTACCGATCTTTAGGGACGCACCTGGTGCCATGTAAATTATGCCAGCTTGACTCTGCTGTTCCCAGAGTAGCCCAGCAATGAAAGGGTACAGAGAGAGCGCTTCAAAAAAGCTCTTGTCAGCTGTGCACTGTTCTGTTTAGAAGATGGGTCTTACTATCCAAGCACCTGCAATATTAAAAAAATAATCTAGGGAAGCAATAAATTTAAAATATCCCCCAAAAGCCTAGAGTTTAACAAATACATGGTCTAGTTCTCCTCTTTTACCACTTCCTGTGTGGCTGCAGTGAGGTCCTTGGAGTTACTCCCAAGCACAGTCTCCATCAGGTAGACAGCAAATACAAAGCAACACAAGAAGACAAAGCCATTACACAGTTGAAAATGCCCCGAACTTACTCTCCAAGCACACAAAGCCACCTGCTTTCTCACTTGCATCATTGCACTCGCATTATGGAAAGACTTTGAACTCATGTAGAGTCTGATCCAGAAATCCTATACAGGAAGCTTAGCTGCTCAGCCCTGTCCAACGCTGTATCTCCACAGAGAAGCGTTGGCTGGGAGACCCTTACAAAATGTTGGAGCACGCCCTGGTTCTGACGGAAAAGGGACGATGTGTCTCAGGCCAGCTTTTAGTTTCAGTCGTTCCTGTCGCACTGAGACTGGTTTCAAGTGCAGCCCTCTTTTGAGGAGTAGCAAAAAAAAAAACATCTTCCCCAGGAATTCTGCTCCCTGTTAGGTACTGTTTCATTAATTGGGTTAAATCTCATTGTAACATTGCCTTTCTTTTCAGAAAGTTGTGGGAAGTCATTTAGCTCCGTTACATATTCAGCTGACTGAAGCTATAGCAGATGCTCTGCAATACAGACATTAGTCCAGGCCCAAAGACAGCCCTTGGTCTGAGCCCTTTGGCCCAGAAGGCTTCTCCAAGCATCGGGGCAGCAAACATGAGGTCTAAAGACTTTCCATAGCTGATGCCTGGGTCCTGAGCACCTGCACTGGATCCCAAGCTGTCATGCTGGATCTGACCACGGCATTGACAAGCAGACCTTGACCTTTTGTATGAGCAAGGTTGCCTGCACGGTGCCTAATTCCATCCATAAATCCCTGTAGGGCCCACCTCGGGTGACCAGGAGCCAACGTTGCAGGGTGGGACCAGTCACAGGCAGACAGGGTCCCCCCTATGTGGCGTGCCATGGCAGAGGGGACTGGAGCCGGGCCCACACACAGGTCCGTGGGCGATGCTGGCCATGCAGCATGGCTCTGCAACCATGGGAGGACAATTCCTTACATCTGTGTAACCCTGTGAAACACATCGGAGCTTACATAGGCATAACTGAGGCACAGTTTGGTCCTCATAATCTTTGTTACTGATGATGACGGTGATGATGATGATGTGTGAGAAGGAAATAGCGCAAGCTTGACCTTCATGTCCCAGGGGGAATTTGCAGAGCTGGCAGATATAAAACCCCTCAGCTTTTCACTTGTGAACTGAGCAAATTTGTTCTGGGAATCATTAATACATAATGCCATTTTGAAGCCAGTTTTTGGAGTGGAATTGCACATTCGACTATCCAAATCCTTCTGTCATCCGCACACAATTCTGCAACAGGGCTGGGACTGAAAGAAGTCAATTGTACTTCAGAAGTTACAGGCAGCCAGTTTAAATAAAGAAAAGTATCTGCTATTTGGTGCTTTCCATTCATAATGTGATTCCGCTCTGTTAAAATTCATTAGGTGACCTAGATCCTGAGAACCCATTCCTGCAAATTGCTGAATGCTTCCTGGGAAGTGCTGCGAGCTTTTGACTCTACGTAATGGGACTTGAAAGAGGTCAGCCCTGGCCAACAACTGTCCCTTACGTCTCTTCAAAATGCCATGAGTCTGTTGCCTTTCCTCGAGGTGATGTAGCAACAGCCCTAACGATTCTAAAGGAAAAGGAAAAGTGAACATACCAGACTTGAAGTTAAAACTGAACGAATTCATGACCCCTTGCACAAGCCCAGAGTTAGCTCATGCTCCAAGTAAGTGCTGGACATGAATTGCCAAAGAACTGCAATCCCAGCCAGGTGTAACAACTTAGAGACCAGTCTCAAAGCTTTTACTGATGTGCCTAATCTTAGCACATCTTTACTGTCTAAGCTTTTTCCATCCACTTCCATCCTACTTTCTTTCCAGAGGAAGACCTAATAGCAGATAGCAGAGGACTGCAACTCACCCAAATACTCATTCAAATTGGAATTTCACACAGCATTTGCGTTTTTTTGCACATTAACTCTACAAACACTGAAGGGCTTTGATCTGCTTGGAGCACAAGCTCTCCATTCTTGTACTAACCCTCCTTCATTAGAGTGCTGCAGACACATCCGTTCGGCTCGCAGAAAGGAAATCATGTGACATTTTAATTTACCAAGGTTATTGTACTCACTCGGTACTCAGTCTAAAATTATATGGAGGGAAAAAGCCTGGACTTAGGCTTTGCTATAGATGAACAGTTAAAAGCACAACATTTTGGGAAATGCAAAAGTAAGTTTCCAACCGCAAACTAATTTAGCTGTTCATTCTCTGTATTTTGGAGTCTCTTTAAAAAAATGTAATTAATTAATACTTTGGGCCTTTAGATAATGAAAATAGGAACTGAAAACTGTCCCTGTGTTGCTGAGTTAATATTCTTCTTATAAGTGTAAAGCCAGTGTGGGGTGCATATGACTCTTGCCAATGTCCCCTGCATACCTTTTCTGTCTTCCCTCCCCTCGTGGGTGAGAAGCAAACACTGCCACAGCCTGAGAGCCCCCTGTTCATCATGTAGAGCACAAAGCTTTATTTTACTCAGTTGTTTTTATGTGATATCTTTTGCCTTGGTTACTTTGGGTTTGCCCTTCAACTACAACCTGTTTTCAGAAGGTGTGTGAGTGCGTGTTTCTCCTCAAGCCCATGAGCAGTCCTGCTGGACTCTCCCATTATTGAACCATAACTTTCCTGCAAGCTGTGAGATCGCATCTACCAGCACCACGTGCCTGGAGGCTGTCAGTTGTTCTGCCTGTATGGTTTGATATGGAAGAGTAATGCTCCGTAAAGGAAGTGATTGCAGTCAGTCCATGGAAAGAAGTTCAAACTTAGTATTTCAGCTGTTTTTGCTGTAGCAGTGTTCAGAAAACCACTTACCATAGGAAAAATGTTTCTTCTTTTTCTCCACTGTTCCTATAAGTAAAAAAAAGCTTAAAGTATCATTCCCCATTTTTAAAATTAATTGTCATCAGGCAGTGACTCAGAATGGACAGTTTCAGCCCAAAAGGGCTTTTTTCAGAAGGTTACAAGACCGTGGAACAACAGCATTATGATGGAAAACTATTATGAATCTCAACTGAAGTGGTCACTGCTATAACACTTTGTGAGGCACTATACTTTGAAAGATCAAAGAGCAGAAAACAGAGCTGAAAACGTATTACTGTCTTTTAAAATGGCCTTCTAAGACTTAAACCTGACCATTTAATGCTGGTCTCCGGGAAAAGAAAAGGAAAAAAAAAGCAACACACAAAATATAATTAAGATAATAAATGAAAGGCCTTTCTTTTCATTATTTCTATAACTACTTTAAATATCTGCTGGAAATGATTATATCAGCACAGGCTGGACTATATTAAAATAATGAAGAGTGAAGTTTTCACTGTGTTCCCATTTAATCATCACCTCACAACTTTACATTTTAATGTCTGACCTTAGGATATCCTCTTCCACTATCACATTAAGAATGTTGAAAGGAAACAGGAAGGGCCACAAGGGCTGTAGTTTCCTCAGAAGAACAGTGGCTATCAGCCTAATGGATTCTGAATTTCTCAGACAAAGAGCAGCAGCGACTCAGCCCACAGTCAGAGTTATCAAATGTTCACACAATATGAGCCTTTCCTCTAATTAACAGAGTTGCCTTCAATAAGGACACTACCTTTTTTTGCATTATGTTACTGGAAGAAAAAAAAAATCAGCTGCATGGTGGGACCTATTATACAAATAACCTCATGAAATGCAAAAGACAAAACAAAGTCTATTTAGTTGCTTTAAAAAAATAAAAATAAAAAAATAAAACAAACAAAAAAAACCCCACAACCAAAAAACTAAAAACAAGACCAGGAAAAAAGTAGGAAAGAAGACCTGCCAAAAGATCAGGAACTGCATTTGACATGTTGTGTCTCCTCCATGGCTCAAAGCCTAGATTTGAAGTCAAATCCTGAAGTCCTGAAGTCCCCAAGTGAATATATGGCATGCTTCTGTATGTCATTTCTGTAGGAAGAAGTTGAACATCGCTGACCTGAGTACAGGTGAAAAGGCAGGGACTGCCTGGTCTTCTGTAATGAAATTTGTAACATTTCCAGAGGGGCAGGGGGAAAGGAATTACAATGGATAAAAACAGGAGACAAATTATTAAATTGAATTCTTTCAGCAAACAGGCTGATGTTAAAACCGTCTGTTCATGTGGGGAATGAACAGGGAGAAGAGGAGGGCTCTTCCTCATAAACATCATATAGGGCCAAGTGGCTGGGAAATCTCGGATGTTGTCTTAAAGCAGTTCCAAATGGCAGAACTGTGTTTGCTTTGTGCAAGCCTAGATGGAACCTACTACCTAATATTACCTACACAAAATTAATTTAACATGGTTTTCTCAATGACAAATAGATGAGGATCCACCCTGGAAAAAAATGTTAGGAGCAATTTCACTTTCAACAGTCCCTGAGTTTGACTGCTTATGGAAAGTGCAGTGTAAATGAAGCCGAATGTCCGTGAATTTTTGCAGACAGGAGGAGCTCCAGCGTGAACTAGGGACCGTAGCACTCAAGTCCTGTCATTTTTTAAATTTACTTTTCTTTGGTAATATCAGGATGTTTGTAGTACATTCATGGGACTCCCTCTGGTGTATAACTTAACACATGAAATTTCTTGCCTTATTCTTTACCACAGAGCCTGTGTAGCCTGGTGCACGGAGGAGCTGCTTTCATGACAGTGCAGAAGATATGTGACGTGTGTGTTTCTGTTACAAATGGAAACTATGACCCTGGGTCAGATCATGGCCACGGTAGGGCTGGGAGCCAGTGAAACATCTGTATGACATGCATCCATTAGTCCAAAGTGGCAAGGGTCACTTCGAAGTTGGATCTGTGGCCCCACCAGTGAAGATGCCAAGCATCTGGAGTCTCGCTCCTTTAAACAGGACCCTTCTCTGAAAGAATTAACAAAATTTAGCCTTGAAACTGGGGTACTGAGGAACTAACTTTTTTCGCTCGTCATCTTTTCTTCACGAAGTTCTTCCCTCTGTCCATCTCATATTCAGCTGCCTAGAAAAAAGGGAAAACAGCATAAAAAATCTCACTCTTGTTCAACCCAACCATGAACCATCCATCATGTGGCAGAAAAAGGCAAGTGCACTGTGGGTAAACATTGGAGAACACATGGCCTTGCAATAAAAGCTTTGCTGTGGTAGGGTAAGGATATGGGTGGATGGGTAGCTTGCTTTTGATATTTCTTGATAAGCAGGTGGCTTAATATCCAGCTGTTCATGCATCCTTGTCTTTTTCTTTTTCTTCTTTTCTTTTCTTTTCTTTTCTTTTCTTTTCTTTTCTTTTCTTTTCTTTTCTTTTCTTTTCTTTTCTTT
>JAOXNO010000001.1:36819551-36840235 GCA_028565335.1 Limnodromus scolopaceus
TCTTTTCTTTTCTTTTCTTTTCTTTTCTTTTCTTTTCTTTTCTTTTCTTTTCGTCTTCCCTTCCCTTCCCTTTCCCCTTCCTTTTTCCCTTCCTATCCCTCCTATTTTTTCCTGAGAGTGGATGGTATGGAATTTCTTAGATGCATGTAAGAAAATAAATCGAGCAAGGGATTCCTTTATTTGCTAGATAGCAGTTCAGTGCTCCAGTAATTTTCATGCTCAGTACAGTGAAGCTCCTCTAAAAAATGACTGGAAGCAATGTACAAGGTGGAAGAAGTCTCCTTCTGGCACTCTCTCCATTGATACAGTCTTTCATGAAGCCATGTTCTTTGCATATCATACAGAAGGAGTGGAGGGTTATTTTAAAAGCATCCACTAAATAAAAAAGGAAGTGCATTTTCTTCTGCTTACTCTGGCATTCAACTATAAACAAACTAAGAACAGAGCAACTACTGGGTTGAAATTTGCCTTCAGTTCACATGCTGGCATGGAATATCAGAAAACTGATATTATATATGCTCCATATTATGTAAAAGAGTGACCTCCTTTTTCCTCCCTCCATATTACACACAGTAGACACGCATAACAAAGGACGTGCTGCAGGGTGTGTGAAGAAATCACATTTATTTTTATTTTGCTGATAAGCATTTGATACGAAAGTATTTTTTATCTCAGCAGTTTTAGCTGCCTAAAGGCTAACTATTTCAGCTCCCTATTTCATCAAGAGTACCTCTAAGGAGCAATTCACCTCCTCTACTTTAGAAACACTGTTTTATGATAGACCTTCCTTTAGTGGTGCCCTGTCTCTTGCCGTTAACCACAGATGATTTCAACTGAGGTACTGATTCTTTTTTGACAACTAAAGTGAAATGAGTCTTAATCCTCTGTGTCTTTCCCTGTTTCACTGCCTAAGCTGTAAAAAAACTTTCTTCCTACACCAATAGTCCATTATGTGACAAAATCCACTGTGCACCTGCAAACATATTGGTCTAAACTCTGACAGCTCAAAACTGATCTTCTCAGAGGACTTAAGCTACAGCCTGAGGACCACAGCCCCAGAAGGGATCTTGGTACCTAACTCCCACAGAGGATGACATCTGACGCCAAGTCCTACCACTCAGGGCAAACTACAAGTTCTGTTTTCTAAGAAGCAACTGTTCTCAATTTTAAAAAAGTAAAACAAGTAGTTTTTATAGTGCCCCAAACATACTATTTCACTCTCCATTTTCTCAAAAGGCCTATCCAATTTTGCTTGAAGCAGTTCAGTCTGACACTGGAAACATGCATTCCAAAAAGGTGATGTTTTAACATAGCTCTAAGTATCTGAAAATGAGCTTTCGGGATGAAAGCACATGTGTAACTTCATCTGGGGGAACCAGTATGCAGTCTTGTAGAAAAACCGAATGGTATAATATTTTATGCTAGACTTTTAATGGCTCTGTAGTCATTCCCACTTGTCTGATATAAATGCAGCACAAATACCATACACTTTACTTTCGGTTGTTAGAGATAACCATGGAGGGAGAGCTCATTCATAATTTCACTTTTATTTCAGTACTTCCTAAGTTTGAAGTCATTCTCAATTCATTAAAAGGAAAACATTCACTTCAGATTTATGATCCCCATGCCCTTTCTCTCGTTCACAGAAGTATTCACATTAAAATCATGTGCACTCTGTCGTTACATGACTGACGTTCTTTTAACAGGGTGGTAATGTCCCGGTGAGGCCAGCTGCTGAACATAACAGCAAAATTTTTAGAAAAGGCAAGAGAATAGCTCTGTTAAAGAGAGGTGATGTTGCCAAGAAAGGATGAGTGCCTACAGTCTCAGAGGAGAAGCTTTTAAATCCCAGTGTGAACTCCAGCCACTGCATCCCTTGGTGATGACCTTGGCCCTGTCATTTCATTTCTAAAACGTTGTTGGTTATTTTTGACCAGTCTCTTGAGGCATCACGGGATCTGCCAATATAATGACACTGGGTATGTTTGCCACTAATTTTGATTTTCTGCTTTTATTTTTTGGAACAGGGACCGACTGTTTAGTTCCACTGGTTAAGCCCTGGTCCCTGCCTTGCTGCTACATAAAGAAGTACTATACAGTAATTGCAGCACTAAACAGGACTCCAACAGCTCTTATCGCTGACAGGGCTGGAGCTGTTTGTAAGGGTAGGAAAATGTTGCAAATGTTTCCTACTCTAACCAACGCAACTCCATTTCGCCACCTATAAAATAACGCTCACTTCTTTCACGGGGGCATTTGGAGGATTATTAGTTGGTGTCTCTCTGTTCATCACTTTGCAAATGTAAAGCACTATGTAAGTGTTATTATTGAAGGGCTGACATCTGTGAAATACAGCGTGTATTTTGAATTCTAATTTTAAACCAAGGAAAATCAAGTAAGCAAGAACTGACCATGTGTTAAAAACACTTGAAGCCCTCTTTCTTGTAACTGTTTATCTAAATTTTAAAACCTATGTTTACATTGTAGTAACAGCTGTGTTTAAAGGCGACATGACAGAGCAGACTAATTTGTAAAGCTAAACTTGATTTTGAAGGAAAAAAAGCTAATGTTTGAAAAAACACTTCAAAAGAAGACAAAAATGATTAAAATAGACATAACCATTTGTTTAAACTATGACTTTCTCAAGAAAAACCAGGCTAATGTAAACTGGCCTATGCATAGTCCAAGCAGCTGTTCTCTGTAGCTGTTACACAAACCCCTGGTTTCAGGGAGGGATAAAATTAAGATAAAACAGGTCATTCTCAATGAAGAAGCCAAAGTAAGGACTGGATTACAAACCAATTATGCATACACTGGTAAGATTTGCCCCAGCGTGCCAGAAGAAAGCAAGCCAACTTTTTTTTTACCTACT
Organism: Limnodromus scolopaceus; assembly: GCA_028565335.1. Taxonomy (NCBI): domain Eukaryota; kingdom Metazoa; phylum Chordata; class Aves; order Charadriiformes; family Scolopacidae; genus Limnodromus; species Limnodromus scolopaceus. Next base: position 36,822,424 of record JAOXNO010000001.1, read on the forward strand.
TGCCTTCAACTGGGTTTTAGCCATGTGTATCATTGAAGTGTTTGGTGTATTTATTTTTGTCCACGCCTTCAGCAAATGCAGAGCCAGCACTGGCTGAGGTGAAATGAAATTAGTCCATTTCCTACCATAGACAAAGACTTTCTTAGGGGTTTTACGGAATTTCTTTCTAGAATATTGAAATGCTACTGAAGTAAATGAGATCTATATATTTCATGGGAACTACCAGGGGAGATTTTCTGTCTCTGGTCAAGGCAGTGGGAAACATTTTAATCACCTGTATCATCATCATGCTATTTCTGAGAACTAATGCTTTGTAAAGAGGAAGATGTTGTCACATGCCCAAGCACTAGTCATACAGCCTTTAATCTGTCTTTGAAATCTCATTTGAAACCCTTTTCATAAAATGTTTTCTGTTTACTTGATTCATCTGAGGCTTTGTAAGCTGTGTTATCTTCGTCGAAAACAGCTGAACTGAGTGAGTCAGGGCAGTGATATCATGGTGGCGAGATGACTCAAGTGGGTCCTATGTCAACCTTAGAGTCTTTTGAAAATCAGAAGTAAAAGCTGGCAGCAGAGAACAAAGTGCACAACAAACCAGTGGTGGGGTAGAGAGCAGAATAATGGGGGTTTGTGCTAACTTGCTCCACTGAGAAGAACAGGTTTATTTGCTTCTGGGTCCAGACTCAGATAATAACTACAATAACCCAGCCTGGACAGGATGGAGACAAGTACCCACAGTCTCACCCAGCTTAAGGTTTTGGTGTCGCTCATGAGTTATTGTCAGCCCCCATTTAAGAGGAACGGGGGTCTCTCAAGTGAGGTTCCCCTGCAGTAGGCCTGGGCCAGCATTTACTCAGGATAGCAGCTGGCAGATCCTGTGAGGGCCTCGAACCTTCAGTCCTTCTCTGAAAGACAGAAGACAAGGAGGTGGAGCAGAGTGCAGGTCTCTGTGTTCCTCTTGCTTGGGGTGCCTTGTGGGAAGGAAAACCAGTTAAAGCTTTCACATCAGTGGGGTTTTCCTTCTAAAGGACATTGCCAAGATGCTGCTTTCTAATTCTACCTGTCTTCCAGGATCCAGCTGAAAATGTGAATCTTTTCTTTGCAGATCAGTCTTTCCAGGAGATGCTTAGTAACAAGGAAAAGGACTTTGACACAGGTAGGTGGTATGTTGAGTCTCTTAGCTTGTCTTTTTGTACAAGATATATCTCAGGACACAACAGTAAACTCCCTGAATATACTACCTTGCTCCTAAACTCACTTTTCCAGTGGGAAACTGGGATATCCTTCCAGAAGCAGGGCGGTAGTATTTCTTTACTGCCCCATCAGGCTTCATCCTCAACTCTGGAGATGGTTGATGGTCAGTTCTTGCCACTGCATAACGCTCAGCAGACCCTCTGGTCTGTCCTGGCCACTGACCACAGATGTCTAACATTCAATCTCATTGCCAGCTTGGCCTACCCCCCTGGCAACTCCTCTCCTCAGTAGGAGGTAGGTTATTGAGAGGTTTTCCAATGGTTTTGACAATTCAAATCCAAACGCAAGGGGAGTGAGAAGGAAGTTCTGGGGCTGGATGGATGTGAAGCTCACTGTGACCACAGAAAGCCGGTACGGCCATGGTCAGCAGTACTGCTCAGGGATATCTGCACCTGAATGCTTGACTGTTTCCTTCATACGGCCTCATCTACTTCATACGTGCCACCGCTGGCTGGAACTTGGCTCCCAGGGAGGTGAGAAGGCAGGAGACGGGAAGCAGCGCATGTTCAAAATGGAGCTTGCAGCCTGGTAAAGAGGCAAGCTCACCAAGAAACAGTGAATTGCCTGGAAGTATTTTTCACGCTAGCATCCAAATATGCTCGTTTCGTGAGTTTTAATTTTAGTAACAATCAACACTGAGGCATCAGTGCTTGCCTTAAACTTTTTTTCCTCAGAGCTGGCTGCTCACATACCCGGCATGTTCAGTGGCTCCTTGCCCTTCTCTATCATAGGGCTTCAGCTACATTATGGGAGAGGGGTCTACCTTGACATATCTTGAGCTGGGCTCGACTCACCTGGTAACGAAGCTGCTAAAACCCTCTGGTAGGCACAAGCGCATGCAAAGGTCTGATCTAGCAGTGTCCTCTACCCACTTGGATGCAAAGGCAACGTTGGGTGCCTGCTCCACTTTCCCATCTTTGGTGGCACATGATGATTAAAAGGCACATTATAGTTTTTTGTGTACCCTGGAGCTAACTATGGCACTGCAAATGTATTGGAAAATGGCAGCTGGAACAGATTCGCACTGTCAAAGCAGTACAGTGGAGCACAGTGTAAGCGTAAAGCTTATATCTGCAGGCAGGTACTATTTTTTCATGACATGTTTCCACAGCACTTAGCTCCACTCCTCCAAGTATCTAGGAAGTCCCATGGTGTAAATAATGCTAACAGGCTATGGGCACGCGGAAATGAGGAACATTTTCCCCGACCAGAGAGTCTGTTGTAGCTCAGTGCAATCTGCTTCTGAGGGAGACTGGGGCTATTTTTAAGACAAAACAGTGTTTTTCTTGGTCTTGTGTTCCAGCTAAAGACACTGTAATGGAAAGGTGATAGATTATATACTCAGTTAATGGACATCCCACTGCAAAGCTTCCAGCAAGTTTAGTCTTTGTATAGAATACCAAGGGAAATGTTTTCTAAATTCCAGTTGTATTTATTTACTGCTGGATTAAGAAGAGAACCGTATTGTATTATTAACTAGTTCTCTGGATGCTTATTTTCCCACGGAATGAAAATGACACATTTAATTTATATTGTTTATTTTAAATTTAAAATAATTTATAAAGCTAGACCTGCAGTTTGAGGTACCCAATCATAGTTCCTTATTTCAGTGCAGCATTTGAGTGAGCAATTGCTGAAAGAATACTTTCTCTCTATATATGTATGTTTATACATATGTATGGATATAAATCTGAACAGATACCTGACTATAACACTAATTTCAGCATACCATGGACAGTTTCATCCATAGTGTAAAACTCTCCTTCTGGCTGCACAAATATATATCTACATTTCTTTCAATGGCTAACTGATTTTATAAATACAAATGTGACATATTTTTCTTTGGGTTAGGTGAACCTATATGAATACCTGCCTTGCGCTATTTCATTTTTTATGTGAATTTTTAAGACTGAGAAGAGTCTTCTCAGCATGAGAAGTGATCTCATTTGACTTTAGATCTGACCCCAAATAGGAAATAGAATACTTGTGGCCTGATGCTTAATGCAGTGTGTCTCATTTTCCAGGTGCATACATCTGGTCTTTAATGGCCATTTTATCAGGACTGCATCATTTCATCTTGGTCCTTTCACCACAAATATTTGATTGTAATAAGATCTGACCATGGGATGTGTCATCTGTAGTAGTGAATATATAGAGTGGCTTGGGTTTACTATTTCTGTCTTCAAGGCATCCCATGTGCTGTTAGGGTTGACAATTTTTTCATGGCAAAACATTGCTGACAAGATATTGTGCAATGAGATTTGCATGACCAAATATCCTGTGAGTAGTCCAGTGGTTAGGATAGGAAACAGAGAGTCAGAATAGCCTGGCTCTGTTCCCACTTCACATACTGACTCACTGCCTGACCCTGGGGCAAATCGCTTAGGCTGGAATTTCCAAGGGGGCTGAAATGCACAGCTCCCAGGGAAAATCAGGCAAAGCTGGGTGCCTGACTCCTTTCCAGCTCTTGGAAAACCTCACGTCTCAACAGTTCTGCATCTCAGTTTGCCCATGTTAATGCGAGGTTTGTAAAGTTATTTGAGTCCTCTGGCAGTAATTGTTTATTAAGGAAATTATAATCATGGCATAAATACATAGTCTTTAGCAGCACATGATATCTGGTAGCTAAAAGGAGATGAACAAATCATCTCCTTTGCTCCTTGAGAAATGCAGTGTATTTTCTTTCTCCTCTCCTCTCCTCTCCTCTCCTCTCCTGTTTAAAAGGATGAGTTTAAAAGACTTAGCGATTGTCAAACCTGTGTTTCCAAATGTAATTTACCTACAAACCATCAGACACAGGGCATCCCTGGCAGCAGCAGCTTTTGGTCCTGTGGCATCTCATCCGTATGGGCTTGAGGAGGCATGGCATCTTCTCTGCTACTCCATCACTAGACTCAGTCTGGGATCCAACACTCTTCTTCCCCACTTCATCAAACCATGACCAAGAACATACCCAGGACTTTGTATCCTCCACCCTATAGCCTTGCTGTTCACCCAGTCAGACATCTCAGTCTACATCTTTCCATCGCCTCCCACCTTGCACTCTTCTTTCTTATTGCCCTGGCCTGCTTTTATGTCCTACCAGGAGATGCAGGTCCTGGCACTGGCGGGGCTTTTACAGCAGCCACTCAGGCAATAAGGTACTGCTAATCCAGTGCTGGATGCACAACAACCAGAGTGTGAATACCCTCATGCCAGAATTTAGAAAATTATCTCCACCTCCACTGCTGGAAGCTGCCCTGCAGACCTCATTTCAAAGCAGCTTGCACACCACTAGGGAATCATGATGTGAGGAGGTCCCTGGTAAGCCACTGGGTTTGAGCAGTGGCAATGCTACAGAACAGACTTTTTTCTCTTAAAAAACAAATAAAACATATTAATATGGGGCACTTTTACACACAGAGCAAATTTCAACTGATATTTTGGGTTCAAAATAGCAAAGGAGAAAAGGAAACTTTTCAGATTAAAGTGAAACCCTGTGTTTTAAAATTTCTATACAAAGAGAAGCACTGGGTTTGAGAAGGCCAAGTTTTTTTATATTGTAGATATTTCTAAAATTCTATTGAAAAGTGGGGAAATGCTCCCAAGAATGGCCATTGTCTAATTAAAAACTGCGATTACAATGAAACCTTCCCATAATCAGCCGGTTTCAGTGGGAAATGTATGATGGGCTCAGCTGATTTGGCACTGAGCTTGGGTCTTGTTTAATTTGGGAAAATTATTTAAAAAGAAGAACAAAACTAACAGGGACCCAAATCTTCTGTGAAGGCAGTGTAGTTACTCCAATTTATGCCAGCATGGGGGTAAACAGGCGGGCTAGGAGCTTGCCTTCCTACAGCATCTGGTGATGCTTTAGATCCTTAAGATGTCTTTCCTAGTCTCTAGCTGTGATTCTGCAAAGACACGGATCTGGTTTAAGTCCTCTGCCACAGCTGCAAGCCCTGTGCTGATGTGTGGATACCATGGTGGGTCTAAGAGGGCACCAGACATCATGTTTATGCCCACAGCCACTTCTTCCCCTGCAGTGAGTTTCCTATCTTGGAGTCTTGCCTGGCTAGAGAGCAACGTGGAAAGGTGTTGAGGTCTTCTCACCAGTGGCTGGGAGACTGAGTGGGGAGACTGAGTGTCTTTGCATACAGGACATTGTTCAGCCTTTGAGAGAGACGCAAAGAGAAACGAAAGGTAAACTTTAAGGTAAAGAGCAAAACAAATGGGAACAAGGAAGCCTGGCTCAGCACTGACTGCCCTTTGCATGAAGCCAGGCAGGAGCACAGAATGGGATGAGGAACAGTATGTGTGTAGGGCTGGGGGAATCTGGCACTGAAATAACTTTTAGCTCACATATAGTGAATTTTGTTTTATCACTAGTAGCCTGGGTCATGGAGGCTCAGAGGAAACTGTCCCATTCCAAATGTTTGATACTGAATATATTTGGCTGGCTGCTACTTCCAGATGTGAGTTAATGCAGTTTGTATATTTGTCTGATAACTTAGTTTGGCCCCAACCTTTGCTTTCACTTACAAGCGGGGAGTACAACCCAACCACCTTTCCGCGGCCCCAACTGCTGACCCATGTGCTGCTCAACAGTCTTCTAATACACGCTGAAGCAGCTTAGAGCCATTTGTGCCAACGCTCAGTATTTTCAAGGGGCTGCTACGGCACCTGATCATGGAGCCGCCAAAATGCCTTCAGACCCATCTCTTTTATCATGCCACTTGCACCAAGATGGCAGCAAGCAACATACCTCCGCCTCCCAACACCGCTCTGGCAACTCCTCCACCCGTTCTCTTGTGCCAGCTAGGTCTGTTTCAGTGCAAGCTTTGAGTAACAGAGCAGCACAAATTTGCCTTAGATCAAAGATGATCTGGCCTCATCTCAAAGGTTATTTTCTTTTTTTAATCTCCCCTTTATCTGGTTACCCTGCCCAGCAGCTTTACAAGGCTCGTGAACTCATGACCAAAGAGAAGTTGAAGCTCATTCACATCCCCCTTGTTAGTGTGCCGTCTGTACTGCGTGCCGTCCAACAGCTCACTCCTTTGGCTTTGAAGAAGACTCAGCTCAACCAGTACGAGGGAGGTGACTGGGACGATAAATTATTAGCGCTGCAGCTGTGAGGCAAAGAAGTTGAGAGAACAGTTGGGAGTACAAAGAAAGAAGGAGGAGACCGGGTGTACTCTCCAGATAAGATTAATCCAGAATTCTACAAATTCTACAAATCTCCTGATACAGGGAACTCAACTCCTCCAGCAAAGATTTGATGAAGAGGGAAGCATTCTTTCTAATGGAAGATAAATATATATATGTTTGCTGCTACTATATTTGCTTGTTTGCAAAGCACAGTGGGCTTCTCCAGAAATCATTTGGTGTCTACAAGTAACAAAAAAACCCCCACGGTTGTCACAAGTTACAACAGTCTTTGTAGAACAGCTTTTGAGACAGCGTTTTTGTGACAGAGATAAAAACAAGCAAATTAGGAAATGGGGCAACTTTATGACATTCAAGGTCTTGCAAACCTTTCAGTATGTGTTGGGAATTTGTTACACTGTTGACAACTTTCACAAATGTTTTTTCCTCAAAATTTTATCTTGCATTTTATAAGCTTCTCAGCTCATGTATTTGTTTAAATCTGTTGTGTTTATTAAAGGAAAGAGGAGGTTATGGCTGCTTTTTAATATTTGTGTTACAGTTATATGACAAGAACCTCAGCATAGCGGGTTCTCTCCATACACCCTTTTTTTGTGTGTTTTTGTGTGTGTGTGCATTTATTTTATGTTTCTGTTTATACAGGGAAAATATAGGAAATCCATATGTCACCAGCATGCCTTATTTGTGCACATATAAACATATGTAGGATCAAATGTAACCTCTGCTTTCCCCGGTACGTATGTACTCCCACACTCCCCAACAGACGGTTTCTCTCAAGTCATTTTTGCCTCCTTGCAGCCTTTCTTCAGCAATATCGGAACCGAAGTGGGCAGGACCTGCAGGTTCAGACCTGCGACGGAGGGTGAATTTGAAACGCGGCTTTTAAAATGGGGTTCTTCACTCTCCAGTGAAACGTCCTGCTGTTACTGCTTGGCCCCCCCCGCGCACCGGGCTGGAATGCCCGCTCAACTTCGCCGGGACGGCAGCGCCATTTCTGCCGATTTTAGCTCCAGGGAAGGGTTTTACCGAATGAGGCCGGCGGTTTTCTACCCCAAAATCATCGTCTCACCTTGCAAGTGCCCCTCGGAGCCCCCCGCTCCCCCGGGACCCAGCGCCCCGGCAGCCCGGCTCCCCCCGCCGCGGCGGGCCGCTAGAGGGGGACCGGGGCCTGCCCTCGGCGCGGAGGAGGCAGCGCAGGGGCTGGGGCGGGGGGGAGGGAGCAGGGGGGGTCCCGAATCCTGCCCTGGGGTGAGGTGCCGTGCCAGGCAGAGCCCTCCCCGTGCCCCGGCCCCGCCGGCTGGGGGTGTTACTGCCCGCCCTCCCGGGGGCGCTCCGCCTTGTTCCCGAAGTGACCCCCCGGCTGCCGCTTGGTGACCTCAGCCTCCCACCGGCGGGGGGGCTGCGGTGTAAGGTCCTGGCTAATGGTGGGGAGGCTCCTGGAGACATAAACAAGATGCTGGGAAGGTGAGGGCTGGCCGCAGGCTCCCCCCTGCCTCCCACGGGAGCCTCCTGCTCCACTCGGGGGGCGAGCCCAGCCGCTCAGCTCCCCCCCACACTTAGCCAGTTTTAGTCACCAATAAGTCAGATTGACACACTTTAATGTTTCTCTCAGGTAAAATGAAATACCAGCTCCCCACCCCCCACCAAGAAAAGCATTTTTATTGGATGCTATTCCACGTTAGTACGAAGACACTAACAGCACTGTAAAAAGAAGTCCCTATATATCACCCAGTCAAGTAGTCTAAACAACTGTGCTGGAAGTTTTCCAGCCTTGCCCAGTCGATGACCACAGACTTATTTGGAAAGCAATCATTAGCAGTGGCAGTCACGTAATCCTGCCTTTCTGCTGGCCTCTTCTCAGGAGCTCTTAGGGAGCCACACACATGCCCGTGGCGGTGAGGCGGATGCTGCGAGGAGGTTAAGTGCGTATTTAACATGTGATTATCACACTCGGACAAGCCATGACACAAGACAGAGGATGGGGTTTTATGGCCTCTACGGGTCACAGCCATGTCACAGTCCTAGAAGATTTCTACAGCTCTTAGAAGAACACACTCAGACGATTAGTAAGTATCAAGTTTATAAGTTATCAGCTATAAATAAACTTCTTCCATGTAAGTCTTCCAGTGTCTCTTAGGAGACACTGCAAGCACTCTCCAGAACCAGTGCATTCCTAGATGAGAGACTACAATGTTTAGAATATTGGATACGAGAGACGAATCTGTTGCCCCATCCTTCCAATAACATACAGTGACTATTTGTCATAATAATAGACCAGTTAATTCATTAAATATGTTGTTTAAAACAGTGCGGTGACCAAATGGATGGCATTTATTGTTCTATGGGTTGGACTTAGATTGCAAGAGAAGAATTACAACAGCAAAGATTGAGGCCTGTGTCTCAGTTTCCTTATCACTACATAGGGGATAACTCTGCAATACTCATCGTCTTAACAGATTTATTGTGAGACAAAATGTATGAATTTGGAAAACGCATTTGTATTTTCAGAAAGTGATAAAGAAGTATGATGTAATGTATTCTAAAAAATATTTTGTAAAACAATATAGTAATGTACCTAATTTGAGCTGACAACTTTTGCATAGGTTGTCATGTTTCATCAGTGTGTATCAACTATTCTGAAATGTAAAGTGGCATAAACAGCAACTTATTCCTAACTGGTATCGTATAGATATTGGAAGTAATAATTTGTGTAGATTTCATTGGGTTTACAAGGCATTTAGCAGTGATAAGAACAAAGAAACAATAAAGTTTTGCAGGGTGAAGTTATAGTGTCTGATGGGTCTGTTCATAGCAAACCTTTCATTTTTGGAAACTATCCTGCACATACATTATACTTTAATGATTACTTGTGCCTGGGTATTCATATCTGAAAATTACAATAATGGTGTCTTACGTTCTTTTTTTTTTTCTGCAGGATCAATGGGGGTGTGTTTGAATGTGCGTGTGCAGGTGTCCACACGTGCATGTGTATGTGAGCCAGTAACATCAAGATGGCGTCTGAAACTTCTACTAAGGAGGACAAGTCCAACAGATGAGCTTTACATTTTGCTATGATTTCTCATATGATCTTTCTTATCTTAGGCAGAAGGAATTTGTTGGCCTCAGCCATGTCTAGTTCCCATGAAAATGAGTCCTTTCATGTACACATTCTGGCTCTGCTCATGCATTTTGAAATGAAATGCTGAGAATCACACAAACATATCAAAGAACTGGAGGCACCCCCCATTTGGACCAATATAGAATCATAGGATAGTCTGGGTTGGAAGGGACCTTTAAAGGTCATCTAGTCCAAACTCCCCTGCAATGAGCAGGGACATCTTCAACTAGATCAGGTTGTTCAGAGACCAGTCCAACCTGAACTTGAATGTTTCCAGGGATGGGGCACCTACCACTTCTCTGGGCAACCTGTTCCAGTGTTTCACTACCCTCATCATAAAGAAATTCTTTCTTATTTGTATTTTAAATCTACTCTTTCAGTTTAAAGCCATTACCCCTTGTCCTATTGCAACAGGCCCTGCTAAAAAGTTTGTCCCCATCTTTCCTGTAGGCCCCCTTTAAGTATTAAAGGCCGCAATAAGGTCTGCCCGGAGCCTTGTCTTCTCCAGGCTGAACAACAGTAATTCTCTCAGCCTGTCCATATAGGAGAGGTGTTCCATCCCTCTGATGACTTTTTTTTTGCCCTGCATGCATCTGATAGTCTTGATTTCAGCACCATTTTTTTGAAATATAATTTTTTATGTTACATAGCCCTATATCAGAACAATATGTACTGAAATTCAACAACCTTAACTTGTAGCAGACTCACTTCATCCCATATAAAGTAAAGATAACAGAGACCTCCCTGTTTCCTACTGCGTGGCTGCAAATACTGTATCCAGTATTTCTCTACCCTCTCTAGACCGTATGTCTAGACACGCACAGCAGAAAATCCCTTTTTGAATGTATTGGACACCACTTGGTGTGGCTGCTGCAAAATGAAATTTGCCCCAAATTGCTCAGTGTAATCAATGTCTGGACACTCCACTGTGTATGTTACGGGATTGTCACAAAGCCTCTGATTTCATCACCCAACAACGAATGTGGTTACAGCAAGTAATCTTAATACCCAATAAAATTATTTTACAGACATGAAAAAGTTCTCTTCCCCCTGGTATTGAGGAATTTGTGGGTAGGGCTTTGCAGTCTTGCAATATTTAAATGAAGCTTATAGACAAAACAACAAGATATGTTAAACACTTATAATAACATGGTCAAAAACCACATGGCTCCTCTTAAAGGCAATCATGGAATTTAAACAGCAAAATAAGGTGCTGGATTAAATACAGAGTCATAGAGGGATACCTCATTATATATAATTACTTGTAACACACCTGAATACTTTTAACACAGAATCTCATAACATTAAATAGTTGCATTTCTCCAAACAACAGCATAGATTAGCAATCAGATTAGGGTATTTACTCAGCTTTAAAACAAAGCATTCTCTGAAGTCGGTGAAGTAATTACTGTCTCCTTTTATGCCACCCTGTTTTTCATGAAATCATGGAGCTGTGATCCAGAGCAGCAGAATTTTACCTGAAATAAAACATCAGTATTTGGACCATGTTTTTTTTTCTGAAAGTATTAATTGTGGTTTTCATGTTTGCGCTTTTGTTTTTCTTTCTTTCTCAGCATTTTTTCTTGCAACTTTAGTAAAGCAATCTCTAACAAGTTAAATGACCCTAATAAAACTGAACCCAGGATCAGAACTTTCCTAACAGACTAACTCCAGTTGGTGACTTCATGGTAATTTGTAAGGAGCTGTCGCATGACTGATAGGAACCTCCCTCCATGCACCTGCACATACGGGTCTGCTGTGAACACGGGAGCAGAGCTGTCCCCTCTGCCTACTTCTCCTGGTGAGCCCAAAGCTCCGTCCTTCCAATTGAAGGACAACTCAGTAAACTGCATTTACCAACTCAGGAAACTGCATTTTATAATTATTTTTTTTTGCCTTAGAGGAAGTGGAATAGCAGCTACAGGTATCCTGGCCATATCTATGAGAACATTAGAAGTAAAAGAAATTATCTTCAGGAAAATGACATGTATTGTCCTCAGGATGACTTCTGCAAACCAGGAAAAGGATTCTCCAGCTGGGTCTCTGCTGCAGCTTAGCTGCTAAGGCTCTACTGGGAAGTCTCTATAGCCCACTCTAGTCCTAGTATAACACTCCACTTATTTAAAAGGCTTCTCAGCTGTTCAGCCTCTCAATGCTCCTGAGGCATGGGGAGTTCAGCAGCGTTACTCACGCAGTGCCATTTGAGAGACAGGCTGGAAGGAGGACGACCTACCCAAGACCCATAGCCAGCCTGTGGCAGAGCCCAAAGTAGATCTGCTCCCAGTTTCTTCTCGCTCTTCCAGACCTTTCTTTTTTTTGGCACACCCCCAAACTCATCCTGCGGTTCGTGAACCTTAACAAACCTTTCAATGAAGCTTGTCTGGGTTTTGGATTGGTAAAGAAATCTGAAACCAAGGCAAGGCTTTGTGTTGGTGTGTTCTGCGCTGCAAAAATTTCACATGCCTGCTTTTCACCCCACTTGTTCAGCCATAATAGCATGGCACAGCGGGCCAGGAATCTACAGGTTTCACTGAACCGCCCAGTTTATAAGAAGGTGGTGAGAGTGGCGGGTATGGAAAACGTGTTTTCAAGAGTTTATGAAAGTTACCACTTCCTTTGGGAATCCACATTCCTTGCAAAATCTATTCTTATTCCCACCCATGCAAACCCTTTGTTTTTACTGCAGTGGTCCTGTGTATCTAAGAATTTGGCACTATGTATTTGTTAACAGATTCTTCATGCATAGTTTGAATTGCTCATAAAATCCTGTTTTCTGCAACCTGTATCGAGAAATACAAAGTAACTAGGTTAACTTAAATCAAAGGGAAGCAATTTTAAGTCTTTCATAAAGTTTTAAACAAGGAAGGATAAAGGGCTCAAACAATAGTGGTTTTAATATGTCTGTGTAGTGCACTCTTGGAACCAGTTTGCAAGTCAGCCGTGAAAATGTGCAGTCTGAAACATGTTTTCTGCTTGCACTGAGGCAACCAGCCTGCTAATGTTCATCCCAAATGTAGACATATACCTTAAAAAATACACAACCTGTGCAAACTCTTACTCAGCACAGTAGTCCTTATTTGTTCCCCTGAGGCTTTTTACTGCTACCACTAGCCTATAGACTATTAGATTAGTGGCAGCTGAGTTAGACCTGTGCATGAGATCCGGCCCTACGCTGTTGTTCTGGGGAGCAAGCAGGTACAAGAAGCTCTTTTACTTTGCCTTCGTAGCCCGTTTGTGTTGTGTTTTAAGGAACAAAGCTCACCATCAAACCACCGTTTAAGATTTCATTGTGTCTGCCCAACCTGTGCTAAAATGGAAGGTAAGTAATCTGCCTCTGCCCCAGTGTTGCTCTATTTTTCATTTTCTCAGCGCAGCCAAGGTGCTAGGCAGACATCTGCTTTCAGATCCAATTGTGCTGACCAAAGAATCCACCATCTCTGGCTGCTTCACACTTCCCAGCATCTGTTCAGCACTCCCCAGTTCTGCCAGCGGAAGGACTTGTGGGAGAGTTTAGGCAACCCACTGCAGATAACTGCTGCTGGGAGGGCTCAGGCCACTTCCAGCAGCCATCTGACTTGAAGGAGACTCTTTGTACCCCGCTGCTTGTCTCTTTTTTTAGTTATATTGGTTAGTCTTTAAAAAAAAAGACACCATCCCATCCTACAGAACTTGCAAGGACGTTGCTTACGTTCTTTTCCACTGCTACCACAACTTTATACACAGGTAGGTAGGCAGGATGGAGAGATAGATAGATAGATAGATAGATAGATAGATAGATAGATAGATAGATAGATAGATAGATAATGGCTTTTGTCCTGTAAAGCCACAGTCTTAAACCAAAAGCTATCCCACACTTATACACGCAATCACATCTCCTCACGCTGTGGACTTTTCTCTTAATCTGTATCTGAACACCCCAGAACAGGTTGGGATGCAGAAACCTTTCTGTCTAAGGAAGCTTGGCCATTTTCTCCATCTCTGTCTTTCAATTTGCTGAAGAATTCATTTTCCATTACTTGTCCAGAATGCAGCAAAGGCAACAGAGAGAAATGTTTCACCATTAAAGGGGGTCAAAGTAATGGCTGGAGATGCACACAGTTTAGGTGTGTTGTGATGATTCTAGCATGAAACCCACTGCTTGGACCACTCCTTTTGTCCTGTTTTCATTCTTCACAACATATGTCGTGCATGGTTCACACATTTTGTTTCAAGTTTCCTGCTCCTTCGCTTTATCTCCTTCCTTGCATGAACACAGTCATTATGAGAAGATATTTACCATCCATTCCTTGCACTTCCGAGGCGAACACATTAGGAACAACTTTCAAAGGCATACAACATGAAACACTATATTAGAAAGTTTACTTTACTCAAAATTGGCTCTCGATAATTTTACTCTTTTGAGATCTTTCTTTGACAGGCTGTTTTTGATGGGCACCTTCCAGAAGCTCTGCAGCATCTGAACTGAATTGAACATTCTGCTGCATAAAATGAAACCCATAATCAGCAGCACGAGAACATCCCAGCAGCCTGGAAGAGCAAAGATTTTTTTCTTAAACCTTACCAACTTTTTGACTCCAGAGCCATATTTTTATTTTCTAAGGATATCTGTAATGCTGATAACAATTTAGCTCCAAGCATTCAGTCAGTGCACAAACCCCACTCTTGTCAGTGAAAAGACAGCTGAAACAACATTTTCTGCAAAAGGATAATTAATGCAAAGTTATTACAAGGCTTGTTCAGAAATGCTTGCATTAACCACAAGAAATTTTAAGTGTGTTTCTTTTTTTCTTAGAAAAGATAAAGCTCACTCATAAATTGACACAGAGATTATGATTCCCAATTCTGTATTTTTGTTTTAATTAAGATTTTATTGTGATTTTTATGAATCACAATATCAGAGCTGACTGCAATGGATAGGGACATAGAGGATTGTCTAAACCGTTGTAAGTGTGCTGAAAGTTTCTTTTGTCTAACACACCAGTGAACTTCTTGATTAGATAAAGACCTAAGAAAACTCCTCTGGTGGAGAAGATGGCAATCAAATGTGGAAATCTTCACTGTATAGAGCACCCTGGGGTTTGTTAAATATCTGCAGATCTGCTTGTTGTAAGTGACAATGTTTATTCTTGCAAGTGAATTCCAAGATAGCCTGGCTTCCTTGGGGTTTAATCTCAGCCTTTTTTTGTTTCTCTGATTAGTTGGAAACTGTAGCAGGTCACTCCAGCCCTTTGAAGAATGAAGGGTCTCATTCCAGGGTGAGGCCCAACGAATTTGTGAATGAATGAAAAGTTAATTGAGGAAAAGGGTAGAGCATACTTCAGTCATAGTTAATTTAAGCAAAGCTGATAAGTTAGTAAATAGAAACACCAGTGTATTCTTTCAAGTAGAATTTTTGTGCTTACTGATATCTTAGGTGCTGTTTCTCTGGCCCTTTTAAAGATCGGTGCTTGTCGTAGACACTTTATTATCTAATCTGCTGCCCAAGGAGAGATTCTGTAGTGTTGAGTAATTACAAATAGATTGAGCTCTGCTGGAAAGTGTGTTTACAAAAATAAAAGGAAAGCCTATGCCCTATAAACGTTGTGATTTTTCTTTTTTACTTTATCTTCTTTAAAAAATAATTATTTTTTTTTAACTAATAAACATTGTGGAAAATAACATGAATGTGATATGTCACCATTTTTTAGGAAGGTGAAAGAAACTGTGGAATCGTTCTGCATTTTCATTGTACTTGAAATGTCTTTTGTAACTACTTCAGGATTATGGCAAAACACAAAAATGTAATAACAGCTTAATAAAAGCCATCTATTCAATATAAAACTGTTACATTAAAGCTAAAAACCAAATGGAGAAAACTCATATGCAAGCAAATGAAAGACACTTCTTCTTCATGTGTAGAGAAGTGGGAGAGAAAGCTGTATTTTGCTAGAGGAAAGCTGCGTAAGGAAAAGGCATAACTGCGAGCTATGCAATGAAGAAGGGAGATGGGTGAAAAAAAGCAAGGGCCACAGACAGCAGCTTTTAAAGCCTTTATGGCAACATTTTTTATGAACCAGAGAAGCCACAGCAAAGAGCTGGAGATGGAATCAAACATTTCTTCAATTTTAAATATGCTTTGGACTTAGACAGAACTTGCCACCCACACATCTCAGAGCACCCTGCCATCACTAATGAATTTAGTGTCCTACAGTACTTGGAGGCGAGTATTATCCTAGCTTGGTAGAGAAGGAAAACGGAGTAGGAAAAGGTTAAAAGATTTGCCATACATCATGCAAGAAGACTGCAAAGAGTTAAAAATAAGATAGTCTTGATAAAGACAGGACGACTTGGGGCTGTTGCATGGTTGTCCTGGAAAACCTGAGGGGTAAATACACAGGCACCACAAGCTAAGGACTGAATGGTGTTCACTCAGTGCTCCAGACCAGGCTTCAGGAGGGCTGAGATCCTGCTCAGAAGGTTTGCCTAAAAATATGTTGATTCAAACAGGAGTGAGTCCATTTCAAAAGCCTCTTCAAAATTGCATACATGGGTCCAGATCAAAACGAAATAAACTAAGGCACTCTAGAGTTGCCTGATGCAGTGTTTTGTTTTAAGCCCCTGAATCCAGAGTGCAATGCAATACAGGTCTCGATGGCAGTGCCTGCTGCTGCCTCTGCTTCCCGTTGCCTCCCCAGGGACCCCACATATCCCAACAGCCCAGCGCTCTGTCACCCCAGGGATGCTGCTCTCCCCATGAGCTTTCTCCAGAAACACAGGGAGGGCTTCCCTTCACCTGGAGCCTGAGCTTCTCTCCAGGAGGTTCGTTACTAAGCCGTGGTGCCAATACACTGACCTGTTATGGTTAACATAGTGGAGATTTGATCACTTACCCAGGCTGGGAGAATGATGTTCAGTCCCTTCCTTACTGTGATGGGCTTTACGCCCACCTGCTGCCACCCAGCCTCCAGCCTTGTCAAGATCAGGAGCCACCAAGAAAAGACTTTGGCTTTCTCATTGCAGGGCGGGCAGAGTCCTGGATACCAACCGGGGTCAGCTCTGTCTATATAGAATCATAGAATGGTTAGAGTTGGAAGGGACCTTAAAGATCATCAAGTTTCAACCCTCCTGCCATGGGCAGGGACACCTCCCACTAGACCAGGTTACTCAAAGCCCCATCCAGCTTGATCTTGAACATTTCCAGGGATGGGGCATCCACAACTTCCCTGGGCAACCTGTTCCAGTGTCTCACCACCCTCACAGTAGAGAATTTCTTCCTAATGTCTAATCTAGATCTCCCCTCTTTCAGTTTGAAACCATTACCCCCCATCCCATTGTTTCACTCCCTGATAAGGAGTCCCTCCCCATCCCTCCTGTTGGCCCCCTTCAGGTACTGGAAGGCCACTATATGGTCTCCCTGGAGACTTCTCTTCTCCAGGATGAACAATCCCAACTCTCTCGGCCTGTGTCTCAGCGAGTATCTCTCACCAGTCAACTGAAAATAAGTAAATGCTTCTACAGATAGGGACCAGAATAAGGTGGTGTTCTGTCTCAAGCCCATCAGACTTCTATACCTTCACCTTTCCCTGCTGTGGCCGCAAATGGCTTTTGTAAGAAGCTTGGTCCAGCTGGCATGTGGTAGGTGTGTGCCAGCCGAGCAGAGCCCTCCTGAGGAGCAGCTGCTTTAATTTACCTTTTGTCCATGTGGCTGGGACCCCACATGACTCCACAGATGTCAGCATGGAGGGACGTGACCACAGCCTGAACCAGGCACTGGTTGGGTAGCCTGCAGCAGGAGCAGCCCTGCTGCCTCCCCTTCCCCACACCTTCCCTTTGGCCCCCAATGGCTCAAAATGAGAAACTCAGGAAACCCAGATCCTGGGAGTGGAACACAAAACACATGGAGGAAAGATGCTGCGCTCGTGTCTGCCACTGCCTTTTGCACTGCTGTTGAAAACGGAATCTTTGGAGGCTTTGTTGTATTCTCCTCTCTTTTTAAAGGTTTAATCCTTATTTCCATAGCTCCTCTGCTATCTACTCCGTTGGTGGTTTTTTTAATCTATAACTGGAGAAAGTGTATTTTATTTATTATAGCTTAAGACATTCAACATTTAAATTGCTAGAACTCATTTCCCTCCAATTTTGTTTCCCTTCTGAACTGCCTAACACCCACCCCATCCCCCAGCACTGTATTTTCTACTCTGGCAAACTCCCACTGTGACAAGAAGTGCTGCTTACCCTGGGCTTAGACCTCGTCTCCCCTCCTCTCCTCTCCTCTCCTCTCCTCTCCTCTCCTCTCCTCTCCTCTCCTCTCCTCTC
>JAOXNO010000001.1:36850279-36861833 GCA_028565335.1 Limnodromus scolopaceus
GGAGGAGGGCGGTGTTTTCCTGCGCGGCGCCGCGGCCGGCGAGCGTCAGGCGGGGCGGCGGGCGAGGGGGGAGGCCCCGGCCCGGCCCTTCCCCTGTCCCCCGCGCCCCGAGGATGGCAGCGCTGCCCGCACGAGTGGCTGGCGGCGGTGTCCCTCCTCTTTTTTTTTCCGGCAGCGGCGGCGGCGGCGGCAGCGGCGGATCATTGTTGTGTGGGAGGAGGGCGGCGGGGATGGACTTGATCTCTCGGGTCTCCTGCTGAGGCGGCAGCACTGCGCGCCCCGCCGCCCAGCCAGCACCCAGCCAGGGCCGAGCCGCGCCGGGCAGGGAGGGACCGGCTCCCCACCGGCTGCTTTATTTTTTAAGGGGCTCTGCTGCGCCTCGCCCTTATTCCCCCCCCCCCCGCTCCGTCCCCCGGCTTCCCCCGGCGAGGCGGAGGGCTTGGGGCGGGGGCTGCGTGTTTTCTGAATGGTGGCGAGGAGGAGCGCAGGGAAAGTGGTGATCGCTCGCTGCTGTCGGACTGCCTGCCCCGATCGTGGGAAAGTGGCTGCACGTAAAGCAGCAGATTCTTTGTCCCTGTTGTTCTTCTGTAATCGATCTCACTTCAAGTCGAGGGGTGGAAAACTTCAAAGGCAGATCAGGCTGTTGGAGGTCGGGGCAAGAGCACAATCAGCTCGTAATGCACCCACTTTGCCTCCTCCCCCTCTTACTCCTCCTCCTCCTTCAGGAGCGGGGGTTGGATGGAGTGGGGGTGAGGGGAAGAGCCCTCCGATCTCTAAACTACATCCAATCAATAAATAAAATGCAGACTTTGTGGAAAGAGGGGGAGGGAAAAGAGTTGGAGGCGTTAATGCACCCAAGTCAAACACACAGGCTCCTGACTGCACTTTTGCTGTCTCCTCTGTCTTTTCTAAATAGCTGCATTCTAGTTATATATGGAATAGCGGCTCCCTTTTTTTTCTCCTTTTTTTTTTTTTTCTTTTTAATCCCCTCTCGGCCAATTTTAGGACTGTACAGTTTACAGTGTAAGTTACCCTAGAAGAAAAAAAAAAAAAAAGCCTGCTTGGCACCAGCTGAGGGTTGTCCCTCGTAGCGTGCATTACAAAGCAATCTACTATGGCATGCAGTTTTAGCAGTGGAGGGAGGGGGGAGCACGGGTGATGCCAAGACAATGCATAACCACGCTGTGGACATCTGCCATTCAGAGCCAGCTGCGCTCGGGACTTCGGTCGTGCCTGCCAACATGTGAAAACTACATCTAGGAAGGGATATCCGACGACATGGAAATGTGCTCTTGCACTGAAGTACATTAGAACACCATTCTGATAGATTAGAGTAGAAGAAAAGCATGTAATTATTTTAGTTTACAGTGGTTCATGACATTTTCTAAATAAAATATTTGTGATGAGATGTCAGAAAACTGCACGCAATCAGCTCTAGATCCACCCACCCCACCCCCATCAACCTGTCTATCAGGGTATTTCGAACTTTTTAGTACTGTCAGAAAGTTGAATTTAATCTTATGCGATCAATGATTTTTTTACTTTATACTGCTTACTGGTATGCCTTGATTAAACATTTAAATAGACTTTGATTGTATCATATTAATTTTTTCTCTCCTAGCTAAAAATGCAAAATTGGAAATTACTGAATTTGGTGAGTGACTGCTTAGTAGAGTTTAGATTCCTTCCCCCCACCCCAGTTTGTGCTCATTTAGCAGTAGAAAAATGCATAAAGAAGCTGCTACCCAGGCCTATCTGAGCCTATTTTGGGATTCACTTCCTATAAAAAGAACCTCTGGCAGGCATGCAGCTGGAGTAAGCGCTTTTGAGTGCTGGGTTGTGCCAGCAACTATAATTTAGGGTAGGCCTGTGGCAGCTGGAACTTGTGACAGGAACTTGATTAGCCTCAGACAGAGGAGAGGTGAAAAGGTAACTGCTAATCAGTACCCCAGGTGTCAGCTCTGTTGTGCTAAAGAGGGGGGTTTAGTCATTCTCAGAGTTTCTGAGGTAAGTAAAAGTATCTTTTTAAAATAGGGAATAGAATTTTAGCATTCTCCACATACATAATAACTTTTCAAATGTCTTTCCACTTGTACAGTTAGCAATGGTCAGCTTCAAGTGTTGTAGTAGTAAAATGGTTAATTATGGCCACACAGTATAGGTGCAGATTATGGCAACGCCCTGTGCTTCTGTTGGGACATTATAAAGCCCGTTTCCATTCAGTTGATTGCAGCCTTCCATTTATTCACCCTTTACATCATAATTTTCTGTCTGGTTTCTTTCCCAGAGTGAACTTTTCAGGAGCTATTTCTGAAAAAAAAAAAAAAGAAAAAGAAGAAAAAAGACTCAGCTCTGTTTAAATACAAAGAAAAATTGAAAATGCTAAAAGCACTTGCCTATTGTTTTACCTTGTAACCATATTCTCAACAGGGTTGGTTTTTCAATGTTGTAGAGTAGAGAATTTTAGGTTCTTTCCTAGGAAGGAACCTCAGTCAGTTAGGAACAAGCCTTTTAGTGAAGTACTTGTATTTGGTGTGATCACTGGGGCTGGTTTTTTATCAAATGAATGGGTTATTTAAAAAAAAAATTCCTTACATTCAATTAACCCAGCCCATGCAGGCTAAGAGAACTATCGTTGCATTGTACATCTGCACATGGAATAGGAATCGTATTATAGGAATAGGGCTACCATACATCTGATTTTTTTCCTCTTGGATGACAGCTCTCCTTCCCCTCACCCGCCTTCTGGGTCCCATCTGGGTAACCTTTTCATAATTGCACTCTGTGTTTTAAAATCTCTGCCGGAGTGGGAACTGGGGCTTTTTGTTTTGTTTTCTCTCTCTCTCTTTTTTCTTCCTTCTGCTTTGTTTTGCTACAGGGAGAACTAGAGAAGGGGTGGGCTTGGTCCTATGTAGTATCTAATGAAAGAGTAGTAACAGAGCACAGGGGGAGAGGCGAGCAGTGTGATGGCAGCAACATGGAGGCACTAAGTGGAACAGCTTGGTGCAGCTCCAAGTCGCAGAAGGCAGTTTGGAGGATTGTACTTGGAGAGAGGATGCCTTAGGTTGGGTTGTTGAGGAGAATAGTGCTCGTGTTTGAAGGGACTTTGGGCACAGGGGAAGTTTGGAGCAGCATTTCACTAAGCTGGGAAGTGTTTGGGGAAAGGTACAAGAGATTGGGGTTTGATGACCCCCTGAAGCTTGGGTTTTGAGAATCTAGGAGTCAGAAAAAATTAGGGTTGTCTCCCTGGGTACTTCCAACAAGGATTTCAGCTTGTGGTAAGGAACACATTCAGGGCTGCTGAACGTCATCTCCCACCATAAAACAGGACAAGCAGTAGTGGTGGGCATACCATGTGGAACTTCTAGAAACATGCTGCAGAAACAGATCACACCACCTACCAGTACTGTGATACTATTAACCCTTTTAGACATGGTCAGTAAGGTTTTGGGAGCTCTAAATGGGAAATATACTCCCTCTCTAGCTATCTTTCTCCCTCTCCTTCCTTCCATTCCTCCTTTGTTAAACTCTTGCTTACCAGTTAATCTTGCTGGAAGAGGAGGATTTATCCCTGGGAGGCTGAAGGTGCTGGGAATTAATCTTTGCATCCCTCCGAGCCTCCATCCGTATGCCCAGCATTCCTACTCTAGCACTTTGCAGAGGGTAAGGTGAAACACCTTAGCTTCCAACTATGGAACAGAAAGGACATCTCCTCTGCCCCATCATTAAGTTGGAAAAGATACATGAGTAATATCAAGAAGGATTGAAAGAAAGGAGAGGAAGAGGCATAATAGGGCTGGTTGGCACAGGGGGGTGCACAGTGCAGCACAAGTTGAGCATCATGGATATTGTAAGATTCCAATAAGATCATCCACCTTTTTAGGCTAAGAATTTTAAAGTTTTAGCAACATTTTAATATTGGATACATTCTGAATTATAATGCTAATGACACCTGTCCTTTGTATTTTCATCAAGATACACTTAAATCTGAAGTTCCATCAATTTAGCGTTTTTTCCCCCTTTTTCATGTTGCTGTTGAGTTTGGACGTATCTAACTTTATGTCTCAATGCATCCTTACCACACTACTGTTGGAGAGGAAGCAGTATTCCCATTTTGCAGATGTGAGAAACCAAGGCAAAGAGAGACTCCAAGTAAATCTGGATGAACATACACATTTTGAGGTGAAACCTCAGAGTTCCTCAGCTGTAAAGCTCTTCCTACTCCATCTCCTATCTACACTGAATGCAGACTTACAGTGGCACCTGAGTTCTCCATTACCATGGTGTGATATAGCACAATCTCTTATGTCACACGATAGAGGAGAAGCTACAGTGGAGAACATCTTTCCCTGAGTACCATGCATGCAGCCTTGCACCAAAGCTATCCCATGCATGGGCCTTCTCAAGACAGTGGTGTCTTTCTTTCCAGACATGTCCCCGCTATAGATTATCAGGGCTAAAAAGCACTTCTCAGGTTCTGTGATGGTGCTTGCAGGCAAAGCTGGTTAGTGTTCGGGGAATAAGCTAAACATTTAGCACAGATGGTCGAAGAAGCTCAATGGTCACCTTGGAAGTGCCCCTAATAGACTAGTCTTGGCATTCAAAAGTCTCTGGCGTAGCTCAGAAGTGAACCCAGACCTCCCTAGTGCTCCTTTGGTTTGCTAAACATGAGCTCTGCTTCACACTTACCAATACCACCCATTCTGTTTCCCTCCTTTTTTTTAATCTCTCCCTTTAGCACTTTCCTACTCCTTTTACTCTTCATACTCCATTTTCTTTCACTTTTCAACTTCAACTTAAAATGCTCTATTTAAAATGTAGGGGCCAGATCCTTGAAGCCAGCCAAACCACACATGGTGCAGGCGCAAGATATAGGGAGGGGGAAGGTGGCTCTAAGCCATTTTTCATCTCCCTGGATTCTAGGTTGACTTGATGCCAAAGTGGCCCCTGGCATAACTGAGAGCAGGAATGCTCTAAATTACACTAGTTAGAACAGTTCCCAAGGGCCTATCCTATGCCACTTGCTCCTTTCCGCCTTGGCCACCTATGAAGGCCTCCTACACTGCCTTTTTTTTGTGCAGGAATTTCCTACATCAGGGAATGCCCAGCTGCCCTATTACGGTACAAAGGTGATGGAGAATCATTCCCCAAGCATTTCCAGTATAAATAAAGCAATTCTGTTAAATAAAATTACAGAGCTAACATAGCATTAGAATTTGTCATCTTAATGACTTTGCTTGAACATCACATTTTTCCTTCCTACCTTCCATGTGTGTTTGACAGGGAAAGGGCTTGTTTTGAATTAGGCTGTAAAGTCTTCAGGGTGAGGACTGTGTAGGTTGAGTAAAGAATGGTCTGGAGAACAATACAGAAAGTGTTTTATACCATTAGAAAAATCAGCAACCTTTTTTTTTCCTTTGATGTGGATATTGCATGTAGTTCTAGTCATGGCATTTCCAAAATGAGACTGCCATTATGGAGATGTGACGGAAGGGCTGGAGCATGGAAAGACTGAAGTGAGACTGAAAGGATTGGAACTCAGAAGACAAATAAGAGAGGTTATAGTAAAAAATAACTAAATATAATCTTAAATTTGACTGGGACCTCTCTTTTACAAGGAGCACTTCTAGTTGAAAGATGGCAAACTGAAACCCATACCAAGAAAATATTCTATCATACCAGGAGGTATTGACTGTGGCACTTGAGACTTCACCAAAATCTTGTAGTGAAGAACATAGCAAAATATTCCAAGTGAGCTAAACACGCTAACAAGAGCATCCCCTGTTAGAGTTAATGGTTTAAAAGACGAATCATTTGGGCAGGGAATAAAACCTGATGCTTCATAGTTCATTATGGCACATAGTTTAAGCAACTTTTTAGGGGTTAGAATGTAATTTTATGACAGCAGACTATCCCACAGCTATCTAAAAAGGATTTCTAGCAGCTAAGTCTGAGGTATCTGGTTCCACCAGTTGACACAACTTCCTCAATTTAGCAGGTCTCAGGTATGATTCTGTATTGCTGCGTATTAGCGGAGAGAGGCAGAGGGAGACTTGGCTTTGTATTTGGGGAGATCCAAATCCTTCTTTGGGACCACTGAGTGCTCTCACATTATAAACAACTGTGATTTTGGTCACAACACCTATAGTCAGAATGGACACAGTGGAATGTCAGTTGAAAAAAAGAAGAGAGTGCTAGAACTGAAGAGGTTATCTCCAAAATGTGTCGGAAAGTTCTGTTTTTGAAGTGTCTGAAGGCCTGAAGTAACCTTTGAATTACCACTCAACAACATCTTATTTTTCTTTTGAAAGCATTGTTCTTACACCCACATCTTTAACTTTTATGATGGAAAGTTTCCAAAAGGATTGTGGTTTGGTCTAAATCTGGCAATTTTAACAGAAAGCTTTGTTACATGCTTTTGTCCAAAGCAGCTAGAATTTGAGCTGAAAATTTTGAATTGGCTTTAGAGAGACTAATGTATATTCCTGAGCTGCCTCACCTGTAGCCAGTAAATCTCTGTCCTGCTACTTGCATTGTTACACGTATCTTCCACCTGTATTTTGAGCACTTGGTACCAAAGGTGGGGCTCTGGTATATATCCTGTGAATGTTTCACTCCCTGAAGTATCAGGAAGTCCTGCAGCCTCCTGACATGGAAAGCTCTCTCGAAGAGTTGAGGAGCAAGGTTAGTGAAATTTTGCTCTGTGTTTTCCTGGAACTGTTTGTTTTGGAGAGAGGAATCTATGGGTGGAAATGTGAATTTTGAATTCCTTTTGCTTTCTGACCCTGTCTAAGGATTGTGAAGATTTACAGAGTAGGAAACTCCTCTTGGATTCAAGAGCTGTTTGTAGGAATGACTGTTGTTCTGCCTTCCCGTGCATTACTGCTTTAGTTAATCAGTGTTTGCTGCAAGTCCTAGGTACAGATAGAGTAATAGCATATGTGAAGGAACATCTGCCCAGTGAAATTGCCACAGCAGACATCTCCTTTTGAACAAAGAGGGGAAGACTTGTCTGCTGAAGAGATCCTCTCCTATACTTCTTTGCTCAGAACAAATTACTCAAATCAACTGAGAAATGAAAGATGGCTTTTTCTGTCAAATACAAGAGATCTTGTTCCATAAGTTTCTTGAGTTTTCAGAACTGTTGTGTGTTGGAGAGTGCAGAATGGCAACTGTATGATCAGACTCTTTAAGGGGTGTTACTGTCATCAGACATCTTTTGAAGAAACAAAAGGCAGATCACATCTGTAGGACAAATTTTTCCTTGATTTCAATCTCCAGGAATGGTCTTGTGACCTGAGGCTATGTTGCATTGCATTTTGCCTCACATTGTCAGCTTTGAGAAACTGGAAAAGCACCTTCTTGCATGGTGGATCGATCGTTTGTCTACCTATTAAGCTACAGGCAGCACCAGGTAGCTAGTGTGCAGACTTCTTGCAGGTCAGTAGGTGTTCAGTTTTAATTCAATTCAGTGAGATTTTATTGGCCCGACAAGCTACCCAAGCACATACACATGCTGAAAGTTTAGCAAAATCACACCTACTAAAATTGACCTCTTTTATAGGGCAATTTGTGGAGCACTGGTAGCACTCAGGTGGCATGTTACAGTGTCAACAAGGGCTTTCTGAACTTATTGCTGCCACTGACCAATAAAAACACTAAGTAAGATTTGAATAGCTTCCATTTTTCACAGATAGCTTAAATAATAATGTGATGGCACTTACAAGTACTGAAGTCATTCTGCCATGCTTTGGGGAAATCTTAAGAAAGTTAGAAATGGTTTATGACGTCTGTGTTGAGCTATCTGAGTGCAGTATGTCAAATCTATGGTAAGACTTTGTATTTTCCTACCCAAGGAAATCACAGCCCCCTACAATTTAGCCTTACAATATATAGATAGATACTATTAGATACTGTTCTCATTTTATAGGGGCAGAAACTGATCTTATATAATTTCAGCAAGGTCTCATTAGCTGTTTGTAGCAGGACCCAGAAAGAACATAGATCTGGTTTTAACTACAGGTTCAGGAAAATGGTGTAAGATGAGGTCTAACTGAACTGGTCTAACTTTCTTGAGAAAGATTCTTTTAGATGGAAATATATCAAGGGATCTGATTCACTAACGTGAGGCTGATAGAGTATCTCTGTCTGTCTGAGCTGGAATCCTCTTTGGATGTCTAGTTCAGCTATGGATATGCAGATAACAGGGACTGTAAGGAAGAGCAGAACCTAAAACCAGTACATCACTAAGGTTTATTGAATGTCTCAGAGAGAGATTGAACAGTGTTGAATAGTGTTGAATGGATAGTCTTTAACTTACCAATTCAAATTCATAGTTCTAATAGAACTATGAATTTGAATTGGTAAAATGGAATAAAATACTTTACATTCTAAAATAGAAATGTGTCATATAGATTGGAGAAGGAAAAATTCATTCAGCAGGAAACTCCAATATTTTGACGTGTGTTTTCATCCAGAGCTTTACTGAACGGAATTTTTCCTGAAAACTCTTATTCACAGTATCAGAATACTTCATTGGAACATTTTCAATCAACTCTAGACACAATCTCATGATTTGTAAGTGTAACAAAGATGAGGGACATAACTAGGTTTTCAATCAGTATAGATGCCAGCATTAGCAGGTTGCTGGATTTGCTTTTCAGTGTCAGTTCAGAATGTTGGTATCTGCATCACTTCTGAGTAACTGCAGAGCCTGAGTCTGGGGGCAGTTACTTCATCTGAGAACCACTTATTTAAATGTGAGAGTTGCATAATTTTGTTGTTAGGTATGTGAATTAGACTATGAGTTTCATTAACTGATGAGCTGAGATCTCTTAATGATGCCTCCTCTTCTCAGATGCCCCAAAGAGGCTATGAAGCTGACCACTTATCCCACGCCAGATAAGTGCCAAGATGGCGATCAGTGACTACATCAGCTTGTGCCAGGAGTCAGAATGCTACATGCCACATGTACTCCCTGGAGGATCTGAGCTCAAATAAATGCAACTGTCTGGTCTTGAAAACTCAAATCTTTACGGTACAGTAGCACAATTGATGATTCCAGCACAGAGGAACATCTGATATGGTCTAGCTGAGGACATATTGTGGCATGTGAGAAAGCCAATGCAAAATACTAGGAAGGATAGGGCACATTGGTAAGATTTAATGGCAACTGCTAATTTTGCCTTCTCAAGTATCAGCATTATCAAGCATTAAAATTTGTTCTGAGTCCTGGTGATTGTTCTCCTACTGGTGGCTTCAACATTGTGGTGCAGGTGTAACCATCCAGACAGACGAGTAGGTATTTACCAAACTGACGGGGTGAAACAGCTGAGGAAATACATAGTGGGCAAAAATCCTTTAGAATTATAATAAAAATGAAGTTGACATTGCTTAATTCTGAGTAGCCATGCTCTTCACAGCTCTAGTCACTGAGATTTTTGGATTGTGTCCTAGAGGAGAGAATAACTTTATTATTTTGACTCATGACTGTGAGCAGCTGGACTGGACTGACCGATGGCAGAAGGAATACTCGTGGGAGAAGAGAGAGTCAGGATCAGAACCATGCAAAGGTGTCACCATTTGTAAGGACTTTGCCCAAGCCTCGGATTGAAGCGTTGCAGATGAGAATTTGGGAGCAAATTCTATGTGAAAGTTTGAAGAGTGCCTGCCTGCAGTTCTTTACTTGGGCCAGTGCGTTTTGTCCTTTGGCTTTATATGCTCCAAATTCACCCACAACATTTTTCAGATAGGAAAGTATTACATGTGTTTAGTAGCCAATTTGCAAATATTAAGCTTCCCAGTTGTTATTGCAAAAATGGTTTTAGAAGAGGCTAATCATTATTGTGGACTGGTTTTATAAAACATAAACCAGCTAGTTTTCAGCCTCAAAACAGCTCCCACACTGCTACTGGATTCCAGCTTCTAAAATGGCCAAACCAATCTTCTTGAAAATATGCTGAGGTGAATTTGTATTTACTTGGAAGCCTGATGTAGAATCATATACAGGGTGACAGGCAGTTAAACCTCTTTGGGATGGGAGAAAATCCTGTGTTTTAATGGAATTGCCTGGAAGTATCCTGTAGCGCTACCCTATTCAGTTTTAATACAGCTTTGCATTGCTTCCTCCTTCCTCATTCTTCTGAACACTAGTGCAGAGACTGCTTCCAGACACCTACCCTCACACTCCCTTAGTCTCAAGTGGAATTACCCTTGTGATTGCTCTGCATATATTTCTTGTCTTATACTGATCTTTCTAATCCTGCGTTCACTTTGTCTCCCTCGCACCATCCTCAGAAAGTCACAGTCTTCCATTTTCTCAATGCATTTTCAGCCTTGATGCTCTTTGCTAGTCTGTGGGAACCACAGTTCCTCCCATAGCGATGTTGCTCCAGACACACAAGCAGTCTGTTTTCCATCCCCATTCAGATTCTGTCCACATGCATCCACCCTAATCTTTTGCTTATCTAATGCAAGTCCTTTGGGCAAAGTCTGAAATGAGGGTAAGAACTCTACAACTGGAAGGGTGCCAGCATGCCTTCCATGCTATCGTCATTTATTACAGATTTTAGAAAGACATTTCCCAGCATATAATTATAGAGAGGGGCAGTGTCCATTTATCAGAAGTCCCATACTCTGGTCTATCAGTTACAGGTGTTGCTGGGTAATACCACTATAACATGCACCTGTTATTCCCATTTTTCATGCTATGCCTTTTCCCTAGTAATTCTAGTCCCTTTCTCAGGCCCTTGTGAAATTGTACTCAAATGAAAGCCACAAATGGTGCAGTTTAACATTGCTCCACAGCCTGTGTACAGCTGAGTGCTCACATGGGTTTACTTTTTCTTCTCGCTACAGCAACTGTCCTTTTAGAGAGTTGCCTGTTCTTGTTCACCGCTAAACAAATGGAGGGCATGCTTTCAACAGAAATGAGCAGAAAATAAGAGTCAGCATGCTCAGGTGGCTCCCAGTTGCTCTGATGGCTTAGAGAGAATGGCTGTGAGAAACTGGAAGGGCAGAGCTGGAGGCTGGAAGATGAATAGAGGGTGGAGAAGCAACGGTATTAGGAAAAGCTGTTGGCTGTAGTCTTTTCCATGAATACACACGTGTAGACACTGATAAAAGTGCCATTCCTGCCAATGGATATATTGGCACCATTGTATGGTGGTTGTTTTCCCAAAACTTCACGCACTGATCAGTATCAGTTTTTCACATAGTAAATGACTGAAAGAGCTACTGCTGTTCATCGTATAACCTGGAATCTCAGAACCTGTTTCCATTTAGTGGGACTGTCACCCCTCCTTTTCCTTCAGAGACCCAAAAAGTGAGGTAGAGTCCTGAATGCAGTAACTCATGTCTTACTAACTCAATTTTTTTTTTTCCCTGGGTTTTAAAGGGTAGTTAGAGTTCTCCATTACAACAACTTTTGAAAGCAGAGTGATAGAAAAATGCAGGTGGTAGTTGGCAACTACTAGCCTAATCATAGAATCATATGGGGTTGGAAGGGACCTCTGGAGATCATCTAGTCCAACCCCCCTGCCAGAGCGGGTCTACC
>JAOXNO010000001.1:36861933-36887506 GCA_028565335.1 Limnodromus scolopaceus
TACTGGTGCAGGGGGTTATTTCTCCCCAGGTGCAGCACCCTACACTTGCCCTTGTTCAATTTCATTAGGTTTCTCTCGGCCCAACTCTCCAGCCTGTCCAGGTCTCTCTGTATGGCGGCACAGCTTTCTGGGGTGTCAGCCACCATGATAGAGTGCCACCTAATGATGGAGTGCATTTGTAATGATAAAGTTCATTATACATATAAATACAGCTTGGCAATTTTTAAGTGGACAAATATGAGACGAGAAGACTAATATAGTCTGTAAGAAGAAAGGGCTAAAGGGGTAGACAAAGTAACTTTTTTCTTTCTAATCCTTGGCTATGAGCTGCAGGCTGTTACTGTGCCCCAGCACATCTGTACATATTTAGACACTTTGGTATAATCCATGAGAAAAATCTTGCAAACATGCTTGTTGTTTGAGGTTCTACCCTACCACTAGGATATGTTAACTAGTTAAAGTGAAGCCACTAATTTAGATCGTTTATAAAGAAGTTTATTGTTGGTGGCTTTTGTGGAACACATTAAGCGTATAGCTTTCAGAGGCATGGTTGGTTTTTTTTTTTCTTTAATTGTATGAAGCTCTCAGGTGGAAGAGAGCTTCTTAAATTAATATGCTCTGGTTTATTTGCTTTAAAAAGTTTGTCTGTCTGGTCCAGTCAGTCTCTTGTCACTGTGGAAAAGTGGGGTACATTCCAGGTACGTCAATTACTAGAGAATGAAGAGGAATATAGAAGAGATTAAGATTCAGTAAATCTACAACACATAGAAATATGTTACTGTCTGGCTTCTGTCATTTTTACAAAATAGGCAGAAACTGGAAAGATTATGGGGCTATAACTCTAGGAAATCTACTATTTTTAGAAGGCTGCAAGTTGGGGCATCCACTTGAGACAGCTAAAATCTCAATGGAGCAAAGAAGCAGCAAAATTATTGAATACTTTAAATATGAATGGGTGGCTCCTTCACCGTGACAAGAAACATTTACAGTGCTCCTGTAAATCTTCCCAAGTGCTTCACATTTTGCTAAATATTTATACGATCTTCATGGGTCTTCGTGAAGGTTTTTTAGGAACTGCTCCTGGCTTAATTTTTGTCCTAAGGACCTGCCCTTCATGGTGCTTATCCTTCTCAAATTCTGTTGACACCAGAGATTGATTGCTCTTCTGTTCTTGGAAGGCTTGGCCTGATGAGAAAATATATTCGATTAGTTAAACTGGTGCTCCAGAAGTTGCTGAATTGCCTCCCATTTTGCTTTCTAATGATGGCCAGTTACTATGTAGGACTGCAGATTGGTAGTAACACTTTCAGAGTCTTGACAGAAATTGTCTGGTTGCCATGAATTGTATATTTATTTCTTGATTTTTTTTTTTTATTATTATTTTTTGGCAAGTGAAAACAAAGCAGGAGTTAGGGATATTTTGTCATGTTGCTTTGCTCAGATCATAGGAGAGATGATAACTGGGGAATTGATGACAATGATACTGGTTACACTCATAAGTTTGCTGTCTGAGCAGGGTTCTTTGATTAGTAAATATGCCAGATAGCTGCTACATGGTAGTTCTGAACATTAGAAAGGCTCAGGCCGTATCTGTCTCTTCTATACTAGTTCATGTTTGTATCTTTAGCTCCTTTCCATTCTAAGTGGACTTTAAGACAGACTTTTCTAATACGTATGTAAAAATGAGTTTGGTAACAATGCAGAGAAAATGAAAAAGGGATGAAATATTTGAGAATTACTTGGGTTTGTTGCTTTGTTGAACTGTGTTAAATAGCATTTTAGAGCTGGAATCAAAACGTTCATCCACATTTGGATAAAATGCAATTCCCAAATATTTGAGACCATTATTACTCCAGGAAAAATCTGACTTCTTTAAAGGAATTTCTAGAGCTATTGATGGTTTTAAATGATTCTCCATGAGAGAGACTTATGAAAAGTACGAGACTAACAAATAATGAAAACTGAACTAACCTGTTTACCCTTAGAACACGCACAACATAGGCAGCAGCTGCAGAAATTACTTCACCATCTGCCAATACGTTTCCACCTTGCTCTGCAGGGAATGTGGTTGTTCACTCTCCACTGTGCTTGTATCTTTGGCCTTGCTTACAGGGACACCAGTGATGATCTAAGTGAGCTTGTCGATCAGAAGGAGATAGAAAATTGGCCGTTTATCCTATGTTTTAAACAGCCTATCTAAAATAAGAATTTAAACCATCTCTTTTGAGTATGCATCAGCAGTATAGAAGAGAATATTAAATGTCATTCAAAGATTTAAATCTTTGATTTATTTTTAAATCTTTGAATTATCTTGTATTCATACCTTTAATAAACCAAACAAAAAGTGCCTGCATCCACAAATAAAGCTTTTCAGTATCGTCATACACATGTTGCCAAAACTAGGACAAAATACAAGTTCTGCTTTGAAAAAAAAATCCCATGAATCACACTTACTCTAATGGAATGGCTGCTATAAAAATACTTTGATAAATCACAGGAACAGCCATTCCAGCTCAGACCAAAGATCTGTTTGGCTTGGTATCCTGCCCCCAACAGCAGCTAAAGCAGATGAATAGGGAAGGATGTAAGGGGGAAGACATGTCTCCTGGCCTTCAGTAACTTGCAGTTCATGGATTTCCTGTGTCAAGGGTTGTATCTTTGTGTTTAAAAGCCCTCTGTGGATTCCTTTTGCTAGTAATTTCTCTAATAAACTTTTACTATCTAGAGTATCCTAGGGCATGTAATTCCACAGTGTGACTACAGCATGTGGAGAGCCACCGCTCTTTGTTTTCAGTCTGCAGACAAATGGACTGTTCTTATTTTCCCTCTCTTTGCTCCTTTTTGCTTCTCCTGTTCCTTTCTTGCACTGTACTGTGCATAAGGCAGAAGTCAATCATACCAACACTTGCCTGGGATACTTTTTTTAAAACTCCATTGTTGCCTTGCAAAGGTCCTCCTCAGTTAGTCACTCTCATGTTATGAAAGTTCCTTTTTTTTTGACCCAGGTTTACCAAAAGGTGGTTTGTTTAGGGAAACTTTTATCTTGCCCCCTTTTCCAGAGCAGTAGAAAATTATCCGTGCTGGTAGAAAGTTGTTGTGCTCACTCCAAGACCTCAACAATGTTTATTCTTTCTGTTCAGTTCACTCTGGTGCAAGCAGTGCCCTGAAAAATTTCCTGAGATAGACATGTTCTCCCATGTCTCTCATCCACACACGAGTATGCTTAGTACCTGCCAGCAAAGGTTGGAAGTTTAGATCTGATGCCAGTGCTTTAAATTTCCATATCAGAGTGAAAAACATCACTAGGCTTACTCAATTTTAGTAAGTATATAAAAAATATGAATTTACAAAGGTACTGTTTACACAGGAAAACTCATCAGCTGTATTTAGAGCCTTCCCTGTTGGTCTCTGCTTATTGTGTTAGCACTTCGCACTTACATTAAAAACAGGTCTGGGTCTCATCTCACCTATTTTGTTATGCCTGTAGCAGAGCCCTCTACAACTGAGAGTCACCTCAGGCTCCTTTTTAGGAGAGAAATAAATACTTTTAGAGCACAATTCCTCAACATTTTTGGTGCTGTTTACTTTTGGACAAGATTATTTATACCTGCTTTCTTTCCACTGACTGATAAAGCAGTCTCAACAATTAAATCAGTTAAGCTTCTGTGTTGTAGATATCTACATTTGGTTAGGTGAGTCATGATGTTATGGAAGAATTCTTTAATATTCCTCTTTGTGATTGATGCAGAAACCTACAGCGTCAGGAGGAAAATGTTAGTTCTCGTGTTCCACACTCAGCAGTCTTTAGAAAGAGAGAGAATCCTGAGAAGTTCAATTAATGGAGGAATGGGCTGTCACTGTGAACAAGTAGAAAATGTATAAGCTCAAGATCTATAGAAGATAAACCTTAATCAAAACAAACCCTTCTTGGACATTGGACACCATGGATTTCATGTATACTTATTTGAATTTCTCCTCCAACTGAGATGCAATCATGAAGTACAAATAATACTTCTCTCCTTGACATCCCCAAAGGGCTAGTCCATGAGGTCCTGTTCTTCAAAGCCAGTGGAGCTTTAATCCCATAGTATATTTGTGGAGACACTCCAGCAAGAGTGCTCGACAGTCACCACACTTCATTTTCTTCTGTCTTGGAGAACTTATGGTCTCTCATTAAAAAGGTTCCAGGAATTCTGTATCTGTGGAATTCCAACCTCACTTTCAAAGGAGGTGCCAAAGAATTGGGGATTCATCTTTTTTATTTCCTTCCCCTGCTTTTCTCTTTTGTTTACAATTGGTATTTCTAGAAAAAATATCTGCATGTGTCATGCATTCAGGAGTGCCTGTCTGCGTCAGCAAGTAACCCCTAATAATAGCACTCAGAGAAGTAAACTGCTATGTTCATCTCCACAGAGTTCTTCAGGTGGTCTTGCAGCTGAAGAATGTAATTTGCTCAGAACCCTGTGTAATTCAATCTTTGGTTGCAGCCAGACAACCAGGATTGAGCTTTCATCTTAACCATACTGGAATTTTTTGGCAGCCTTTTATCCTTTTTTAACCTTTCTCACAATTATAGTTGATTTTATTGTATGCGTCAGGTATTGTACTGTGGAACAGAGGAGTTGGGAATCATGGAGTCATCTTGCAGGAGTCAGAAAGTCAGGCTGGAGAGCTAGGCAGTGTGGAGAGCAATGTGAGATGGAGGTCCAAGGAACAAAGCCGCAATGAACACGATAAAAAAGCCTATATTGGTGGTAGCTATTGTTAAGTTTATGTTCATAAGCATGCTGTTATCAAGACTCACTAGTACAGAATTTTGTTCTGTTGTACTAGAAAGTATGCAAGGCCATGTCCTCCTCTGTGCCATCTGGTAGAGGACAGCATCTGGGCCAGCGTTTTTAAAGGGAAGTCACTCTTTCATGTTTCTGTATCTGTTAGCACACTCCTCAGGCGTTTTACTCTTTCAAACCTTCTAATTATGTAGTAAAATATTTTAAAAGAATGTATCTAGCCAAATAGGCGACTGACTCTCAAGAGCAATTGTTCTTTTCCAGCAGTGGCTTCTAGTTCAAAAATCTCAGCCATCTGCTTTCCATCTTATGTATATTGATGTTATTTTTTACTCAGCATTTTATGGGGCTGTTATAATAAAGGGAAGTCTGGGTAATTAAAACTGTATCATGGCTTCATGATCATTAGTGGTAAAACACATGTTGACACAAATTTATCTCTGGTTTTGTTTTTTTTTTTTTCTTCTTTTTTTCACTGCTTCAGAGGTTCTGATGCTTTTCTTCTGCGACATCAGTTTAGGAGTCTACTGTACTCTCAGGGTTGGTTTTAATGTTAGTGAGGGCCGGTTGCAAGTGTGTTGAGTACTTAAAAATGGACAGGGCCATTGGGAACTACAGGCTGCTGCCTTCCCTGTTTCTGCTCCTTGGCCCTTTCTCTGGAATAGGGAAATTTTCAACACTCCATCTTCCAAAATATTTTAGTTACAGCACAGGAGCAACTGTAATATGCTGTGCTGGAATTAGAAGTTATTTCAATATTAATATAGAATAATGCAGCATGCAGGTTTTAAAAAGTATGAAGTTGGCTAGCAACAGTCACTTGGGCTGCTGGGTTTAGGAGTGCTCTCATTCACACCCACTGGTAACCCATGATCACTACCTTTTTTTTCTGTAGTGGCTGCTATGTGAAAAGAGCATTTTCAACCATTCAAAAATGGAAATGCCTGATTATATGGGCATGTCTACTACACTGTCTTCTGGCCAAGTAATCTGGATAATTTATATTTAAATTAGGGGAACATTTCTGGACTGACCCTTTTCTTTAAAGCTCTGTGAACCAAACTGGTACAGTTTTACAAAGCTTATATTGGTCAAATATTGGGCTTGTTCACATTTCTGCGGTTTTGCTGGCAGAACTATTCCTTAAAAGCAATTCAAAACAGAAAGTATTTTTTTTCCTGTGTGATTGCACCTACTACAGGCTTTGGAGATTTGATTTTTATGTTTTATATCCTGTAACGGACATTATAGTCCTGGCAGGGAATTAGCCTGATTAGATTCTTGGGACATATCTGTGGTTCGTATGGTCCAGTTCCTGTGCACAGTATAGCCTAGACAGGCAGTAGATACTCTGTGGATGCTTTGAGGTGCAGGATAATATCCGAGAGGATAATATCTAGCAATGTGGGCTGATGGCGTGTGGATAACAGAACTCTCAATACTTAGTCTTGGCTTTGAGCCTCCTATTTACCCTACATCACAAGCATAAGGTGGTTATTTTCACCTTACTCAGCAGCTAACAGAGCTACCTGGTTGTACTGAGTATCCAGACAGGAGGAGTAACGATTTGCTGGTGCTGTGGGGAGAAAGGGCAGAGGGAAGGAATTTTGGCGGTGATCATCCCCTTCACACAGAGTTGGTAAACGTTAAAAAATCATCATCAAGGAAGAAGTCCAAAGAAGAGACATGCTATAATGGACAAATATGAATACACTAGCTTTTAAGAACTATTAGGGAGTGAATTAGAATTTATTAGTAGATTTTTATCCTGTGCAAACAGAATGTCCCTTTTTAACCCTTGCATGTTAATGCTCGAGCTGGTCACTACGTTGCATGGAAATCCTCCATTTACTTCAGAGGAAGGGGGTGGAAAATTTTTGCAAGACGATGAAACCCCATCAGTTACTTAGGGTTTTAAAAACAAGGCTTGTCTGTGTCTGGTTTCCACTGTGCGTAACTTAGCGACGGTGGTTTGCCAGGTATCTTTCTCTAGGCTCTTGGAAAGCACGTATATTTTCTCTCCTCTGGTCCCTCAGTAGAGGATGCTTTCTGTGGATGTAGTGGAAGTAATTATTTAAGCCTTGTTCATGTTCTGCTACTTTATAGATAGCTGTACCTTAAATCTCTGACAGTAACATAATGTGTATTGGGATTCTCAACGGAAGAAATATGCAGACAATGTGGTCACTACTGTAACACCCCTTTATTAAGCTGCAATTGCAATTCATGAAATCATTGCAAAATAATAAAAAATGGTTGGAAGATAAATACCATAGATACGGTCCCTAGAAACCACCGCTTACTTTAATTGAGAGCAGCTGCAATATTGCAGAAGCCCAGGGAATGTTGCAGTTCATATTCTTCCTCCCTGGCTCTTTCTAGGGGAGCACAATACATTTTCACAAACATACATCCTGGCAAGGTTGTATGCAAATGTTTTCTTAAATATAAACTAAAATTAATTTAAAAGCTGCTTGCACTCAGGAATGTTGATCTGTAGATGCTCTACAGCTTCAGAGCCAAACAGGCTGCTGTTTTCCCATTTCCTTTGTTCTTGAAAAATTGCCCATATATTAGGTTGTGCCTTTAAGATTTCCAATTGAATGGGGCATCTGGGAACTCAAAGGAGCACTTGCTCTGCCAAAAATTTGCAAGCACAAATAGAAATGAATTGGAAAATATATATCTGTTATCTGGTTCATCTTCCAGTTCAAAGACTTTGTTTGGGCTGGTCTTTCATGTTACTTCTTTATCATTACTTCTGGAAAAAAAATGCATGAAGTCATACAGTTCTCCCAGAAGTCATATCTCTATTGAAACAGGCATTAGAGCAAAGAAATAGTAAGAACCTGGTATTTTTCAGTCCCACTTGTATAACTGATGAGACACTATAACATATCCTTAGTCTGAAAATGCTCCTGTGTGCATTTTTGGAGACAGAAAACAGGTATTAAGGAACACAGAGACAAACAGCTTAATAGTCCAGGTGCATAACTTGCACTTTTAAGTCATTCTCCTCCCCACTCCCGTATAAGCCATTTTATTTTCCTGCAAGCCAAGGCAGATGCACAGCCCAATACAACTATTTTAACAGCATCAAATCTGCCTTTGTGTACCTCTTTTGCTAGATTTAAGGATTGACTAAAGTGAGTACAGTTCTCTGGGGGAACTACCAAGGTTTAGAAACCTTAAAAGCAGTTTCCAATCAAACACATTCAGTTCCTGCCAATGAATAGCTCAGTCAGCTGATCTATGATAGAGTTTATAGTGTATATATGTTGAAGAAAACATGCAGACAGCAAGACAGCATCTCAGCGTGGAACAGTGCATCATGCAGAATAAATCGGTTAGAGTGAAGCTTGCAGGTTAATCCTTGTCCTGTGCATTGCACTAGCCATTTGAAGTGTGTGCCACACTTACTTTATTTGTTTAAAAAATACGCCATTCCTCCTTATGAGATTTTTATCAACACTAATAAATAATCTCTCCAGATGGTTCTGGGAGGGACATCGGGTTGCATTAATCAATTTTTATCTTCCAAGGAGAAAGCGCGGCACAGCAGCTGTGTCTCTCACCCAAGATCTCTTAGAAAGCCTGAACAAGAGAAAGCAAAAGAATCCAGATCCCCCTTACTCTGAGCCTCTCTTCCTTCCCCGCTAATATTCTGTCTTCCTCTTTAGTATTACAGATTAGCCATACAGTGTGTAGGGAAAGGGTTCATAATGAGATTTTCTTCTGTGGAATTTTTCCAGGGTTCCACCTAGACATGGCATTTTTATTTTTATTTTCACAGAAGGACTCTCCCTTCCCCAGGCCCCACAAAAGTTTCTCTGATGGAGAGATGGGACAACTTGGGAGGTCTGTGTGAAGAGCTACATTTTGCTGGATACACTCCTGCTGTTCACAAATTGCTCCAATGGGAGGACCAGCCAACTAACTCAGTCAACCTACTAAAATGGATTCCCTATTTTATAGAGATAGATCCTCTCAGTTAACTCATCTGTTAGATTGTAAAAAAATGAGAGAAGACAGTGCGCATATAACATGGGGGGAGTAAACAAACACTAACGGGTAAGGTTTTGTAGGTATCAACAAAGGTTGGGACTTTCCTGTTTGCTCTTTGCTCTACATCGGTTTTCATGCTTTTCCTGTTTCCCTTCACCCATTTAGATTTTGATTCTGTAAACATAAACCAGCCAAAAATTTCCAAGGGAGCAAACAAATAACTCCTTGCAGATTATTGCCAGGATTGTCAAAGGGAAAAAAAAAAAAAAAGGTATATGTAAACCCAACAAAGAATTCTCAGGAGACCCTCATCAATGTTTGGATTTAACCTGAGCTCTGTGAAATATGAATCCACTGCTCTTTACTGCTACCTGTACAAGTCGGAAACTGCCCAAGCAATTGGAAAACTGGTCCGAAGTTACAGGCTTTGACTGGATGTTTCCTTCAGTCAGCTTTGGCAGCCTATGAAAGAACACTGGCTTTTGGAACAACTAGTTCATCACATGAAAATCATACTACAGAACTGTATTATTTCTGCTGCTGTCTTCGAAGACAGGTCCCTGGTTCTCTCGCTTGTAGCTCATGAATACTCTCAGTTGGCTAATTTTGCTCTTGTTAGTTTTCTGGCAGCAGTACTGTTACGTCAGTGAGTTTCTCACAGTGTTGCTTTTGAAAGCTGGTCACATTTTTAAAAAGAGCAAATGGGTAGTTATAGCAGTGTGGCTTTTTTTTCATTCATTGTAGCTAGTCAAAGCAATGGCTATGTCAATCAAATCTGAACTCTGGGCTGTAAAGACAAGAGAGCAGGGTATAGATGGGTAATACGTTAGAATGTCTGTCAGATGGGAGATCCAGCCTAGGCAAATGACAAGACAGGAACTGTTTGTGTGTCTTTTTGCAAGCTGTGAGACTGGAACAGGTTGCCCAGAGAAGTTGTGGATGCCCCATCCCTGGAAGTGTTCAAGGCCAGGCTGGATGAGGCTTTGAGTAACCTGGTCTAATGGAAGGTGTCCCTGCCCAAGGCAGGGGGGGTTGGACTCCATGATCTTTAAGGTCCCTTCCAACGAAAACCATTCTATGATTCTATGCAATAGTGAACAATGCAGGGAAGACAAATAGGATGCTTCTGCTCAGTGTAATTGAAGGTCACTCAACTGTGAAGGGAGCAAAATCCGACTTAAGACAGTAAACAGCTAGCTAAACGAACTGATTGCTGCAAGTTCCAGACCATGAACTTAGCAAGCACAAAGAAAGCAATTAGGTTGTTACAACCGTGTACCTTCAGTTTAAAACAGTAAACAAAGATCGAGAGCTGTAGAGAGAAAACCCTCAGCTCATGAAGCTGAACTTACTCTAATGGAAGTTATTAGTGGCTGGTCTAAACAGTTAATTGGGCACAGGCAGCATTATATGCCGGTAGAATGACCTACAGCTTCCTTCTGTTTGGTTTCATGATCCTTCATCGATTGCTGACATTCTTGGAGATGGGGTATCAGACTAAACACAACATTGATCTGACCACTGCACTCCACATCAATATGCATGCTCCTTAGTTACTTCCTGCTATTTTCAAAGCCATGGTATGGCACTTTGTCTCAGTGTTTCTGGCAGCATGATTGAACAATGGCAGCCTAAATGCTAGCACGTTATGGTTAGCTCTATAGCAAGTTCAGCTATCCAGGGCTGGAATGGGTATAGGGAGCAACTAGTCAATGTTTCATCTCAAAAGAAAAATAAGAAGAAAAAAAGGAAAAAAAAAATTAATTCCCAGACTCTTTGTCACAACTCTGTGGGAGACCCACATTCTTGCATCTTTAAGTCCTGGGGGCATTTTTATTGTGTTGGGTTTTGTTGTTATACTATATTAACTGTATCACCGTATTAATTGCATAAACTCTGCCAGATTGCAAATTAGCTGTAAAATCATACCATACATGACAAACAGATATTACACAATATTATTTAAATTGGTCTTGATGGTTTTTTTCAGTCACTCTCTGAAGCCAGTAAGTCCCAGTCTTGTAAATCTATCAGAAATGCTGTCTGTTCTTACACAATTTTTGTATGCCTAGCAGTCTTCTATCCCAATTTGGTTTCTTGAGTCAAAGACTCACTCTGTTGTGTAGGAAACCACCTTCATCTCCTTGTTTATCATGCACTGATGCTTGTTACAAGATGTAGTCATTCTCCTGTTCTAGAGGTGGGTGGCTATGTCATATTTTATGGAGTAAAAAGGTTGATGTAGAACTAGCCTTGCTAAATGCAGTATTATTTTAAAAAAAACACAACAATATGAGCTTTGGATCAAAAGATTAATACTAACTTGCAGTATACCAACTAAGCTTTGTTAGATCATATTTGGACCAAAAAATAGGATTTATATACAGGCATGACATTGGCTCGTAACTCAGAAGAAAAATCCCCATTACAGACCTGTGCAATTTCAGACCTG
Source organism: Limnodromus scolopaceus (assembly GCA_028565335.1). Taxonomy (NCBI): domain Eukaryota; kingdom Metazoa; phylum Chordata; class Aves; order Charadriiformes; family Scolopacidae; genus Limnodromus; species Limnodromus scolopaceus. The sequence goes on from JAOXNO010000001.1 coordinate 36,873,181, forward strand.
GCATGGAAAAACCCAAACCAAATAAAATTAAATATCTGCCTATTTGTATCCCAAGTTCCTTGGGTGGATGAAGGAAGGGGACTAGACTCAACTTGCAGACAAGGGCAGCTAAGCCAGCACACCTTTGTAAATGCAAACTATATGACCTAGACTTTCTTTGAGGTATCCAGGCACTGCTCTGCCCAGCAAGACCTAAAGAATTTAGACTGTTGGTTTGGTGTTCAAAAAGCTTCACAGATGCAGAAGGCCAGATCCAAAAAGTTAATTCCTGCAATGCGAGTCTTTTGACATCTGCTCCTCAGGGCTCTGTGCTAGATGCCTAGGTTCCCTCTGCAATAGGGGAAGAGGTGGGTTCCAAAATAAGTGGCCTGTGGAGCTACTCTAAATGCCTGAAGCTGGTCAGTTGAGAAATTTAAAGAATGGAGGTAACTGTGTAAACCTTGTCCCCAGTGGATCTCATTCAAGGCTGCAGGAATTGTTTCCATTCACTCTACATCTAAAGCCTGGCACTTCTTGAAGAAGGTTATCAACATCCTTTCTGTCAGGAATTCAACACAGCTCATTTTAATTCCGAAATGAGGCTCCAGTTCTGGTGCCCTAGCCGTCTTGCCTTCACTATAACAATTTGGTCTCTCTGACATAAGAGACCAAAGTCATTCCCCAGCTCTGCTGCTGGAGATTCACACCCAAGAGAATTGCCTTCCAGCAGGGTGCTTTAATTACCAGATTAAAGGCTACTGGAAGGAGCCATCTTCTCCAGATGGGCTTTTTCCATTCCTTCTGCTAGGGTTGTGCCATTACAAAATGTAAATAAAGAGTCTAAGGCCAAGCATGCCTTCGTTCTAATGGTTCCACCTGCTGTTTTCAGTGTAGTTTCTGTATTTTAGGAGAGAACTACTTAATGTTAACTTAGAAATATGAATGGTTCTGACAGACAGGAAGAGAACTCAGGTTTTCTCTCTTTGTGCTTGCTTTAAAAGAAAAGGATGGTTGATGCTGCATTTTTCAAGACAACTAACTCCATCAGTGTTTCCCATACATACTTGATTTCTAGCCCTGATAAAGGACAGCCCTGCACATCTGGGAAAGCAGAAGTTTCAGGCTTTTCCATGGCACAAATAGAGCTGTCTTATTTTTTTCAGGTAGATGCAGCTGAGCAGAGCTTTCCAGGGCCACATCTCTGTGTGGAGAGTTAGTCTCTGTTTGGATTAGACCCGTGTTCTTTTTCAAACCTAGGCTAGTATCCTGGATCACTGGAGTGAGTGAGGCTCCTCACCATGCTGAGTTCACGGCTTGGTGGCAGACTGAGAGCTAGCTATGGTACTAAAAAACAGATCTGAAAGCAGATAACATGTCAATCTGATCCATATTTGCAAACATGTACCAAATATTAATCAACAAAATTAGGCAATGTTCAAAGACAATGTTCAAATTAAACAATAGTAGGATTGTCATCTGGCTTGCCATCTGCTATAATATGCATGCACGTCAGTTGAAAAGGCTTTTCTATTCAAATGTGTATATCTAATTGTCCCAGTATAAATCCAAATGGGCCAGAAAGAAGTAGAGTGTAAGGAGCCTACAGTTATCACAGTGCACTCAGTTTATGTCCCATCACGGTGCATACCCAGTGTTCTCTTGGAAACAAGTTTTGAACAACCATGTCCTTTGAGAGCAGGCACAAGTATCTTCATAAGGGACTTCTACAAGAGTGTTCTCTTTGGTATTTCATGCAAACATGTAGAAATGCTTACCTCAAATTTCAGATTTTTTAGACTTTTACTCTCTTTTGGTTTCACATGGCTCTTCAGGTACTAAATAATGATAGGCTTCATTATAATCAGAAGGACAATACTGCTGTTCTGTTGGGTGTAAATCTGGAGCAAATCCATCAATGTCAGAAGTTTTAGCCTAGATTTGGTTTTGTGTACACAAGAAGAGAATTTGGACCATACATCTTATTTTTCTTTTGATACAATCCAGTGTATCCGGAAACAAGAAAGCCATATCAAGCCCCAAATCATAGAACTCAACTTTTTAAAGATATCGACTTTCTTTTACGATCTGGGTGGCCTTCACCATGTCTGGGAAAACATGAACCCAGTGGCCCTGGTAATGCATCACCTGCTTTTTTCCAGACTGCTGTAATCAATTTGTCTTTATCCACCACATTACCAAAAGACACTATTAAAATTCATATCTGTGTGTTCTCCCCAGAGGGTAAACCATCAGAGATCTCCAGGGTTTTGGAGGGTTTTATGGAGATGCAGAAGGCTTTAATTAGGTTGAAAATAAGATCAAATTTCTTCCCTACAGTAATTTCAGATACTTCCACCAGATTCCTGTAGGGCTATTTTGCACTCTGAAAACTTGATCAATCCTCAACTCCAAAAATTACAGCTTTCGTTTACATTTTTCTGGAACATCAAAGCAGAGGAGTGTTGCCTTTAACCAGTGTTCCCAGGCTTAAATAATGATGCTTCAGTTTTTTGTGTAAAGACTTACAGTGATCTCTCATGTTGACCATGGAATGGTTAATTTGGGAAGATTTAATAAGAATACAGTTGGGCCTGAAGGATCTTAGTTGCACTTAGGAAAATCTTTAAGATACTTGGTATCCTTTAAGAGCAGAGGTTATTCCTCAGGCAAATGTTGAAAGAAACAGAGTTCTGCCCAAGGAACAAATGAGTAAGAACCAAGTAAAAACTTTAAATTTTAGCTCACCTCTTCTAAACTGTCAGGAGAGACACAGTATTGTTAGATCTACAGGATTTGTTTCATTGTTTTAATAAAAACATTGTCATTATAGTGAAGGGTAGAGACTTAGTTCTTTTTCCAGATGCCTCTCCCTGCAAAGCATGACCCCAGAGAAGAAGAACATCCAAATGAATATGGCTTTGAGCTACCATTCCCCTGCTTGTGTTTGAGGCATCTTCTTTTGAAAAAGCATCTCAGGAAAGCAAGCAGCATTCCAGAAACAAATAAAAACGCAAAACCGAATGGAAAGGGGGAATGCGTGTTAGTAGTAATCCCACAATGAGAACTGTCATGAAGAGCCTACTGGACTCTCAGAGCAGAGCTGCCAGTAACTCTGCACCTGTGTCTGTCTACCCGTTTACTATGCTCAACTTGTTCACCATGTCCCAGAGTGTTGTTCTCTGGAAATCCATGGGAACACTTGATTACTTTTTGCAAGACACAAATCTTAGATTTCAAACACTAAAATTTCTTAGAGGAAATGAGTACATAAATGTGGTTTGGCTTCTCTAATATTCCATTTTAATAACTCTCTATATCTCCTTTTTTATTATTTTTGCTACATCATATTTCTTGTATCCAATAAATGTCTCCTCAGTGTATATTGTTCTATTGTTTCCAGTGTGAACAAAAAATGTGCTTTCTATAACTGGAGTTCCTACCCATAAACACTGATCACTTGAATCCCCTTTTGCTTCATTCGTACTGTTTCCCACACTCTCCTGCTCTAGCTACTACTGGATTCTACATCTATCCACTTAGAATCTAAAGTCTTAAAAGACAGATAAACGTGGAGCAACCATATGCATTGTTCTACGAAGCCTGAACACGCTCTCTGTGGGTGCTGGTTATCCTCTAATTCCCCTCCTCCTTTTTGCTGCAAACAATTCCACATTTCACTTTCCCTTCTGACAAAAAGAGGAATTTTGCAGCAAGCCTGGAACAGTCCATGTTCTGAATGGCCAGCCAATCATTTTTACTGATTGGATAAAGGGCTACTGTCATGTCAAATTTAAGATATTACACCTGAATCCTGCCTAGCTTTCTCTCTGTTGGAGCAGTCATTTAGATCCCTCTTATTTACTTGTGGGAGCTGAATTATTTTTGAGACTTTGGCTGTTCTCTCAAGTATGGTAGAAATTGATGGATTGTTTCAGTAGAAGAACGGGCTTAATACAATTGCTGGTGCTGTGCCATGCATTTTGCAGAACATACTAGGGGTTTCTTTTAAAAGTATACAATTCTGAGGAGCTTGTCCTCCCCGCAGAACAAAATAAATGATCAAATCATGACATCAAAAGCAAGTTGCCTTTCCCAATTATTGCAGTGCTCTGCAGTCTTCCCCATACTGCATCTGTACTGAGTCAACCACATCCATGCAAAATTAGTAGAGCCTTGCAGCTTGACCTAAATGTTAATGTAATAGGGATACAAATTACAATACAAATATACTTCCAACAGTACTTATCTTCAAAACTAAGATGGCTTCGGCTCATCTTCTCTACTGATTGCAGAAGCAGCAGAATGCTGAAAAAAACAGATTGGTGGTGACTTTTGGATCAAAACCAAGACCAATTTCAAGTATTTGTTCCTAGTTTCATCAATTTCCCTCTTGATTCTACTGTTTCAAATTTACACAGCCCTATACAACAAAACAAAATACAAAGTGTCAATATGGAGTCTGCAGATAAGAACCTGAAAAGATCTGGAGTAATCTGCATTCTGTCCAGCAAAGCACATAATCTCCTGGTCAATTTTAGGCATGTGACTAACCCCACTGAAGAGAACAGAATTACCTACTCAACTGGGTCCTGGTCGAAGTACTGAGCCTATGAAGTATTGAATTCTCAGTGAAGATAAGCTGTGTTGGTCTGAGGGAAATAGGCTTTGGAAATAGGAAAATATTATATTCCATGCAGCTCTGTTAGTCTACTAGTTGTGCCAATTAATGTATGAACGTTCTATCTAATTTTTTACTTCACACACAGTTCATGCATTTAGGAGAGTGTTCAATCTTTCAAACAGTAAGAACTCCAGACAAATATGTTCAGTTTTAAAGGACATGCACACTTGAAATAAACCAATGTTCAAACATAGGGCGTTTAGATATTGGGGTTTTACTTACAATTTACACTCCAAGAATATTATTCACCTCAACAGAAGCATCTGTACTGATATTACCGGGCAAATGTTACCTTATACATTTTCAGAAATCAAAATAAAGTTCCTAGTTCAGTTCTAATATGGGTGCAGTACCTATTCTAACTACTCTGTTATAAAATAATAATTCTATGTGAAACTGTGACTTATGTGTTTGCATTTAAAACATTTGTTACTAGACTCATGGAAGTTTAAACATTTGGCTCTAAGGGCAAAGAAGCAAGCCAGGGACTTACATTCACAGTTCAAATTTTCATTGAGATAGGTATAGATTACACATTTAGACACTAGAGACACATGGTGTAATATTGCATGAATTTTACTGGTCCTTGTTTGGAGCGGCTTGCTCTTGGCTATTTCGTACTGAAAGTGGACCAAACTCAAGCAGTTAAATATGCACTGCAAACACCCTCTTCCCACAATAAAAGATTTTCTTTTTCCGTAAATATGGAATATCATCCTTCAATGGGCAGGATAAACAATACTCTGTCTGGATCTATGTTAAATCACTGGTATCTATTCTAATCTCTCAGGTCATGTAGAATTTTATGCCACACGTGAGCTGAGAATCTCAGAGGTATTAGCTGTTATACGTACTCAATCACATGGAAATAGATCCTAGAACTGCCATTGGACTGCTGTGCATCAAACTGCTATATGGAAAAGCTATTCTGTATGGTATTAAGAGGGTTCTAATGTGTTAATATGTGTTCTCTTCCTTCCATCAGGCCTGGTAGTAGAGCTGCAGTGCTAAGGTAGCCAGACTTAAAAAGTGCAAGGGAAAAAGTGCATGAAAAATACTGTCAATAAATCCAAGTATTCTCATAAGTGGGATAAATTAAACCATTTTCTGTCTTATGCTCAATGTGTCTTTCTCAGCACCCCTGACTGCAGACATAGTCCCTTCCCTCTTGTGTCCCCTACTGCTTCTTCTCCTCCCTCAGTGCCCTCTCTCACTCAGATGCGTGTGTTTAACCCAACTCCCTCCATGACCCTGACAATCAAATGAACAAGACACTATATATGCTGCGTCTGATTGCAAGCTATAGGTATGTTTATTGCCTGACCAGCCCAAGCGTACTCAAAAGTAGTGGTGGCAGAGAAAATATGTAGAGGACTGAACTCCCACTGCAACTTTTCTGACAGTGGAGGCATCTTTATCGTTTCCTGTTAAGCTCAGATAGCATTTTAATTTTTTTTCTTCTGCTGGAGCAATTTTGGTGTCTGAAGTGATCCTAAGATTCTGAACTAAGTTAAAAACCTGAGGACAGAGGTCTCCTTGGTAGAGAATATTGCTGTTATGGACATTGTTTTAAGTGCATCCCTCTTTCTAACACATGATGGCTTGGGTTCAGTTTTTGTCAGTTACTTTGTGTACAGGTCTGGATTATAGTGTGACACTGAGGAATTTTGGAGATTCTGTTGTTTATATTTGATGAGGAGAAGAGCAGAACTGGACAGGCTTTATGAATTGCTAGCATTTCAGCTCTTTCCCTCTTGCTAGGTCTTGCAGATTGACAGATCAGGCAAAGACTAAACTTTGAAAGACTCCTCGGGTAAGCACTGGGTGCTGAAGGTGCCACTGGACTTTATATTTCCCTGGATTTGGTGTGAAGGGATGGGCCTGACTCATTTTGGAGCATTCATATTGGCTACTTCAGCTTTTTAGAAACCATTCAGGACTGCCAGGCTATCCATACTATGAAATGCTACAAGAAAGTCTGATAGCGCTGATATTAAATGTTAACTGCCTTTGCCAGTGATCTGAGTAACACTGCCCACAACATCACAACATCAAGTGTTCATGCTGCAGATATGTATCATCTTAGATATATAAGATACATTGAATTTGTTCTACCTTAATATGCAACTAAGAGGATGTGATAACGAGGAAATAGTGAAAGAGATTGACTTTGGATAACAAGCTTACAAAGAAAAGCTGACTAGTAGATGGCATTTTTCTTCATCAAAGTTCTTGCATCAAAGAAACAGTATTTGGTTTTCCTCACTGGCCAAGCGAATTGCTTAGGATCTGCTGGAAATAACCCATATGCATGCAGAGGGACTTCATTCCATGCAGATCCTGGACAAGATGATTTTCTGTGAAAGCTTTTCTGTGAAGGATTTCTTCAAAGCCAGCCCTGGAGCTAGTCCAGAAGGGCAATCTGTTCAGGAACGCAAACCCAAAGAAGAGAGAATTAAGAAGCATGTAACTAGTGCATCATCTCTTGCCCTTTCCACCCATACATTTGAGTCAGTACTGAACCACTTCTGCTGTGAAGAAAAAAAAAAAAAAAAAAAAAGAAAATAAGCATAAAAAAAGAAAATAACTGCTTTTTGCTTTGGGAAGCTCTGGAGTTTTTTTTTTAGTGCCATTTGCTGTTGAAAGCAAAGGAGGGAGCAGTAATCTGAGGACAGACTACAAAGTTTGGTCTAATAAATGTGAAGGGATATATAGGGCTTGATTGTTCTTTCACACCAATGAAACTCCATAGACTGAAATCAGGCACACTAATTACACAATATACTTCTGTAAACGATTTGTAACTCTGGAGTGGCTGAATTGTAATATAACCTAAGGCACAATGTGAATGTGCACCCCTACTCCCTGAGGCATGTGTTAATAGTAACACAGCTTGTCATCGTGTGTTTTTAAATTTTTAAATCTAAATAAAATATAACATTGCATGTAATACATACTTTAAATGGCAGATGTGTAATAAACATCTCTATTTATGACAGAGTTAGGCAGCAAAACATAACGAGGTGTGGTTCTGGTACAAATTTTGCTTCGGGTTCACTTTGTACTTTTAACCACCCCAGTTAATTACACAGCTAAGATCATGCCCTGGAGAGTTTTAATTTTCTTGTGATTATATAATGGACTCTTACTAATATCATTCTTCAAAAAAAATAAATAAAAGGCTAGGACTATTTTCAGACAGAACCTTAAGTATGAAGATTTTTTTAAACTTCTTTTACTAATTCTGAGTCACAACTAAAAACGTTTGAAGATGTTTCTTTGCCTGAGGTAACCGTGCAGCTTTTCCTCAGCATTTGCCCCACTCTCTCTCAGACACGTGGTCTCCGAATGACTGCCGTCGCCTGCTTCCTGGAGGCCAGAAATGAAGTCTTCATCTTCATAATGGCCCTGGAAGGCAGGGAATACTCAACGTCTGCCTTTTCCTGACAGGGCTTGGGCTTTTCGTCCTTGCCCAGCTCGGTGGGAGGTGGGCATTCCGACACCTCCGAGGAGCTGGGTGTCTGTGGTGTGCCCGAGGTCAGACGGGGACGAACGCCTGGCTCTGGGAAAGGAGGAATCTCCCTTTCCTCAGCTCCCACCTGGAGCTGTAAGCCCCAGACCCTCCTTCCTACTCCATATATGCACATAGGGGAAAACAGACAAAACGCGATACAGTTATCAAAGGAACGGAAGAGTTGGGAAACGCAAAGGCTGTGTGCTGTAGGAAACAGGTGCTCGTCCTACGGCGCGCAGGCTTTGGTGGGAGACAGGGCCATTTATCAGGGCCTGTTCCCAGCAGCCTTCTTCCCCGGGTACAGCTCTGGAGCGCGTAAGGAACGGGCTGTGCGTCAGATGAATTGTTCTGGCAGCAGCCGCGGCTCCCACCCGGCCCCAGCCTTTCCTGATGGCTGCTTGGCTGCTCTCCCATCGCATGAGGGTTACATGTCTGGGATGTGACAGGCAAATGACCCCTGGGCAAAATGGCGGCTGGGAGCAGCTGCCATTGCCGGAAGAGCGCGTCCAGCTTGCAGGCAGCTCTCCTCCCTGTTCCCAAGCCGTCCAGGGGAAGGGAGGGAGAGCGAGGCGCAGGCTGAAGGATGTGGCTGCTGCGGCAGCAGCCTGCTCCCGGCCGCCCTGCTTGCTGGGAATCAGGGAGCAAGGTACCTGTGCAGGCCCGCAGGGAAGCCAGGGTTGCCGGGGAGCCTGGGGCAGGGCACTCCAGCATGGATCTGCTGCTGGAACTGGGGGGAGTCAGTGGTGCTGCGTGCCCAGCTGGAAACCACAGGCATCAATCTGTGCAAAGCTTTAATTAGAAAGACTGTGTAGTAATGAGCGTGCGCTGTGCCACTAGAAGGGGATGGGTGTAAGACAGACAGACAGATGGACAGCAGACCAAAACCCTCGGCTGCTGTAAGATGCCATTACTTCACTGGCCAGTCTGTATCTTTCTGCTCCTAGTTTCTTTTCCCTCCCCTGGGGCTCATTTTGTTGACAAATTTGTTTTATTCCAGCCATATGACAGTGGTTTTAAGGCTTCAGCAGGCAACAAAAGATCTTAAGGATTTAGTTTTAACGGACATTCACAAAATATCCATTAATTTGAGTGAGAATGCTGATTTTAACACCTTTTGGAATATGTACTAAGAATTTACTGTAATGTAAATAATTTACTACATACTTTGTGAAAGTAAGTATAGTGGAAAATTATATTTAGCCACTAATTTCTAAACTGAAACAGCAATATACTTCTCTGGTGTAATATATTTTCCAGTCATGTGCTGAAGAGAAGCATTTTTTTCAGCTGAGCTCACTTAAAGTTCAAAAGATAAATATATCACAATGACAAATTGCAAAATGCTATTCATACATTTAGGTAAAAATCGTTCCCTCATTTGTTTGTATTTCACATAAACTGTATTACTATTATTTCCAAAAAAAATATAGTACAAAATAATTCTGATTTTAAATACAAGTATTGTTAATGGACCAAAGCAGAAATTTATCTTAGCTTGTGGGGAAAAAAAAATTAGAGAAACGAAGTATACTCTCTTCGGGTGAAATTCATTCCAGCACAAAATGACATCCACTCAACCCTCTGAACTGCCTAATCCCCGACTCAGCACCCCACAGGGTAGGACATGAGTGGAATTGTTAGTGCAGGGTTTTTTGCATCTGTTCTGTTCTGGGTGGTTGAGAACTTCCCCGCATGGGAAAGTGGTCTGAATTTACATCACTGGCAAACTGTCCTAAGACTTGTCCGCAGGAGAAGCTAAAAGAAATTTGGGAGCAATTTGCCATGCAAGTCGTGACTCCATACCTGCAACTGGGAGGACGCTCAGCCTGTTGTGCGTGTGAACTGGTTTATCTGGTGTGCTGTGAGCTAAGTCACGCTTGCTGTGCTCCAAATCAGTCCATGAAGGCAATGAACGAGTGGTAGATTGATGCTGTCCGTTTGCCACTTAAAGGTACCCTCCACGTGTGGAGTCACAGGCAAGAGTCAAAGGTGTCCACTGGGACAGGGCTACTCATTACATTTTTGTCCTGGGAGTAGAGAGGCATCTCTCACTTAAATCCTCATGAGCCCTATCCATACATTATGACACTCAGTAAAACTTTTTGTTTGTTTTGGTTAAAGCTTACGATTTGTCAAATGAAGCATCAAATCCTGCTTTTCCCCTAGATCACTAACTTACCCTGTATGTGTGCATTCTCTGTACGGTCTTTAGCAGGCAATGAGCTTTTTGTGCAAGGAGTAAGGACTTTCAGCTGCTGCCTTAGTTTCCTTGCCATGTAACTTACCATCGACTAACACACTGGATGACTCAGGTCAATGGACCTATATTCAGAACATAAGTAAAAACAAGGAAATGTGACAACAATAAATCTGATCTTTAAAATTATATAGCAATGAAAGGTGAATGAGTCATTTTATTGGTAGAATATACATAGCAGAGTAACATGTTGGCATCAGAAGTATTATTTAACACACATACAAGGTAATGCTCTGGAGGTCTATAATTTCACCGCTCACTATTTTTATCACTTTTACGTTATCAGCTCAGAAATCACTTATGGAATTAATATACCCTGATTTCTCTTTCCAAACAATTATATGCACCCTACCTCACTTCCAACACATATGCATGTTCTCTCTTTCTCACACACACACAAAGGATTCTATAACAACAGGACCATTATACAGAATGATCTAAAACATGTGGACTGCAGCCAATATTTAGATATGGTATAGTAAATTCTGGAAGGTATAAAAAGGAAATAACTGAACTCATTGCAGAGAAAAATGAGCCAGTCTTAAGTACTTTTAATCACAAAGTTTCATATAAAAACATATGCAAGATACTGAGCCTAATACTGAAGGGAAAAGGGGCTAGGGGAGAGGAGAAATCCAGTTCCACTGGGACTTGGGATGGGAATTTTTTAGCATTTTTGTAAGAACCTTTCAGGAGATTAATGCAAACCATTTAAGCAAATATATAAATATGTTTAACAAGAGGCAGGCTCCTTGTGACAACTGTGACCTGAGAGTTTCGTCACGCATCCCCACAGCTCAGTCTGAGCTGAAGGGGTAGTCAAGACGTTGCCGCTCCTTCCTTCCCCAGATTGCTGTCACACCTGCCTTGCAGGCAGCTCCGTCACTCTGCCCACTCCCTCGCTTTGTCTGAAGGGACCCCTGGGAAGGAGAGACAGCCACTGCAGCAGTATCAGAGTTGAAGGAAGAGCGAGCCAGTTCCTTTCCCCTTTCTCAAAATACCCAGCTGTATCTAAGTTTCTGCCTAGTCAGTTTTTGCTCAACATCCCAGTACCATGAGCTGGGCTCCACAGCTCACCTCATTAGCTGGGAGGCCGTGGAAAGCTTCACCATGTCCCTGGGCAGGATTGTCAAGCCTCCGTAGATACCCGTAGACACATGCAGTTGCCCACCATTCTGCATATAGCTGTGTTCTGCATTTGCATAAAACGCCATGCATGAATTGAAAGCTGCTTGTCATTAATCAAGGGCTTTAGTGAGCTGGAGCTTTTCACTGAGGTTTTTTCTGAGCCTGGGCTTCAACATTTTCACACTTGCAAACAGCACTTAAGAAAAAACCTGACTGCCGGCATCTGTCTGATAAATAGTTGTTCAAAAGTATAACAAATGCAAAACAACACTTCCTTGTTTCAGTTGCTGTTGGACATGGATGTGGGAGAAGGATAGAGAGGGACTTTTTGGAAGTATTAGTCTTACTCAGTGGGGGGGAAACACCTGTTTCACCAGCCTGTTTTCATAACTGCTTCCTAAAGCACATGGAAACAAGTGGGACCAATTCTGCCAACTCTGCCCATTCAAAATAGAACTTTACTTCATAAGAAAACAGCTTGAGTCTTCACAGTGCTGCTCTGCATAAGTAAGTCTTTACTTCTTAGTATTAAAAAAGGCAGAACTGATGGTGAACAAGAATCTCCAGCCATAAACTGAAGAACTAGATCTGCATTAAGAAGTTAAAAACAAATTACAACATTTCCTTAAGTGAAAGGGTAAATTTTGTTTTGAATTAATGAATGTATGAATCAATGAAAAGACACCACCAGACAATCGGCTCTTCCTCCACATATCTTCAAGTCCAGGGCTAGTGAGAACTAATGAGCAGAGGCAGTCCTGTGGAGGTGACAGGAATGCCAGTTTGCGGAGAGGAAGTCTACTGAGTATTTCATACAGAAATAAAAAAAGTACCCTCTGGACTGAAAGGACTGTAAGAAAAAATCTCATTATGATGGGTGACAGCCTAGGTGCATAGCTGCTGAGGTGCAGCGGATGCGTTGTTTGGCCCATAAGGTGGCTGCATTGCATTTTTAGGCTGTTTTTAGGTTGGAGAATTGTTACCAAAATAATCCCACATCGGCTGATTCCACTGCAGCTGCACCAGGGTTAGCAACAATGGGAGCCTTAGTATAGACAGCTTTCGGCTCCAGCAGCCGTTTTCAGCACTGTATCAGTTAACCCTGCTCTGAGGAGGGTTAATTGACACAGTGCTGCAAATGGCTGACGAGATGAAAACTCATATATTATGACTCCCAACATCCCTAACAATTGTGCAGCTGCATTCGTATTAGCAATGGTGGGAATTTGGAGGAGGGAAGAAAATTCCCCGGTGCAGACAAGGCCTGAGAGTGAGCCTGAATGTTCTTTTCTGGGTCTTGTTTGTCAGCCGCAGTCATGCTTCCCTAAAGCATTCTCCCAGCCATCTGCAGATTGCTGATTATGAAGCAGCAGCCGCTGCTGGTTCCAACAGTTGGATGAAAAGAAATGAGTGGAAGAGTGGAACCCTGGCCCGTCTGATAGGTGCACTCAAGGTTCCTGTGCCTGCTCTTCTCCTTCCCTCTCCTGTATCCCCAGAGACCAGAGGGAGTCCATTGAAAAAGAACCAAGGAAAACAAAAGTTAACTTTTCCCACAAATATCGACAATATTTGCAAAATGTACTTCTGCTGGGAGGACTGGTTTTCTGGAAATGGACTATCAGTATTCCCAGCTCCTTAAGTACCCATTGTAGCCACGTAAATACCTTTGGCTGGCCTGGTTGGCTACAAGGGTGAAATACCCAACCAGTATACAACTCTTATAGACAAGGTAGCCTCCAGCACTGGTAGGCCAAGGCTGCTCCTCTAAGGACCTCTCTGAGGCAGCGCAGAGCTGTGAGCTCCTTGAGGAACTGAGGAAACAGGCAGAGAAATTCTTCTGCTTTCCCATCCCTGGCCAGAGACCTCTTTCAAAGTCAAACCATTGCTGCTCCTTCTGACCTAGGGCCTTAAACGTGCTGTATCACTATCCCTTTCGAGTAGCTTGACTCCACGAGAACAAGGGTGGAGAAAGCAGGACCCCCTTGAGCAGAACGGACTCCCTGTACTCTTGCATACATGGCAAGTGGGCACTGTAAAGTTGGTGACACACTGCCTGTCACACATACTGCACTGCAGACCTTGAAGGAAATGTAGCAGCTTGGAAAAGAAAAGAAAATAAAATGTTCTCTCCTCGTGTAGTGCACTATCAGTTGAGGCCATCTGAGCTCCCAAACTTCCACAAGTGGGAGTCAGTTATAGTTAGGATGGATTATGTTGGGTTGGTATCTATAGGTGACATCTCCCCATGATGGGGCACAGCATGAACCTGTTCATCTACAGGGTGTGGTTCTTCTGCATCCACAGACTTTTGAGGAAGGAGGCAGATGAAATGAGCAAGGGAAGGGGGTTCCTTGTTGCTATTTATAACTGCAAAGGCCTATTTAACCTCTAATTTTCTGTCTTTATCAGATTTTTTGTCTTCTGATACTTTGCTGCAACCTGGAGTTCTATGTTCTGATGCAAAATATTATTGCTGCTGTTATTCAACACAATTGAAAAAGATCCCCTTTGGGAATAGAGGAAAATTAACCCTCTACAAGCCATCACACTGACTACAGAATAACAAACAGCCTCTGTATAAGTGTTCTGGGTTAGGTAGCAAAATCTCCATCCCATTTTTCATTCTTTTTTTAATCTTGTAGGAAGTTTCTCTAACTTCTTTAGAAATTTCCTGAGTTTGTAGGCTCATGGTTTAGTTTGAGGAAGAGGAGGCTGAGGGGAGACCTCATCACTCTCTACAACTACTTGAAAGGACACTGTAGAGAGG
>JAOXNO010000001.1:36890562-36927142 GCA_028565335.1 Limnodromus scolopaceus
TTTTTTTTTTTTTTTGCACAGCCCCCTCCTGGCTTTTCCACCCACGGGAAAGGTTTTTTTTCTTTTTCCTTTTTTTTTTTTTTTTTTTTTTAAAAACCCTCATCCTAGTTTAGTCCGTGGGCAGGACTCGCATAATAATATTTCCAGTCCAGTCCCAGCAGCTCGCATCACAGACACGAACCCAGGACCGCCCCCCCCCCTTTTTTTTTTTTACTTCCCAATCTCCCAAATCATTTTATTATTTTTTTTTAAATGATCGCTCTTTTTGCCCGCTGCTCCCGCTGCTGCCGAAATCCCCGTCTTCCCAGGGTGCATGCTTCTGGCAAGACTGTGCAGTGTTCTCAGTCCATTTTCAGTGTGTCTTATCTTAATTTGTCCTGATCCGATCTAAGCGCGATAGCCACCACTTGCTTTCAATTTGTAGGATTTTTTCCCCTTCTTGGTTTGCTCCGTCTACCCTCGGAGTATTTCCCTCTCTCCTTGCATTTCCAGGGTTGCAATTTACTTTGCCTTTTTTTTTTTTTGTTTCCTTTTTTTTTTTTTTTTACCTCCCCTCTTTTGAATTGCTTCATGTTACTAACCATTCCTAAATTGTAAGAGAGATTCATTCCCCCTCCTCTCCCACCACCACCAGCACCACTACCACCATCACCTCCTCCTCCTCCTCCTCCCCTTCTCTTCTCCTTTTTGGCAGCACCAGGACGTCCGGTGTGGTGGTGGCAGCGAGCAGCAAAAGCAGCAAGAGCTCGTTTTTGATTCCCCCCCTTCCAAGGTGCTTTGGAGAGACTGGTTTTAAGGCTGAGCAGCAGAAGTCACGATGAGTGCACAAGGTGAGGGACCCGGTCAGCCTTCCACTGCTGCCCAGGAGCAACCTGCAACCGCAGAGCCTCAGAAGAGAGGACGAGGCAGACCCAGGAAGCAACCACAAGTCAGTACCGTATAGATAAACGTAGAGCCGCAGATTATAGTGTTATAGGCATGTACATGTACGTATTATGCTGCAAACGAAGGAGTCCTGGAGTACGGGGCGGGGGGCTTTGTTGTGTGCTGCTTCCCGGCCAGGCGGTGCCGAGGAGATGGCGAGGGGCTTCTCCGGGCGCCCCGGCGGGGGGACCCCGGGCCCCGGGAGCGGCGGGGTGCTGCCTGCCGGTGGCTGAGCCGCCGAGCCTCCTCGGGACTTCCACTATTGTGCCGGGAGCGAGCTGGGGCTTTGCAATGTAAATGGGGAACATGGAGCAGCGCGGCTCCGACCAACCAGCGCTCGCTGGGTCATTTCGAGCTGATTTTGAAATTGCGAAAGCCAGGAGCGGGGAACGGGGCTCTCCTGTCTCCCTCCTCTCCCAGCCCTTGCAATGTCTCAATCTGCGTGTGTGTGCGTGTGTGTGTGTGTGTGCGCGTGTGTCGGGTCCCACCGGGGGCTGCTGCCGCCTCCGATCTTGACCAGCCCAGCCCCTGACTGCCCCTGGATCCTGGGGTTGGGGGAGAGGAGGGTGTCTAGAAAGTCGCATCGGTTTTTTCGCTTTCTTTTCTTTTCTTCTTTTTTTTCCTTCCTTTTTTTTTTCTTTTTTTTTTTTTTTTTTTACCTCTCCCCTGGCGTCCCCCCCTTCCCCACCTCCTCCCTCACCCCCGTCATCGCATTGCAGAGAGGTGCCCCCGTTGCCGATAGAGGTGGGGGGAGGTAGCCGGAGGGGGCTTGCCCTGCATTTGCAACACCTTTTGCCTTTGCTCGGGCGCTTTCCCAGGCAGGTCGAGGCCAGGGGGACTGGTCCCGGGTCCCGGCTCCCTCCCACCCGCACCCACAGCCTCCCCGGGTCCCCAAAGGGACGCGCTGGGCTCCTGTTTTTGACTTCCAAGACCTGAATCCGCGCTAAGGTTTCTAGATGCGTGCATTATTTCCACCCTCCCAACCCTCCCCTTCCCTTCCTCTCGTCTCCCCAAGTGCCATTGTCGCACCGCCTGGAAATGCCGGGCTGCCCGCAGCCCCTCCGCCGCCGCGGCCGAGGGGGGTGGATTTTGCCCGCGGGTGCGACCGATGAATCCCGCGGCTCGGCGTGGGCAGCGCGGGGTTGTTCGCAGCCCTTTCCCATGCTTCGCTCGGAAGCCAGGGCTGGGGAAGCGAGGCTGCCTACGGAGCTGCGTTTTAAAGGCAGCTTCCGCGGGCTTTAAAAATGTTGGCTCCATTCATTTAGCATCAGCCCGCTGCCACGGGAGGCTGCGAGGGGCTCTCAAAAGACGGAGGCTGCTGAACAGCAGAGCCCCGAGCCGGGGGAAACCCGGCTGCGTTGCTCCCCCTACGCCGATGTGCTCCTGCAAGTTGCCCAGAAAGTGCTTTTTTTTGGAGAGCTATAAAAGCGGAGCCACTCGGTTTTCCCGCTCTGCCCGCAGTGACACTTCTTTCTCCGGGGCTCGACCCTCCGGGCTGCCCTCGCCCAGCCCCAGCAGCCCAGCCGGCATCAGCCCTGCCAGCTTGTGCTTGGGCTGCCTTCTTTTCTCCTTCTTCTTATTTTTTTTTTTTTTTTTTTTTTTTTTTCCCCCTCCCTTCCCCCCCACCCTCGCTCCTCTCCTACAGCGCCTGAATGTATGGAAGAGAAAGAAAAGTGCGTCTCCTTAATCGTGTTCAGCCCAGATGTGGAGCGCCTGCGAGGCTGGGCACTGGGCGCTGGGGCAGTTGGGGGAGTCCCCTCTCCGGCCTCCCCTTAACCTACCCGGGAATTAAAAGGCTGAAGGGTTTTAAGCTGGTTTAAGTTAACAAACTGCATTTAATTAGTTTTACCACATCCTGTAAGCTGAATGAAATGTATAATATTTAAGGCTAGAAGAGTTTTATAGTATTTATGATTCACTGAATAAATATTTGGAATCCAAACTCTTAGTAATTCATACCCATTTTTAAGGTCTCGGTTATTTACTGTCAGGCAGAGAAGATAGTTAAGAAAATGGCTAAAATAATCAGTGTTCCTGTCGAGTCATTTTAGAGTTGGGTTTTTTTTTTCGGATATTTTCTTTCATCGAGGTTTTTTGGTTTGCTAGTGCTCCATTTGAAGAGACTTTTATATTTGCATTTTTAAACAAATCAATTATGTTTAGAATAGGTGTGAATATAATGCCGACTGCAGAACAACAGAAAAAAATCTCCCCAAAATATTTGTGCCTTTGAGAGACAAAATAGTCTAAGCTTACTTTAAGGTTTTCCAGTAGTTAACTTTTTTTTTTCCCCCAAAGTTTGTGCTAGAAACTGCATATGATGATTGTATCTTGATGTAATGAAATGCAATTGAAATTAAATGGGTAACTGTATTATTTTTTGAATAGTCATTCTTACATGAGGGAAATCATAGCCATCTTCTTTTAAAAATGCATTTTCTACTAGAACTTACATGCTAGAATATGCAAGCTTTGCAAAGCTTTTGTGCAATGACAAGGGAAGTTAAACTCTTTTATTGTGCAAAATATATTTTTTTTCTTTACCTCGAGTTGTTTAATTTTTCATGTTGCGTTTTAAATATTCTTTTATATATACTGTTAATTCATGTGTTTTAAGTAACTTCTTAGGTGTAGTTTATCCTTCAGAGCTTCTGGGTTACTTGTAGCCTCTTGCCACAATAGCATGTTTTCCTGTATTTAGGAACCAACTGGTGAACCGTCTCCTAAAAGACCAAGAGGAAGACCCAAAGGAAGCAAAAACAAGAGTCCCTCTAAAGCAGCTCAGAAGGTGAGATTATTAAAGAGAGAGAGTTCCTAATGCTGTTTTTTCATCAACTGGTAGCAAAAAAATCCAGTCATTTAGGCTGTGAACTGAGCAGTTGGAATCCTTTTGGTAATGGAAGCTACATAAAGCATCTATTTTTCATTTTTAAGATTAGAATTAACATGCTGCATGAAGACCTTAGGTACAGAACCTATAAGGACAGCTTGCTTTTTGAATAGTGTACAGATTAGTGAAATAACATGATGTATTTGATGTATTTACTGAGATCTGTATCTAGTAAGGAAGTCAATATTAAGGATATAATTTTCTCCATTAAGATTTTTGAAAGAGGAAGATTAATTTCTTGCTCACTTACAGTCGTTACTACTACAGACCAAATCTGTATATTAAAGCTGTTTTGTAAAACATAGGTTAATTAGAAGTAAATCCAATCATGTGTTGATTGAAATAAGTGCATATATTGAAATTTACAGCTTTAAAATGTGATGGTAAAGTAAACTGTGAGTTACAGTAAAAGCCTTCTATATCTTTTTTAGTAATCAGTTGCAAAGAGACTTTTACTTGAAGTGCTATTAGTCTTCTGAACCACTGCTGCTGCTTGGTGATGGGAGCAAACTTTTATTCTGGTGGTTCTGAATGCATGTAGCTGTGGTAGAAGCTCCCTGAAGTCATTGGATTTTGTGCATGGACTTGACATCACAAATACGACGTGAAAAGGGGACTTAATTTCATTTGAACTGGGGAAAGCTCAGCATGAGAAAACTGTGCTATCAAGGCAAATAGTACCTTTCTGTATGAATTATTTTAGTGAAGGCAAATAGTTGTGTATAGGCTTGAAAATAAATACAGGAGTTTTGTTTATGTTGATGGTTACACAGCAGTTAGCACTAATTTACAGGTACTAAATTGGAAACAAAAGCTTACAAAATCTGTTAGTGAACTGTAGTGCTTAAGTGTATCAGTATCTTTTAAGCAGATCTGTGATAAAATGTGTGTGGAAGGTATTTGTGGCCTCATCTAATTATGGTTCATTTTTCAATATGCCTGTGGTACTGACCATATTAAGTTTGATAGTTTTCAGTGTTATAAATTACTATGGCAACTACTGATAAATATTAAATTATTAGTGGGTGACTATGGTTTCATGTCTGTTTGTTATAAGAGTTTTCAACGTTTATTTGAGGGACTTTTTCCAACTCTCTTCAAATTTAAAATTGTTATTTTACTTTCTGAGCTGGAAAAAAGGCAGTATATTCTGTCAATAAGTTCATGTATTAGTAAAAAATGCTTTACAGGTTAGGTATTTAAAATATATCAAAGCTACTCTGCGACCTAGTGAGCTTAAAATGTTGATTTTTTTTTCTTCATGTAGTAAATGTGTTCCTCAGATTCACTTTAAAATAGTTTAAATTTCACTCTTCAAAAGGGAGAGAGCAGTTTTTTATTAGTCTAGCAAGTCCAAATGTGAGCTTTAGTATTTTAAATATTACTCTTAGGAGTGTTGGCTTTCCTAGGAGAAATATTTGTAATAAGATTAAATTTTAAGTAATTCATAGAAATATGTTTTAAAAAGATACTTCTAAAAGAAATATTAACATTATTTCATTTATATGAGTGATTTGAAAATATGTACAAAAGGAAAATAACTTAAAAACGTTCGGGTATGTGTAGGTATATCAAATCAAGAGATTTCCAGATTATTCTGGTGCATATAGTTGGGTTTTTTAATCTAATTTATGAACTGAGCAATTTCATTGTAATGTTTTGATTTTCAGAATGCATCAAGTTACTGCTCTAATTAAAGCAAACCCTTTTGAGTGTTGATAACATAAAAAATTGACCAAAGACCACATGTCTTTTTTATCATTAAAAAAATATCTTTGAGGGGTATGTAATTACAAGTCTTATTTGTTTCTAGGTTTATAGATGAAATATATAAATGTTTGATAAATCCTCTAAAACATAAAACACAAAGCTTTACTGGAAGAAAGTCACTGAGATCACATTTCAAAGAAATATTTTAGCTCTTTTTCTAAATTGATAATTAACCCTCTCTAAAATGGTTCAGCTTGTCACCAGACATCTCAAAGTATCTTTTTATGTAATGTTAATTCTGATAGTTTTTCTAAGAGTAATATGAATGGAAAGGTTTTGGCGCTGTAAGAAAGCTTCATTTGGTGGTGAGGGTGCCACCTCTTAAAAGAGTGAGCTATATGTTTGATTTTGTGGTAAACATATTTACACATACATATGCATACATATATTTATTTAAGGCTTTCTACAGCCTGTCTCAACTCTCAGAAAGAGAGCTGGCTAACTTAGCTTAAGCTCCTCTACATGTGAACTTGGGTACTATACACGCAACTGGAAATTGCTGGAATTTCTAAAGAATAGTGTGTGGCCTGTGTTTTTCAAAGGGAGCTCATTGAAATGTATTAGAGTGTTCACAACATGTAAGATAAACGTCGGCCAGGAGAACTCACGGAGCAGCCATGAGAAGGCACTCATGATTAATTGATTGGGTGTTCTCTTGCAAACCCGTACACATCACAATTAAAAATGTATTGCACAAACTGGCAGCAAGTTAAAAATACTCCAGAACTGGGACTTTGTTTTGTTATACTTCAAAAAGGAAATGCCCTTAAATCAGTTGAGGGAAAATTTACCCTGGAATCCTGGTTGTGTTGTGTATTTAAAATTTCTTGGTTCATGGGATATTTTTTTTTTAATTTTTGATTTTTTTTTTAGCTTTTAGGGCTTGTGTTTGGTCTTAGTAAACTGGCCTTGGGGCATCTGAAAACAAACTGTGCTTGTTAGGAAATTAGCAATGTGAAACTTGACAATGCATACAGAATGTTGCAAGACCAATTGGACAGCTAATAATGTGGCAATTACTCTAATTTTAGGTAATATGCATTTTTAAAAAAAGCTTTGCATATCACACATGCCTAACTTCTTGTAAACTGGATACAAAAGGTAGGCTGCATTTCGTAGCAAACCAAACCTTTTCTCAATTGTGTAGTTTTCACAAACGGAAGGAACACAGCATGTTAGCAGATGAGAAGAGATAGACACAAAAAGACTCTTAATCACCTTGTACTTGAGTCCCCACAATTAGGCTGTTACTGAAATCAGCATCTTTAAACAAGTCATTCTGTTCTTCATTTAAAATATTTGTAAAAATTTAGCAAAAAAAGTGAAGATTTTTTTTTTTTCTAAAGAACAGCTGTTTTTGCGGGAAGATCATAGCTGGGATGTTCCTTTTTAGTTTCCTGGGTGTTCTGTGGTTGAGTTTTATTTGTTAGGCTGAGCTGTGTTCCCAGCCCATCACATTTCCCTCAGGCATTCAAGGGCTTTTCTTTGTTTAGCTCCTGTAGTTGAGCTTGACAAAAATACTGTTTATAGGCATAAATACTCTCCTGGTCGGAAGGAGGGAACACAATTGTGAGGTTAATAAAAAGGAGTAGTAGCTACTATGTGTTTATCTCAAAAGAAAATGTCGAGGGACATCCCAGGAATATCCAAAAGTAAATGCTCTTTAGTAAAATTCACCTCCAGTTAAAATATTTCGAGTTTTAATGTAGTTACGGATGTAGTGAAATTCACTGAAAATAACCTCCAGATCTCAAAATACCATCTTCTGAAAACCAGGGCTTGTGGTACCGTGTGTGAGTACACTTATTACTGTCTCTCCATTACATGGCCAGAGTTTGGTATGTAGGAAGGCATGTCCCTGAGTTAAGCAGTTCAAAGGTAAAAAAAAAAAAAAAAAAAAAAAAAGCACATGTGACCAGGACTCTGCCCTAAATTGGTTCATGAAAATCTGTTTGACTTCTCCATGCTTCCTTCATTCTCACCAACACCAGTCATTACAGGCTTAAAGGGAAAACAATAACAGATTTATCAAGTGATAGCAGCATGGTTATTGCACCTAAAAAGTAAGAGACCTCAAAATCAGGCTTTTTGAGCAAGATGGGAGAAGCAGGAGGAGATTGACTCCTGTTTAGAATTAAAATGGGTGAAACAGGACATGGGAACTGTGATATTTGTCTATCTAGCCAATGCCAAAGTTAATTTTAAGATTTTTTTTTTTTAACAAAGTAACTTTTTTTTAGGAGTGGGACACAGTCCTGGGCAAGGTCTTTTGACACTGTTTGACAACATTGATCTTCCTCCCTAGAACTCTCGGTTATTTCACCTGACGTACAGCTCTGACACATTTTATCTGAGGTCTCCAGCAGATCCTTTTGTGAAGTGGATAGAATTACCCAAATTTGGTTTCTGTTGCATTTGAGATCTTCCTTGACAGTAGAGAGATGCCGAAAGAGCACTTTATAGCTCAATTATAGTTCAATTATTTACACTTGTTAATTGTTTTCAGTAGTAGGACCTCAGTTTCTCTCTGGGCAAGGCACATTTATGCAACAAGGAGGCAGAGATGGTGGACAGTCAAGTCTTACGGGACTGGCAGCAATAGTTTGGAAGCAGGGTTTGATGGCCATGAGGTACAGAGCCTAGGTGAATTGCAAATTTGCCTGGGGACTGTTAGCTCTCTTCCAGGCTGCAATGACTGGAATGGCCATCTTTCTCACCTAGGACAAAAAACCCACAAACCCTAACCCGTTTGCCATATAGATCATGCACTTAAAAGCAAGTAAATCTAGTTCTGTTCCTAAAATGTAACATAGCAGAAATTATGTATTCATATTATTGGTTATAAGAAACTTAGTAATTTTTCATGACATATCATGAACTTGTGTTTGACAACATACCCAGCCCTCCTTTAAAGTTTGGTGATTTTGTGTCTTAGCTGTATGGAGCAGGATCGTGCCTCTTAGCATAGCACCAAATGTTAAGAAAACCCTGAGCAAAGAGATCTCGATTTCAAAAAGCGCTGTAGAGGATGAAGGCAGCAGCTTCCTCTCAGACACGGAGGGTACCCACTGCGGCGTGGAGGGCGGCTGGGAACACGTGCATGGCTGCCCAAATGAGAATCCCTGTTACCTCGGGGTGGCTTGGGTCTCTCTCTGGATTTCTTCTTGCTTCAGAGGCAACGCTTCAAGTAAAGCAAAGAGCCAACAGACTGACTGGCATGTTTCTCATTATGCAAATACCTGTTTCAGAGGAAAAGCAATGCTTTGGCACTTACACGTTCCTTTTCTTATTAATTACTTGAAAATTATATGGAGAAACATTGACTTATTTGTCTGATATGCAATAAAACATTTCTTCAAGCTCTTAAATTAGAAGACAGTCTTGTGCTATTGGAGAAACACAGGCTAGGTTTGTAAAATACAGCCTGAAAAAAATCCAGGGGGAAAGAGGTGGAATATTATCCTAAACTTCACGTCTCTATTATCACCACTGGACTGCCACCACTCCTTTTTGGAGGTTCCACAAGTGTTTTGTCTTTCTCTTCCCTTGGAATGGAGATAAAAACATCCACTTTGGAGGTTCTTGTCCTTCATTTTCTGCAGTTTAGTCTGTGGAAACCTTCCTATTTACTTACGGAATCGCTCTGTACCAAAACATCGCCTCTGGCATGCCCCGCTGTTTGCTCAGCTCACCTCTGGGAAAGATTTGGTTTTGATAAGAACTATGGAAATGTTTTTCTTCTAACATGAGGTGGAAATCATATACAGCAGGAATATGGTGCCTTTCAATCCGAAGGGTCCCCAAGCACTTGACAAACTGATATCCAAACTAGCCAGCAGGAACACTAGCCACTTCTGACATGGACCTTCCTCGGGGGTAAAGCGCAGCATTGTTCGTGGCAAGCGGCCATGCTGCGTGACAGTTTATGGCAGGAAGCAAAAATTAGTTATTCAAAGAAATCTCTCATGTTCTCTTTCCCATCAAACTAGATTATACGCTGTAGTTCAACTTACCATTTGTGTCAGGTTGGTAGGAACTTTAATTGTGAGACCAAAGTAGTTTTCGTTTCCAGAATGTTAATTGTTTTTTCATAGGGTTTTGGAAAAGGGCCTTTCCTTCAGATGCGGTAAAATACAGAGGAAAGTAAATGGCGTTTGTGCTTTCATAACATGTCAGGTGTTGATTTGTTAAGAACAGTTTTAACCAATATTTTCTTTTAAGACTTATGCCCGGGGTTTCATGAAATAAACATAAATGCAGGGGGCTACAGCTTGTCAAAACGAAACCACATCTTGGTTTGCATCCTTCAGGTTATAAGGTATAAAGAAACGAACATCTTAAAAGGAAACAAAACTCTGAAATAGACAGCTACAGTATATAGTAAATGCACTTTAACAAGTATTCTCATAAGAGGGTTTCACCTTACATGTAACACTGGTATAAACGATTAAAGAGCAAGTTTACTCTTTTAACAAGTCTGAGTGATAATTTTGCCTTTAGGAGTGTGAATTTTATTTTTCACAGCTTTTTTTCTTGGTGAGATATTTGTTTCAAAGTAATTGCATTTAACTTTCAGGGCAGTTTTTTTTTGGTAGAGATTCCTCCGCTACTTCCTCAGCTCAAATTCTCCTTTAGAGGGATCCGCTTTACATGGCATTAGGTTACAGTATATGTTACAGAGATTGACCAGCAAGTGATTTATTTAATGACACAGTTGATTTCTAAGGGCAAATCAAATACACATAGAGTTAACTAGAAAAAAATCAATTCATGGAAATGTGAAAGCACATTTTCAGAATGTGTACTAAAAGTCTGCATTTTCAGGGACTTTGTATGCAGCAAAAGTCCAGCTCTCACTAAAGCTGGTGGCAAAATCCTCAACACCCTCAGTGAGACAGGATTATTTTACCTGGTGAGGTGTATGGATGGGTAGAGCCTATCTAGAGAAAATAACCTGTAATTTTCATTTGAAGTCTCTAAGTATTTCAGTGTAGTACGTAAGTAGCAGTATTCACAGTGTCGGGCAGTGGCTTAATGGAAGAGTCTGTAAGAGAACCCCTATTTCCTTTAAGCTGAGCTCCAGGACCAACTGCTGGGCTTACATAAATATAGCTGTCACTTCTAGGGCACCTTCTGTGCTGTTTCCTTAAACCTGAACAGGGAAGCTGTGTTTTGGCTCAGCAAAAGGTTTGCTTAGAGCTTGAGGATGCGCTTTTACTTAGAAAACTTCACATGAAGTAGAGAAGTTATCTCCCAATATGAATACACACACAGGTTCATGGTGATAGTCTGTCCAAATCCATTTCACGCATGAGCATCACGACACTGAAAGGAGGAACTGTGGCTGCTATAAACTGCTTTGTTCAGGCTTGAAGCAGGCTGTATTTTTCATTTAGTTTCTTCAGGTAACTTCTGACAGCCTGTAAAAGACTCAATTGGATATTATTGGGGGTTCTTGGGTTCCCAATGTGCCCTACATCCACAGCCTGCATGCCCCATGGCTGGCGGGGCCCGGGGCACCTCAGGCTGTACTGTAGGCACTGAGCAGCTGGGTGTCTGTGGGCATGTTCCTCTGTCCCGCTGGCCACAGAGTGGATCAGGGCTGGGGACACCCTTGGGCGCAGGCGAGGCATCTCCTGGCCACGCTG
Source organism: Limnodromus scolopaceus (assembly GCA_028565335.1). Lineage (NCBI taxonomy): Eukaryota > Metazoa > Chordata > Aves > Charadriiformes > Scolopacidae > Limnodromus > Limnodromus scolopaceus. The sequence goes on from JAOXNO010000001.1 coordinate 36,901,795, forward strand.
GCTAGGAAACGACAGAAAACCCTACAAAATCACATTTCACCAGAAAACCCATAGTGCAGGAGCAGGGGCTTGGTGCCATCCAAGAGATATAATTATGGATAATGTTACAGGAAAGGAGTTCCTAGTTATCAAGGCTGTTAAATAATGCTGAAGTATAAAATATATTGTGTTTCTTTTCCCTTTACAGAAAGCAGAAGCCACTGGTGAAAAGCGACCCAGAGGCCGGCCCAGAAAATGGGTAGGTATTTCACTTCCAATCATTTGATTTGTTTGCTGTGTTATAAAGTCCATTCTTTTAGAGAACAATTATTTCTGCTTCATTTCTAAAAAAGAGCATCCATCTTCTCTCTTCGTTTGTTCTGGTAGATTGACTAAAGGGTTAAGATAGCAGAGAAGTTAACCACAGCTTCCTACCTTTAGACTCTGGTAGTTTGCTCAAGACACTTTACTACTAAATGTTTGCTGGGAGTGAATATTTATGTGTCTCTTATCAGCATGAAAAGAGGCACAACTCTTCCTTCAAACCAGAGTAACAATGAGAAAACTTGTTCAGTAATTGAGTAAGGAAGGCTAAAGGGGCACTATCAGACATCAGAAGGTGATTAAGGGAGGTGATAACATTCAGATGTAGTATGCACAAGATAAAGTTTGAAAACCCAAAGTCTTTGTCCTACATTGCCTGGAAACACAGCATATTTTCCTTAAATCGAGTAAGAAAGACCAAGAATGAGCAGCAGGATACTTGCACTTAGAATTAAGTTTTTTCCATTGTGGGCCATTCATGCCTCATATAATCATAGTGACTGGTAATGTGTTTCAATAAATTTCCTCTTTCCATCGCCGTTTAGTCTGTAGATGCGGCTGTCAGACATGTGTTTGTGTTTTGATTCTTTGGCCACAGAAAGATACATGGAATTGTGAAATTCTGTGTTTTCACCGATGTTTACAGCTAATGAGAGTCTGCCTCATGCACCTCTCCTCTGCATGTCTTTCAATTACACATACGCTTTCAAAAGAAAAGTGATGGGTATGTCGCTTGGAAAACATGATTGGGTATTAAAAGATACAAAGGTGAGGCCATGTGTTCCATCACAAGTTAACATTTCTGATTTCCCTTCTCTAGTTTGTTTTCCCTTTATCTGGTCAACATTTTTCTTTAAACTTCTTTTTCAGATCCATCCCTCCCCATCTCAGCTTTGCTCCCGTATTTTACTCTGTCTGCTCTTTCCTTTTTGCAGTCCCATCATTTTTTCCCTTCTTTTGTTCAATTCTTTTGCATAGATGTTAGCACAACTTTTGCTTGGGAAAGCTCAAACAGCACCAGAAGGTACTGAGTTTCTCCAGAACATCAGCAGCTAAACACAAGAGAGGTGGCTTTACCAGTCACTTTAAGAACTAGTTCTGTAGTGTTGTCCAGTGATAAAGTACCCCAGGATATTTCTGTCGAGAAAACAGATCGTTACACACTAGATGTGTTGCTTATTCCTCTACTGTTTAAGTCAGGCAGGTTTTGGGTACACAAAGCAGCTCATTGGCATTAGGAAACAAGGTGGCATATCCAAACCTACCTGTGCTGCTGATTTTTGCAAAGGCAGGTTGCAGAAGGCAAATCCCAAGTCCAGTAAATCATGTGTGGGTTACTGTCTGCATCTCTCCATTCAGGTTGGAGCACGTGAATGCTGAGTGTTGCTTGCTTGATCCTCACCTTGGGTGCAATCCCTGGTGGAAGCAGCAGAAATGGCTGGTTTATGAGAGTAATTTAAAATGGGCAGGCCATCCCCACTGTGTGGGGCTGGTAATGTGTGATAGCTGAATAGGGCTGGTTGAAGAGCTTTGGGAAAAGGGAAAATGCAGCAGTCAGCCCGTTAAAAGATTTTCTCTCCCAAGCCAGTATAGTGCCAACTATAAGCAAAGGTAATACTTGAAATCAAGGGAGGATTCTGCCTAGAAGCAGATAGCACAGTATCATTCTTTCTGTTTTGACATTCAGCATGTACTCAGAAGACATCCCTTTTTATCACCCATTAAGTTCTTCGTGAGTGAAGTCCTTAGTGATTATTTTCATCCTTAATCCAATTTATTTATATATCAAGCCTTAATGATGATGGTTCTGTATCAGTGAAAGTAAGGAGTGTGTAGATGGCTTTTTAGATGGCTTTTTTTTTTTCTTGGGGAGGGCAGAATTCTATATGGCAGGTATTTTCCTAAGTTTGTAACCCTTTTTTTTGAGTCTAGAGGTTCTGTGTCATATGTTGTTCATCAAATTGTAAAGTATTATTTCTGCTGTTTCCTTCAATATGCAGACACAGAGACATATGAGCTAACAGACCACTGTAGAATTCCAGTAGCTGGTCTTTCTGCCGGTTCAAATTAGGTATTTAATGTTTGTGACTTGCAATGTATTTATTTATATATTATTTTTTAGAAGAGAAGTAAATCTTTTTGACTAGTATAAAACTGGGAAGGGGGAGGGAGGCTCCAAGAGGGCAAGGAGCCCAGTTTATCACAAGTGCATGAGACATCCAATGATCTTTTTAAAGCAGTAATGTGCACTTTGCAAAGTTGTCAAGGAAAAGATGACCCTTGTCAGTAGAACAGACAGTGAAGCTTGACAAACTCTTTGGAAAAGAAAATACTTAGCTACAAAGAATAGCTTTCCAAATGTGGAGAGCTAATTGAATAAAAATCCTGAAGATAATAAGGATCACGCAGGTTGGAAATGAACATATTTGAAATCAGAAACACAGTTCTTGCTGCTGTAGAACTCATTTTCACTGTACTGCACTCATGTGAAGCTCATTGCAGGCTGTGAGTCCTATTAACTGGGAGGGAGACAAACCTCTTCATCACCTTGGTACTCCTTAATTTTAGAGGTTTTAATGGAGGAACATGTTCTAAGCTCTTTGGATGCATCTACATTAGTGTGTTAGGTCAAATCAGGACTGTGCTTTGGAAATGAATCTCCTAATTGTCCCCACTCCCAGTACACATGTGGAGCAGTCCCAGAGCTCATGGGTTGGATTCCTTTTGAGGGAAACAAAATGGGATCCAGTAGGCATTCGACCCATAGGACTAGGTTAGAGCGAAGTAAAAACCTCTTGAAAGGTCTGTGGTATTGACCTTAGGTCAGTGCCAGTCTTTTTTTTTTCCTGCCGGTCCACATTGTCTGTGTGTTGCAGACATAGCCTTTGATGCTTGGGAAAGGCAGATGAAGCAACCTGGTTTTTATTAGCAGAATTTTTTTATGTGGCATAGTCATAAGGTCAAATTCATAGCTGTGGAGATTCACATTCTCAGAAGTCAGTGGAGGGTTTGTCATTGACTTCATCAGTGCCAGGTTTTCATCACTGAGATCTCATGCTGCTGCTTGTGGAATCAGCAACTATTTTGCCAATGGATTCACATAGCCCTGTGTAAAGAGCTCATAGTCAAAGCTATTTTATGTTATTTTTTTGTATGTGTCTCGGAGTTGGCTGAAAGGAAGGGACTGAAGGGTTAGGAGTAGAGCAAGAGACTGAATATTCAGTTATTCTGCTGTTTGTTCCAAAGAACTGCATTGAAAACCTCTGGAAATTTCATAGACGACTGGTGCTCTCAAGCATCAGTTTAATGGAGAAACCTGAAACCCAATTCTGAAGTTGATGCCTAAAAGTCTATTTGCTTTTTATTTCCACTGGTTTTGTTATGTGTTTAGACTGATTTTTGGCATTGTCTGATTTCACCTCCACATTGTTTAACCTGAACCACAGATTCACAGCATGGCAGAGCAGAATTGCTCAAAAAATCAAGGAACAGTCCAGAGCTTTTTACAGCTTTTAGCAGGACTTTGGTGGGGAGGAGAGATGGCTGATGCCATGCCGTGAAACTGTTTTAAAGGATGGAAGGACGCAGTTCTGGAAGCCACGTGATTGTAACAGCAGAAGAGAATCAGTGAACTTCCAAGTGCAGGGTGCACGTGGAGCATCCATGTACACATCTTGTCACTGATGCCCAGGTAACAACTGTGACTTCTTCAGAAAACCTCTCACTCTTTCAATATTTTTTTTTTTTCTGCTAGATAGTCTAGATAGCACATTTCAGGTTGGTGAAAGATAAAAAGATAATCAGAAATGAACTTAATTTCCTTAAGCAGGAGCTTTATCTGATCCAATCACGATTAGCTAGACATTATAGTACTTTTGAAGCTCAGGTTTTCCCCTTTTTAATGAGGGCACAATTTCACTTTATACTGAAAGTCAGTTAAAGTGGTGCCAAACCACGTTTAAAAAAATAATTACAAAACTTTTTTTTTTCTCTAGTAATTTTTTCCTCAGATTATTTCCCACTGCAGTTTTGACATAGCTGAGATATCAAACCATATGGAATTTGGGAGGTGTTTCTATGCCAGCAGTTCCAGAAGGCTTGTGTCAGGGCAAGGACTCCTAATCCTTGTTCACTTGTAAGATACTGAAAATGAGGTTCTGATTGTTGAAGGAATACATATCAAGAGAACCTTACTGCTTCAGAAGACCCATTGATGTTTTGAGACTATTTCTTGCTTATAATGAGTCTTCGCAAACCGTTATCTAAATAGAAGTTTCTGTCTGGTAGTTCCATGCTCTGTGATGTGAAGCCCTTTAACCTATTTTGCTTATTTCTTGTGCAGTGCAGTGATTTTTGTGTCATATGAAGTCATAGTTTAGGAGGTGCCTAAAGTCGCACAGGCTTCTACACTGAGCAGTGGAGAGAAACGGATGCTCTGAGATCATAGTTCATCCTGCCTAAAAAAGGCTTTGTGATAGGTGGGGTGAATTCTTGGCTGGAGATGGCAGTCTTGCCATTGGGAAGGACAACCTAAATGATAAAATAAGACTCGTATCTGGCTTGTAGATAGCAAAAGTTATGTGTGAGAGATGCCCCCCTTTGATGCCACGGGGCTTACCAGTGCATTCCTAAGCAGGCTAGAGATTCCATTGTTATGATAACATATGTTTATTTGAATTAATTGCTTTATGGTCCATTTGGAGCAAACCATGATTGGGGTAAATCTTAAATCACATGTGTTGGATGATGAATGAAGAAGGAAGTTGCTATGTGTGTAATTATAGAAGATAGTGTAGATAAAAATTCAGTTTCCTGTACTTAGAAGAATAATGGCATTTTATGTCTTTCCAACTTCTGAGTGCACTATCTGTGGTGTTACTGCTTTGTGTGAGGCACATCATGGAAATTTGCATGTTGCTGTTATTTTAATCTTTCAAACTACCTTACCTTCTTTGTGAAGGTCATTGATGCTATTTTGTAACATGGTAATATAAAATACCTTCTTTCATGAACATGTTTTACATCTGAGTAGGCAAGACTGTCACCTGGGAGAGGTCATCGTTTCTGTTGTCTAAAGAGCTTGAAGGGGCTTTTATAATTAAAAAAAACAGACTATTGACCTCTCTCCTTCGAAGTTCCTAAGTTCAGAATTGGATAAAGGATGAGAGTTGAAATTCTTAGAAGCTTTATACCTATACATTTACTTTCCAGTTCAGATGATCTGCAGAAGAAATCATCTCTCAAAACCTGAAAATTTTCACAAAAGCAGTGATTGTTGAACTTTTCTCCTATAACTAACAGTTTCTTAATGGTCTTTTTTTTGCCAATTCTTGTCCTTTTTTTTCCTATTCGACATTCCGGTAAAGGAAAAAGCATCTTCCATGCTTGTATCAAATGCATAAAAAGTCACTAAAAATACATTCTGTCTCACCTGTGTCCAGAGAGGTACGTGTCTTCATTTCTCTAGAAGCATGTCTAAGAAAATAGTGTCCTTCCTGTCCTTCCAGGTCTTCCTGTAGACCACAACAGAAAATTTAGCCAAATTATTTATTTTCTAAAATAAAATTATATTACCAAAAGGATATTTCACTCATTCTCTAATTCACTTCCACTTCTCTTAAGGGGTATCAAAAGATATCCCATTTAGCTAAAAAAAAATTATAATTTGACTTTGGCTGTCATTTCAGAATTTTTAAAGGCAAATCTTTTATTCTGTTTGAGGCCCAAAGATGAAATTTTAATGGAGAAAAAAATGCAGAAAGTGAAAATACGGCATCTGCACTCAAAGGTAAACTGAATTTCTGAGCTGTTTCATTTTTATGAGCTCAGATAATAGCTGTTCAAGAACTTTAAAAATCCATTTTCCATTTGGTTGTGTATTTTGATTTTATAAGCCTCATTCCCCATTTTATGTACCAGGAAACTGAGCACTGAGGTTGATCGTGACAGCACCAGGGGACGTTTTTTCCACCTGCAGTGTTTCAGTTCTCAGGTTTGTTGCTCGTTATCAGCAATTGTGCATCCAATTACCTGACAGAGAAAACGTGTCAGGTAGTGAAAAGTACAGGCACTCTTTCTTGCTCCTACAATTCCATTTTCACCATTGAAAATGTTATGAATGCAGAAAGAGAAGCTGGGCCTCACCTCCATTGAAAATGTACTCCCCAAGGTTAATTGCCTTGCCCAAGGAAATCTGTAGAAGAGCCAGGAATAGAACTCGGATTTCCTGGCAGCCTGCCCTGTGCCTTCAGCTCAAGGCCATCCTCCTTCAGTTAAAGCTTGCTTGCGAACAGGTTGGATGAGGGAGGGAAACATGCTTTTCAATTCTCTATCTTAAACCGATATATGGTTTTTACCTGTTTCTGTAAACTCAGCCGTGAGTACCTCAGTATTTCTAGTGTATGTCTAGCTGGTGGGCAGTGAAAGGTAGGAGTAAGATATTTAAACAGTCTATGTATTCTATATTAGCAGGGTAGAGTGGAGAGATTTGGGACCAGAGGATTTTGAACCAAATATAGGCCTGAAAGATATTTGATGTGAATTGATGGTGTTTTCTCGTCTTTGAACCTTAGTTACATATAGAAGTCCAATACTGATCCAGTGAACTACAGAACGACAAACATAGTCACAAAACCAAGGTGCCTAGTTCCTTGAATGTTTTGGATGTGGTTACTCTAATTTTCAGGACTAGCAGATCTGAGCCATAGCTGTAGGACAGGGCCATTCCACGTTCCCTCATCCAGAGACAGTATCTCCGTTCCCTGGCCTCTTCAAAGGTAGTGTGCAGAGGGAATGAAAACCCATGCATTAAAGTATGCTCCAGGACAGAAGATTTGGAGTCAAAACTTCTAGGTTTTCTTACAATTTCTGACTAATTGTGCAACTTATTTAATGTACCTGTGCCAAATTCTGCTTTATACTGCAAGACCCAGTAATGCAGTAGCCTTACAAGAAAATACCATTTACTTTCTGCCAGTGATAGAGAAGGGCCATCTTATAAATGGCAGTCAGTCACTGTGTGGATGAATTTTCTCCTCTCAATTAAGAGTTATGATAATAATTAAAGAAGAGTAATACTTTTGGCTTTATTCTGCATTCTTTACAGAACCAAGCCGGAGATGTGGATGCCAAAGGAATGCAGGGTTGATCCTCTCCTGGAAGGGCTGGGGGGAGGCTATTACTGTGATAATTAATATTTGGAAAGTGCTTTCAGGTGTTTGAATGAAAGTCATTACACTGTTTAAGTGCAAGTATTGTTATTTCCTCTTCCTTAATCCTGTGACTAAGCCTCACTTTAAATTGCAGTACAGTATTACATTTTAGGTATGAGGCTAGATTTTCAACAAAGAAAGTAGGCTTCTTTCAGTAAATAGCCACAAAATATCCTTACAGGAGGTGGCTTTTAATTTTGTAGCGCACAACTCAGAGTGAGGAAAAATATTTTTTGTTTCAGCAGTAATGTACTTTATATGCTATTTGGTTAGCGTGATGCATTCTTGCTCTATCTTGAATTTACTTTGTTCTAGCTACCAATTTAAGCTGCAAAGGGAGCATAGTTTACAACGGCATTTAGAAGTACACTTGTTTTTCTATCCCAAGACCTTTCTGAGATACTCATCAGACTACAAAGGAAAACCAAAATTAAAATAGACCGACAGGAACCTGACAGTGAAATTTGAAAACTGTGACTTCACAGGCCATACTGTTTAAGTAGTTAGATTGGGCTATGCAGTTAAGTGGTTTAAAGATGCAGCAGCGACAAGCTGCCAAAGGAAGAGATCTTTCCAGGTCAGAGAGAATCCAGATATTTTCAGTCTTCAGGGGAACCCTGAAACGGGAAATACAGAGACCTGGGAAGATGACAGATGACAGAATGAGAAAACTGTATGTTGAGAAACATGTATTCATGGTGTTGAGGCTGATAGTGCTCATAGTGTGCTGTTTGTTTTGCAATCTTTTGTTACTCTCTGTTGAAAATTATTCTGATTGCACAGAAAATGCTTATGAGCCTTGCTGTTACTGGAGGCTGTTGATGGGGGTATGATTTCCTTCTTTGCAATACAGAGAGGCAGGGAGGTGGCTTCTCTGTCGTTTTGATGTTGCAGTGATTTAATTTGAGGAAGGAAATCCTTCTGCTGCACAAGGGCAGCCACTCACCATCCTGAGCTGACAGGCAGGAGAAGGTGGGTTTGTTTTCTGAACACAGGCATCTCTGGGTTTCATCCTTTTTCTTTGGTAGCCTGATCTTGTGAGAGAGCTGAGGTATTGCTCATCCAGGGCTGAACCTGTGTGCCAAGAGAAGTGATGTGCCACAGGCTAGTCTGTCCATCCTGAGAACTGTTGTACTGTAGGGTCAGACTTTGGCACTAGTTATGATGATTTAAATAATAGTACTGATAAATAGCATTTGAAGTAATGTATTATTTGTGTATCTGTATCAGCGTCAATGAGAACAGCGTCTGGTCCACAGAGGTTGGTTTGCTTTGATTAATAGTGATTTACCAGTAGGGGTAGTCTCTGTTTTGGAACCTTTAAGATTATGATTGTATTGGCAAGATTTAGGATTTTTACATCCTGTCTGTTCGGAGTAACTGCTGGGAGCTTAAAAAACAGTCAGAATGGTAGTTCCTGTATACAGCAGAAATCGTGACTTTACCAAATATATTATCCTAATCCATTTTGACTGTTATATCAATTATCCCAATAGACAGCAACTGGGCCTTTTACAAGACATAATACAAACACATATGTGAGCTTCACTATTATGATCTTATCAAAGCTGCATTGTGTTAACGTGTTCTTGGGGTTTCCTTAGTATTCACACAGAATTTATTCATGCTCTGGCTGCTCCTCCTGCATTGTTTCCTGTTAATGATGCTGAATGCCTTGAGAAATCTGCTCGGGGACTCTCCTTGCACAGACAACTGTCTGTTTGCGTCTTGAAAAAAACAACTTACACAACACATTGACAAAGTACATACAGTACTTGGATCATAATATTAAAAATGTAGAGGAAACAAGGCTATCTCTGCCATGGCATGTGCTCTTGTGTTCATTAACATTCACAGCCGATTTGGAGGAGGCAGAGGTGTATGCAATTTTTAAGGTGCTTCTTTTGCAAAGTTCCCATTCAAGTCAGGAATGACTGTTCAAGAGTGCAACGATTGTTCTTTCAAGCTTTATGTCTAAGTCTGATTGAGATAGATGGACAAACGGTCTGTCAGTGATACATGATGATACATGCCTCTGGTCAAGTAGATTGAAGATGCAGCCAGGAGATGTATGATAGAATCTTGGGTTTGTTGAAGTCAGTGACCAGACTCCTAATGAAATCCATTGCCTGGATTTCAGCCCATCTCCATCTGCCACTAATGTGCTGTACAACTGTGCCTACTGCTTGGTTATAAGCTCTATAAATTGTACAAATAGCTATGTTTGGACAAAACTCAGGCCATTTGGGGAAGAAGATCTAGACACGTTCAAGTTGGGCACCAGATGAATAGTAACTTTACGGTGACTCTCACATAGCAAGAGTAGTATTTGAACCAATCTGTGAATAATATAAATTTGTTATTTGCATCAATAAGTTTTGAGCAGCCACTGCATGAGTGGGCTAGACTTGTACAGAGGTACAGATAGAAGATTTTTATTGATGCTTTTTTGATTATAAAGCAACTTGTATACCATATAAACAGCATTGCTTCTTAAAAGTAAGTTTTTTCTTATTTAATCATTTTAGTGGACTATTTAGTGGAATATGGACATCTCTGTACTTCAACCTTCAGCAAATTTTTTGAAGATATACAAAGACATGGTTTTGAAAATGCCTGAATGATCTTGCTTTTTCCATGTGTATAACATTCATTAAGGATGTGCTCAGCTGTGGTCATAGGTGGGTACATACAGAGGGTATATTAATCACTGAAACAAATTATTTTTAAGGCAAGTCTCTGTAAAGTAGTGGCTGCACTGAAATGAATTCAATAGCAAGACTCCAGCTGACTTGGTTGGAGTTAGGATTTTCTCTACAAATACTTGTAAATGGCAATATATAAATTGGAAACCTTTTCTTAGTTATGCTAACAAAAAGCCACTGATTATGGTTTTGAGTAAGGGAAAGAATTTGCCCTTTAATCTGCAGCATATCTTGAGAGAGAATGTTTTGTACATCATACTTTTTGTTTAAACTAGATCGAAATTCCTTAGCTAAAGGCAATGTCCATTTCACGGAGAGCAACAAAGAGGAATTATGTTATAGTTGAAGTTCACACATGAACACAAGACCACTTCAAAATTATATACTTAATAATAATTTTTCTCCAAGCAGAAGCTACTTCATGTTTTTCATTGCTCATTTCAGGAAGCAGAAGATCTCAAAGCCTCTGCAGGCAAACCAGGTGCCATTGGTTTCCAAGAAAGAGATTATTAATCCTATCCTTCCAAATCACTAAGAAAGCTATTTAAGGGAGAAGTTAGAGCCATCATGATCTTTTTTGCATAATTATAAATCATTGTGGTCTACTTTGCATGATTAAAATTTCAAATAGTTAATTAAGTAATGTCCCAGAGCAAGCTTTGTATATTGCAAAGCTCTGTACACCCTTCTTTACGCTCCCAAATTCCATTATCTTGAGCATGTAGTAACTAGGAGGCAGAACTCTATTGATTTATTTAACTTCCTCATTTTTTGTTGACTTGTTAGTTTTCATAAAAGTTTTTAGTTGCCTTATAGTAAAAAGCCAGGGGAGGGATTCTATCCTTCCTTTGCACTTTTGCAACGTGAGCATTCCAGACACTTTGCACAAGTATAGAGGCAGGAGCATCTGTTCTCAGTTTGTTTGTCTTCTCCAGGTAGATGGTTGAATACTTAGCTTGCCCACTCTTCTCATTCAGGGCTGCATAAATGTCATGGAGAGAAGCTTTGAAAAAGTTGCCATTTCAAGTAATCTGAGCATGATAAACCAGATGAAAAAAAGAAAAGGGCATTTACTGAATTAAAAAATGTCTGACTGGATTTATTTGGAAGCTACCCAACAAAATAAACATCTGGTCCAAGACTAGATATGAGAAATTTCAGGTAACCTTTGAGAAGGTCTTACAGCAAGGAGTAGGAGACAGGCAAAAAGAATGAACTAGAGCCCAAGTCTCTATAAAAGACTTAGAGCAAAGGAGAATTGTCACTCCTGGGTTCTTGGGTTGAATCTGACTTCACCAGCTGTTAGCTCAGTTGTGTTCCATGTGCTGATATTAGTTTCCGGTGTAGGGTGAGAGAGTGCCCAAGTTATCCGTCTCTTATTTTACATGGCTGTGCGGGGCCAGTCATAGCCCCTCTGCCTCCTGCAGTCTAGGAAATTGAAAGGAAAAATAATTTTTCTTCTTTTGGAAACAGAAGTGATGCGGAAAGCTTTCTTGTTTACAGCAGTTCTGCTCGGTATCTCAAGGCTCAGGGTAGTTGTCTTACATACCTTGGTTAGCTTTGGAAAGATACAGTTCAGGAGGTTGCATCTCTCCTCCTTCCAGTTTTCCCTGTCACATTCCTTTTTTGGATCCTATTGCTCAGACAGACGCCTGGGGATCTTCTAGTGACTGATTTTTATGGTTTTCTTGCTCTATGAGGGAGGGAATAACCAGACCCCAGAGCCAAAACCCATGTCAGCTTGAGGACGAGGACAGAATCATGGGAAGTCTGAAGGCAGTTCAAAATCACTTCATTCCCTTCATATCCTGTCTTAAGCTGTGCGTTTGATTTTGCACTTCCAGAAAGTGCAGCAAAGCATGGGACCCACAGTGGATGATTTAAACTGCTGCTGACATCAAGCTTGGCCCACACAGCACTAGCACCAAGGCTGAGTTTGGGTGGCAACACATCAGCACCACAAATGACTTATGAATGAAAGACAAATTTTTAAGGGGCATTTTCATACTTGGCTCGAGTGAAAAGTGGAGAATATTATTTATGCAGATGGAAATGCCTGTGCCCAGTGAGGTGCAGTGTTGTCTTTGCTAATCTCAGATATATTTGTATTTGAGTGTGGATTTTCTCCTCTGCACAGAGGTCCTCCTTCTAATCGGTCTGTCAATGAAGTCATAACCCCACGATTGACTTCATAGTCTGTAATCATGGAAAGTATTGCGATGTCACAAATTCGGTTTTATAGCAGTCTCTGAATGATGGGAAAATGAGCTGTAAGAGAGGAAGTTGCTGTTTAAACTCAAATATCTTTGGTAATTATCAGAAAGAGGGAAAGTATTAAGACACAGTTCTGTAGGGCCAAACTGATTCTTGGTGTAGTAGTGCTGTAGGCACTTGAGTTACCCCAGGGAGGCACTTACCCCCTACGTCTGGAATGACTTGATGGCAAACATGTGAAGAGGAAGTGAATTTATGCTCCAGTTTAATATATTGGAAAGTTTTCCCTTGTCTGAAAGTCTGTCTTTATCTCTGAATTTCCTGGCTTTTGTGGATTTATATTAGATCCTTAATGTTATTTCAATGTATTTTTTCTGGTGTTTGGTATCTTTTGGGTTGTTTTTACTGGGGATATAATATATATCTTTAATGTAAGTAAAAGCATTCTTCCATTGAGGAGGTCACAAAGTTTTCATGAACTACCTACTAGCTGCCAAGTGCAAGGCTCCTTATTTCAGATCTGTGGTTCGTGCTTGTGTAGCTAAAGCATTCAGTTCAATGAGAAAATGCAAATATCTCTTAAAAAGCATTTTAGCACCTATTTTATGAAGTTAAATATTATTGTAATTTTTGATTCTTTACGACAGAGTTACCTCCGCAACTCTATGTGCAGAGTGCTTGTAACCTCTTACAATTAATGATCCACAGTATGAATAGAGCATCAATACATTATGCTTGTTGAAACCTTGAAAAAGAATTATTTTTAAGACATGTGGAAAGATGGGGTAGACAATTACATGCCGTACCTGTGTGCAAGTAGCTCACCCTTATCTGCATCAGCATTCCCCATTCTAAGCCTGCTGTGAGGCACAGATTATGTGCAGTCAGGCCATGGGGAGTGGAGGTGTTTGAAGATGCAAGGGAATGGAGAGTATCATTTGTACAGCAGCCAAATTTCAAAATGAAATGGAACTCAGTTCTCCCCCACTTGCCCAAGTCTACTGAGTCTGTGGCATTTTGCCAGTTGTCTAATGGTGTAACGGGACAAAGGGCTATGGCCACAAGTTTCAGCAAGGGAAATTCCCATGGAGCAAGGAAAAAATTTCTACAGTGGAAGAGGATGAGCATGGGATATGCTCTGCAGAGAGGCTGGGGAATCTCCCTCCTAGAAGGTTTCCAAAAGGCAACCAGAGAAAGCCCAGACCAACCTGACTTAACTTCCAATTTAAAAGTTAGCCCAGCTTTGAGCAAGAGGTTGGACTTGATAAGCTCTAGACACCTTCCAAACCAAATTTTTGTTGTTTTTGTGCTAAACCTGTCAATGTACTTGAGCCCATTGTATCTTAAATCTTTTAATGACTGGGAATGTCATCCAGGTGAGTTAGTTGATAATAGGGCCCAGTTTATGCACAAATTCTTAGTTGATCCATTGGGTATGCATTAGGTTTAAGGATCTTCCATTAGGTTTTTATGGAAGTATTTAGTAAAATATTAAACTTGGTCAACGTAAAGCCCTTCTGGTGCATAAAAGGAGAATAACCGTGTGCTGGGTTCCTCCCCATCAAGCAGAGACCTGTCATAAGTGTGTCAGCTTTGCTGTCAGTCTCTCTTTTCCTCAGTTTTACCTGGGAGGGGAAGGAGAAAAAGGATCTGAGAATTGCCAGAGCGTGCTAGGGCATCTCCTTTTGCCAAGGATAGAGTAATTTGTTGTGGAGCTGACCAGCTTTCCTGGTGTTCTTCCTGATTTACACTAGTGAAACAACAGGTATTTGAGTCCTGACTACTTACAGGTTTTCGTTTGTGGCAGATCAAGCCTGGAATGAACAGTAGAGTTGCCCCAGCTTTACTTTAGCTGCCCATGATGCTCTGCAGTAGGTGAAGGGGAGGAGGGCAGAGAGCTCTGGTTCTGGGAAGTCTTGGTGGGAGCCAGATGGCATCCCAGCACTGCATGCGCTCTTTGCTTCTCAGAAGATGAGATTTTCCCCCATTATTAAGTGGATTTTTAACTCTTGTGCCAAGAATCTGCTGCTCTATCTGAAATCATTCAACAAAGGTGAAAGGCAATTTCATCTGTGTTCCTTTTGTGTCACCTAGAAGAGCAGAGCTGGAGGACCAAAAATCTATCCAAGCTTGCTGTGCTTGCTCCTCCTGGCTTGGGGAAGTGGGAGAAATAGACAGTAAGGATCTGTGCCTGTAACATGACCAGACATAAAGGTATTAGATACCTCATGGTATTCTTGTTCCTCTGTTATTGCACTTGCTGTTCAGGTATCCCTCTCCCATGCAGAGACAGGCTAGGCATCTGTGTCTGTTATGCAAGGGAGAGGAAGGTAGTTGTTGTTTCAGGGGAGTGGGAATTGGCATGGTTAGACAGCAAGCTTGGAGGTCCAGGAACTGTTGGGGATGCAATCAAGGCACGGTTGGCTCTGGGATCCTGATCATCCACAGCCTCCCTTCTCTGCTCTGGCCTCACCTGCCAGCTACAACCCACTGATAGATTTGCCACCCAGCTGCTTCAGGTGGCTGCTGCCAGGCACAGAGAAGAGAGGCCACAGAGGTCAATAAGGTGCTTGGAAAGGTCCTCACTTGGAGACAGACCCTGTCAGGCAAACGCTTCAGCTGCAGGCTGTGTTCCCACCCTGACCCCACAGTTGGCCTGCCTTGTCCCTGTGCCGTGACTCCTGCAGCACCCATGTTCCCTGGCAAAGTGGGAGGGTTTGCAAGACTGAGCTTCCTGTGATGAAGACGCACGAGTAGCAGTTGTTCTGATGGATGGTGCAGCAGGTAGGAGCCATGAGGGGTTAGTTTTAGTTAGTCTGATCCAAAGTCCATTGAGAAGCTTATTTTTATCACTATGACAAATTAAGCATTTTCCAAGGGAAAAAAATAAATCCATATATTAGCCTCAGAATACTTATTTTTTGCTGCATTGAGAAGGGAAGAGAAGCACAAGGTTAACAGCAGTTTGAATGTAAGGTCCTGTGTTCTAGAAGTGTCTTATCAAGATGCAATAAATATATTCACTACAGTAGACTTTTCTGAACATTGCTCCTGAACGAAAAATCAACGAAGGAGATTCTTCTATCCCTGGTCTGTGACAGCACTGTGTGAACATATGTCATAGATCAGGTTTGAGGGAAAGTTTTTGTTTCCTTTCTTTTTTTATGTATTGATGTGTATAGTTGCAGGAAAACACCTTCTTTGTTTTTTTAAGAGTTCATCTGCTCAATCTGTTTATTCCCTACTTGCAGTTCTCGTAATCCTTTTTTTTGTGACATCGGAATAATTTCCACAGCAACCAATTGTGAGGTTGCGAACAAAGGATTATGACTTCAGGTGCAGAATGAACAGATGAACCCTTAAGAAACAGTTTTCAGGCAAATGACCTTATTAATAAAGAATGAGAGGGGAGGAGCAAAACCCCCAAACACATGATGTACAGTACTGACAGAGGTGATTCAAGCTGAACAGTTAGAATTTTCTGTGAGGTTACAGCATTATTTGAAAGCAATAAAATTACACAAATTTGTCAGAAATGAGTTTTTAACATCTTTATTAGTAATGCTGAAGTTGTTACTTAAAACTGCAGTGTTAGTCAGAAACAAGTTGCCTCCTGACTTGCATGTTGTTTCAAAGCCCCCAAGGTGTAAATATTATTGGAAAAGATACTATTGGTTCCTCAAGGACTTTGTTGCAAGTGTGATCCACATGTAGCCAGCAGCCGCTATGAGTTTCTTGCAAAAGCTTTCTCTGATTGTCAGCAGCAAACGTTTCTGATTAACGTCATCTCATTCCCTTTTGGAGTGACACGGTGAAAGGATTCTGCCAGGAATAATCTTACTTTTGATGCCAGAAGTTCCCAAATCTTTTTGATGATGTTTTCTATTTCCAGCTTGACTTTTGGATTTGTGGCTTTTCTTTCACTTCTGCTGCTCAGTTGCCATCAGGCTCATAAACCCCACCTGAAGGAGTTATGACACACCTCAAGGTTCAGGAATGTTTGCTTTCTGTCCTCACCAAGGGGCTAGATTTTTAATTAATCCCCCCATGCGTTAGAGTTGTTAGTGTAAACAAGACAACAGATAAAGGACTGAGTCCATAACAACCAAGTTGTTTCTGATGGCCATCCTCTTGTGTTTGTAACCCTGTAGTCCTCATTCTTCTTCCCACAGCATGTTGCTGGGAAAGCCTACAAGTCACAGCAGCTCTGGGAGCGTGTTTCTTACGCGTCTTTCTGGCTGCTAACAGAGATGGACATCTGTCCGTGCCCATGCTTTGGCCTTGGTTCGTGGCTCTGTGCAGATTTTGTGGCCCTGGTTCACTCCAGGCTGGTAACTGCCACCCTGCAACCACTTTATCTCCCTATGGCAACGGTCTTTTCCCCCTCCCCTTTCCCTGGGCTTCTTTACTAAAAAGCACCTGGAAAGGGGTAGCAAGTTTATGGAGACTTTGTTAAATGGGCGGCATATCCCGGTGGGGCTTTCTTCTCTCCACATTCATTCTTCAGTTCCTTCCCGTATCAGATTCATAGTTATGGATATGTCAGTAAAGTTGATGAGCTATGGTAGGCCTTATTTAATTGCGTTTGTGTTCTTCGGACGCTTTTGTCTTACTCTCATTTCCCTCTTCTGATAACGACAGGAGAAGTTTCTGTGTGGGCCAGTTGTTCTAGCCCTAAATGCTTCCCAAATTTCCTTTCCTCTTTAGTTTCCCACGGGCGCTATTTCTTAGTTTCTCAGAAATATTTCCCCTAGGATTTCTCTCTCTTTTTTTTTCTTTTTTCTAGCATTTCAGAGTTTGGACAGGGACTCTCTGCTTCCTGGAGTTTTAATAATTACATCCTCTGTGCCCAGCGATGGCCTGTTAATGGAGTCATATGCACCGGGTTTCGTACAGGAATTTTCTGTTTGCTGCTCCCAAGACAGCAGAAAGGTTTCTCACAACTGGTATCGGAGTAAGAACAACAAATGCATAGGGCTTTTCCTGGGCAGCGGGACTGACTGGGAGGGGTTGCTGATTCCTAATTTATCCATCTCGAGGAAATGGCTGGTTTTCTCTTTGTTTTGATGAGCTGAGAGGAGAAGAGGTAGAGCAGCCCTTCTGGGGAGCTGGGCCTTTTGTGCAGACAATTTTCATGACATTTCTTAGGTAACCTATAAAACTGTTTGTCAGGACCATACCTTTCCCCTTTTGAACATTTGGCATTTTTAGCAGCTCTGGCCCCAGTACAGTTCCTTCTGATGCTTGAAAGTTAAGGTTGTATAAGCATAAGTGTACTTGGCAGAAGGAGTTTTTAGGGTTGTTGCAGTGGTATTGATGTCTTTTCAGGGATGTGGATTATTTTCAGGCCCTTTGGGTAATATTTACCTAACTAGGGTAGATGTGTAATTGAGGCGATTAACCACTTTTCCTCATGGACTAATGAATTGAGATGAGAGGTGATCAGCCATCCCCTGAGCTGCCTACGTGGTCCAAATATAAAGCCACGCCACGAAGAAATGAGAGGACTAATTGTAAGCTTCTTGTTTGATTCCTCTTCCTTCTGTTGCCTATTGCGTTTTCCTTTTTTTTCCACTCTGGGCCAGGTCTTCCAGCCTGCTGCAGGTTGCCGTAGGCACCTCTTTCCAGTTCTCTTTCACCTAAGTAAACCTGATGCATAGGAATAGTGTTCTTAGAAGTATTTACCTTAGTAGGCACTGCTTTCCCTGGGCCTCATAGGTAAAAGAGCAAACCCTTCAGCTTTGTGAGGAAACGTGCAGATTCCATCAGGTAGTGTCTACTGAGGGTTTGGATACTGGAAAGGAGTAAGAGGATGCAAAAGAAACCCCATTGCATTTGTCGAGTACCGAGAAAATCTATGGCTGTCAATGGGTAAGTGCAAACATATATATGCTCTTCACATTCCCGGTCCGTGCACACACCCGCAGCGCCCCGAACTCCTGCTTGCCGTTCTTGCAGAGTCATTCACCTTTATACGGACAGAGCCCATATTTTAGCCGTGATGCGGGTGGTTATTTTCGTCTCAGTTTCACAGTAACCGCACCTGGAATGATTACACACGAGCAGCAATGCGAAACATCTGAATGCAAACGGCAGTGGTGAGTGGCGTAGGCTGGAATCCTCCGTACCCACACCTCTGCCGCAGCCCTGCTGCCAGCCGGGGCTTCCCGCAGCTGGGAGTGCTTAACTCACAGGCTCCAAGTAAGTAGCTTCTATTTCATTTTGAGCACCGTAACATCTCTGCTAAAAAAGAGACCCGACTTTCCGGCAGCTTGTGGAGCTAGGGTTGGAGACAAGCACATTCACTTAAGAGGTTTAAAGGTGAAAAAATTGAGATTAGTCTCACGGTTTGGGTTTGATTTTTTTTCAGCCTCTACGTAGCTGTTTCTCTTTCTTAAATGAGCGGTTTATTTCATTAGCCTTGGTGAAGAGTACCTCTGGAGGCTAGTGGGAAGGCATCTTAGTGTTTGTCGGGTTAAATATTCTTCAGATGTTACATATGTAAAAACCTCTGTGGCCGACGAGTACATTATAGTATATTTATCTAAGTTACAAAAATACTTAAGGACCTGCGGTCATTTTGTAACACCTGCATTTGTTTGAAGGAAACTTCAGGAGGCTGTGAGTGGCTGTGGTGGGGACTCATGTAAGGATTAGTCAGACCTCATTTGATCAGAACGAGATGGTGAATGAGAATTGAGAAAGAGAGAACCTGTGTGGGAATTGGATGCCGTCTGAGAAAGAACAGGTCGACCAGTATGTGGCTAGTGTGGTCCTTAGAAGTGCCTGTATTTGAGCCGTTCTTCTATATACATATACACACAGAAATGCATACATATTTTTAAACCAAAGAAATTCCAAGGCAAAAAAACTTTTATTGTAAATAATAGAAATAGAAAATAGAACATAGAAATAGAAAATACTAAATTTTCTAAATAGGAAATTAAATTGTATAGAAATAGAAAATACTAAATCGTATAGAAAATAAAATAATACTGCAGTTAAATATTTTCAATCCTAATGTTTGTAAGCCTGAGAGATTCAAAATTTAGATTATATTTGGCAAAAAAACCATAAACACCTCGAACCCCCACCATTTGCTATTTCCCAAAGCTTGGAAAATATGCAAATGCTTACCGTAGGTCAAGCAAATTTATCTCCTCCTGATGTTCCTTTCCTCACAACCAGAATTTTAGTGACAACCTTTCCTGTAGAGACACTGCAGTAGTGACCCTTAATACTAAACTCATATTTTTTTAATGTTACCTTTCATTAGAGCTCTGGCAGACATCAGTGAGGACAAAATTTTAACCTTCCCAGTGAAATCATTTGATTTCGTTTTTCTTTTTATTTGTGATTTTTACTTCATCCTTAAATAGCTTGACTTTGAATCCTAAATAAGTACTGTGCTGTCATTTGAAGAGAGTTGACCAACCTTTCTGACTCCCTTTCAGCTGATGGCTGAAGTTTTTATCTAGAATCACTGCGGCAGCTTCTGTTTATTCCCAGCAGTTTGGGGAACATACTCGGGTCCGGAGACTGAGTTGTCCATGGATCAAGTTCAACTTGTAGGTTGTGAGGAAGGCATCGCTGCTTTGTACCTGGTGGTAGCAAAGTTACTCAATTTTTTCATTTCTCTGAAAAAAAAGGAGTCCATCTTGCTCCTCAAGTCATATACAACCCAACAGCATTTTTGGAGAATTATTTCTATGTCCTTACTCACAAAAATATTGTACTTCTAAATAGAAAGTGATGTGATCAAATCCTTGAATTATGGAATAAATAATATGGAGTGCTACATAGAGAATATAAAAAATGTATGGAATACGCTAAGAGCAATGTTTAATGATTTGGCAAACAATCTCACTCTCCATGCATGCAGCTGGGGCTGCATTTAATGTGGCGTGTCCTACATGTGGCATTCAGCTCCCTGTGACTTTTCCATTAAGTTCACTGACATGTGCGCTGGTTTTTCTTGAAGTGCTTAGGAAAAGGAAGTTTTGCAGCAACTAATCTCTTTCAGGAAAATAGTGATAATGTAGCACTTTACAAAATAAATATGAAAGGTAAATGTTTGGCAGGGTTAGTGAGAAGAGTTAAGGTTAGGTAGATAATCAGAATTGAACAATCCTGTCTTTTATTTGTTTGTACGCTTATAGTGCTAATTGGTGCCTCAGATTTGATTTTAAAAATTGTAACTTGATATGCTGCTTTAAAAGGCATCAACTTACCTTACCAAGCAAATGAGCGATGATACACTTTCAAGAATACTTGTTAAAGAGTCATTTCCTAGTACCACAAACTGAGGAAGTAATTTTAAATGAGTAACTAGTCGATTTAATAAGTCAGCTAATGTACTCTTTAAAGGAATGGAAATAATTTAATATCAAACTAAAATATTTTATAAAGAACCTATTGTACCTTCATCTCTCAGGCTCAACTTAAGTATTTAAAATCTGTGGAAGTGTTTTCTGTGACTTTAGTGTAGGTTAATCAGATTTTTACAAATACATTAGACAGTTAGACTGGTTGATCCTTTACAGTGTGGTTCTTGCAGGAGATTATGCAGATAGGTGGTAATTTTGACCTTTATTAACATTGCCTTCTGTGGTGGTCAGTGGAGATTTGTGAATAGTAATGAGGTGCTGATGTAAAATTGTCAGTTTGCTATTGCTACCAAAATAGCTCTTTAGGACTAGAATGCAGTTAGCAAAGCTGAGCAATAAAAGCTGTTTGTTCAGCTAAAGTCCGAAACTTTGGTTTTAATGTATTTGTCTCTTAGGTTGAGTTGCAAAATGTTTTTGCTTTAAAAGATGACAAGCTCTTTCATGTGAAAACCATTTCCCTTCCCTCAGACTTCCAAATGTTTCTCTTGTCTATTTGTAAGTGGCTTTTGTAGGTCAGACAGGAGAAGTGTTGCTGAGTTCTCTTACCCTGCTGAGATTCACCTTCTTCACATAGCAGTGACTGCATTTCGTGGCTTTTAAAATTTTTCTTTTTATGTATTAAATATCAGATCATAGCAACAGTAATAGATACTCTAGTAGCAATGAGTCATGAAATGAATGCAGGAACGTCCCAATGGATATGTAGCTGGTTTTCAGTACCTTTTTTCAGTGATTTTTGCTACCTTTTTTCCCTAGGAAGGAATTTTGCACGTTAAATGACAAGGGCTGAAAATTCAGTTTCATAGAAAAGTTATTAATGATTGATTATAGTAGAAATTGATGTGGCTATAGAGTTTAATTTGTTTCTTTAGCTTTTTTCCTAAAAGAGGTAGGAAATAATAGAAAAATCTGTTCTTTTTAAAGTATTGTGTATAATGCAGTAGCAAAGATACAATGATTTATTAAGTATACTAGGATTTGGGTTCCCCCCCCCCCCTTTTGCTGCTATTAATTTTTTTTTAGCAGTAGTGAAATTCATAATTCAAAGATTTTTGTAATTAAAGTGTTTTCTCCATCAGGAGCTTGAGAGTCAATATGCAGAACAGTATCTGAAATGCTTATAGCTTTGTTTTATAAAAACTGTTATCAGAGGTTCAGCGCTTTTGGCACATTTAATATAAAGGTGAACAAGGACCCAATAAAAACTAAAAAGTGAAGTGGATGTCATAGGAAAAACTGAGCAAAGGAAAATTTAAATTGACTATATCAGGAATATTTCCAAAAAACTGAAATGTATTAGGCCATGGAGCAGGTTCCTCAGGGTAACACTGGAAATCCCATTGCTTTGAGACGCTTGAAGGAGAGCTACCGAACTGAAATGAAGCTGGAGTTACGCTCAGATGTGTCTGCTGAGGCACCACTAGCTGAGCTGTGGCCAGCAGAGATCACAGTAAGTTAAGCTGCTTGATTTCCTCACTGCCTTTTGCTGCTCTGGTGGAATCCAACCCACCCATCTCAGATGCTCACCTAGAAGCATGCCAGGTTGCTGTGTTGATGCTCCAGTGCAGTCACTCCCATGCCTTCTTAGTCCAGGAAGGTTTCTACAGCAGTGTTTCTCAAGATCTGCCCGAGTCTCTCCCACTGCTACAGCTGTGACTTTTCACAGATGTGAAGCCAGATGGCCTCTGCAGCCACTGATTGCCCTTACTCTTTCTCAGGTTCATATTGTCCCAGAGGGCCAACCCTGACAGCAGTACAATACTCTTGTTCACTCCTAGAGGCGTATGCTCTGTGAAAGAAAGGTGTCTTAAGATGTCCTGGCTTATAGAGTCCTAAGCAAAATAGCGATTGTCCACCTGTATTTCCCTGCCTCAATTTATTTGTAGGTTTGCAGGGAAAGAGCAAAGTCATGTGAGAAGTCTGTGATGTCATTTCTGATGCTTTTGCTTTCTTATGATCCATAGAGTCACTTTCTTCTTGGCAGTGAATTTCCTTCTGCCTCAGCTAGCTCATCAGTGAGACACACTGTCCTCCTAGGAAAGCATGCTTCTCTTTCCTGATAAAGCCTCCTGTTCATGAGTACTTTTCCTGTCTGCCTTACCCTCTTATTTTTAAAAGCTTTTCCCAACACCTAGACTCATTATTCTGCTTTTTCTTTAGACCCTGGGTTTCTTCTCAGAAGTTAGGAAAAAATCTGGTTGAGAAAAGGTAGAGTAAGACAGAGCATCTGACTGATTGTGGACAAGTCAGAAAAGCCCAGTGGGACCGAGCATGCACAAAAAGGGGCAAACAAGAACATGCTCTTTCTCTCTTTCAGAGCATGACAGGCTGTAAGGGCTGGTAAAGAAGGATTCGTACTCTTCAGGCAGTCAAAAAGCTGAGGATCATGTGTGAAAGTAAAGCAATCTGTGTCACACTTGGGATGCAGAGACACAACGACTCTTTCCCCTGTGTCTTTACTTAGGAGACCTAGCCCTCTCCTGTAAAGATGGGGTGATAAAACAGTACTGAGTGGCAGAGATTTAGTGTGAGAAAGAGGAAAAGAGAAAATGCAGGGGTAGTGTAGAAGAGGCATCACAGAAAGAAAAAGAAAAAAGCGAGGGTGGATGAAAAGGAAAGGAAAGAGGAAACAGACACTAAGAACAAATGGAAAGAAAGATAGGCTGTAATCTACTGTACAACATGAAAGAAAGGAAAAGTGGAGCAAAGCCAGAGAGGGTAAGAAAAAGTAACAGATTACATTGCATTATAAAAAAAATGTGTTAGAAAGTCAGTGGGCTTTCCTGCCATCAGTGGACTAGATGAGGTGAGTCATCTTTCATAGCCCACACTTTTGTGGTTCTGTGACATTAAAGCAGCAGAATGAGGGAGGGGAGCTCAAAGGGACAGAAAAAATAATAATTTGAGTGCAATAAAAGAGGATAAAGCTCCAGAGGAAACGTCAGAGTTTATGAGTACAATAAACTCACAGAATTCTGAGTTTATACTTGCATTTTTAAATGGAGAGTCAGTGAAGCTATCTGCTGATTAAGATGTTATTCATTTGGGAAGTGGTACTGAGCAGTCCTGCCGTCCTGACAATGCTCACAGGCTGATGGGGAGCTCAATGTGGTCAGCAGAACTGTCCCACTCTATGTTGGCTTGTTTCCAGAGCCTCCAGACCACTCAGCCCGAAAGGCAAACACACAACTTTTGCCATTACAATTTGGCAAGTGATTCTAAAGCAGAGGAAATAGTCATGAGTGTGTTTTTGCCCACTGACCTGCCCTCTGACTAAAACGTTGGTGTAGGAGGAGAACTCTTATATAAGAGCAATGAGACAGAATATTTCTGCTATTAGTGTCCCTGGTTAAGGGGAAAAGGAAATAACACAGCACTGGTTCAAGCATCGTCACCCAGCAAACTCTGCACACTAGTATTCACTCAAGGAGCATGTAGATGGCATTCCTATCTTGGGTACTCAACACTACAACATACTTTTGTCCCTTAATAATACCAGGAGAAAGGCAGCTACCACTAACAGTCCAGAGACTGTTTTCCAGTTTCTCGTGGTTTCCTTCCCTTTTAGTAGAGATGGGCTGGTTCTTTATAACTAGTTTAACCCTAATGGCCACCAGATAACCAACAATTGTGAGCAAGTTTAGGTCTCTGTAACTAATCAGCAGTTGCTAAAACTCTGACATTCCTTGACCATATCTGGTGTGCTGTGAGTTTCCAACTTCATTTGATCAGTTAGTTACTCTTCATAGTCTTTCTGGAAAGAGAACTGTATCTGTATTTTCACATCCGGGCTCTCTGCCCACTTGTGCCATATGTTCAGTTTAAAGTTCCAGGATGGGAAGTATATTAGAGATACCTTTCACTTTTACATCTAATGACAATTAAGTGCTTTACATTGAGTCAGATTTTCAGTTTCCCAGTTCTAGCCTTCCACAGATGGGACTTTCAGTTAAAGAAGTGGGACTTAAAGAAGGCTTCACCTCTGTACTCAAGAGTGTTGATTTTATAATTTTCCTTCATTATTATCCAAGGCAAAAGCAGGCAAAACACTTTTTATCTGTTGTGGATTTTTATTCCCATGGAAAGATTTTCCAGACACAGTCTAATGTTTTTGAACAATCTGGGGGTCTGTGTTACTAAGCTAAGGGGGCAGAAGCCACGTTGTAACTGGAGTTAGAGGAGGGTTTGCACAAGATTTCTTAGCTGCAGCAAGCTTAAATGCCTCCACCAAATTATTAAATTTTATACTAATTGAGGATTCCAGCATGCTGCATTCACTATTTAAAAATATTTTTTTATAAGTTGGAATAAATGATCAGAAAAGTGAAGAGCAGCAACACTGAGGTCTACCAGGGTTGTAGTAGGTACTGCCAGCAGGGTCACTAGTGAGCTCCCGTATCCAAACCTCATATTTTTAAGGAGTTTTGATGTCAGTGCAAAGCATTATCAATCAGCCTATCAATATCTGAAAGGAGCCTACAGAAGAGCCGGAGAGGGACTCTTTACGAGGAAGTGTAGTGACAGGACA